>JARQAD010000009.1:31832500-32522500 GCA_029955455.1 Quercus agrifolia | reverse complement strand
TACAAAAATTTACAAGAGATATAATTGGAAATTGAAATTTTACACACCCTAGAACTACTAATACTTTTTGTTTTTTTGGCATAGAACTTACACAAATGAAATTGGATGAGCTTGTGGAAGATGTTATGAATTTGAATATCAACAAAGAATCTATGGATGATAATCGTGGTCATAGTCAGGATTAGTCTACTGTTTGCTCAAATTCTTTCAATATTAATACTTAGCATTTGGCGAGTTTCAAGAATATTATATTTTTGTTGAACTATGTTATTTTATTTTTGTTAAACTTTGTTATTTTGAATTTGGGTTGAAGTGTATACACTTCTTTTGGAGTGTAAAGAACTTATTTTTAGATGAATATTATATTTTTGTTGAACTATATTATTTTGAATGTGGGTTGAAAACTTGAAGTGTATGCACTGTTTTTTAGAATGAAAAAAAAATTATTTTTAGATGGATGTTATATTTAATAGTATGCAGGTTGAAATGGGTTGTGTTACATTTGTGTCAACCCAACACGACTCGTTTATTAAGCGTGTCAAATGAGTTGGGTCAGGTCAACTCGCCTTATTAACAGGTCGGGTTATGATTGAAGGATCATGACACGATTATTAAATGGGTCGGATTAGGGTTGAGCCATTTAGTCGAATACCCCTACCTCGACACGACACGAACCCGACACGCTAACTCGAATTGACACCCCTAGTCTAATCCATCAAAATACTAATGGGGCCATCATTTATTAATAACAAAATCTTATAATCTTTAACAATTAAAAAATATTAACCAAATAATCAAAATTAAAAGTTAGTAAAATAATTCCTAAAAAAATATTATTATTTTTTGGCCGAACACATTTGGGACACATAAGCAACTATTTCCAAGGCATGTCCCATGTCCAATACATGCTCGACACAAACACGTAGTTTATTACGCCGTGTCCATACTACCTTGAGCACAACTAAGGTTAAGTATAGACAGACTTTACACCACAATTTGGTCACTTGGGTCAATTCATAATAAACCAATATATACAATGAAGGAGCTAGAATTTAAGTTCAGGGGAAGCAAAATTAAAAGACACTATTAAAAATGTAATTAATTTGAAAATTTTAATTAGTACTGTGGGGGCCAAAGCTTGAGCCTTTGTGCTGGGCTTAAAGTCCCATTCTTTAATAATAATATGTCTGAGGAGAAAAAAGCACGAGGAAAGGCCCCGTAATAGATAGTAGAGCAAATAAGTATCCAAGTGTTGGTTCGAGAGGGCCATCCTCCTCGGATCTGACAAATATCTGTAAAGTGACCATCATCTTACCCTGGATGACCTTCCAGGAAACTCCAGCAGTAAAGATAAACTTCAAATGTACAGGGAATGGATAAGAACACAAAAATATCTAAGAGAAAAGCTGCCACCACCGCATTAAATGCACTACAGCAGCTTTCCTGGCCGCATTAATGTGGAGAAGACCTCTGAACAGTACTTTCAACTACCACCGCCCATAGAAAATTATAAAAATCTGTTTAACATGATAGATATGGAGGTCTGAGGTTGGATGAAGGACAAGTGGACGATGGAAATAGATCAGAGGGGACTATATAATGGAGAAAGACCTCCATAAGTGGAGGATCGAAAAAATATAAGGGAGAAAATTAGGAGAATATTCACTGTAGCACTAGAAAGAACATAACCCCTAAAATTGCATGTCCCATCAAAAAACTTACTCCTCGGACTATAATTCAACCTCAAATTACATGCGTATTCCTTCTCGGACCGGCTTAGAACCCTGATTAACTGTTAAAAAATACATTATAAGCCCAATTCTTTCGCCCACTCTCTTACAAATTTATTGTATTTGGTTTATTGGGCCATTTCTATTTTCCTATTGGGTTTGGATTGCAATTTGTGACCTTACAAGTACTAATAACAAAATAAAAAAATTTTTATTTAGTGAGGATGGTATAAAGGTAAATGGGTCAAAATCAAAATAAAAAAAATATGCTATCAATAGTGTCAATGGGTGTTTTGTTGCTTTTTATTTTTCGGTAATAGTTTGTTGTTGTTGTTAGTGTGGACGTGGAGTGTGTTTTGTTCTTTTTTATTTTAGGTAGGGTAAAGAAGCAAACTTTTGGCGTGATACAAGTAGAGTGAAGAAACTTTTAGAGGAGTCAGGGGTCAATTGCCCCCTCAACCCCCCTGGCTCCGCCCTTTTATATATATATATATATCCTTTTGCTGAAAAAACAAAGACCTAGCAGCACCGGCCACGCGTGGTGGGAATCCCTAAAGGTGGGTAAGACGGCCTATCCATGTTGGCCATGTTGATTCCTGTTGGTCTGCGGTGTGTTACCCACTAAGTTTAAAGGGATGACCTTTTTTATTTAAGAAAATGCTAGCTATATAATAGTCTCTTTTTCACCAAAAAATTATATATATAAGAATCTAGAGGCTACCTCCTAGCTAGATCTCATTAGGGAGCTTCCTTCTTCCTTTTCACTTTTATAATTTGTAAATCTCCCATTTGGAATTATCCATTTTTGAAAAGCAATTGATAGGCTCTCATGAATCATGATCAAGAGCTTTCTTTATCATTCTTTTTTCCGCACGTCTGCATGTCTGGGTTTGTTATTTTATTGTTTAAAGTAATGGTAAGAATATTAATTTAAATAAATAAGCTTTACGATCTACTTGTCAACTTAGAAACACAAAACAAAAAAGTGCACAAAAATTTTAGTTACAATGTCATTGTTACAACACCAATCATATTCATTGCCCAGTCATTTTTTTTTTTTTTTTAACTATAATAAATTTGATATAACTTTGATATTTTTAAAATTAAAATATCTATTGTACCGAAATTTTTTTTTTTTTTTTTTGGGTGAATTGTACCGACATTTAGAGCATGGTATAAGCAATGTAGAGTTAAACATAAGGTCATTAATGAATAATGATAGCCCATATTGATACCAGCATGCAAGTATACCATTGAAAAGTTTTTTGGAGAAATTATACTTTACTACCCTAAATTATACTTTGCACCATAAATTTTCAGAATTCACAGTTAGGTCTCTAAATTATAACACATATTATACTTTGCACCCTTTCATCAATTTTGACATTATCTTGGATGGCATCACATGAAAAGCTCAATTGCCCATCTTCTTAATCCCTTAAAAATAAAAAGAGAAATTACATTTTATCATCCTAAACTATACTTTCAATTATAATTTGTACCCTAAACTTTGGTTTTCTATCCAAGATAATAGCAAAATTAACAACAGGTACAAATTGTAACATGGGTTATAGTTTAGGGTACTAACTATGCATTCTGAAAGTTTATGATGCAAGGTGTAATTTGGAGTATAATTTAAATTGATAAAGTGCAATTATCCCAAGCTTTTGCTCTATCTATGAGAGTTGCAATAGTTTGCCATGATAACACAGATAGGGTTTGTGACGGGACTACTAATCTTCAGGAATATAAAATTCAAAGAAGGCCTTTGAGAGTTGAGATTTCCATAAAATGTGCCTAACAAGTGGCAGCATTGAGGATCATGCAGTTTTGAGAAGGGGTCATTGAATCAAATCAATCATATTTTGAACTTCTAATCTTGAATTTCTCATATTAGTTGACTGCATGGTATAACTCGGTCCTTGAAATAGTAATATTCGAGAAACTATGCACATTTTTCTTGTTGAGGAAATTATAGATATAGATTTATTCTAGTCACCAAGCCTACTAGGTCACCTTCTCACATTTCAAAAGACTTTTTTTTATGGGATTCAAAAGACTTATTAATTGGTTCTATTAGTACTTATTTTTTAAAGTCATATTTGCTTTTAAGACTCGACAATATATAATGAGAAGGTCTTCTTAGTAGGTAGATTACTAGCATGAAATGAAAAGCAAAAGCATTGGGGAATACACTTCAAAGAGCTAGAAATCATTGATCCTCTTTCCTTCTTGATAAGAAGTTTGGCTTTTGCAAAAAAAAAAAACAAAAGTAATATCTCCTTATTACCGATAATTTGGTCACTCATTTTAAAGAGTTTCTAGTTCAATATAATTATATAAAATACTAAGAATAGTATATAAGTCTAACTTCTCCCTTCGCTAATGGTTATAGGTTTTTAGGCTACAAATTTAGGAATGGATATTAAGATTGTTAGTGAGAGGTTTTTACAGTACATGGTAAATGGATAAGTACTTACATCTATGCTTGTATAATAATAAAAATATATATCATATTTTTGACAAACAAACTCAAAATTCACCCACATACATGATTGATATAATAATCATGTAAATTTACACTAATACAATTTATTTTGCATTTTATTTTTTAGTTTTTTTTTTCTTTTATGTATCCCAGAAAAGAGTAGATTGTAGTTGTGTATAAAAAAAAATTAATAAATCAAGAAAATTTGATATTTTAATGAAATATAATATAAAAAAGATAATCTATTATACAATGATTTCAAAAGTAAATATATAAAATAAAAAAAATTATGCTAAAATAAATATTAAATATAAAAATTTCATGAGATAATGCAAATGCCAAGTATATAAAAATGATGGATAAGAATAATAGGTATTTCCGATGAGAGTAGAGTAGAAACTACATATAATTATAAGATAACAAGTAACAACACTAAAATGTTGTGGCAACAAAGGAGTGAGAACATGAAAGGGGCAATGATTGAAGAAGCTGATAATTAAACAAGTGTCACCAATAGAGATTGCAACAATTGCTTGGAATATGACCATATCATGATTTTAGAATAAAACATTTCTTCTTTTTGTTTTTTCTATAAAATTACAAGTAGAAATCGACCTAACTTTATCTTTCACTTTTTGTCTTTTTTTTTTTGTTTTTTTTTTATACGTCTTTTTATAATACACACAAAAACTATTCAATTATGACAAAATGATGAAGATTCTCCCAGTCCCAGTAGAACTGTCCATTTGAGACATCAATGCGGGGAAAATCCTAATCGTCGAGCTCAATTTTTAGGTTGAATCTATTAAAAACTTAAACCAGGTCCTTAATCACATCGTAGTAACTAGTGATGATTACAATAATTTTCAGTTATTCCCATTATAGATTTTTCATAGTAAATTGTTAATATAAAAAGAAAATTGGGTTTCATGGATTACTAAACACTCACTCATTAAAGTGATTATTTTTTAATTATTATACTCCAAATTGTTTAAATTGCAAACTTTATACCTTTTCTTTAAGATGTATATTAATATAACTACATTAACATGTTTTTCTCATATAAAAAAATGAAGGAAAAAAAAAAGATTTCACAAATCACTTAACAACCCCTTCATCAACGTCTACCTATTTTTCACTAGATCTAATTATATTTATATATAAGCAGTTTTTGCTGGATCTACTTATATGTAAAATGTTGCTTTATATTTTTACATCTCTTTTTCGCTGTTAAATGCGATGTTAAATTTGAATAGTTTGCTATTTAAAATTCTCTCTCATTACCAAATAATAATGATAACGCGTTGTTTGATGGTTTTCAACACAAGATGAGCAAATATTATAACAAAACTGAGCCGAAGTCATCCCTGTCAAAAGTGTCCATTGATGACTTGAGCACAAAGCTAGATATTACTAATTTTATGAGTAAATCTATCTACACAATCTATTTTATAAAACTTTTATAACTTGTTAAAATAGCATGTTGTGATAAGTGGGAATCATCACTTTTTCATCCACTAATCACAATGTTCATCTCTAGATGATATAAATGATTATATCACATAATATATACACACAATTTAAATTTTTAAGCGATTCTCATAATATATTTTTCATAATAATTCTAATATGAAAAGGAAATGGGCTCCACTTATCGCTGACATTCACTCATAGAAGTGTATATATTTTTTATTATCCTCAATACTAATTTAATTATTAATCCCAACAAACATCTTTTTCATAGAAAATGTGAAGATGATGAATGAAAAAAAAAATGGTTTCACTTTCAGCAAGCAATACTTATATTAAAAGTATATTGAAAACAAAACAATGGTAGAAGACAGCAAGTCATGAGTTGTTTGTCAAAGCCAAATTACGACCCAAGCCACATAGCCATACTAACATTTTAGAATCGAAAAGGCTATAGACACCAAAAATTTTATTAAAAAATTATGCACACTCCCTTTTATCTTTGTCTTGTAAGGTGAATGGCAACTCCAGATGAGTGTATGAAATTCATGGTGCAATTTTCAGTCCTGGTAAACTTGTTCTTGTAGAATAGAAACATTCACAAAAGTTTTCTGTTTTTTTAACCTTCTAGATACGGTCATGTTTATGTTCAAATACAGTAGGACAACTTTTGGGTCCATTGCATAAAAGTTTATGATCTAAAAGCTCTTACCGAGGCTGGTTAAACCGCTCAGGTTTTCTTTATTATTTTCGTACAATGTTGTACAAATGCTACTTAACCTACCGTCTAAAAGTTTAAAGTCTTCATCTCTTCTTTTTTGGAAATTCGACGAAATATCATTAAGCTATAAAGGCTGTCACGCACTAAATTCATAGATGACCTTTTATATATATATATATATATATATATATCTAAGGAATTTCTTCATTTTATTTTAAAAAAAATAAATATGTAATGTTGATATCAAATAAAGTTTAGGTACAATTTCTTATATATTATATCTTAAATTCTCCAATCCATCTAAAAAAAAAATTAAATACTGGGGAATTGTGGTCCCAAAACTCATCCATCATTAAGTATTGACAAATGGTTATATATTATATCTTAAATTCTCCAATTAATTAAAAAAAAATTAAATACAGAGAAGATTGTGGTCCAAAAACTCATCAATCATCAATCACTGGCAAATTAAAATTTTATGCACAAAATATTTACACACTTCTAGGTGAATTGTAATTATATTTCTAAATTAAACAATGCAACATTGTCAAAAGCCCTGTTGCTCAACTGTTGACACCTCGTTGGTAGACACCTCATATTACCAACTGAGATATTTAATATTCATATCCTTCACTTCAATTATCAAATAAATAAAATAAAATACAACCTCACGCTGAATTGAACACCGTAACATGAGCCACATCCTAATTTTATGCAATCCCTATTAATTTGGAGTCGGCATGCTTAATAATAATGATGTAGGTGGTTGATCAAGCAAAAAGACAAGATAAGCCGCATGACACCTTTACAACACCATTATACACAAAGTGTTCACTTTAGATTAGACAAAGAAATGCAGAAGCACATGAGAAGCAATATCTTCTTAAGAAATTATATAATATCATATATAAAACTGCGATAGAAAAGTGAGTCCTAGATCCTGGTACTAGATTCCCTTTTAGCTCCTTTATACCATTTTAGCTTCCAATAGAATGGAGGAAAGGTAGCAAAACAGAGTTTGCGTAACGAATATTGCCAGGGTTTCCCTAACACATCTCCCCCCACCCCCCTTTCTTTCTTTTTTTTCTTCATCCCTTTTCTTAGTTGGGTGTTAAAAAATACTAGTTTTGACCCCTTAATAATATATTAAGGGAGATTAAATTATTTAAGTCAATTAACCAATTATGCATTCAATATGGCCATAAATAAATTTTCACACGTATCAGTATATCACCATAGGAGAAACGATAACAAATAACAATAAAACAAGAACACAATATATAGTGACAAAGTCAAAAACCAATAAAGTATCTCCAAAGGAAAATCGTTATGGGGATACCCTCACCCCAGGAAGGAATTGACTAATACAATTGAAGTAACAATCTGAGATAAACCCTTTTCCCTAGACTCTACTCGGTAGATGACTTATTGACCTAACCCCAAAATCATCTCCAGCACCTATGGAATCTTCCATTTTAAATATCCTTCACTATCAGTTTGACTCACCTACTCCAAAGACTAACTTGAAGATTTCAAATCCACAAGCTAATGGGAATAGGCCTTGTGGCTTCAACCTTCTTGATTACCAAATAGCAACACCAGATTAAGATTGATCTTTTGAGCTCAGGTGTTAGTGAAAACTAGGTTTAGGTTTTCTTTATTTGATATGCACAGCAAATCTCTATAAACATTTGAATAAGGCATCCTTAATAATCCCTTTTATATGTTTGCACGTAACGCACGACTTTCAAGTCAATCGCCAACTTGTTTAATACATGTCAGATTCAAGATTACCGTATCCCAATCAGGGAGCCATTGTTAAAGAAGTTTTGAGAATCTTGTTTCGATCGAGTGAGCATAAATTGTGTTCAGTTTTAGTTGGAGAAATCCAAGACAATGTAACTGCCAAATGAGTTCATAATTCATTATTTAAGTTCAAGATCATACGTACAAGAATTAACTCTAAAGAAAGAAAATATGTCATTTTGATTGTTGTTCGACTGAGGTTCAATCAATCAAAAATCATAGAGTTAGATTTGTTGACATATTTTAAATGAAGCCATGGGTTTTTCTTTAACCCTATTTAAGTCTTCTATATAAAGGAATATTGTGTTCAACTTCCTTCAGGTTGGAAAAGCAGAAAACTCTGAGCGATTTAGAGAAAAAATCTTAGTCTCCATCATGTGTACCCATGAATTTGAAAGGGAATTTTCTTTTTAGGTTGTTTCTTGTTGGAGAGATCAACTATTGAAGCCACAAAGCCATCATTCCAACATTGTTGTGGAGTAAATCTTCAAGGGGTTCTTGGAGTCAATTGAAGGTTCTAATTGTGAAGTACGGGTGCGCCATCCGTGAAGGTGTCCATATAAGGAAGACTTCAAAAGTTCTAGAGCTATTAATTGTTATAACTTAATTGTTAGATCAACATAATAGGTAAATTAACCCAATATTTTGCATCATAACATATATGAGGTCTAAATTTACATTTCAAATCGAACGGCAGTCGAAGTCTTCATTTTCTTCTTCTTTTGAGTTGCATCTTAGACACTTAATACTAAACTTATAATAACTCATTACAGACTCGATCAAGATTACAAGTCATGAACTTTTCCAACCTAAAAACCTACAAGGTTTATATGATAATACACTCTTATCTAACATTAAAATTTAGGTTGCTAATCTGACGTCATAATAGATGCCTTGAATTTCTAGATTACTACCGTTAACTTCCAAACTTTTCACAAAGAAGTATTTCTATATCCCACCTAAGAGAAAAGCTTTAAAGCATAACCAAATAGTTTTGTAAAAGGCTTTTCCATTTCATTTATTTTATAGTTAAGAATTTTTTTTTTTTTTAACAATGTATCACGTCATTTAAATTTTTAAATAGAATGCCAATGGATACACCTTTAAATATATAATATTTAATATGGTAAAGTTCATTTTCTCTCTTGACCTCTAATTGTATGGCAGTATAGCCCATAGGCCAAATGGGCCCCTAACTTGACAACAAATTTTTCGGGTAGAGAGAGAGAGACCATTTGACATCAAGACAAAAATAATTGTATTTTAAGTTTCAAAAGAAATGGATTCTAATTAGTTTAATGTAAAAATCCATTGTCATTAATTAAGAAACCTAGGTTCCAATTTCACCTAAAAAAATTATATAAAGGTTACAATTATCATAGAAAGAATGCCATAATAAATTCAAATCTATCATATCTGTAGAGCGACTAAATTTCTAGTTCAAAATAAATCAAACATGTAAAATAGTTTTACAAATGCGAATTTGTATTGATGATTGTGTGGTACAATTTTCTGTGATTACAAAAGAGTGATCCTCTGATTCAATCTCCTTGCAAGACTTATTGATTGGATTTGTGGTAATGTGATTTTGACTTAAACGCAAAATATCATTCAATTTGGTTGAGGGATGGATCGAAGATTGCTGAAACGGAATTGCAATGAATCTCTGGCTGTGAGCTTGTTAGAAATCCTTTGTTCTTCACGTTCTTCGTGTGTTCTTCGTCTTCGAAGGTTTATGGTGGAAGTTCTTCGGGGCTTTAGAGGCTTGAATCTGTAGAGCTTCACCGATTTGTGGTTTGTTGATGTTTTTCGGACCTTTGAGCTTGATTCCTGTAAACTTTAGGATCTAGGCAAATAGTTTTGATGATTCTACTTCGAGTGTTCTTCGATTTTGGGGTTGAAGTTCTTGAAGGCTTTGAGGCTTGATTCTTGCAGAGCTTTTGTACTTCTGAATCCCTTGTCCTCCAAATGCCTTAGGAATGCTTCAATTTATAGGAGTTTGGAGGTGGGTGAGCGACACGTGGCAGAGTCTGATTGGTGACACATGTCATAACTTAATTGGTCCGCCTATGTCATCACTTACACGTGCTAGACTGCTTGTGTCATTGCTTACACGCGCTGGACTACTTGTGTCATCACTTACACGCGCTAGACTGCTTGTGTCATCGCTTACACGCGCTGGACTGCTTGTGTCATCGCTTACACGCGTTGGATTACTTGTGTCATCGCTTACACGCGCTGATGTGTGATTGTTTTTTTTGCATGATACTTGGCAAATTTCTGTTGGTTTCTGAGTAGTGATAGCAAAACCTAGTAGCAATACGTGGCGCTTTGTAATTGGTTGTATCTTGTGAACTTGATAGTGTGACGTGTCAGCTTGTGATAGGTCGGGAATTTTCCCTCTCTACAAATCATTTGGAGGACAAGGGATTCAGAAGTACAAAAGCTCTACAAGAATCAAGCCTCAAAGCCTTCAAGAACTTCAACCCCGAAATCGAAGAACACTCGAAGCAGAATCATCCAAACTATCTGCTTAGATCCTAAAGTTTACAGGAATCAAGTTCAAAGATCCGAAAAACATCAACAAACCACAAATCGGTGAAGCTCTACAGATTCAAGCCTCTAAAGCCCGAAGAACTTCCACCATAAACCTTCGAAGACGAAGAACACACGAAGAACACAAAGAACGTGAAGATCAAAGGATTTCTAACAAGCTCACAGCCAGAGATTCATTGCAATTCCGTTTCAGCAATCTTCTATCCATCCCTCAACCAAATTGAAGGATATTTTGTGTTCAAGTCAAATAATTTGTAGAGCGACTAAATTTCTAGTTCGAAATAAATCAAACAAGTAAAATAGTTTCACAAATGCGAATTTGTATTGATGATTGTGTGGTACAATTCTCTGTAATTACAAAAGAGTGATCCTCTGATTCAATCTCCTTGCAAGACTTATTGATTGGATTTGTGGTAATGTGATTTTGACTTGAACACAAAATATCCTTCAATTTGGTTGAGGGATGGATCGAAGATTGCTGAAACGAAATTGCAATGAATCTCTGGCTGTGAACTTGTTAGAAATCCTTTGTTCTTCACGTTCTTCGTGTTCTTCGTGTGTTCTTCGTCTTCGAAGGTTTATGGTGAAAGTTCTTCGGGGCTTTAGAGGCTTGAATCCGTAGAGCTTCACCGATTTGTGGTTTGTTGATGTTTTTCGGACTTTTGAGCTTGATTCCTATAAACTTTAGGATCTAGGCAAATAGTTTTGATGATTCTGCTTCGAGTGTTCTTCGATTTTGGGGTTGAAGTTCTTGAAGGCTTTGAGGCTTGCTTCTTGCAGAGCTTTTGTACTACTGAATCCCTTGTCCTCCAAATACCTTAGGAATGCTTCTATTTATAGGAGTTTGGGGTGGGTGAGCAACACGTGGCGGAGTCTGATTGGTGAAACATATCATAGCTTGATTGGTCCGCCTATGTCATCGCTTACACGCGCTGGACTGCTTGTGTCATTGCTTACACGCGCTGAATTGCTTGTGTCATCGCTTACACACGCTGGACTGCTTGTGTCATCACTTACAAGCTCAGAACTGCTTGTGTCATCGCTTACACGCTCAGAACTGCTTGTGTCATCGCTTACACGCTCAAAACTGCTTGTGTCATCGTTTACACACGCTGGACTATTTGTGTCATCGCTTACATGTGCTAGACTGCTTGTGTCATCGCTTACACGCGTTGATGTGTGATTGTTTTTTTTGCATGACACTTGGCAAATTTCTGTTGGTTTCTGAGTAGTGATAGTAAAACCTAGTAGCAATACGTGGCGCTTTATAATTGGTTGTATCTTGTGGACTTGGTAGTGTGACGTGTTAGCTTGTGATAGGTCGGGAATTTTCCCTCTCTACAAATCATTTGGAGGACAAGGGATTCAGAAGTACAAAAGCTCTGCAAGAATCAAGCCTCAAAGCCTTCAAGAACTTCAACCCCGAAATCAAAGAACACTCGAAGCAAAATCATCCAAATTATCTACCTAGATCCTAAAGTTTACGGGAATCAAGCTCAAAGGTCTGAAAAACATCAACAAACCACAAATCAGTGAAGCTCTACGGATTCAAGCCTCTAAAGCCCCGAAGAACTTCCACCATAAACCTTCGAAGACGAAGAACACACGAAGAACACATGAAGAACACGAAGAACGTGAAGAACAAAGGATTTCCAACAAGCTCACAGCCAGAGATTCATTGCAATTCCGTTTCAGCAATCTTCGATCCATCCCTCAACCAAATTAAAGGATATTTTGTGTTCAAGTCAAATAATTTGTAGAGCGACTAAATTTCTAGTTCGAAATAAATCAAACAAGTAAAATAGTTTCACAAATGCGAATTTGTATTAATGATTATGTGGTACAATTCTCTGTGATTACAAAAGAGTGATCCTCTGATTCAATCTCCTTGCAAGGCTTATTGATTGGATTTGTGATAATGTGATTTTGACTTGAACACAAAATATCCTTCAATTTAGTTAAGGGATGGATCGAAGATTGCTGAAATGGAATTGCAATGAATCTCTGGCTGTGAGCTTGTTATAAATCCTTTGTTCTTCACGTTCTTCGTGTTCTTCGTGTGTTCTTCGTCTTCGAAGGTTTATGGTGGAAGTTCTTCGGGGCTTTAAAGGATTGAATCCATAGAGCTTCACCGATTTGTGGTTTGTTGATGTTTTTCGGACCTTTGAGCTTAATTCCCATAAACTTTAGGATCTAGGCAGATAGTTTGGATGATTTTGCTTCGAGTGTTCTTCGATTTCGGGGTTGAAGTTCTTGAAGGCTTTGAGGCTTGATTCTTGCAGAGCTTTTGTACTTCTGAATCCCTTGTCCTCCAAATGCCTTAGGAATGCTTCTATTTATAGGAGTTTGGGGGTAGGTGAGCAACACGAGGCGGAGTCTGATTGGTGACACATGTCATAGCCTGATTGGTCTGCCTATGTCATCGCTTACACGCGTTGAACTGCTTGTGTCATCGCTTACACGCACTGGACTGATGTGTCATTGCTTACACGCGCTGATGTGTGATTGTTTTTTTTGCATGACACTTGGCAAATTTCTGTTGGTTTCTGAGTAGTGACAGCAAAACCTAGTAGCAATACGTGGCGCTTTGTAATTGGCTGTATCTTGTGGACTTGGTAATGTGACGTGTCAGCTTGTGATAGGTCGGGAATTTTCCCTCTCTACAAATGCCCCCTCGAGACTCGTTCACGCACACAGTTTTGGAGTGTGGTGTGGGAATGAGTTTCGAAAACTGATTTTTACACTTGACTCTTTAAGTGAAATAGTTGAAGGTGGTGGAGCTTTCGAGGTTTTTGGGTTTGTGCTGAATTATCAAACATTTTTGATCCCAATCTCCCTTGCCTCTTATCGCTTCTTTCTCTTGACCGAGGTTGAATCTGGTTTTGTGCTTTTCTAGACTCTTGGGTGATCAAATAAAGAGGGAATGTTCGTCTCTTTTTCCATTTCCTTCGAGTAACCATCGTCCAGCCCTCTTCCTCATCCATTGCTGACCTTTTATCATCATTATAATCAGATACTTCTTGTGAAAGCTGAACTGGAACAAGTTTTAGAGAACCAAACTGGATGAGCATGGTATTTGCCCCCTACTTAGTGGTTGGAGACATGCAAATAGGTAACCCACAAGAAAATTTTGCAAGGTTTGATTGAGCAACATCATTAAAATCCTAGTTGATTTTCCTTTCCTTGGCTAGCTTCATGATGAGTTCTTTAAGAACAAAGCATTTTTGGATTGGATGGCTTATGATGCGATGATACTTACAATAGTTCGAGTCATCAACTTTTCCCATTTCTTCCAGTCGTTTGCATTCTGGCAATTCAATTAATTTCAACTTGAGCAGTTGTTCTAGCATTTTGGGCATATCGGCATCTAGGAAATGATACACCTTTTGTTCCCACTCCTTAAGTGATGAGCGACGCATCTCTCACTGTTGGCCTCCCTAGGGCCTCTTCTCGTTAGCCTTTACATTTCTTGTTGAAATTTTGACTGGAGCAGGGTTGATATTCATTGAATCTTTGATATTACTTTTCACATTCTTGTCATTTTTTCTTACTTCCCGTCTTTCTTTTCTTTCCTCAAGAATGGGAGGTTTCATATTTCCATGGCTAAAGATACTCAATTCCATGTCATGTGCACGAGTTGCCAACTCTTCAAATGTTCGGGGCTTTATCCCTTGAAGGATGTAAAGAAGTCCTCAATGCATGCCTTGGATGCACATCTCTATAGCAGATATTTTAGAAAGTCTATCCTTGCAATCTAGACTCAAAGAACGCCATCGATGGATATAATCAACGACGGGCTCATCCTTCCATTGTTTATTATTGGTAAGCTTCATCATGCTTACCGTGCGTCGTGTGCTGTAGAATTGGTTGAGAAACTCCCTTTCAAGTTGTTCCCAACTATCGATTGACTCGGGTTCTAAGTTTGTATACCAATCGAAGGCATTCCCCATTAGTGAACGGACAAACTGTTTTACAAAGAGTCCTCCTTAAGTCCCTGCATTCTCACAAGTTTCTACAAAGTGAGCAACGTGTTGCTTAGGGTTTCCTTTGCCATCAAATTGCAAGAACTTGGGAGGTTGATACCGGTTCGGCATTCTCATGTTATCAATGCGTTTTGTATAGGGCTTCGAATACATGAGAGAACTTGTAGAAGAACCTCCATATTGTGCTCGAATGGTGTTCGTTATCATGTCTTGTAGTTGTTGGACAGATATCGAGGCCATTGAGGTGGAATGTCCGTGTTGAGAAGTGCCTTCACCTCCTTTTCCCTTATCAACCCTAGTGTTTTCTCCTTTCAAAGTAAAGCCGAGTGGGTGCTCAGGGCCAAGACTTTATTCACCCGAATCTTGTAACTCTAGTTTGTTCATTAGGGTTGCAATTTTGACGTCCTTTTCTTCAAGTGCTTTTGTGAGAAGGGTGACCCTTTGTTCCATTTCAATCATCTTTTCTTCCATGGCAGAGGTGTTAGTCATCATCACTGGCATAACCTCTATATATGATGGAGAAAATGATGAAACAGGATGAGTCAAAGGTACTTCATTCCTTAAGTTTCTCATCACGGGTGAAGAGTTGATAGAAAAGGTCTTTGTTGGGGATGATTCATTACTGATCTGCAAATCTTTCGAGGTAGATGAATCCTTAGTGGTCGATTTCCTATTTGCAAGAAAGTCCAAAGAGATGACAGTATGAAGTTGGCTTTCTTTGGTTGGTTGGGGTTGAAGTCGATCAAGAGCCTTGGATCGATTGCGAGTGATTGGGCCGACATAATCATCATCATTGGAAGCATCAACCACTGATTTTCGAACATTCTTGCTAGAGGCCATTGAAGCTGGTAGCGAAATGATGTCGAATTTCTTTTCTTTTGGAGGAGAAAGAGATAAGAGGCAGAGAGGTCCCACTGGGCGTGCCAGAATTTGTAGAGTGGCTAAATTTCTAGTTCGAAATAAATCAAACAAGTAAAATAGTTTCACAAATGCGAATTTGTATTGATGATTGTGTGGTACAATTCTCTGTGATTACAAAATAGTGATCCTCTGATTCAATCTCCTTGCAAGACTTATTGATTGGATTTGTGGTAATGTGATTTTGACTTGAACACAAAATATCCTTCAATTTGGTTGAGGGATGGATCGAAGATTGCTGAAACGGAATTGCAATGAATCTCTGGCTGTGAGCTTGTTAGAAATCCTTTGTTCTTCACGTTCTTCGTGTTCTTCGTGTGTTCTTCGTCTTCGAAGGTTTATGGTGGAAGTTCTTCGGGGCTTTAGAGGCTTGAATCCGTAGAGCTTCACTGATTTGTGGTTTGTTGATGTTTTTCGGACCTTTAAGCTTGATTCCCGTAAACTTTAGGATCTAGGCAGATAGTTTGGATGATTCTGCTTCGAGTGTTCTTCGATTTCAGGGTTGAAGTTCTTGAAGGCTTTGAGGCTTGATTCTTGCAGAGCTTTTGTACTTCTAAATCCCTTGTCCTCCAAATGCCTTAGAAATGCTTCTATTTATAGGAGTTTGGGGGTGGGTGAGCGACACGTGACGGAGTCTGATTGGTGACACATGTCATAGCCTGATTAATCCGCCTATGTCATTGCTTATACGCGCTGGATTGCTTGTGTCATCGCTTACACGCGCTGAACTGCTTGTGTCATCGCTTACACACGCTGATGTGTGATTGTTTTTTTTGCATGACACTTGGCAAATTTCTGTTGGTTTCTGAGTAGTGATAGCAAAGTCTAGTAGCAATACGTGGCGCTTTGTAATTGGTTGTATCTTGTGGACTTGGTAGTGTAACGTGTCAGCTTGTGATAGGTCGTGAATTTTCCCTCTCTACAATATCTATAAAAAAAATGGAGGAAATTTTCATATAATACAAAAATAGCCTAAACTTTGGAGATAATGAAAAATACAAAAAAAAAGAGCAAAATTGTAAAGAGAAGGATTCTAGAAGGGCTTCTCCAATTTTGATCATTTTCTAATCACATTGCCTGATTTTTCAATTGTTTGTTTAACCTCCTATGCTATAGGTTTGATTTAATCGCACCTTTTTATCCATCTCTTTATCAAATTGGTAATGAAAGTGTCACATCATGATATTCATGTCATTCATATGGCTTACTAGTCGATGGGCACATGACACGTTGTAGAACACACACTTCTACCATTATCTTTATAATAATTTTATATCTAAAGTAATATTAAAAAAAAGAAAAAGCATAAAATAGTAAAATACAGTAGAAAAAAATCTCTAAATTATTCTAGACATATAAAACAATGAAGTATTTTCTTTTTCTTTCTCAAGTCAAGGGACATGTATTCATTTGTTTACGACTCAAAACGGCATAATGGATGAAAGAAGTATGATTAAACTAATTATTAAACATAGGTGGTGTGACTAAAATAATCGAAAATTGAAGGGATACAATTAGGTAAAGGTCAAAGTTCTAGAAATAAAGATATCTCATGTTAATGAGTACCCTTAGAGCAAATTGTTAATAGATCATTTTACTAAATTATTTTTATGGGAAATATAAAAAACTGTCAAAAAATTTAATTGCTTTTCTCTTTTGCCATTAAAAATTTTTAAAAATATTTCTTAAACCAATGCTCTTGAAGTAACCATTAACATTTCTCTTCATACATTTTACCCTAAAAAGAAAAGGAAGAACTATGCTCTAAAGTTTGTTCATTTCTTTCCCCATGTAGCTATGCCTCCTCAAGAACCATGTATAGTACAAGTCAATTACAATTACAGGTAAGGGAATTATTGCGCCAATTCACTAGCAAAGTCAGTATTTCTTAAATCATCTAGGCCTACAGATGTATTCTCATCTGCCGTATGGTCTAAAGGAGCCTCAGTTCCAAGATGTCATTTGGATTCAATGATTAATAATGCCCACTTTATCTGTATAACTAATGGCCCTTGGCCCATTCTTATTTTTGATAATTCAATGTACTTTAGGAACCGATTAAAAATTAAAATTATTTTACTATTCGATTTATTTTTGCTATTATTTATGATTTCTACTGCACTTTTTGATACTATTTATGAGTCTCATTGTACTATTTTAACTAACTTTTACCTTTATCTACAATACTTTCAGCAATAAGTTTTCAGTTTCAACAAAATAAGCAGTATCCAAACACATCCTCAATAGTTCAATAAGGGAGAATTTGAAGTTTTGAATGTATTGTTGAAAAAATTAAAAGCACATCTAGTAGACTGAATGAAGATCACAACAAGAATAATAATCTTTATTACTGGAATAAAATGTGTTATAAAAGAATAACTAAACTCATTCATAAGTTTGGTTATGAGTTGTAACATTAAAATAAAATCTAAAATATATTTTAGAAAATATCTTACTTATACAATTATATTTTCTTAAAAAATAATATTTTTTAAATTTGGGAAAGTGATGAATTATTTTTTGATGATTTTTTATTTTCATAATTGTTATGTGCATATAAAAAGTTTATTTATTTGAAAATATATCAATTTTGGAAATTATTACACCTACTAAGGAATAGCTATTACAACCCTTTTAGAGATGAATAATTATTCTTCATTTTAAAGAATATTTATTCATAAGAGATAGCTATCCCCAATAATAAAAACATAATCAAATTGCTGAATAGGTAAATTATACGAATAATTATTACATTACAATCTACCAAACATACCTTAAGAAGTGTCAACCAATTTAGTTATAATATTGTTGATTTTAACCGAATCTTTTAAGCATGGGAAAAGGAGGGGAGATAAGATGTTAAAAATAAGTTGCATTTGATTGTTGTGACAGCAAGTACATGAATTGACTCAGAGCATCATTATTGGTGGAGGCACATAGCTATAATGCTATTTTTGCCTCCTCAAACTAAAAAAATATTGTGCATATTGTTGGTATAATAGCCAAAAAATTTTGGCTACATGCTACAGTAAACAGGTATTAGTACCTGTTTACTGTAGCTCAAAGGTATACTGAAATAATAATATTTTATTTGCCCCTTCAATTAAATAAATTTTCTATGTTTTTTTCTCTTTCTTTTTTCTTTCATATTTCCTCTGGTTTAGTCTTCAACCTCCCCCACTTTGTTTTTTCCTCTCTTCCTCAAGCCAACCCAAATCTTC
This sequence comes from Quercus agrifolia, assembly GCA_029955455.1. Lineage (NCBI taxonomy): Eukaryota > Viridiplantae > Streptophyta > Magnoliopsida > Fagales > Fagaceae > Quercus > Quercus agrifolia. Next base: position 32,503,607 of record JARQAD010000009.1, on the reverse strand, counting down.
TATAGAAGCTCACATTCTCCCTTTTATTTTTTCCCTCTCTTCCTCCATTCTCGCCAACCCATCTCCCCTACCACTCACCACTAACCCATCAGATTTGCCCAATGCAAACCCATAAGATTTCTCCAATCGCCGACCCATCGAAGCTCTGTGCTCAGTTGGGCGAACAGCAAAATGGCACAATGATCAGCAATGGCAGGATTTCTAGGTTCAGGGGTTTTGGATTGCTGGGTTTGTGGGTTTCCAATATGTTGTTTTTCTTTTTTTATTTTTTGCTGGTGTTGATGATCATTTTGGGAAGCCCAATAGAAAGAAGAAGCCCTGCAACATGGGCAGAAAATAATTAGTAAGTGGATAGAAAAACCATTAAACCCAAGCGGCAGGAATAATGGATCGCAGGCTCATGAAATAAACAAATGGGCATTGAGGAAGCAAACAAGCCTAAAGGAGCCCGGAAAGAGAGAAGTAGCAAACCCATGGGTAGTATATGATGTAAAAAAGTGAGAATGGGCCACAGCAGGCCCGAAGTAAAGAAAGTAAAGAAAGTACGGGGTTGATGGAAAGTCCATGAGCCCCAAGGATGAAGGATAAAGTAATTGGGTTAGGGAAGCCCAAATAAGTTAGTAAAAGCCCATGGGAACACAAGACTAGAAAGGAACGAGGATGCCCAAGGAAAGTAAATGGGCCAAGGATGCCCAAAAGAAAAATGGGACATATGAGCCGCAAGCAATGTAACCAAAAAGCCCAAATGACTATACTGAGTCATTAAGAGAAGAATAAGCAACAAGCCCAAAGAGGCCTAGCAGGCTTGGGTCAAATAACACTACAGCAAGAATAGCAAAACGATATGGTAGGAAACGCAAAGACAGCAAAAAAGAGCAAGAGAATGGGCTGAAGGAGGAAAAGCCCACAATCAAGCAAAAGCTCAGTCCCCGAAGGGAGCAAGCTTTAAAGAATGAGAAGCCAGAAAATAGCTCATGCCATAAAAAGCTAAGGATGAGCGGCAGAATGTACAGAAAAGTCTCTAGACCATAGCGAACGCATGAGCAACAAACAGATTTTGGACATACATGGAAGTGAAACACACACAAGGCCCAAACATCATCAACCTGTACCCAACCAATACAGGAGGTGGTGAGGTCATGAGTCAGAGGTAAGAAGGTATGGTCTGGCGGTAGGGAAAGGGGAAAACCTATTCTGGGGTTCCTGCTCAGGCTCTTTTGGAGGAAATGTCCTGTTGGGATGATATACCACCCAAAGGAAGCAAAGATGAGCTGGGACCACTAGGTGTATGCCATGAAGGATAGGAAGAGAGAGAGAGAGAGAGAGAGAGCACCCATACCGTAGCAAATAAGAGTGTCACGACAAGCAAACAAAATAGTCTTCTTTGACTGGTGGCACGGCCAGCACAGGTAAGTGATGGTGGCTGAGCAACTGGCAAACCAGTAAATGGTCGGCAAAGACACCCAGACTAGACAAAGGTTGTTAAAGGCTAAAATAGTAAAACTGATCACGGCAGGCACTATATAAAGGACCGTTACTGTGCACAGTGAAGGGATCACGATCACAATCAGGAACACAGGAATAGTACCCTATAAAAAAAAAAACAATTTCAACAACAGAAAAAGAGATTTTTCCATTATCTGGAGGTTGGAGCATAGCCCCGGTTTGAGATATCAAAGCCTTGACTTGAAAACCATGTGATGTCATGCTGTCAATAACTGAAGCAAAATCAATGGTTTTCACGGTTTTTGATACTTTACTAGAGGCAAAAAAGGACTTCACCATGTCCTCTAATAGCAAATCACCTTTGCCACTAAAGATGGGATCCCATTTAAACCAGGTTTTTGTTGGAATCTAATTGGGCACCTGATGGTATTGCTTCAACTCTATTGCATCCCTGTAAAATTGTTTTTTCCTTAAAGCATTGGCTATAAGAGTCTTGCAAACAGTGAGCAAAAGATTTTCCGACATATATAAACATTAGCTTAGCACCTCTAAATGCTGTGAGGTTTGAAAAAGTGTGCATACTGTTAGGAACCCAGTGGTTCCTAATGGGGATGGATAGGAATTATAGAGAAATTTACGGGAATTGTAGAGAAATTGACTTAATTCGAGGTAATCCCCTCTATAGAGAAATATTAAGAGAGAGAGAAAATGCACTAAGCAATGAGTTGGTTTATTCTTCACTGATATTTAATGTTTAATTACAATTATATGTTTATAAGAGATTAGTTCTAATCTCATTGGCCCACATGGCTCAAGATAATTGGCTAGTTAATTCAACATGTGCTCTATGAATTAAACCATGTGTTCAATGAGCTACATGTGCTCAAATCCTAACTAACTCATCATAACCTCAACTAACTACCTAACTAAAGGGATTACAACAATTATTTCATATTTCTAGCATTTCCCTCCCCTTGAAAACACCTTGCCCACAAGGTGTTATTGTGAAATGACATCTTCATGAGGTAAAACCGGCCACTAACCCAATACTCCAAAGCATCTTGAACATTAAACGCACCAACTACTTCCAAGCATCATGTCACAACCCATAACTTGAGCAAGTAAATCCCATCATTAACTAGATCAACAAAGGAGCGCCAAGAAACCTTTATGTCATAGCATTTCTTTCTATCAAATTCCAAGTCACAGACCATAAACTTCTAAACAAATGACCACCCATGCAACTCACATGGGTAAAGAGACAATTCACATGGGTAAGGAGACGATTGTCCACAAACTACAAATAATGCGGTAAATGGATCCGACTGATCACATTCCCATGAAGCTAATATTGAGGATAGAGAGAGTTTCTTGAGAGCAATTTTTATATCTTCACAACCTTTAAGATCCCAACTCACACTCAAGTCCTTATAAAAATTATGATTAACTAGATTATGGAACCCATCATTTTTCCCACCACAGCCACCAAGAAAAGAATCATCTAGTTTAAATTCAATTGCATTGCCACCAGTGTTAGTGGTTGTTAATTTCATGCCTTCATTCTTGATTACATGAGCAGCCCCATCTGCTGAAATATGAGTTTGGCCACAATCAAACACCATTGGATCACTCATATCCACGCCAATAGCAACAACTTCATGCACTGTAGATTCTTGCATCATCATCAACTTCTTTGTAGTTCTTTGGACTGAACTTCAAGGGCAGCATGTATATGGATATCATCATCCACTTTGACACAAAAATCAACGTCCCAGCTTGCAACTACAACAATAGATTCTTGGAATTTGATTTTTTCTTCAAGTTCCATTGAATAAGAGATTGTAACTCCTCTTCCGTCATGTTCTCAAGATCCTCTTACAATCTTGAGAGCTCCTATTTCATGGACTTTTTAGATTTAGCCAAGACCTTGAACTTTTTTGAAATATCCTTGACATCCTCTTAAACTTTGTTCACCATTTGCCGTATTTCTTTCCAAAGTTTTCTTTGGTTACATTCGCTCATCTTAAGATCGTCGGCTCTAATACTACTTGTTAGAACCCGGTGGTTCCTAATGGGAATGGATAAGAATTATTGGGAAATTGATGGGAATTGTAGAGAAATTGACTTAATTCAAGATAGTCACCCTCCATAGAGAAATATTAAGACAAAGAGAGAGAGATAAAGTGCACTAAGCAATGAGTTGGTTTATTTTTCATTGATATCTAATGTTAAATTAAAATTATGTATTTATAGGAGACTAGTTCTAATCTCATTGGCCCACATGGCTTAAGATAATTGGCTAGTTAATTCAACATATGCTCTATGAATTAAGCCATATGTTAAATGAGCTACATGAGCTCAAATCCTAACTAAATCATCATAATCTCAACCAACTAGATAACTACCTAACTAAAGGGATTACAACAATTATTTCATATTCCTAACACATACCTACCATTTTTTGAAATAGCTGCTTTAGCCCGTTCCATAAAGAGCCCAAGCAATGACAATAAATTTGCAACATCATATGGCCCTTAAGTTCATTTACCGAAGGAGCAGCAGAGAAAATGAGATTTTTTTTCCTCAGTCCAATCCACCAGCAACTAATTAAAATAAATATTAGTAGTCCTAGTTTAATTAATTAGCAGATCCATCAATAACTTAGATACAACAATAACTCAACACAATGTTTATTAACACATTTAGATCATAGAAATTCACCCACAAGACTTAGCACCTATAAAATATGAAGAATTCCCTAACATGATTAATTTACATAGCATTGACTTCTGAGACTATTGCAATATTTGCTACAAAAATTGAAAATCTATCAAAATCCAGACATGTCTCAACCACATATAACAGGCAAGATAAAGCCTCAAGCTACTACATCTGGCCTGTGGTTCAAAATCCTACCTCTCTGCTTAGTGCTTACTATAAGCTTGACACAAAATGCACCTCTCTGCTTAGTGCTTACTATAGCTTGGCACAAAATGCACCTCTCTGCGTAGTGCTTACTATAAGCTTGGCACAAAATGCTACATGGCAAATTGGAAGTGGGAAATCTATTCCAAGAGCAAGTTTGAGTTTTTCTTGTTTCCCTGGTTCCATCTTGGCTGCTTGTTCTGGGCCTATATGAGCTATACCGTATATCTCTTTAATTTTTCTTTGGTAATGAAATCATCTTATGCATCCAAAAAAGAAAATTGATCTGATAGACCAAAATGTGGCCAAGTGAAATTCGGCTTTGGTGAGGAGACTTTATGCAACTCAGATCAGGTGGCTACTAAAATTCTTATTTCATAGTTTAACCATTCCTTTTTCTTTTTTCTTTTTTGATAAGTTCTTAGTTTACCTATATCTAAGATTGGAACTCCTGATTGATTAATTTGCACCACACTCGAAGTGAAGAAAGCATATTGAATGGAGCAAGTAACAGTATTTGATTGAAATCTTTTTACGTATCACAAAAACAGATGAGATATGCAAAATATACCATCAAATTATCTATAGAGAAATTTAAAATTTTGCAATTCTGACCTTAGCATTGGTTATCATTTGCCTTCCTTGTTTGGACATCGGCGATAAGATCTGAATACATAATCTCAAAATAAACTCCACGCTGCAAATCGAAAAGCCACATATATCCATCAACACACCAAAAATTTCTTATCAACAGAGCCAATAAAACGAAAACAATTGAAGAAACAAACCTCAATAGCAGCTTTAGCCTTAGTCTGCTTCAATCGAAAAGGCAACCTCTCTGAGAAATCAATCGCAATTATATCTATCTACGTCGTTCATCAACAATATAAATGTTAAAACTTCAAAAGAATTTGTTTTTTCAAACAAAAATATACGAAACCACGAACCTCGGATTTGTCACAGGCATCGTCGAACGCGTTCTGGCTTGACGGTGACCAAGTCGTAGGTTTTCAAGATAGGGTTGCCAGAGTTGAGTGCGAGAGCTTGGGAGTGGTTTTCGACGCAGACAGTGAGGCGCGTGGAACATTGAGGAGGTCACGGTGGAGATTGACGGAGGAGGAGAGAAGAGAGAGAGAGAGAGGAGGAGGAAGATGGAGCAACGGTCGTGATCGGACATCTCGCCTTTGATCGTACGGTTGTAGGCGATGCCGATGTAGCCTAGTTCCATGGCTTTTTATCACGACCTTGATGCGAGTTGTTTTCACTGGTGTCTTATCGGAAGGTGAGGATTCAAGGTATGCTATGTTCAGGTCGAAGAAACCCATGGCTACGGAAAGGCCATTGAGATGGAAAGGGGTTTAGGGGTTTATGAGTTATTTTTATGACAGAATTTTATTATCATTTATTTTTGAATTACGAAATAAACAATGAAAAAATGTACAACCATCCACGTAATTAAGTAATTTACCCATATTCACAATAGTACATAAACAGATTCATAATAGCAAAGGAAAAAAACATGTAAATCAATGGACAAAACCATACATCATTATTCATAAAAGGAAAATCATGCATATACTTGTATTCACAAAAAGCCAAGCAAAGCATATACTCATCAATTTATCATGGGATCTCATCATTGATTTAAACATCCAAACAAAGCAAGGAAATGCTAAACAAAGACTTCAACAATCTTTCAAACATATACATTGTAAACATTCCAATTTGCACCTTGTTGAGGTTCAAAATGTAATAAGGAGCCAGACCATTAAAAAATGGGAGAAACCCAACTCATAAAGATAGGGAAAAAGGAAGAAAGGCTTGGTCCTTAGAAATGAAGAATGGAGGAACCCAGCCCATGGAGAGAAAAGAATAAGTTCTGGGCCTTAGAAAGAAAGGAGGTGTGAAAGGAAGTGTGGGCTAGAGACTTGAGCAAGAGATGACATCCAAGGAAGCAAGCAGGAGCTGGGCTGAAATGGCACAGGATCTACCAGCCCCAGGGAGGGATCCCCGAGGAAAGACTGGCATAAGAGATCCTAGACATGGACAACTCAAAATGGCATGCTCATGATAAAAGGTGGGTGCAAAAGACAAAGGGTGTCCTGTCATAATTAGATACCCATGGGCAAAGAGAAGGAGAACCAAGAAGAAAGGTGGTTAGGAGCCTTTTCAACTACACTATCATCAAGAAGGGATCCACCCCGTTTTGAGAAAATAAACAAGTCTTGAGAGGTCAACATCAAAGCCACAGAGCTTTGAGATGTACTTTTTAAGGCCTTGGGAAAAGGATAAGAAACCTTAATCTGGGAGAAACATTTGGACTTACTCAAAAGGGATCTCCCATAAGAGGAAGTCAACAAGGGAGCTTTAGATTGTCAAAACCCAGAAAAATGAAATAAGAATAAAAAGGGTAAGGGACCAACCACCAAAGTTTTTAGATATGACATTGACTCTGGTACCCACTGGTACCCAGCACACAAAAGAGAATGATGGTTGGTTTTAAAAAGCATCTAAGTGGCACTATAAAAGGGGCAAAGCACGAGCCAAGAAGGGCTTCTAGCAAGAAGCACTCAGCATACTAGAAAAGATACTAGAAAGAGAGCGATGAGCGCAAAATAGAGTGAAGAAGGAGATACTGTAAGGGATCCTAAGGTAAATACTTAAGGATACACTTGAATTCAAAGGGATTCAAACTTCACAAGTCTTGGAAGCCAAAAGGGAGCTATCTAAGTCTATGATTTTTTAATTTTATTGAGCCTTGTGATATATCCCAGTAAAGTAGGACCCAATGTACTCAAATACTTGATATAATGTAGCATAATTTCACTCTATTTTGAGGATCCCTGACATTTTTTTTACTTGCACTCTTTTAGTTCATCTGTTATCCCTTAGTTATTCACTCAACCAATAAATATGTGTGTGTGTGTGTGTGTGTGTGTGTGTTTTTATGTACATTTGTGTTGTGGATTTCATGTCTTGTGTATAGATTGGCTCATAAAATGGCCTAACAAAGCCACGATAAGTTAAGCCCAATCCACTAACCATCAACACCATCCTATGGAGGCCTAGGATCCCTCCAGGCCACTGGACCTGGGCACTATCCAAACTAGGAACCCACACACCTATAATTTAACCTTGAAAGATGGCAAATGGCCATTTTATGTACCCAAAAATCATGGTTGCATTTTAGTCACTAGCTCATTAATCACATATCATGAAAACGGTCTTGAGATTTCAACAATCATAACGATGTGTTTGGTTTCCAAATCGAACGGTCAGATCGAAAGATAACGCAAGATCAAGTGTTAACAGTCTGCATGCGTTCATTTAGGTGAAACATGTCACACAAGATTAATTGAAATTAATTTTGATTAGTTGTTAATTAAAATTAATTAAATGAATTTTTGTGATAGGTTAAATATTTTTCTTAAGGTGCGATTTGTTGCATGAGATTAAAACAAGTGAGCTAATAAGATTTAAAGATTGTTAGATAATAAGATTTTAAAGTAATTATTTTCAAGATAGTTATTTAAAAAAAATCCTAATTCTCACTTTGGAATATCTTTTGGCATGAAAATACATTAAAAATTCATACAAATACAGTTTTAGACTTAGAAAAGACTTCAAAAACGTGTTAATCAAGTAGCAGTTTTCAAATTCACATTGCAGGACACTTTTGGCATAGTATACGTCAAAATTCAGACTAGGCTATTTCTGTCAAAGTTGTAGGAAATTGAACTTTCCTCTGTCTGTCAAATTTTCAGCTCAATCCGAATTTTGACTAAAGAGATATGATCAAAATAGAATTTTCAGATCTAAACATGTATCAGTATTTTGACCATATCTCTTTAGTCAAAATTTGAATTGAGCTAAAACTAGGATAGATGAAGGAAACTTCAATTCCCTACAACTTTTCCAGAAATAGCCTTGTCTGAAATTTGATGTTTACTATGCCAAAAGTGCCCTGCAACGTTAAACTGAAATCTGCTACTTGATTAGCACATTGTGATCGTTGGAATCTTAAGATCATTTTCATGATATGTGATAAATGAGTTAATGACTAAAATGCAACCATGATTTTTGGATACATAAAATGACTATTTTGTCATCTTCCAAGATTAAATTATGGATACAAAATGAAGTGTCTACATACATTTAAATGAGTAGTATAAAAATATTTGTTAGAACAAGTAAATAAAACTATGCCTGGCCATATCCATATCTCAATCATTCAAGAACTAAACCAAGCTGCATAAAAAAAAAGAACTAAACCATATCACATCATCCTTAATCCACCATGTATACACATAAAGATTGGAGAAAATTATTCATATAGTTGGAAATTAAAATCTAGACTACATTATGCATAGAAATAGCTAAACTATCATAAACACAAAATCATAGAGACAAACAAGCCAAGAATCGTCTTATGCAAGCATCAAAAGCATGAAGCAATAAGGATTATAGAGGAAAGCTTAAGAAATTACCCACAGTTTTTTTTTTTTTTTTTTGGGGGGGGGGGGGGGGGGGGAGAAGGAGAACTGTAGTATTATTCAATAAAAATAGCCGCATTGGTTAAGACTACATTATGGAGGTGTGGAGGAATATCCTCCATCCACACAGTAAACTCACTAACATGTCTAGCAATGTTATGAGCGACATAATTACCCTGACATCTAATATGGAGAAACTTACCAACAACAAAATTATTTGCGAGGAACTTAGCTTTCATCAACCAAGTGACTGTAGGCAGCAAGAGAGGAACCTTTGGTCTTCAAAGCGTTGATAATTATTTTCGAGTCACCCTCAAAAATAATGGATGAGAGACCGATATCTTGGACAAAAGAGAGGGCTTTGACAACATGGGAGATGGATCTTCTCTACCATGGAGGTTACCACTAACCCACAAAACTTTAATTTGGAAGAAGAAATGAGAATTGGGAGAATTTCTAGAGCATTCTGGGCTGTTTAGGAGGTTTGCATATGGTTTTTTGATGCCTCTAGACGAATGGGTGTAGACACTCCATTTTAAAACTTACATTTAACCGACATTTATGGCAAAACAGTAATTTTGCACCAAGAGCATGATCGGAATTTCAACAATTAGATCTTCAGATTTGTGATACAAAACAAATCTTGATGCTTTAACAATCACAATGGTAAGTCATGGGCCTTGATTGGACCACTAGATCAAAAATTATCATACAAACAATTTTCAATGATAGTGGCTCACCTACACAATGGGCCCCAATCACGACTTATTTTAAAAACTTAATTTTGATTGGTTCCAACAAAAATTAATTTAAAATTAATTAAGTGTGAATTTTGATTGGATTTCATTTTATTTTATTATTTTTTAAGAAATAATAAAAAGGTTCTTCCTTTATGGCATCTTATCTGCTCTTTTGAAAAACAATTTGGATAGAGAAAAAGATATGATCCGTGAAAATTTTCAAAAATAACATAAAAATGCTCAAAAATATTACTCCCTCTATCCCACTTTTTTTGTCCTGTTTGAAAAGTCAAATTTTTTAAGGGAACATCATTTATTGTCTTGTCTACCTTTTAAAAATGTATAAATTTCCAAAACTACCCTTAAAAAAATTTATCAAAAAATTGAATTAGTAAATTAATAGGGATATAATAGGAACATTAGTAAATTAATGACTTTTATTTTTAGAAACAGGACAATATTTTGGGACATCTCAAAATGGAATAGAGGACAAAAAAAATGGGACGGAGGGAGTACTATTTTCAGCAGCAACTGGAATCGCATTTTTGGCCTGGAAAACATTAAAATTTGGTTTTCTATATTTTTGGAAAAGTTGTAAAGAATTAAATTTCCTTTTCAAAGACAGCAATCCTGAATCAATTGGAATTTTGAGCAGAAAGTTATAGTCAAAACACCAAGCAGGTGCAAAAGATAACACAAGTTCAGCATCATCTTCAACTTCCTTTCAAATTTCAAATGGGGATCAACACCAAATTTATTCCAACTTATCTAATAGGCTTATCTCCTCCCTTAGCTTCAGAAGAAAGCTAACAACTTAGTTTTAAAGCTAAGCCATCCCTTCCCCTATAAATAGAGAAGACCTCTTCCATTTTTAGCACCCCAATTCCCTCTGGAGAGCTAGTGAAAAAGCAAAAAAGAAAAGCTATAGTGCAACCATTGTTCTTACTTTGGTTGTAGTTTAGTATTTCATGTGTTACATTTCTGCACTAGTTTATTATTCCTTATATTTCTTGCTCTCTCTTTAGTCTTTTAGAAAATATTAAGATTCATTATAATTTATCTCAAATTGCTGAATTGCTTTCCTTTATGTTCTTACAAAATATATGTAGATTTTGATTAAGCTTTCTTTTCATTGCTTGGTTTCTTTCCTTTCAATCTTGTTTATATAATCTATCATATTAATAAACTATATATATCATATACGATAAACTATATGTACTGCATTGGCTTGAGTTTATGATCTCATTTTTTTTTTTTTTTTATTCGGCTTGTAGTTTGATATTCATGCTTAAATGATGTTGAGGTACAGATTTTCAGGCTGTGAATTCATTAGCCTACTCACAAAAATACTCATACAAGCCTATAAATTATTTTGGGCCCCCACAAATATTCCCAACAAATTACCCAAATATTTCCCACATATTACCCAACTTGTGCTCTCACAAATATTCCCCATATTATTACCCAACTTAGGCCCTCACAAATAGTACCCATTATTTCCCACATATTACCCAATTTAAGCCTACATAAATACTTCTCATACCATTATCAAAATTGGGCCACAAAATTATACTGTCTCTATATAAACTCAAACTTATTTATCTTGTGGGCAAAACACAAAAAGCCCTACAAAACACTCTTAAAAGCTCGTTGCTACATGGCACCCCTAAACCCGTTACTACACAGCACCCGAAAGTCCGTTGCTACATGACACTCTTACAAAACCCATTGCTACACAGCAATATTTTACAAAATCTCAAACTATTTAGAAAAGCCAATATTATTTTAGCAACTATTTACAAAAAGCTCAAATACTATTTTGGCAACTATTCACAAAACCCAAATACTGCTTTGGTAACTATTTACAAAAGCCTAATATTATTTTGGCAACTATTTACAAAAATGCCCAAATACTATTTTGGCAACTATTTACAAAAACTCAATATTATTTTTGTAACTTTACAAAAAGCCCAATATTATTTTGGCAACTTCTGCAAAAAACCCAATACTATTTGGCAACTATTTACAAAAAGCCTAATATCACTTTGGCAACATTTTATCGAAACCCCAAACCGTTGGGCTAACAATTATTCTACCTAAGCCCAAATATTATTTGGCAAAAGAATTATATTATGCTCAAAACCCAAAACTATTCTTTGGCAAAAACATATTTTGATATACTAAATTCCCTAATTCATGGGAAACATAAATTGCTTATAACATATTACCCATATTTCAAAACTACTTCTTCTACAAAATTTATGGGAACTATGCTTATTTCTTCCATAAGAAACTCTAACTACAAAAGCCCATGTATATTACTTATGGCAAACTATTCATTTTGTAGGGATGAACAGGTCCAAAGAAGCCCAACAACAAGGCCCAGTCGAGGCAGCCCAGCCCATGTGCTAATCTCAACAACCAAAACTCACTTGAGTAACTAAAGTGGTTAGACTAGCCACTAGTCAAGTTTTAGCACAACTACGCCGACAACTGGGGTCCACTACCATCATTTCAGCTTGTCAAATCATATCAAAAGGGGACACATGTCCAGCTGAGCCTGCACCTTTCCTTGGCAAGTTGATTTTCATGATTACTTATGTGATATAAATCTATGCTAACAAGACATAAAGCTGTGAAGCTACAACCAACCATTCTCTCTCTCTTCTCCAACACAATCAGCAAAGGAACTAGGGGCAGCCATGAACAGACCATGGAAGCTTCTAAAATCACTTGTAAATAGCTCATTACCATGCCAAGAATGTATATTTTCTGGTTCATGAACCAAGCACATGAACTCTAATGGAGAAACTTAGGAAAATGTGGTTTGGAAGGCACCAAGGAGATCTCCAGCAGAAGGCTCTAAGATTGACACCTGGCTTAGGGTGACACAATTTTCCCTAGGAAACTTTGATACTAGCAGCAGACAACCAAGATCATTAGCCTAATTCATGCTCTAATCCCATTGGTTGAGGACAATCCAACATTCAATGCTAAGTTAGAACTCTATTTGCTATTACCTAAAATAGCAAGAACACTCTAAAGCTGAACATACCATTCTTGACCAAATCTTAGGAATGATTTCCTAAGGATTTTCTAAAGATTAAGACTAATTTTGGCAGAGATTATTTGCTAAAAACTCCCTTAAACTCAACCATAAATAGAACTCTTCACCAACACCTCAACACACACAAATAAAGAAGAACTCTCTCATAAACTTCTCTCTTTTCCTCTCTCTCTAATTTTCTTAAGCTCTTAGTGAAGTTTTGAGCTTCTGAGTTCTTAGTTTCAAAATTAGAAACTAAGCTCTTTAGCCCCTAGCTCACAAATACCCTTCACGCCTCTACTCATAAGCTCTCGTCCATCCCCAACAAAAAGTCCCAGCAGCTTTACTAAATACTCTCTCTCTCTCGCTACTCATGCTACCAAAATGGCCCTCACTACTCACTACATATACTATATCCATGAGCATAGCTTGGCATAATAATAATCTTGCTGCACCAGCTGGAATCTTTCTCCCCCTTCATCTCACACTAAGTTTTTCTCCATTATTTGCTCTAATAGACACTATAGTGTTTGTTGATTCATTTACTATTGAAGGCTACAATGTAATTGTTACTATAGAGTTTTTCCCTCAAATTATTATATTGGAGGACTTCTTCTCACTTGAACCTATGGATGATGATTTTGGAGATGTAGACACTCTCCTTAAATTATAAAATAATTAATGGTTGGAGGTTTATTCTATTTTGTTTTATTTTACTGCTGGAATACATTACCGCTAGAATATTTAACTACTAGAATATTTTACTACTGGGCTATTTCTTTATTACAGTAGGCTTTTTTGTTGTGCTGACGTGTCTGTTGTAGGAAACGTTTTTGGGTCATCCCATAATCCTTGTCAGTCCTAACCTAGGCCCAAGGCATAAAATAAAGCGAATTTCTCAAAAGCTTCACCGATAGCCTTTGGGTCATGCTTCAAGCCCATTGTCGAGTTTCAGTTTAGGCCCTCAACCCAACTACAATCTCATTTATTGGAAGAAAAACTTTTCCGACCCCAACAAATGTTAAGTTTGCCTAAACTGTTGGTTTGTTATCCTATGCCTATGATTACTTCATAAAATGGGTAGAAGCAGAGCCAGTGACGACAATAACAGAGGCTAAAGTCACAAGCTTTGTGTGGAAAAACATTATTTGCAAGTTTGGAGTCCTACATGTCATAATATCAGACAATGGAAAGCAATTTAACAACCCCAAGTTTCAAAAATTTGCCAAGACTTAGGACTCAAGAATCACCATTCTTCTCCAAGACACCCTCATGCCAACGTCCAGATAGAAGTGACAAACAAAAACTTGCTCAAAATTATCAAAACTAGGCCTTAGGGGGCATGGCCTGAAGAACTATAAAATGTCCTTTGGTCATATGACGATCACAAGAGTTCCAACAGGAGAAACACCATTCAGACTAACATTTGGCACTAAGGCCATCATATCGGTGGAAGTAGGACTGGCGAGCTACCAAGTCAAAACATATGAAGACCAGAAGAATCAGCAGGAGCTTAATAGCAATCTGGACCTAATTGACGAAGTCAAAGAAGAAGCTATAAAGCGAATGGCAAAGCACAAGGAAGCAATGGCTAGATACTATAACAGAAAGGTTCAGGTGAGAAGGTTACACATGAGACCTCGTCCTTAGGAAGGTGTCACAGGCAACAAAGGACCCATCCCAAGGAAAACGAGGACTAGCCCGGGAATGCCCCTACGAGGTAATCTGTCGTTCCAGAGAAGGCTCCTACTACCTGAAGTCTCTAGACGGCCAAGAACTGCCTCGACCATGGAACATAGAAAACTTGAAAAAAATACTACCAGTAAGGAATGCTTTACATTTCAAGTTGCCTAATCTTCATATCAGTATGTATGACAACCATCACTTTCGTCATTCATAAGATCAATCATTCATAAGATCAATAATACATGAAAGCATTATCCATGCGTATTCATCAATGATTATCCATGATCTGTCATGTGCAATACGTAGTTATCAATGATTATCCATGATCTATCACCATCAAAATGTGTGCAACGTTTAGGATTCGTCCTTGGGAGACGTCTCAAGGACCTTTGTCATTAAAATTTCAAATCAAAAGCTATTCACGCAAAGCCAACGACATCATAGCCATTGAAGTTGTTGATACACAACTACCAAAGTCAACTAAATCAAAGTTGTTTAAACACAACTAATATAATCGTCATTCAAGACAAAACAAAAAATGGTTAACCTAAAAGATGCTCCAATACCACAACTCTAAGCCACGAGTATAGCGCAACATCGTCATTCAAATATGACTCAATAAAAAACTGTTCAAAAACAGCTAAAAAATACTAAGTTTTTCAAACACAACTAACATTGTCATTCAAACGTGACTCAATAAAAAGATGTTTAAACATAGCTAAAACGTATTAAGTTATTCAAACACAACTAAGATAGTCATTCAAACATGACTCAAGAAAAAGCTGTTTAAACACAGCTAAAAAATATTAAGTTGTTCAAACACAACTAAGATCGTCATTCAAACATGACTCAATAAAAAACTATTAAAAAACAGCTAAAAGATACTAAGTTGTTCAAACACAACTAACATCATCATTCAAACATGACTCAATAAAAAATCTATTTAAACACAACTAAAAAGTGCTAAGTTGTTTAAATACAACTAAGGTTGTCATTCAAACATGACTCAAGAAAAAGCTATTTAAACATAGCTAAAAAATACTAAGTTGTTCAAACACAACTAAGATCGTCATTCAAACATGACTCAATAAAAAGTTATTCAAACACAACTAAAATCATTCAAACATAACTTGAGAAAAAGCTATTGAAACACAGCTAAAAAAATACTAAGTTGTTCAAACACAACTAAGATCGTCATTCGAACATGACTAAGATCGTCATTCGAATATGGCTCAATAAAAAATCGTTCCAACATAACTGAAGGTAAAAAGCTGTTCATATACAAGCTAAGTACAAAAAAGTTGCTCAAATGCAAGCTAAACATAAAGGTTGTCTCAACACAACTAACATCGTCATAAAAGGTTGTCTAAGCATAAAAGAGTTGTCTATGCATAAAAGAGTTGTTTACTACAGCTAAAAGCAAAAAATCTATAAACCTATCTATCATCGTCAAAGGAATTGTTTAGTTGCCCAAAACAACAGGCCCAAAGAGAAATATTGTTCTTGCCTTGCAAAGGAATTTAAAAAAAAATAAATAAATAACTGAAAAGAAAAATAAAAGATTACTACTTATCAAGGATAGGGTCTACAGGGGTTATAACAGTGGCCTCCTTCATTCCTTCAGTAACGTTTATGGCTTCTTCCGTCATATTCTCCGCTACAGCCTCAGAGGACATGAGCTCTTTCTCGACATTGTCCACGGCTAGATAGGTCCAAGTCAAGGTGGTGCTTTGCCATCCACTTCACGAGAAGATCAAAGCCCTCCACGTAGAACTTGCACAATTCATCAGAGTACTCGTCAGAGTCTTTAAAATCTTATATCGTCGTGGCCCCAACGTTCTGATGCTTCAACTCCAAGTCACCAATCTGCTTGTCGTTCAGCTTGCAGAAATCCTTCTCCACTTGTAGGCTCTTCTTCAAAGTTGTCACGCGCTCCTTATCATTCTCAGCTTTGGTAGTGAAAATAGCAACCTCGTTCTTAAGTGTCTCATTCTCAACAGATAAAGACTTGACCAAAGGCTTAGACGTGGCCACCTTCTTTTCTAAATCCAAAAGCTTCCCAGAGACGAATAGGGACTCCCCCAAAACCTACAAAGAAATTTTCTCTCAACAGAAGTAGAGAAAAGGAAAAAGAAGAAGCAAAGGCAACCAACGACACATACCTGCACAAGCTTTTGGATGTAAGACAACATCACCTCACCGGACGACTTTGCCATCATAGGGCTTAGATAATCCACAAAAAGTGCCTCATAGGCCTTCAAAGCTGCTGCATTAGCGTCATCCTAGAAGGTAGGAAGGAAAGATTTACCACCGGCCTTTTTCTTCTTCCTAATCTCCTCTCCACCAGAGGCAATCATCTTTAGTGACGAAATAGGAGAGGCAGAGCGCTTAGCAAGTGAGTGAGCAGGAGGAATTGTCGTTACAGGGTCTTTCTTAGAAACATCACCAATCTTCTTCTTGGACAAGAGACCACTGACGGTGCCACCCTTGGCCTTCTTATCTTGGGCCTCAGCTAATTTATGCTTGCTAAATCTAGTCGTCATTCCTGAAAGGATAAGGCAAAAAAGTTAAAAAAAAAAAAAGAAAAGAAAGAAAAAGAAAGAAGAAGCCAAAAACACGTACTCTTTCTCACAACTTCCAAATTCTTCCAAACCTTAGTAGATAGTTCTGGACCCAAAAAGTGTAAAAAAAGGACCGAGGAGAAATAAGTTCGTCAAAATCCTTGACAGACTGAAGATACTCCTTTGCTTTTTATGCGACTCTAGTACCTTTTCTTCAGACGAGGACATTGGGAAACTGCAAACAAGAGTACCAATAAGCCATCTATCATCGTCACTCATAAAAAAAAGGGAAAAACAATTGAAAAGACAAGAAAGACGCACCAGAAACAAGAACTCCCTAACTACGAAAAAACTTGGGGGCTTCATCCAAGTCCTTCTTCAGACGAGGACATTGGGAAACTGCAAAACAAGAGTACCAATAAGCCATCTATCATCGTCACTCATAAAAAAAAGGGAAAAACAATTGAAAAGACAAGAAAGACGCACCAGACACAAGAACTCCCTAACTATGAAAAAACTTGGGGGCTTCATCCAAGTCCTCACCAAGGACAAACTCCCAATAACTTCCAGAGATTAAAAAAAAAAAAAAAAATTTGGCTTCCAATTTCAGAGAGACAATGGGTAATTAATGATTAACCTAGAAGCCCTATCCCACAGCTTAAACTCATAATAGCCGGGGTCCTTAGATTTCCTCAGACAATAAAAATGGAGAAACTAGTCCCTCCTAATGACATCAACATCATTGGCAGGCATCCACACCACCAAGCAAGAAATAAGGATCTGCCAAGAGTTAGGCACTAGTTGTGCCGAAGCGAGATGCAAGTAAGAAAAAAGTTCCCTAATGAAGGGATGAACAGGAAAACGAAGGCCACTGGCAAAATTGGCCTCATAAAAACAAACCTCATTGGTGTAAGAGTGACAAGCCCTCTCTTTGTCACTCGGGATCCTAACTTTTACAGAGTCAGGGAACTAGAACCTATCCTTGATTCGCTGCTCATCTTTTCCCGTAAGGGAACACAAGACGTTCTGGGCTTTATAAGGGGTGGAAACAGAAGTGGCCTTCGAGATCACAACTATGTCCATAAACAATGCACAAGCTAGAAGCTAGTGCACTTTTAGGGAATTAAAATACAAAAAGCATATGGTACTAGCAACAAACACAAATAAACATAAGAAAAGTAACACAAAACTTAAACTTCGTCCATGATGATGCTTATCTAGGATGATGCTCATTTAGACTGATGCTTTATGAATAATATCTTATTAAATGCTCAACATTCCAGGAGTGCTCCAATTTCCATTCATCCAAGGCTTCCAAATAGTATGATCCCTGCCTTTTGCAATTGATAACCCTGTAAGGTCCTTCCCAATTAGGCCTCAATTTTCCTTGGGTCGGATTTCTGGTTGCTAAGGAGACCCTTTTTAGGACGAGGTCCCCAATGTTGAAGCGTCTGGGTTTCATCATTGCATCATATTGTCTAGCCATGAGGTTTTTATACCTCGATATTCTCTGCTTTGCATCCATCCTTACCTCGTCTATCAGATCAAGGTTAAGACAAAATTTTTCTTCATTTTCCTTGTCCTGATACTTTATCACCCTGTGGTTAGTCATGTGCACTTCTGCAGGTATGACTGCTTCGCTTCCATATGCTAATTTGAATGGAGTTTCTCCTATAGGGGTCCTTACAGTCGTCCTATAGGCCCATAGAACACCTAATAGCTCGTTTGGCCATACTTCATTTGCCCCCTCAAATCGAGTCTTGATGATCTTCAACAAGGATCAGTTTGCTACTTCAACTTGTCCATTTACTTGCGAGTGGGAGGGTGAGGAATAATGATTCTTTATCCCAAGTTGTTCACAAAAATCTCTAAAGGGTGTGTTATTGAATTGCCTTCCATTATCTGACACCAGTACCCTAGGAACCCTAAATCGGCATACGATGCTCTTCTAGATGAAGTTCTTGACATTCTGTTGTGTGATCTTTACTAAGAGTTTAGCTTCCACCCATTTAGTGAAGTAATCGATCCTCACAACTAAAAACTTCATCTGTCTGGTTCCTATTGGAAAGGGACCTAAAATATCTAATCCCCATTGTGCAAAGGGCCATGGGGCCATCATCAGGGTGAGGTACTCCGATAGTTGTCTAAGGACATTGCTGAAGCGTTGACACTGATCACACACCTTAACATAGGCTTTAGCACCTGCTTGAATGGTTGGCCAGTAATACCTAGCGCAAATGACATTATGGACGAGAGCTCTTGCACTTGAATGGTTTCCATATGCTCCTTCATGAACTTCCCTCAATACATAGTTTGATTCGTCTAGAGCTAAACACCTTAGGTAAGGCTGAGAGAAACCTCTTTTATACAGTACCTCATCTATAAGGACATACTTAGCTGATCTGATCCTTAGCTTTATGGCCTCATTTCTTTCTTCTAGAAGCCTTCCATCCCTTAGATAGGCTACTATCGAGGTCATATAGTTTTCTTCACCTTCTATCTATTGCACTTCTAGAAGATCTATGCTAGGCATGTACTGGACTTCATCAAGTTCGTCCATCGACTCATTTGCTTATTCTGCCTTTGCTAAGGCATCTGCTTCCATGTTGTCCCCTTCTGAGGATTTTAGTATAACTCCTATTCCTCTTGCATATAGTGTGGATGAACCATCTACATAGACGACCCATCTTCTAGCTTCCTCCAACTTATCTAAATCGCCATGGTTTGGAGTGAACTCTGCAATGAAATCTGCTAAAACTTGAGCTTTTATTGCACTTCTAGGTTGATACCTAATGTCAAACTCACTTAGCTCTATAGGCTATTGGATCAGTCATCCTGCAGCTTCCAACTTGTTCATTGCCTTCTTGAGTGGATAATCCGTTAAGACATTAATGACATGAGCCTGGAAATAATGTCTTAACTTCTTGGAAGTTGTTCTTAGTGCAAAGGCCACCTTCTCCATCATAGGATATCGTCCTTCTGCTTTACTTAGTGCTTGGCTTGTATAATAAACAAGCTTCTGTAGCTTCCCTTCTTCCCTGATTAGTGCCGAACTTACTGCATGTAGGGAGACTGGTAAGTATAAATACAATTCCTCATCTGGTATAGATGGACTTAGCAGGAGAGCCATTGTAAGATAGACTTTAAGATCTTCGAAGGCCTTCTGGCACTCATCCGTCCATTCAAACACCTTCTTGAGAACCTTGAAAAATGGCAAACAATTGTCAGTAGCTTTCGAAACAAACCTGTTAAGGGCTGCAACTCGTCCAGTAAGAGATTGGACTTCCTTGATATTTCTTGGAAGCTCTATGTTCAGTATTGCTTGGATCTTATCAGGATTTGCTTCGATTCCTCTATGTGAAACCATAAATCCTAGGAACTTCCCTGACGAAACCCCGAAAGCACACTTGCTTGGATTCAGCTTCATGTTATATCGTCTAAGCGTGTCAAAGGTCTCTTGTAGGTTGTCCAGATGTTTCTTCTCGTCCAAGCTTTTCACCAACATGTCATCCAAGTATACTTCTACATTCCGTCCTATCTGTGGACAAAACATATGATTGACCAGCCTTTGATAGGTTACCCCCGCATTCTTCAGATTGAAGGACATCACTTTGTAGCAAAATAGGCCTTGACTGGTGATGAAGGATGTCTTCTCTTAATCTGCCTCATCCATCTTTATCTGATTATAACCTGAGAATGCGTTCATGAAACTTAGCAATTGATGACCTGCTGTTGAGTCTACCAACTGGTCAATGCGTGGCAATGGATAACTATCCTTAGGGCAAGCCTTGTTTAAATCAATGAAGTCTACACACATTCTCCACTTGCCATTAGCCTTCTTGACCACCACTACATTAGCTAACCAATTCGGGTAATAAACTTTCCGAATAAATTCTGCTGTGGTTAACTACTAGACCTATTCCTTGATAGCATTATCTCGTTTAGGAGCAAAAACCCTCTTCTTCTGATAGACAGGCTTGGAGGAAGGATATACATTCAAACGATGGATAATGACACTTGGGTCAATTCTTGGCATGTCTTCATGGCTCCACGCAAAAAAAATCAATGCTCTTCCGTAAGAATTGGGCAAGGGCTTGCTCCGTCTTCTTTTTCATACTTGTTCCAATTCTAGTAAACTTCTCGGAGTTACCTTCGTCCAGGGGAACATCTTCCAGTATTTCAATGGGCTCTGCAGCAACCCTTCTCTCCTCTATATTCATCGTCACCACATGCTTGTCTATAGCCAACATGACTAAGTAACATTCTCTAATGGCTAACTAATCTCCTTACACTTGCTCTATTTTATAATCTGTTGGAAACTTGATAGATAGGTGGTAGGTAGATGTTACTGCCTTCTAATTATTCAAAGTTGGTCGTCCAGTGATAGCATTGTAAGAAGACGAACAATCTACGACGAGGAAATTTATTTCTTTAGCTATTTAGTGTGGATACACTCTTACCACGACAGGTAGAGTAATAGTGCCTATTGGTTGTACCTTTATTCCTCCAAATCCCACTAAATGCGCATTTACTGGACGAAATTGATCTCGTCCAAGCCTCATCTGCTAGAAGGCGAGATAATATAAGATATCTGCTGAACTCCCATTATCTACTAACACATTTCTAGTCGTGTAGCCTGCAATGAGCAAAGTTATGATGATTGCATCATCATGTGGATGATGGACTCTTCCAGCGTCTTCATCCGTGAAGGTAATAGCATGCTTGTTTGTCCCCTTCATCCTTGGTGATCGTCCAGAGAGTTGGACATTCTATACCACTTTCAGATAGGTCTTCCTTGACTTGGAAGATTGTCCTGTTGAAATTCCTCCTACAATCACTCTTATTTCTCTAGATAGGGGTCATGAAGGCTCTTCTACCTTTCCCTTTAACTTCTCATCCTTATGATCTCGTCCAAGAAAATTCCTCAACTTTCCTTTCCTAATGAGATTCTTAATTTGCTACTATAAGTCGTAATATTCGTCCGTGTCATGCCCATGATCTCTATGGAAGCGACAATACTTGTTCTTATTGCACTTGTTAGGATCTCTCTTCATCTTCTTTGGCCATTTCAAGGATGGATCGTCCTTGATTTGCATAATCACTTGATCAATCGGACGATCAATCGGAACATTCAAGAGTGAATAATGCAAATTCTGTCCTAAAGATGAACCTGCCTTCCTGTTGTCTCTATCCTTCTTCTCTCCTGTTCAGGCCTTCTTTGGACGAGGACCTTGTTCAAGATGGCGTGGGAACTCTACTTTCATCCGCTCTGCTCTCTTCCTCTTCTTGGCAATTATCGCATCTTTTGCATTCATGAAGCTTTGGGCTAAATGGATGAGTTCAATCATGGTCTGCGATTCTTGATCATAGAGCTTGTGGATGAATAGATCTGAACTAACTCCATTGTGGAAGGCTGCTAACAATAGCTTGTCATCCATCTCATTTATCGTCAAGGCTTACCTGTTGAAACGAGTGATGAAGGAACATAAACTTTCATTGTCTCCTTGCTTTATAGTTAGCAAGTTGGACGAGGAGCGTTTATGCCTTTGACCTCTAATGAAGTTATTGACGAATAACTTACTCAACTCCTCGAAAGAACTAACAGTGTTCGGAGGTATCTTACTAAACCTCACTAGTGCTGGCCCTTTAAGGGTGGTTGGGAATGCTTTACACATTATTTCATCTACAACCCCTTGAAGGTGCATTGTGGTCTTGAAGGTCGCAATATGATCACATGGGTCACACGTTCCATCATACGAATCTAATGAAGGCATCTTAAACTTGGAAGGCAAGGGATGACTATTGATGGAAGTTATGAAAGGGGAATCGGTTCGATGAACTAAATCATCTACATGATTTTTCCTTCTCATATTTTCCCTCATCTTGTCCATGACCCTCCTTATTTAATCCATCTCTTTCTCCAAGTGTGGCACCCTATGCAAAGCTGTACCCCGTGAATAATTCTCGCGCTTAACATTTTCTACTTCTCTAACTTCTTGACTTTGAGCTAGCCCTTCCACACACCGTTCATGACATTGCCTTTGGTTGATCTCTCGAGTTAACTCCTGATTCTGATGGGTTAACTTTGCCATGGTGGTTGCCATGGACTGCTTTTGTTGAACAGAAGGCAGTTGCGTAACAGGTGCTGGTTGGTGAGCACGGTTAGGGTGGCTGGAAGCGTTTCCACTCTCCTTGTGGCCTAGACTAGTGGCCATTGACCTTGTCCAAACCATACAGCTTTTTGTCCAAGAAAGATAAATTACAAAACACAAATTTAATCTCTTTCTCACAGACGGCGCCAACTAATGATGCACTGAAAATTAGTAGGCTGAATGCTCCAGGTTTCAATGGGCTAGTGATTGCTTGGAAGGCCTAAAAAGAAAGACACGAGATCAAAGGTGACTAGGATGAACTAGCCAAGAACCCTCCAATATTTAAGTTAGTTTTTTCTCTAGAACTCAAGAATTTCAACTTTAGAAGTGGTGGAAACTTACCTTCATTTGATATGGATAAGTCCTTTTATAGTGAGCTTTGGAGTGGTTACTTGTTTGGTAACTTCCTCAACGTTGATGGAAGTTAGCAGGTTCAAACTTAATTTCCACAATTGCTATGGAAGTTAGAAGGTTCATACTTATCTTCTACAACTGCTATCTGAAATTAAGAATTTAGTGAAAAGTTATAGCAATGAACAAGGATTTTGCTCATACTTCAGAATAGTAGAACGTGGTCCGAATTATAAGCTCTTGAACACAAATTTACTTTGATAATTTCTAAGTGTTGGGAAGTCATCCAAGTGCTTACACTCTGGATGACCTTCTTACACTTGGACGACACTCTTGTATTGAGTTAACCTTTCTGGGTTTGGACGACATTATGGTCGAATTAGAGATTGTCTAATTTTTGGTTCACCATCACCTTGTAATACCTATTCTTATTCCTATTTAATTACCGTTACAGTCTACCAAATGTGCACTTCTTCGGTTCTTCAATTTTTTCTTCAACTAAAAGTACTAGTTTTTTTTTTCCTCTGTTACTTCTTCAATTTTTTTTTTTTTTTTATATAAATTTTTATCCTCGTTTGTTTTGGGTTCTTGTGCTCATCTTTTTTCTTTTTTAAAAGGTGTCCATCTATATAAATTTTTTTCAAAAAAAATATAATGTGCAATTTTTTTACCTAATAGGGGCATGAGAGTAAATTTACACAAACTCTATTTTCTATCCTTCCATTTTTTCTACTCAACCAAACAAAAGATTTTTCCATCTCTCCACTTTTACATCCATCCAACCAAACACATGAGGAAAAACTAAATCTTTTCTATTTTCCTACTTTTCCACCCCTTCAACCAAATGGACCCTAATTGACATTTCAAAATATGAATTCTTTGTCTTTCTTCAAGTTACATTTTCTTTGTAGGTAAATGGTCCATTTGGTTAGGAGTTTTAAGAGATTAAAGGAGCATTTTTAAAACCCAAAACCCTGTTTTGCAACCACAAATCCTCATAATTTTTTTACAAACACACCCAAAATCCAAATGATAGTCTTCAAATTTGGGTGATTTGTCATTTTCATGTTTTAAATTTACTTTTTGACATATAGGGCCTATTTTGTAGACTGTAATGATAATTACACAAGAATAGAAATAACTATTACAAAAATACAAGATGCTGTAATGTAATACTTATTAGTATTCATCTATTTGGTGACAACACAATAATATAACCTGAAGACAATGGAATGAAAGAATTTTAAATCAAATTTAAGATATATTTTAGAAAATATCTTACTCATATAATTATATTTCCTAAAAAATAATATTTTTTAAATTTGAAAGAGAGATTAGTTATTTTTTTAAGATTTTTTATTTTCATAATTGTTATGTGCATATGGAAAGTTTGTTTATTTGGAAATATATTAATTTTAGAAATTAATACACCTATTAAGAAATAGCTATTACAAGTTTACAACTATTTTAGAGATGGATAGTTATTCCCCATTTTAAAGAATAACTATTCCTTGTAATAAAAATATAGCAAAACTACCGAATAGCTAAACTATAGGAATAACTATTATATTATAATGCCTATTACAATCTATCAAACATATCCAAAGTTCTTAAACTTTAAATTTTTTGTCAAGTTGATCATTTTACATATAAAACAGTCATTAAGCCCTTCCCTTGCCAAGTATGTGATATAACGTTGTTTTGTGAGACGTAAAAACATTTTTATAGGCAATAATAAATAAAAGGGAAATTTCAATACAATACTTTAGGTATAATACATTAGGTTTTTCAATTAAATTCAAATGTCTAGTTGTATTAACCAATAAAACTCAAACAATATTATATTTTTCAAGCGTAATAAATTTTAACCCATCAAGATGTATGAATTTGATTATGGAATCTAATATATTACACCTAAGGGATTGTACCTAAATTTTACCCTAAACACAATGATAAACTTGACAGGAATGTTAAAGTTTAAGAATTAAAATGATAACAAATAAATTTTAAGGAATAAAATGATAATTCATCCAAACTTAAACTATGTAATTTTGATTTTATTTTTTTTGTTGGAAAAATTATATTTTAAACCTTATGGCATGTTTGGATGGAGGGGGAAATGAGGAGAAGTGAAGGGGAGTAGAGTAGAGTTGACTAAAAATAAGCTAATTTTGTACTAAATCTACTCTACTTTACTCTAATCCCTCTCATTATTCCTCGATCCAAACGGACCATTATAATTTAGGGGTATAAAAAATGTAACCTTATACTTTTAAAAATAAAAAATTGAATTTAAACCCCATATTTCAAAATTGACAAATTATTTCCTAAAAATTTACAATGTAACAAATTAAAAAAAAATGATCCATTTAAATGAAACTATATTGTTATTTTTGAAAGAGTTTGAAACTATAGAATTTAATTTGTCACCCAATATCATTCATAGGGTTTAAATATATAATTAATCTTATTTTTTTAAACTTATACCAATATTATTTTGAATAGATCGATGTAGGATACTCAAATAAAAAATAAAAAAAAAGAAAAAAGAAAAAGAAAAAGAGAGGATGCAGCTAGTAGAAAATACATACACTTCCGAAATATATAATCAGGATTCAGGCCCAATAGGGCGCCAACTCCTCCGCGCACCTATTTTCCACGCTCCGAAAATCAAAATCAAAATCAAACCCCAACTTTCCCCGAAAAACACAAAAATTGCGCCCTTCTTAACTTAAAACCCACCACACACGCATCCACGTCATCGATCCGCACCACATTTCAAAATCCCATCTCAACCGGCAATACAAACTATCAACGGTCCAAATCCCTCACAAAAAACAATTAACGGATCCATCCTCATTGCCCTTTTCCCACTCCCTCCTATAAATCCCCACCAAAACCAAGACCCTTCTTCACTCATTCATTCACTCAATAATTCTCCTAATCCTCAATTCAGGTAAAAAACCAATTCCAATCCCCTCTTTTTCTCTCTGCTTTTTGACCTCTCTCTCTAATTCTCTAATCTTAATTAATTTCTCTCTTTGTTTTGGGGTTTCAGATTTTTGAATTCAAGTCTTGGAAAATGTCTGGGCGTGGAAAGGGAGGCAAGGGTCTGGGAAAAGGAGGAGCGAAACGGCATCGTAAGGTGCTTCGCGATAACATCCAGGGAATCACCAAACCCGCTATTCGCCGATTGGCTCGCAGGGGTGGAGTGAAGCGTATCAGCGGTCTGATCTACGAGGAGACGCGTGGCGTCCTCAAGATCTTCTTGGAGAACGTGATTCGCGACGCCGTGACCTACACTGAGCACGCAAGGAGGAAGACCGTGACGGCCATGGACGTCGTCTATGCCTTGAAGAGGCAAGGAAGGACTCTCTACGGGTTTGGGGGTTAGGGAGTTTTGTGTTTTGTGTTTGGTATGGGACTTTGGGAACAAGTCTTGCTGTCAAGAAAGTCCGATGGTGGTGGTGTTTTTTGTTTTGTAATTAGGGGTGGTTCTATTTCAAATATGTGGGTTTTTAGGGTTTGGTTTTAGGTTTATTAGTTTTAGTTCTACTTGTTTGTGAATCAAACTCTGAATTGCAAGTTATGAAGATTTAATGCAAACTAGCTTTTGTTAAATTGAAGTATGAATGGTTGCAATGGATTATCTTTATTTTTATGTATTATATCCATCAATCTTGAATTTTCCGTTTGTGACTCTATTATGTAAACGAAGGATATATAAGTTCTAAATCAAGCAAAAGAAAGTCCATTAAAAAAAGGGAAAGATAAGCATTATACTTTGAAATCTCAGATTTGGGTGCTCTCACTTAATGGCTGTACCTTGAAGTTTATTATAAAATTGCATCAAAAGATTCAAAGCGCCTTTAGACGAGAGTACTCAACTGCAGTAGCTCTCTAGAGGCACTATTAAGCGCTTGGGAAATTTGCTTGGCATTAAGTAAAGTTTATCTGCTGAAGACGTCCTTAAATTTTAAAGGCCGTATTCACATCTAATTTGTTCAAAAATTATATGGAAGAATTCTCGTTTTAGCTACCCATTTTCAAATCAAATATGCATCTGTAACGTCTGTCTCACCCTTTATATTTCTATTAAAATACTCCTAATAAATTTTTTCCTCCCTCACATCCGTTGGGATGTTGCAACTGCATTGAAGAATGATGACGCTGCTACCGTGACAACAGTGTCAATTAAATCTTGAGTTCTTTCTGACCTTGCAGTGGAGGACAAATGACTTGGCGATGCTACTAGCCACTACAACAATAGTGATAATTGATTTCCGGAGGTTGCTACAAAGGATGATGATGATGGTATTATTGCGGCAATGACAATTGATTACAATCCACTCTTGCAGTGCTTGGTTTAGACGATAAAAAATTTGTTTAAAAAGTTAAACAGTGATGAGGTTAATGTGGGTTTAAAATTTAAAATAGTTAATTTTGTGCGAAGTGCAGACTTATTTTGAAGAGCTAGATGGGAATGCTCAACTAATTGGATTTTATTATGGTCCAACACATTTAAGTTTGTAGCACAGATTAAATATGAAAGGAGAAAATTGCTCCCTAAAACAGGAGAAACTACTTGACGTTTCCAATGCATGCATCTTCCCTCTCACATGAGGGTGGACCTCACATGTGAGAGGGAAGATATATGCACCCAAAACACCATATACCACTTCCTAAAACAGGCAACAAGCAAAATTTACGCATTAAAGACATAAGGTGAGATTAAATTGTCTAAGAAAATTCTACTTTAAAGAAACTAAATACAATTCCATTAAAAGAATCTCAATTAAATCTTTTAAAATGAGTCCAAACCCTCTCCATTCATTCTAAAACGCAGTGGGACGAAGGATTGGAGTCCCAACATAATTAAGACACTTTGTAAAGTCTATTCTATTTTAGTTCCTCACTTGGGCGCTTACTCAGCCTTTTGCTTGGAAGATTTGGTCCCACTAGAAGCCCGCAGTCCACTTGTACATCTCCCGACAAACTTCAGCATCTCATCAATTAGAATCACTGGAAGAGCAACAGCCAGCACCAGAAGCCATTCGTTCAGGCTGAGAGGAACAATGCCAAACACTTGAGCAAGGAATGGCACATAAAGGATCAAGAAGTGAAGGCCAAATGATATAGACATGGCCAGAAGGAGCCATGGGTTGACCCATGGAGGCATGGTTAGTAGACTCCCATCCTCAGAGAGAGCATTAAGGGAATTGAACATCTCTATGGCAACCAATACGGAGAGGGAGAGAGTTGAAGCTTTGATTTTGCCAGATCGGAAGTAGTCACATGGATCGTCAAACTTGAACTGCAGCCCCCCGGCTGTGAAGGGTGACACTGAAAATCCCTCCCAAGAAGAGCACTGATCCCAGTTAGCAAGTTGAGAGTAGGAGACAAGAGTATGACCATCTCTGCTCAGGTCAATGCCCAAAAATGAGCTATGCGTATACCATATGATAAATACGCCGACTGTTGCAATCCCAACATAGAGCCCAATCACCTGTACCATGTTAGGAATGCAATTATCCATTAAAGTTATTCCATATTAAATCCTATTCAGAATAAGATTAGGTATAGAAGTAATTTGAAATATTTGGGTTTTGTATTGGAAAAAGTGCACGTGATTTAAATACCAGATAGCGGAATAAAATCCAAGGACTGATCAATGAGTCATCACTTCTTCTTGGGGGCTTCTTCATTATATCTTTCTCTTGAGGATTGAATCCCAAAGCTGTTGCTGGGGGTCCATCAGTCACAAGATTGACCCAGAGAAGTTGAACAGGAATCATGCCTTCCGGAATGCCCAAGGCAGCTGTCAGAAATATAGAGACAACCTCACCAATATTTGAGGAAATCATGTACCTACAGTTATGTTTTGGGAGGGAAGACAAAACAATAACGTGTTTCAGAAATGAGTTCCATAAAAAACAAAAGTGACCAAATTCAATCCAAGTTGGACCTAACTTTAGTATAGTGCATGAAAACTTAATTCAAAACACTGACAACCCCTGCATATATAATGCAGACAATGCAACAATCAATGTTTTTTTCCCCCCATGATAATGGCACATCAGAGTGAAGGCAACTGCCAGAGTTCAAAATTTCACTGTATCAACCCCTCCCCCACAGTGTGCGTGAAACAATGTCAAATCAATTAAGATATCTGTCAGCTAGGATAGCTATGTGCTTTGTCTCTAATGGCTCTGATCACTTTACAACAGCTCCTTCCCCAATATAAACATGCACAAAATAAGAGATATTTTACCTACACAACTTCTGGGCCTAAGCCACTAGAGACAACAAGATATGTAGTAAGGTATTGACAAAAAAAATGTTACATCACCAAGTTCAGCAGTCACTTACAGAGGATTTTTTTTTTTTTTTTTTATTGGTTAAGTCACAAATGCACCCAGTGAGTCTTGAACCCATATCCTCATCCTTACCCTCCATCCAATTATTATGGTTGAATAAAGTGCTAGTTGAGCTATATAGCTCATTGGCCAGTTATTTACTGAGTATCAAGCCTGATATATTCACCCCACCCCCCCCCCCCCCCCCGGAAAAAAAAAAAGAAGAAGATAAAGGCTGTTATATTTGTGAACTTGCTTAAATGGAGAACCAAACCTTATAAAGGCCTTCATATTGTTGTAAATAGATCTGCCTTCACCTACCGCAGCAACTATAGTGCTAAAATTATCATCTGCTAACACCATGTCAGAGGCCTCTTTTGCAACCTACAAGAAAAGCAATGCAGGAGTGAGCCAAAAAACATGTGAAAAGAACGGGTAGTTGGATATATTAAGAAAATAATGCAACTTTGAGTATTTCAAAAGCAGACATGCTCAAAGATGTAAAATCTTCTACTAAGATAGTATCAGCAATGAATGCCGACATATAATTATTAAACCTTAATATGAGGGCGAGTTGCTTGACATTGCTTAGTCACGAGCAAAGGAGAGAAATTATTGCACAAGTGAGTAACAGTGATTTGGTTTTAAGTCAAGGGAACGAAAAAAGATAAAGGAAGACCTAAAATAACACCAGGGCAAGCAGTAAAAAAGTATATGTTAATTAATGAGGTAACAAAGACTATGATTTTGGATAGGATAGAATGACGGAGAAGAATACATGCGGTCAGCTTCGATTTGTATGTTGAGGATTCATAGCCAACCTAAAGTTCAGGACTAAGACTTTGTTGCCATATAAATGATCACAAACATTTCAGACAACAGAATAAAATTTGTTACTAAACCTATGATGTAGAAGCACATAGGAAGTGACTGAGTCTTCACCACGAGCCTAAGGCATGAATATAAGTAGGTTTTAATACTGAATAGCCATGCACAAGGCCATGTACATGCATACTCTTGCTGTAATGAGCCAATTAAATAAATGAACAAACAAATACCAGTACCTAACAATACAGTTTGCCCAGTATAGCCATTTATAAACACGTACTGTGGGATCTTATCTTGAAAACATCTAACACATTGACTTCAAAGTAAACAAAGGGAAGAGGAAACATAAGTACCTCAGTCCCAGCAATGCCCATTGCAATCCCAATATCAGCCAATTTCAAAGCAGGTGCATCATTCACTCCATCCCCAGTCATTGCAACCACTTCACCATCTTCTTTGAGCAACTTCACTATGTCCTGTTTATGCCTTGGTTCAGCCCTAGAGAACAGAAGTCCTCCACTTTGTCTGAGGTAACTTTTCTTATCAGCAACTTCCATAAAATCTTTTCCAGTTAAACTTCTTGAACTAATATCTTCATGAGATCCAAAAACACCTATTTCACGGCAAATAGCTTCAGCTGTATTCTTGTTGTCTCCTGTAATAACCATAACACGGATTCCAGCAGCTCGGCAGTCCTCAATTGCTTGACGAACTTCTCTCCGAGGAGGATCCTTTCACAATAGAAATTCAACAGGGGAGTTGGTAAGAACCGTTGAAATTGTTATTAGCAAAAATGAATAGAATAGAGAGAGACAATTTAAATATCATACAACCAAACATAGACATAGGGACAACTCACCCTTAACCCAGCCATGCCAGCAAAAATGAGATTACTCTCAATTGAAGAATAACTGGATGGATTGAGTAACAGTTGATGTGCTGGATGGTCTTCATCACCATTGTATGTCGCAAATTCCGAAAGGTCATCTTTGTATGCAAAACCCAGACAACGCAATGCACTCGTTGACATTTCATTAAGGCTTTTTAAGATAAGATCCCTTGAATGTTGGTTCAATTTAACAATAGAGCCATCAAGCAACTGGATAAATGAGCTTCTTTCCAAAACATTTTCCACTGCACCCTGACATTGAGCAGTGTTCAAAGATGTTAAAAATAGCCAAAAAAAGAAAGCAGAAGAATAGGAAAAATATGACAGCACTGATAAAAGATGCATCTGAAACTTAAATTACTGATTTTGATAGTACCAGGTCAGAAGAAAAAAAAAAGATAAATTCATAAACCACCAGAATAACTTCTTCTTTTTTAAAGCAAGCAATCAAAGCTTTATTAACGAAGGAGAGCACAAGTGTAAGAACTTCCTAAAGATTTACGCACATAAGTTTAAGTGATCCAAGAAATCAACTCAAGAAAACCCTCCCACCATAGTGCAACATTCAAAAAAGATGCAAAAAGTTAGAACTAATCTCAATGACTGATCTCTCTTTTTTTTATAAGTAAATCTCAATGACTGATCTCTCCATGCCTTTAGATGTTGAATTGTTCTTCTTGCACCAAACAATCTGCATGATGCTATTGCTATACTTCCCATATAAAACTTACAAACATAAGTAGATGTCTAACACCCCCTGTAGCATTAACCAGTACACCCCAAAAGCAGCCAAAAAAATAATGGGACCAACAATCATGAGAACTGAGCAATGAAGTAATAGATGGTCCATGGATTCAGCACTTACGTTGCACATAAAACGCAATTTTTTGGTTGAGGGCCCAGGATGCCATTCCTTTTATATCTTTGTTGATTTTTTTTTTTTTTCTCTTTCTTTATGATTTGTATTCTTTGAATTAGGATTGCACACATCCTGTGTCATCCCAATTTCCTTCTTAAATAAGGTTTTTTACTTATCAAAAAAACACATATAACAAATTTACCAGTGGTTAATTCCTCTCCATAAGATTGTCTATAATATCTTCCCAATGCATTTGTCCATACAGAAAAATCCAACTTTCTTAGGCACTGTATTACTCCATATACATTCCCAAGTAAAATGACGAATGAACTACCTCTTAAAACACTACAGTCTAGAAATAAGATGGAAAACTAAATTTACCAATGCTATTTGGAAGCCATTTCATTCAATCAGTACTTCCGGCAAAAAGTAATATAACATCCATTAGAAATCCAACTTTCTTAGGCACTGTACAGTTGACTTTTCTACTCCATATACATTTCCAAAGAAAATGAATGCTGATAGCACCTCTTAAACACTAGTTAAAAATATTGAAAACTTTTCCAAGAGCCATGTGGCTCAACTTGCACTTCCTAGTGTTTCCAATAAAGACGCCCATGGCTCAAATCCCCCCTCCCCCAACTATCAAATTATTTTAATTCGATCAAAAACTAAACTTACCCATGCTATTTGGAAGCCATCTCATATGCTCAGTACTTCCAGCGAAAGGTAGTATAATAAGTCCATTATTGATCTAATCTCTCCAACTCCCAGTCGTAATAATTACAAATATATCTCAAATTCCTTTAATGAGGTTCATCCTCCCCTTTAAAGTTCACCAGAGAAGGCACTAAAGCATCTTTGTCCCCTACAATCGAATACAAATTTAATTACATATATCCTTTAAAGCTGGATATCACTGTAACCTTCGTGTGTTCTTTTCTCCACTTCT
Organism: Quercus agrifolia; assembly: GCA_029955455.1. Classification (NCBI taxonomy): domain Eukaryota; kingdom Viridiplantae; phylum Streptophyta; class Magnoliopsida; order Fagales; family Fagaceae; genus Quercus; species Quercus agrifolia. The sequence goes on along the minus strand of JARQAD010000009.1, from coordinate 32,470,323 downwards.
CTCTCTCTCTCTAGGGTCCCTGAACACCGTAAATCTCTCTTTCCTTCTTTCTTACAATCCCAAGTCAAGCCCTTCCTCTATTCAAACCCTTAAAACTCATGTACTTTCTCAATAATATAGATTAAACCCTATCCAATTTTGAACTGTGACCCTTTCTTCTACAACTCTAATCCCATACCCACAAATCCTGCTAAAGCTAAACCCATAACAAGCGCTAAGTAAACTCTCCAATTAGTCCCATGCCATTAATAACTTGCATTAGCATCAACTCCAGAAATGATTTTCATACAAACAAGTGAGGACATAACAGCAAGTGCAGACAAAGCTCAAGTTTAAAACAAAGCATTAGTTGTTAGTTGAGTTAGATGTGATTGAATTTAGATTTGTAATCTGTCTCTGATTAAAAAATTTAAGACATCCAATAGATAGGATATATATATATATATATATATACACACACATTTTTTAAAAAGCCAAGTAAATAAAGCCACCACAAAGTTTTTGTGCAATACTACCTCTCTTCTAGAAAATTCTTAATTTATTTAGTTGACCATTATTGAATATTCATATGATTTTTAAGGTATAGAACGACATAGTGGAAAGAAGAAAATATTTGACAACATTTATATATGTTAAACCTATTTATAAAAAATGAATCATATTAATTCACTCTGTTGCTTTCTTGGTTTTTTGAAATTTAAGGCTGCAACAGATGAAATCACAATTGAAGTATAATATTCTTTAGCTACTAGGGCCGGACCCATGTAGCACATTTCCATAATCAACCTTGCAAAAAGGCCATAGAGCCTATTACAAACTAAAGGGGGAAAACTTACAAACTAAAGGGGGAAAAACTTCAATACAACCAAACCTTTGAAAGGATATAGGGAATATACCTTTACTAGCAATGTTTTCTTCCCTGAGAGGGAATTCACAATAACACTCATGGACTTACGATCACGGTCAAACTCTAGAGTTGCAATCCGAGGCTCCATTTGATTCCATAATTGAGAACAACCTTCCATGAAGAAACAGATTATAGAAGCATGTTACCAACCAATAAGAGAAATGAGACAATAAATAATTCATAAATCTGGTACATACGTAGTTCATTTGTATGACTTGAAGATGAACCAGAATCAGAGCTATCAGGATGTCCCATTTTCTCAACCAGCACCTGAAAAGACAAAGAAACTGCATAAATAAGGAATCCATATCACCTAAACATTCTTCAGAAACTTCAGATAGGCACTGCCTATGTTGGGTGCACTGTATAGTAATTTTGAGAAGTTCGATTGTGGTGTGTGATATAGATGACAAACAAAAAGAATAACTAGAGCATGCAGGGAAGTCAACCTAAATAAAGGTGCTCGTGTTGTGCAAAAGAATTGAATTCTAACAAATATATTTTAACTAGTATTATACAGGTTTGGAGCAGCAAAAAATTTTGGATATTAGTATCTGGTTTTTGCCCTTGCTTCATGTAAGCTCTATGCCTTATTGAGCTTATAAAATATTCCACTCCATAAAACATAGAAGTCCCTATTTTCTGATATAATGTAAAAAAAAGTAATTAAAGTTCTCATTTTACCTTCAATGCTGCCTCAGTGGGTATCCCAATCGAAACATAATGATTTCCAGATCGTTCAACACCTGCATCATTGCATAGAGCAGCAATCTTTGCAATCATTTGAAGGTTTGCATCCATTCTACCAACCGGCCAACCCCGTATTTTTCCATCACAAGGATCATATGTGGTTCCCTCAACATCAAATGGTCGGAGTGAATCAGCATTAGAACCCATAGCCACAAGCTTCGCTGCTGCCATCTGATTGGTAGTCAAAGTGCCAGTTTTATCTGAACAAATCACAGTTGTACAACCTAAAGTCTCAACACTAGGCAACTTCCTCACAAGTGCATTCTTTTGAGCCATCTTTCGTGTTCCTAATGCCAAGCATGTCGTGATAACTGCTGGCAAACCTTCTGGGATGGCAGCAACAGCCAATGCCACTGCAATCTCGAAGTAATATGTACACTTCTCAAATGAGAACTTAAAATTTCTCGGCCAGCCATCAACATATTCCCAAGTGAGAAAGTACTTCACGTTGATAAGCCAAACCAAGATACAAACCACTCCAATTATTGCTGTTAGAGCCTCCCCAAACTCATTCAACTTCTTCTTCAATGGCGTATCTTCCTCACTCTGTGATGCTTCTTGAATCTGCGAATGCACCTTCCCTATCTCCGTATCCATACCTATCTGAGTAACCAAGCAAACACAATTCCCATTCACCACAGTCGTCCCAGCAAAAACCATACATTTCTTCCCCTGAATATCTGAATCCTCCGCAACAGCCTTGACAGTCTTACTCACTGCTTCACTCTCTCCTGTCAACGACCCCTGCTCAACCCTAAACGTTGAGCTTACCAAGCCCAAAACCCGCATATCCGCTGGCACCTTATCACCAATCCTCAATTCCACTATATCACCAGGGACAAGTTCCTTCGCAGGCAAATTAGAAACCCGTTTTCCATCCCTTAACACCATGGCATGCTCCGATTGAATCTCTTTCAAAGCTTCCAACGCCTTCTCCGCATTGGTTTCTTGCCAAATTCCCACTATGGCATTCACAATCAATATCAAGAATATCACAAGTGGCTCCACAAACGCCGTAATCTCCATCTCCCCACCTTCCTCACCATCATACCAAGCCAACACAAACGATACAACAGCCGCAGCTAACAGAATTCTCACTAGAGTATCATTTAACTGATCCAAAATCAATTTAAAAATCGATGTACCATCATGATGTTCCAATTCATTATATCCATAGATCTGTCGCCGCTTCTCAACCTCTTCCTTCGACAACCCAAACTCGTGGTTCACTTGGAACTTCTCCTCACATTCACGAACATCTTTAGCCCACGCAGGGAATATTTCCTGGTTCGAAGATTTCTTATCAAAGCTGTCCTTTTTCCCATAGTTTTGCGCTCCTTTTCCCATAGTCACTCTCTATCACTCAGGAAAACGAAGAAAAATTCGAAAATTTTTCGACTTTCACCTGAAAATTTTTCCAAATCAGATCAGAGAATATCCCTATCTCAATATGAACTACCAAAAAATTAAAAACGATCTCATTATGAAAATTCCATAGGCATGAAAACATTTAAACCCTAACTCTCTACTAGATCACTAGGAAAAAAATCAAATAAAAAATACAATTAAAAAAGAAAAAAAACTGGATCTTACTTTTTTATTATTATTGTTCGGACTTTTAAAAACCTCAAGTTACCAACAAAAATATATTGCGCAATCAAATCATATAGAGTGTGAAAAATCCTTAAAAGTGAATTTTCTCGGCAACCAAACAGAGCAGAGAAAATCTGAGAAACTAGAAAATGAACAAATCGGAATAATGAAAGTTAGCGTTTGCATAAAAAGAAACAAAAAAAAAAAAAATCATAATTACCAGATCCGTAGAGCTCAGTCAGACCTTTTTTTACTTTTGTTTTTTGTTTTTTTCTTCTTCGAAGCTCAGAATTTCCCTCTGTGAGAGAGAGAGAGAAAGAGGGAGAGAGAATCCAAGAAGTCAAAATTCTCTATCTTGCTTTCCTTAGCTTTTGAAGAAAACAGAGGTCTATTAAGCGTACAGCGAGAGCGATTCCAGTGCGGGCTTGAGTGCTTCGCGGAAGCTACCGGTTCGCAAGTGTTATGCCCAATAGCGTTTCGCCACGTCCGTAAATTGACGTCAGAGTTAACTCTGGGTCCCACACCAAAGTGATCACATTCCAGATTTAATTTGTTTTTGAACGAAAACTAAATGCCTTTTTAATCAGATGGTGCACATGTTGTGTGATCTATGATGTACGGTGGATCGTGCGTCGATGTGGAATTCACATACGGAATATCCTCTTTATAGAAAGGATATAATTGGGATTAAATTTTAGCCATAAACATAATAATAAAGATCATTTAATTTAATTTAATCTCTCCAACCTCGTGTATCGTGATTAGAGGACTACGTACCTACCTGTACTCTGCATATTGTTTTTTTTTTTTTTTTTTTTTTGGAGGAAAAAAAAATTAACATGTGCGGGTATCAATTGACTAAACTTGTATAAAAAGATTTGTCTAGGATCGAATCCTGTTTTAAAAAATTGAACTTCATTGGTGCTTCGAAATTCGTAGAAATAATTGGTAAAGTATTCTGAGTTTGAATTGCGTAGATACTTAAACTAAGTGCTCTTAATCCAATAATAAAAAATTCCCTTTAAAAACAATACTCATAATCTATATATATTTAACTAAATTAAATTTAATTAAAATCTAATTTTACATCACGTGTCTTATCTAATCAAAATTCTAGAATTTTGTGCCAAGTGAGTTAATTTAATGTAAAAATTGAATTTCAATTAGAGCTTAATTTTGCGCCATGTGTCTCACTTAATCTAAATTTTTAAATTTTTGTTTCAAATTAGTCAATTTAGTATAGAAAATGAAGAATCCAATATAATAAACCATAAAAAACATAATCATATAACTAAAAAAAATTCAAATTTATAAGTCATCTATATATATATTAATAGGTAAAACTTAGAGAAAGTTGAATTAAAATTTGAAATTATAATCCAATTATGCACATGCTAAATTAATGTGGGGACTACACCATAATCATGCACATGTCTCTACTTAAGTTTTTTAATATTTGTGTTAAGTGAGTTAATGAGTACAAAATACTAAGAATATAATATTAATGAACTATAAATTAAAAAAAAAATACATCTACTCAATAAAAATCACCGCATGTTTCTCAAAAAATAAATAAAATAAAAATCACTACACGTTCTATCTTATTAAAAATTAGAAAAAAAAATAATCATAAGTAGTATTAAATTTAGGTAAGAATTTTAATACGTGACTAATTATATTTACTTTAAAAAAATAATTTGACTAATTATCTATATTTTATGATAAAAATTATGTTTAATTTTAAATATATCTATACGTATGCATGAATGCAAGTGTTACATGTTTTTAAAAAAATAAAAAATAATTTGACTAATTATTTATATTTTAGTAATAAAATTTTTGTTTAATTTTAAATGCATCTATGCGTTTGCATGAAGTTACATGCTAGTTTCATATAAAATGGACATCACTATTCGTAGTTTATATTTGTTATGGATAACTGCAAGTAATACCAGAAAAACACATTTTTACACTTAAATCTATACTTTATTTATGTGTCACCTCATAATTAAATTTTAATATTTTCACATAAGTCTATTACATATATTTGAAAAACTAAAATTCAATCAAGCATAATGTGAATTTAGGTATAGAAAGAATGTCTTCCTAACATTACTCAACTTTTCATAACTTTTTTTTGTAACTTGTTAAAATGGTAAATTACGAAGAGTAGATAACCACTCTTGCTTAAATTCCCTATTATAAAACTACTTTTCATAAAGCTGCCGAACAAAGTGTATCTTATACATGCCCTTTTACTCTACATATTACCGTGCTTATTATCTCCACCAGTAGGTGGATTGTACTGTTGTGGGCAGTGGACCCCCACCAATGCATAGACAACTCAGACCCCATTATACGAGTAGAAGTGCAATACCTTTCTTCTATAAAACATAAATGGAAGATTGATGCTTTTTTTTTTGTGACATATAAAAACAAAACAATGGCTGATGTTTTTCAGAACACGCATATTGACAAATGGTTTTGGCTTTCTTTATTAGTTTGGCAAACAATTATTTGATGAACCTTAACTATACGACAAAATTTTTTTTCTTTTTTTTGGTGAAACAAGAAGTATAATTCAATTTATATTAGGTAGATGGCATAAGTTCTTTTTTTTTAACCAAACAAAAAAAGATTAGAGGCATAAGTTCTTCTTCTTCTTCTTCTATTTTTTTTTTTTTTTAAAGTAAAAGATTAGAGGCATAAGTTCCAGGCTTCGGTACTGCACAAAGGAAGGAGCATCTGTAAATGACATGAAAAGAAATATTCCAATTTTGTGGCTCCGAATTAAAGGTACTTCAATTAAAATAATGGTACATGAACCGCATGATAGCTTCACCTAATATTTGTCAGACATTGAAGGGTGGCATGTACTATAGTCTATATTCATGCTTCGTATCCAGTCTAATCTATTTTACATATATGTTGTCTAAGATGGTTGTATGGGTAAGTAAACTGCGCCTTCCATGCTTGCTTAAACAAGTTTCCCACCATTAACAAGTTTTTCCGCCTTAGTTTCTTGCAATCTTATGCTCTGTTTTGTGGTTAGGAAGATGGAAAATTTGGAAAAGTAGAAAAGTGAAAGAATAAAAAGTAAATTATTATTACACTTCTATTATAAAAAGCAAAAGGATGAAAAAATAAGGGTAATTAATTTTGTGATTTTATTCTCATTGCCATTTTATCTCTTATTTTCTCCCGAGGAAAAAAAATTGTGGACTTGGATGGAAAACTTCATTTACATCATTTTCTTTCCTTTCATTTTTCACTTTGGCCAACACAATGGAAAACCATACTCACCCCCCGCGGTTCTCCCATTTTTCATCATTTCCCTTTTCATCCCAACTAAATATAAGCCTCAAACTCTAAGGAAAGGAAGACAAAAAAGTATGGATTGAGGAATTTCTTACTCATGCAAAAATTAACCCAAAACAAGGCTTGTAAAACGTGTTGAGTATGGGTTCGACATATTTATCCAATGGGTTAAAAGTTAAAACAAAGTTTTGCTCTAAATTTTATAAAGAGTTAATTAGCAAAAGTTCATTTTTCGTGAATATTTTAGGACGAGAAATATTTTGTCCATAAAATGTTTACAACACTTTCATTAAAAAAATCTTAAGCGGTAGGTTGTTACTAGATATTATGGATGAGCAAAAAAGTAATTTAAGATGTGGATTCAAATTAAAACTAGTAACAATTTACCACATACAATTTGTTGTGAGAATGTTGTAGACGTATCACTTATCTTTTAGGACTATCTTTATATTTTAGTCGTAATTATTAGAGTTAATTGAATGGTAGTAAATTGTATTAATTTTATGATAAACAATTTTTGTTTGTTTTAATAATATGATAGTTGGAGAATAAGATATTTGAATTTTGGACGTCTATGTTTGAAACACCAAAGTGTATCAATTGAGTATTAAGGTTTTTTTTTTTTTTTTTATAGTTTTTTTTTTATTATTATCGTACAATCATAAGACATATACAAGAACTATACAAACCCTAAAATAATTTTGAAGTGCAACCAATTTTGATTGTAGATACATATTCTATAAGATTTGTTAATTTTTATCGAATAAGTGACGATAATATAAATTATCAATTGAATGTATTCTAAGTTTGTAGTAAATATACCTTTTATATATATATATATATATATATATATATATATATATAAAGAGTTCATTTATCATGCAAAACAAAGTACAACTACAATACACATAAAAGAGTAATGCTAGAAATATAAATTATTTTACAAAAAAATTTACAAACTGTTAATGTGGTGAGTGAATAATGATAAATGAAAAAATGATATTAATGATGAGTCTAAATAAAAACTAATAAAAAGCTGACTACATCAATAGTTTGTAAAATTTTGTAAAATACTTTGTAATTATAGCATTACTCCACATAAAAAATCAATTAATGATACAATTTATTTACCTTTATGTTTTTGTGAATATTTATTTAGCATATTGTTGTGAATGTTTAGGATATTATTATCTTTTTAGTTGTATTTTGTTAAATTTTTTTTTTTTTGATTACGTACTTTTTTTTTTTTTTTTTTTTAAGGAAGTTTAGTTAGATTAGAAGTTAGCACACAGGGAGGGGGGAAGTAAGACTTGGTTAGATTACGTACTTTGTTCAAGTTATTTGGCTTGAATGACTATGAAATATATTAAAATTATGATAAACCACCTATTAATTAGGATATTTGATATTTATTAATTTTTATGTTACAAATCAATCCATTAATCTATTTTTAATGTTTATTAAGGGAGAAAAACAAGAGAGGATTAGTGGGTTAACTGAATTCATGCCAACCCATCAATTCATGGGTATAAAAATAATGACCCGTCTAAATCAAGTAATTCGACTCCAACTCAATTACGACTCGTACTTGCGGTGTAGTTGTGTTACTTGTGTAACAAGTCTATGAATTATGGTCTATGAATTATGGTCAAATAAGAGTTCACCTTCTTTCATCCAAATTGTGTATATTCTTCATGTATGGTCAAATCTTCCTGTTTCCTCATTTGTCGGCATTGTTGACAAAACATCCTTGACTTTGTAATGATTTCGAAAATCCCTATCGCACTAAGAAAGCACACTTTTTTTCCATGCCATAAAATCAAAATCATTCTTCCCAGCAATTTTTTCTCTCTCAAATTTCATTACTAATTAAATGTTTGTTGTCATCACCGAAATAAACAGATATGAGATAACTACACATCCAAATAGACCATCATCTACTACTTGAACTAAGAACCCAAAACCAAAACTAAAATACCCAAAATCCAAACAAATAACCCATTACTCTAATATGAGTTAGTTGAGGTAGCATAAACTTTGATACCAGTTTGCTGTGGCCTGTGAGCGTATTCAATTATAATGTATTTATATGATTCAAGTGAAGTCTACAAGAAAATTTCACTTCTAAACCGAAAATTACAAAAATGGCATAGAACTCCTATAAAAACCAAATCTTTTTTTTTTTTTTTTTGTATGTTATAAAAACCAAATCTGGAATACACTAAAATAACTCTATCTTCCTCACAACTAGCATATCACAATAACTCAATAAGCCTGGTGTGCAAATCCAATAGTAAAAGCCATCTAAAAATTGGTCCTATTAGTGTGCGTTTGGATTAGAATTAAAAATGAAAATTATTTCACTATTCAGTTTATTTTTGCTATTATTCATGAGTCTCACTGCACTTTTGAACACTATTAATGAGTTCTATTATACTATATCAACTAACTTTTATCTTTATTTACAATACTTTCAACAATAATTTTTCAGTTTCAACAAAATAAATGGTATCTAAACACACCTTAGTATTCTAATTCCACACAAATGAGGATAGTTGGGTCCTAAATTCCTAATACTATTTGAAGTCAGTCAAAGAAATAAACCACTTCAGTGGGGGCATCAAAGTCAAGCCATGCATAAGCAGAAAGAAAACTAAACGGTCATCGGGTCATGCTTTGAATTGTGGAAAAGAGTTAAAAGAATTTTCCTTTCTTTTTTTAAAAGAGTTTTTTTTTTTTTTTTTTTGGGGGGGGGGGGGGGGGGAGGCGTGAATAGGAATGCTAAAGGAAAAAAAGTAAAAATAAAAAATTCAATAAAATATCACATATTTCTGGGGGTGAAACTTTTAGATTTTGACTTTTCAAAACATATTTTTCCACTAAAATGATGGAAAAACCGAAAAACATATTTTGTAAGGAAAATTAACATGTAAAGTAAATTAGGTTTATTAGTTTAAAGAGGATTTATTTTATTTTTTTCTAATTCAAGTTTTAATAAAACTTTTTTTTTTTTTTTTTTTGAGAAGGAGTTTTAATAAAACTTACGTGTCAACTATGTGCTCTATATTTAATTTTTGGAGAATTCCATACTAGGCTTAACTTATATGGCTTTACCCATCATGGCCACAGGTACTAGCTGGGTTGCTCCAATTCTAAACACCATCACTCTCTTTTTTCTGTATAGGAATTTTTCTATCAATAAGTTAGGGAATTAGGGATACGAATTTAATTTAAGTGGTTGGTGCATAATGAGAATTGGGTTAGTGGCAGCAGACTCATATAAAAATAATGTTTCAATCAAAACTTACCACCATAAAAAGATGTGAAAAATATTTTGATATTGGCATTGCTTTTTCTTTTATCGTAGTTACTAACATAGCTCTTTCTCTATCAAAAAAAATAATTATAAAAAACCAGCTTGTTTGGAGTCTACCTTTAATTGATTGCTTGTCAAGGACAAATAAATAAAATTAAAATATAATGGAAAATTTACGCAAAAACTACCAAATTAAGAAAAACACTCAACAATGATGTGAAGACATCCTAAATAAAATAATAATAATGTGAACAAAAAATTATCATTTCATAAGATGCTCAAGAAAACAGATGTTCAACGTTCAGGCTCTTTGATAGGTATAGAATATTGATATAGAATGGACGTTGAAATTATGAATATTTTAAAATAAATTGCTAATATAAGAGAAGAAATCATTGAAACACTTTGTCTGGAATATGACTTTGGGGTTCTGCGTATTCATACAAACTTGGAACATTTCCATCTAAAAAATAAAATAAAAAAGCATTTTGAATCTCCAAACTTTTTTTTTGGGGGTTAAAAATCTCCAAAAAGTTATTTTATCTATATTGCACACTCATTTTAACCATATAACATACATCTATTTAAATATTTCTTTTTTATTTTTATCTATTGAACAGTAATAGATTTTTAGGGGGTGAAATTTGATATTAAAATAATAGGGGTGATATAAAATTATGGTATTTGTTTCGGATGTAGAGTTACTTTTAAGCTTTTGGTAATATTGCAATGTGAGGCGAAATTCTTGCATTGGACACAGTCCAGTCATTCTGCGCCTACGAGGAAGGTTCCGATGCCCATTTTTTATTAAATGGATAATAAATAAATAAGACCTTGGATGGAAATGCTCATAAATCTTAACATTGCTTAATTTACAAGACTAGAAATGTTTTTCAAATGATCGTACGTGCTCTAACTTTTTTGCAGTTACGTGTCAAATTATACATACTTTTCTTTTGAGGTGGGGATCTTTTGGTCGATTTGTTTATACGGATGTACAATTCACACGCAATCACCATAAAGAAACTATGAATTAATTTTAAAAATTTTGTGTAATGGAGGGATAGTATGTAGTGTAGCGTGTGAGTTTTAATATACTAAAAAATAAAAAATATGATCGAATGATTAATTAATCAAAAATAGATATTAAATTTTATTTTAGATTTTTGGATTTTTTTGGTATTAAAATTTTAGTTGAAGTAACATTTAAACTTTTTGAAGTTTAGATATTAGAGTTTTACCTAAATTAAACTATCCTAACAATTAGAAAAAGAAATAGAATTTTGATTGGAGTGAAATTTTTAATATATTGAAACATAACTAATAGATTTTTTAGCTAAATTAAACTATCATAACAATTACTAAAAATAAGCCAAGAGCCTTATAGTTTAATAGCATAGCTTACTTTCATTTACTGAGAGAAACAAGGTTCAAATCCCATCCTCTTTTGTATTATCGAATCACTAAAAAAAAATGCTAATTGTAACTAATTTGAATTCACTTTGTATCCTAATTGTGCTTGGACTTTAATATAATATATATAATGAGAATGTAACCATTTCTTACAAAGAGAAAATAATTAACCATTTTGAGCAACAATAGTTTCAAGGATCCAATTTTTATTATATAGTATATGTAGACACACAATTTCGCACTAATAATTTAACATTGGGAGATGACCAAATAACCCCCCTCTAAGTACCCAAAAATCATGGTTGCATTTTAGGCATTAAGTCATTCATTACATGTTATGAAAATAATCTTGAGATTCTAATGATCACAACGATGTGTTCGGTTTCCAAATCGAACGGTCAGATCGAAAGATATCACAAGATCAAGTTTTAACGGTCTACATGTATTCATTATGATGGAATTGGAACTGATCACACAAGATTCATTGAAATTAATTTTGATTGGTTAACAATTAAAATTAATTAAATAAATTTCTGTGATTGATAGAATATTTTTATCAAACTGATAATATTAAATTTGAACTAATGATTCATAATTGGGCTTTTAGTGTAATTATCTCTAAAATAATTATTTTAAAGGGTTAATTATCAAGTTAGGATAAGTTTTATCAGGAATATAAGTTCAAGACACGTCTAAATACAATTCCCAACTTAGAAAAACACTAAAAAGAGTCCAAAATGCGTAAGAAAAAAAAAAATTGGACGAGTCTGTCAAGAGTGCCAATTTACACTTCAACAGTGCCAATTGGCACAAAGTCTAGAACGTGTCCAGGTTTTTTTTTTTTTTTTTTTTTTTTTTTTTTTTTTTTTCAGTTTTAAACTCAATAGATCCAATTTTTTTGGGATAAATCTAACCCAACTCGTGTCTGCTAACTTTTAAAGCAAACTTAGCTGATTTTTTAAGCAGATACTACCTCTATAAATAGAGGAGACCACCCAAAAATTTTTAAGCAATCTGTTTTTTAGAGAAGAAAAAGAATGAATCTTATGTAAAAAAAAAAATCAAATATGTTTTTGTAGAGATGTAAAAAAAGATGTAATAATGCATGAAATTTCAGATTTGTTTTTGTAGATATGTAAAAATATGGATTTATGCATGAAATTTAAGATTTGTTTTTGGAGAGATGTAAAAATATGGATTTATTCATGAAATTTTAGATTTGTTTTTGAGAGATGTAAAAAGATGTATTTGTATGAAGGATTTTAGATCTATTTTTGTAGAGATATGAAAAGATGTATTTATGCATGAAATTTCTTGTAGATCTACAATTTCAAATAATGATTTAACCTTAGACCTATACATGTTAATTAACAACAAACAAAATCCTAGGCCTATCATGTGAATTAAGATTGGAAAAGAAAGCATGCAATGAACAAACCATAGATATGATTATGTAAAGAATGGAATAAAGAAACACATGTTATACAAAACTTTAAACAATACTAAACTACACATGCATGAATTAATCTTATAGAGGGAAATTGCTTTAGGAATTAGAGAGAATGGATCTCTCTGAGATCTAAAGAATTGTCGCTTAACAAAAATGGAAAATCCTGAAGAAAAACTTCAAGAGTTTCTTTAATGTTAAGGAGAAGAAGGGTGTTAAAGCTTGGGAGGTCTTCTCTATTTATAGAGGTGTTAGTTGCTTAAAAAATAAGTCAGACCAGCTTAAAAAATAAGCAAAAAATGTATGAAGAAAAGGGCATGACAACGAGAATGGTGAACTTCACCTCTTTACCTTTGTGGGTCCAAGTTTAGGGCTACCATTTTACTTAACAACCGAAGAAGTAGGTCAGGATATTGGCCAGGGGTTGTGTAGAGTCATTGAAGTGGATTGCAAACCCTTCAAAACAAATCAAGCCAGTTTCCTTTGAGTAAGGATGGAGGTGCCACTAGACAGACCTTTGCGGCGGGGTAGCCTTGTTGTCAATCCCGAGGGTGATGAAGCTAAAGTAGCCTTCCGATATGAATGTTTAATGGGCTAGTGTTTTGCATGTGGTAGAATAGGCCATGGAAAGAGTGTAGGACGGCGAATGAAGAAGATAAGAATGGAAGACCGTATAGGGAGTGGCTGAAGGCTGGTACTCGGTTCAAACTTGAAACGCTGAGAAGCAAGCAAAAAAGCCTGGAACAACACTGGAGAGAACCTACCGTTGAGACCGAACCAACATCGATGCCAGCGAACCTTACAGATATGTTCAGTATAGATCAGAAAAGTGCAGAAAATCTGGAAACTGCCTTGCCTAGCCCGACACGTACGTTACAACATTTAATACGATCAACCACCCCATTATCCTCTCCATATATGTTACTAACTGTCCTGAAATTTACAGAAGTGAATATTACATCAAATCAAAACCACACCATCATGGATACTGATAATTATGAGGGGGAGCTTTACTGCATGCCTATCAGTTATGGGAAGAATAATGATACAATCACGCCTCTATCTGCAGCTCCATGTACACCAACAAAGGACCTACAGGTTAAGCACAAAGCCAGGTGGAAAAAAATTGCAAGACCGAAACAAAACTCAACAACTTCAGTTGGCACGATTTCATTGGGGAAGAAGAGACACTCAAACCATGCAAACAACAACGATGGCCAAGGTGACAAAGCAAGGAATAAACAGCTCAAGGGTGTGGTCGATCCAGCACAACCTACTGTCTAAACGGTGGAAGTTGCGGCACAGCCCCGCCAATCACAATGATCATCATCAGTTGGAACTGTCGGGGGCTTGGGAATCGCCGGGCAGTTGAAGTTCTTGTCGATTTGGTGAGAAGTAAAGCTCCCACTATTTTGTTTCTCATGGAAACAAAAATGACAGTCCAAGAGATGGAACCAATAAAGGCTGACTTGGGTTTTCAAGCTATGATAGTGGTATCCAGCGAAGGTAGAAAAGGTGGCTTGGCATTGTTATGGAAAGTCGAAGTGGTTGTTGACACGAACACTTACTCCCCTCACCACATCGTTGCACGGGTCCTCTCTTCCTTAGGCCAATCATGGAGACTAACGGGTATTTACGGCTACCCCGACAACCAACAGAAACCAGAGACATAGAGGTTACTTCGACACCTTCACAGTCGCTCTACACTACCTTGGATGTGTATTGGTGACTATAATGAGATATTGAGCTCTAGAAAGAAGAATGGCCAACTACCTAAGCCACTCCCTCCAATGGTAGAATTTCAAAGTGCTTTGCTCTTTTGTGGACTAATAGATCTTGGTTACAGTGGGTACAAGTTTACATGGCAGAATGGGTAGCTGAAGAAGCTTTTGTGGAAGAGAGATTGGGTAGAGCGTGTGCATCGGCTGAATGGTCAAAGTTACACCCAAGGGCGAAGGTGACCCATTTAACAACCTCCTACTCCGATTATGACCCGATATTACTAGACACCACATTGGGTTCTACTCCCACTCCTCGCCGACGACATAAGCTCCATAGGTTTGAAGAAAAATGGGTGTACCCAAAGTGTGAACAAATAATTCGTGGCTCTTGGACCCAATCACTAGCTTCGGGTAGTCCCATGAATCAACTGTTTGAAAAAATAAAATAATGCCGATCAGACTTGGTAGCATGGAGTTGGCATACTTTTGGCAACACACAGATCCGCCTCAATGCAAAACAATAGGAACTTGAGGAGTTGATTAAGCAAGGGTATGGACAAAACCTACACAACATTAATAAACTAAAGACCAAGATCAACACATTGTTGCACCACGAAGAAGTGTTTTGTAGGCAGTGGTCTAGGTCCATATGACTCAAGGCAGGGGATAAAAACACTAGGTTCTTCCACCAAAGGGCAAGCCAGAGACATATGAAGAAAAATATAGATGGGCTGAACGTTAGGGAGGGGATATGGCAATTTGACATGAGTAGAATCACCACCATTACTGAGGAATATTATACTTATCTATTTACAGCATCTCATCTAAGGAACATGGAAAGGTTATTGGAGGCAGTTGACAAGGTAGTGACTCGTGACATGGCCCACTCACTAACTCAACCCCACACCAAGGAAGAAGTAAAGGTGGCTCTCTTCAGTATGCACCCATCAAAATCACCAGGGCTAGATGGTATATCTCATTTCTTTTTCCAAAAGTATTGGCATATTGTTGGGCATGATGTAATGCTTACTGTATTATCTGTTCTGCACTCTAGTAGATGCTTGAAGAAAATGAACTTTACACATATTGTCCTCATTCCCAAAAAGAATGACCCACAATATATCATGGAATTTCGTCCGATAAGTTTGAGTAACGTTATTTCACGGATTATATCTAAAGTCCTATCTAACTAGAAAAAATCCATTTTACCCAATATTATTTCTAATGCCTAAAGTGCTTTTATTCTTGATAGACTCATTACAGATATACTATTGTTGCATTTGAAATGCTACATCGTATGCGGAATAGGAGGAAAGGAAAGACCGATCACCTGATAGTGAAATTAGACATAAGCAAGGCCTATGATAGAGTGGAGTGGGAGTTCCTAAGGTGGATCATGATGAAGATTGGACTGCCTAAACAATGGGTGAATTTGGCCATAGAAACAGTGCAAACAGCCACATATTCGATACTTATCAATGGGGAACCCAAGGGTTTCATCACACCAACCCGTGGCATTAGGCAAGGTGAACTTTTATCTCTATATCTCTTCCTGCTTTGTGCTGAGGGGTTGTCCTCCTTGATCCGGAAGGCAGCAAATATTAATAGATTGGAGGTTATTTACTCTTGTTAGGGTGGAGTACGTATTTCTCATCTTCTCTTTGCAGACGATAGCCTGTTATTTTATGAAGCAAAGATTGGAGAATGCTGGCAATTGCTTGATATCCTTACACAATATGAGGAGGCCTCAGGGCAAGCTATCAATAGGTCGAAGACCACACTCTTTTTTAGCCAAAATACAAGCCGAAGAGATAAAGAAGCAATTTAGAACTTGAGGGGGGCACAAGTCATGAATAATTGTGAAAAATACCTTGGTTTAACTATAGTTGGGGGTAAATCAAAGGTGGGCACGTTTAAGGAATTACAAGAGAGGATAACAAAAAAGGTGATGGGGTGGAAGGAAAAGACCATATCAAAGGCAGGGAGAGAGACTTTGATCAAGTTGGTGGCTCAAGCAATCCCCACCTACTCTATGAGCATTTTCAAGATCCCAAGAAGTGTGTGTGAGGATATCAATTCAGTCCTAGCAAAATATTGGTGGGGACAAACACATAGTGAAAAAAAGATCCATTGGATTAATTGGAAGAGACCATGCACGCTAAAAAATAAGGGTGGAATGGGGTTTAGGGACATTCATGCTTTCAACCTTGCTATGCTAGCAAAACAAGCATGGCGCCTAGTCATCGGATCCCACTCCCTCTTCTATCGGGTCTACAAAGCCAGATATTTTCCTCGGTGTTCATTTATGGAGGTTGAGTTAGGCCACAATCCCTCATTTGTGTGGTGTAGCTTAATAGCTGCAAGGGATGTAATTCGTTCCATGTGGAAGATTGGAGATGGGCAGAGTATCAAAGTTACCTGTAACAAGTGGCTGCCACACGCCTCCCCCCCCCCCCCCCCCCCCCTGTGTTCAAGCTAGGTGCCGACACTACATTGAAAGTAGGGGACCTCATCCATCATGAATCCATGCAATGGAATCGTCCCTTGATACAAGCCACCTTCATGCAAGCTACATAAAATGATATCTTGCGTATTTAACTCAGTAACACATAGACAAGGGATAAACTCTACTGGAAAGAAAATAAAGCCCAGCAATTCCCGGTTAAAACAGTCTATCAAGTGGCCCTTTAATTACACCGAAAGGTTGGAGTGAAGCACTCGATGGTAAAGGAAGAGAAAAGGTTTTGGAATAGAATTTGGAAGATGAATGTACTACTAAAGGTCTAGAATTTTGATTGGAGAGCATGCATAGATATCCTCCCTACCCACACCAACCTCTACTGCAAGAAAGTACCTATAGACCCGCTGTGTTCAATCTGCGGGCAGATTGACGAAATGGTTAGACATGCGCTCTGGGAGTGTCCCATGGCCAGAAATGTGTGGGCGATGGCTCAAGGAAGATTGCAGAAGTGTGGGGTAGTGGTGCAGAGTTTTTACCACTTGGTTCAACAGTTGGAGGAAAAGCTTATAGGGAAGGAAATGGAGACTTGGGCAACGGTGGCATGGTCGTTTGGAACACTAGGAATAGGTTTTGCTTTGAGGAAAAATAGTCCTAACCAAATGAAATTCTTCAGGGTGCTACAACTCTTATATAGGACTACCAGCGATGGAACAGGCACTTGGCCGAACCATGATAAGCACCTGAGGATGCTGCTGTGGGGACACTAAATGATCAGCTTTAGTGTAACAGTTTTCCTTTTACTCTTGTAAGTTTGTACCCCATATGCTAAGGAGGTGGTTTCTAAAATCTCGACTTCTTGCATACTTTTGAGGGTGTTTATCAAACCCATTATCAATAAAATTCTATCTTTACAGTAAAAAAAAAAAAAAAAAAAAAAATTGGATTAAGCTGAAATTGCGACAGCTGAAGGAAAATTAGATTCCCTACAACTTTGCTAAAAATAGCCTAGTCCGAATCTCTATGTTTATTATGCCAAAAGTGCCCCTGAACGTGAATCTAAACCAGCTACTTGATTAGCACATTTTTGAAGTGTTTTCCAAGTCTAAAACAATATTTAGACGAATTTTAGAGTTATTTTCATGATAAAATTTTTCCCAAGTTGATAATTAAGCTTTTAAAATAATTATCCTAAAAACCTAATTATCAGTCCAAATTTAATATAATCAGCTTATTACTTTTTTTCCTATGCAACAAATCATACTTTAATAAGAATATTCCACCAATCATAGAAATTCATTTAATTAATTTAATTGTCAACCAATCAAAATTAACTTCAATTAATTATGTGTGATCAATTTCATCCAAATGAATACATGCAAACCATTAAAACTTGATCTTGTGATATTTTTCGATCCAATCGTCCAATTTGGAAACCGAACATATCGTTATGATCGTTAGAATCTCAAGATCATTTTCATGATATGTGATGAATGACTTAAAGACTAAAATGCAACTGTGATTTTTGGGGTACATAGAATAAGGGAGTTAATCTCGTACTAGAGGTTGTACTGGTTTGGCCAGAGCAACGATATATTTCAGTACCAATCAATACCGATATACCGTTTTGGATTTACCGCTATTTTATATATATATATATATAATAAAAATAAAAGTTTACCATAAAACATTACCCCAATTCAAAACAAATTATTCATGGTTTCAATCTTTAGCATCAACCAAAAGAAAAAACACACACACACACACACAAACACATAACATAAAAAACAGAAAGCTTAATTGCTCATTGCATACTAAGAAAACAAATAATACAAATAAATTACCATTCTACCCTTACAAAAACTCGAAAATTACAAAACTTATATATATATATATATATATATATATATATATATATATATATATATATATTTTTTTTTTTTTTTTTGTACCGACCGATTTGCCTGAAAACGGCTGATACGGCTGGTATATAAATCGATACGAAATAGTTGCATTCTAATACCAATGCACGTATCGGAACGGTAAATACCGGCTATATCGGCTAATATAGTACAGTATCGACCACCTTGATATAAAATGGTCATTTTTTCATCTTCCAAAGTTAAATTATAGGTGCGAAATTGAGTGTCTACAATATATAATATGATAAGTAGCTTCTAGTATGATATGTTATCTAATCTATATCTATATATAATATAAAACCGAAACATTTGACTTTTTGTTAACCGCTTCTTATTGCGCCACATAGCTACATAAATTAATGGCATGTATACATTTAAAAACACTAAATAGTTGTGACTTTTTGTTTTTCAATAAGCACATTTTCGGTTAATAAGTACCTTTTGTTATATCAAATATGAAGGGTTATAACCTTTCAATAGACACCTTTTGGTAGACACATTTTCATTCAATAGGCACATTTTTGGCCAATAGACACAGTTTTTGTCAATAGGCACAGTGTCAGCCAATAGGCACATTTTCTATCAATAAGTACCTTTTGGTAAATCCAATATGAAGGGTTATGACCTTTTAATAGACACCTTTTGGTAGACACATTTTCGGCCAATGGGCACCTTTTTGGTCAATAGACAAATTCTCATTCAATAGGCACATTTTCGGCCAATAGACACTTTTTGACATATATATTGCAACTTATCTTATATATTCCTATATATACAACACAAAATAACTAATAAAACATTACTTTCTTCTGCCTAATTAATAAAACTTTGTGCGATTTCTTTCTATACCATTTTATTTTTAATTTCATGCATTTTTGCTTACTACTCCAACTCAAAAATAATGAATTTTTTTTCCTTGAAACTCATTCAATAACTATTCTTGTGCATCGCAAGGGCTAGCGACTAGTATAATTATATACTAAAGTACAAAAATCAACTAAGCATTTAATATATTTCGTGTCTGTTTGGGACAAGTTGAAAATTTCAGCTTATTTGCAATTTCAACTTATTTTTGCTTTTATTCATGAGTCTTATTACACTTTTTGGTATTATTCATGAGTCTTACTGTACTATTTAGCTAAATTTTACCTTTATTTACAGTATTTTCAGTAAAAAGTTTTTAGTTTCAGTTAAATAAGTTGTTTACAAACGGACACTTAGAGTGTGTGTATATATATATATATATATATATATATATAATTTTAGTGTATTTTTCAACAAGATAATGTAACAAGTGATTGAAGGTGTAAATGTTTAATAATTAATATTATAATTCTTTTACTTAGGGGAAAAAAGTATTTATTTTTTCCAAGAAATTTTTAAGCTTGTAACTCAAATAGCATTTCATGGTATTTCTAATAGAAACATTCCAATGTTCAAATCCTCCCACCCCCAACTATCAATGCATCAAAAATAGTTTTTATTCTCTCATATTATTATAACTAGCTTATGACTCTTGTATATGCAGGGGTGCAATACATACATACATGTGTGTGTAAGAGCATTCACATCCGGGAATGTAAAAAAATTGTCTACTTTACACTCTTAAAACTTACTTTATCTATTTTACCATCCCATTTTACAGTTCAACCAACATCCCATTTTCTATTTTTACATACAACTCCTTACAACAATATAAACTACACCATCAAATGATATAAACAACTCACTTCTCTTTTCTCTCCCATCTCTCTTCCTCTCTCTCTCCATCAAACCAACACAACTTGCAATCACCACCACTGCCAGTAACCACCTACCATCGAAACTCAGCCCAGTCTCCACAACAAATGCCATTCTCCCCCATGACCCAAAACCCAAGATGGCAAGACCCACAACCTTGACCCAAATTGCGAGTGATAGAACCCTTGAATCTTCGGTCTAGGGAGAGAGCAATAGGGTGAAGAGAAAAAAGGTAGAGGGATAAAGCATTAGAGATAGGTTGAGCAGTATGGTGAGAGAAAGATATTTACAACTGGGAGAGAAAGAATGCTGGAGATGTGTGACTGAAGAGAGAGAAAGATGATATATTTTTAATAAAATAATATATTTCATTTTACATTCATAGCTACAGTAGGTTGTATATTTGAGAATTTAATATTCACTGTTGCTAAAAACAATATAGCGATACATTTCCAAGTAAACATGATTTTGGGTGTGTTGGTTGGTAAAATAGCAATTGGGGGCTATCCAGTAAGCAATATATATATATATATAATTTGGATTGAGTCTTTTTGTATTTTCTAAGTTTTGTTACATGAATTTTCATGTAAATATAACTAACAAACAATTAGAGCGGTAAAATTACATTTTACCATCCTAAACTATACATCATGTTACACTTTGCACCCTAAAACTATGACCATTGTTACACTTTACATCCTAACGTTAAGTTTTCTATTAACTTGGATGGAAGTTCAAAGTTTAAGGTACAAAGTGTGATCAGAAGTATAATTTAAGATCGTAAAGTGTAATTTCTCTTTTTGTTTTTAAAGGATTGAGAAGATGAGCAATTAGGTATTTTCACGCGGTTCCATACTTTTCCACTCAAGTTAATAGCAAACTTAATGTTGGAGTGCAAAGTATAACAATGATCATAGTTTAGGGTGCAGAACGTGCATTCGAAAAATGTATGGTGCAAAGTGTAATCGGAAGTATAGTTTAGGGTAATAAAGTGTAATTTCTCCCAATTACACTTTACCACCCTAAACTATATATCATGTTACACTTTGCACCCTAAAACTATGACCATTGTTACACTTTACACCATGACGTTAAGTTTTCTATTAACTTGGACGGAAGTTCAAAGTTTAAGGTACAAAGTGTAATTAGAAGTATAATTTGGGATCGTAAAGTGTAATTTCTCTTTTTGTTTTTAAAGGATTGGGAAGATGAGCAATTAGGTATTTTCACGTGTTTTTATATTTTTCCATTCAAGTTAACAACAAACTTAATGTTGGGGTGCAAAGTATAACAATAATCATAGTTTAGGGTGTAGAATGTGCATTCAAAAAATGTATGGTGCAAAGTGTAATCGGAAGTATAGTTTAAGGTAATAAAGTGTAATTTCTCCCCATTAGAGCATAATTGGAAGTACAATTAGGATGAAATTTGAATGCTTTTAAAATCTAAAGATACTTAGTGTCAAATAATAGGGCAATTAGAAGGAGAATTGACATAAAATTAGAGTGCAACTAGAATATAATTTGGATTCTTGATTGGGATTCTACTTTAGTATATTATGTGTGTATGATATCAAATAACTTTATTTTTGTTTATTTAAAATCATACATATTACATACGATACTAAGGTTTAATTTCAAATCATAGATGTTTAATAAAAATGGTAAACGTGGAACAAAAAAATATTGATTTGATTATTTCATTGTTGTATACAATGACACATCGCAACAAAATAAACTTGTTTGAAGTTTAATCAAGTTGACTGTTGACGTATTTTTGTACAAATATAATATGAAAATTGTTTACATATTTTATAAGTGTCATTATAATAATAAGCATGTACTATCAAGAATTGTTTTTGTATGCATGGTAAATTAGAATTTTATTTAGTAACACAGATTCTTATCCAAAAAAAAAAAAAATTTCTGAAACATTATCAGGTCATTTGGGTTACACTTCATATTTACACCCACAAATCGTACTGTCTACTCTAAATCATGTCAAATCACATGATTATAGAAGAAAATTAATTTGTCTTAGAGACTTCAAATGTACACACCCTAAACATCATTCCAAATCATTACGTTCATATCACATATATATTAACACTCCCAAATGCATAAAAAGCCATACTATTGTCCCTCATAAAACTCACGCACTCTGCTCTATTTCTATAAACAAAAGCAAACCCATCACTGCTAAGTGCTAACCCTTGCTTGGAGCCAATGGCCTCGGTTTGCATATCAAACTGCATCGATGACACCCGTGTACCAGTCCGACCAACCTACACCAACCTCTACAAATGGCCAGAATCCGATGCCGAGTTTGTGAGGTCAGTAAGCTCTAATGGGCACCGTGCTGCCGGGGCGCGTCCGCACCCTACAGTGGTGGACAGCATTTCATGCAGGCAAATGTTCTTGAGGAGCTACACTTTCTCTAGGAAAGAGAGTGTCCCCGAAAAGACCAAGAAGTGTTTGGAGAAAGTAAAGCTGAGAATGGCTTCTGGAAATAAAAGCAATAAGGCAAAGAGTACTACTATTGATGAGAAGAAAAGGCCTGGCCGTGGAGTGTTCATGAAAGCTAAGGAGGGTTCATGCAATGCCTTGTTCACCTTCTTCCGGCGCTTGCTATTTTGCACTGCCAAGGTTGATGTGGTTGATGATATCTGATTCTATGTTTTTGGTAAATTATATTTTATCCACACACTTGATTTCATTTTCATTGTCCACAAACTATTGATTTGCCCGATTGATACCCTAATTTGTGAGAATTGTATCAATTTAAATTAAGTGTAAAATAAGACAGAAATGATGGGTTATTATATATATGCCCAATTTTTGTCTTATTGAATACTTAATTTAAATGACAGAAGGCACATTGATAAAAGTCTTTTAATTGGGGTGTTAATCGAACAAATATATAGTTTGGAAACATTATAATTGGGACGAAAGTTTTGAGTGGAAAAATATAATTTGCTTTTTTTTTTTTTTTTTTTTAATTATAAGGAATTTTTTATATTTTTATTTATTTTTCTGTAATGTTTAATTTTCTCTATTGGAAGTTGAGTATGGGGTTGGGGATCGAAATCACTGCCACTATGTTTACAGAGAAGAAGACACGGCCTTCTTTTTATATAAATTTTGTTGAGATACATATCTAAAGAACTTGGAGACTTGTCGTTATTGTTCTGTCAGTATTTTTGGTTGGCAGTAAATTTGAGACCTCTCTCCATTGTCACAAATTCATAATAATTATTAAAATTTTGTTTCTAGCTAAGGAGAAAAAATAAGAAAGAAAGAGGATTAATGGAGATGATGTGATGTGCAGTTATATTTCATTGTTATTTCGTCAGAAGCTTTTGGATGTACTCACTTTTTGTTAAATGCCCCGATTATTAATTGTTTCAGAGAGAGGACTGAACACGTTAGCACTTAGTAAAAATAAAGCGGTTAGGATTTTTCAGTTATAGAGAATATTTATTTGTGCACAGCACGGTATGGCCAAGTCCAAGTGCTTTTCTGCACCAACCAAATGACCAAATCAACTGGTTAAGAAAAAAAAAACAGAAGTATTGGTCATTTCTAGTATTACTGATAGTAGAAATGATTTTATCTAGCTGTGGCCATGAAGCTCATTAATAATGGACGTGCGGTTCATTCATGTACAAAGTGACAAATTCAAAGAAGAAATTAAACTATAATATGTGCAGCTTCTTGTTTTTTTGGGAGAATCAGTTTGGCATGGTTTTTATTCATCACCTAAAACATCATATGCAATAATATTTTCGAATGTCAAGAGGAATAAATTATATTTAGACTTATAAAGAAAATTATAACCTTTTTTTTTTTTTAAGCATGTGCTACGATATTGCCTTGTTTATTTATATGGGAGAAAGAATAGTTCTAAAGAAAACATTTTAGACTTAACATGTAATCACATAATTTTTTTTTCCTCATTATTTTTTAAGGAATAATTTCCGGCTTAAGCCAAAAGCAATGAATGTTAAGAAAATAATAACAAACTCAAATTTTGTTCTAAAAAAACGAGAGTGATTTTTCTATACATTACACATCAAACAAGTATAGATGGAATATTTATTTACTTTCTTGGCTCCATAATCTCACTTAGAGGTAGAGAGTAGTGGTGGTTGAATTGGGTCTAGCCCTAGCTAGATTCATTCATGGTGGTGGGTGGTCCTAGTGCGTATAAAAGTTAGGGATAGTATGAGGTGGCATCAATTATCGCTTACATATGCCTTCCCCTTTCATTATATATATCAACAATTATCCAGATAGCGATGGCCATAGAATCACCCATATATTGGGATGAAAAATAATTAATATGAGAAGTAATCCAAACACAAAAAAGCAAAAGATATGGGACCCAAAATCACAAAATCACAAAATCATAGTCATACTTATAGTTTGTGCAAATTATGGAACTTACAAACCAAGTTTTGTTGGGTTTCATCGATCGACTGTGAAATATTTAAACTTTTTCTGGGTTTGTTTTGTATTTTGTATTTGGTTGCGGTGGCAGTGGCACCATGCCAACTACATAATTTGCACTTCACGCAATTAATGATTTCTTATGATTATAAGATACCATCAATTAATCATAATCTTTTTTTTTTTTTTTTTTGAGGAAGAATCATAATCTTCTTTAGCATTAGCGTTTTGAGGATTTGTTGTTGGACGCTTTAAGTTTTGCATAAATTATGTATTTGTTATTTAATTCAAGATATTGGAGAAATGACAGGTAACAAAGTATAATTTTTACTGAACAAAGAATTGATAGTGATAACTTCCATTTTCTTTTCTTTTTTATTGCCAATGGGCATGCAATGGAATTGGACCATTTGAGGTATGTTCTTCACAATTATTTTTTTTCATTTTTTGAGGGCCACATACATATTTAATTATCATTGACCTCATACTAATTATTAAAGATGATAAAGGAAAAAGTAGGTGCCCTTTGTGGTATAAATATAATGCTTCTGTTGTTTATTTATTTATTTATTTTTGATAAGGTGTTGTATATGTATTTTATATAGTGTTTCTGTTGTTCTTGTTTGCTTTTTCTTGTTTGTTAGTATAATGATTAATGATAATAACTAAATAAAGCAAATGAATTCTTCAACTTATCTTATTGTCAATGGACAATGGATGTGTCCTTACTAGTACTATTTAAGAGGCTTTCAAGCCGTAAATTATGAGCATTTCCATCCGGAAATGTCATCCTATCATATTTTATCATCCTAAAAAATTATTTTATCAATTATATCATATCATTTTACAATACACCCAACTTCTCATTTCTTATTTACATCATCTATTTATTAAAATATTAATTTTACAACCTCTTTCTCTCTCTTCCTCTCCTCTCTCTGTCTTTTCCCTCAATCTCTCTTCCTCTTCATTTTTCTGGGTCTAAAAGATCACCACCACCGTAAAACCACTGTCACTCACATCCCAGCAAACCCACCACGCCACTAGCTAGTAACAACCACCACAACCACAATAGCCACCACCACGCCACCACCATGCCAACCACCAAAACCCATTAAAAAAACCCACCAAACTCACCACCAACAACAACCACCACAAGAAACAGCCACCACAAAAACCACCAAGAGAAAAAAGAAAACACAAAGAAACCGCCAAAAATCACAATTAACAACCACTACAAGAACCACCAAGAGAGAGAGAAAAAAAAAAACACACACACACATATAAAGCCGAACCCAAAAACCCACCACCCAACAAATACCAAATCAGAACAATCACTTACCCAATGGAGATATCTCACAATCCACACCGATCTAAGCTCCATACTGATCTGAGAGTGAGGACCATTTGATTCTCCAAAAAAAAAAAAAAAACTAAGCTTCGATCTGAGAATGAGGAAGGATAGAGAGACTGAGACAGAAAAGGTGGGAAGAAAGTGAGGGAGGGAGGCTGAGATGAGATGAGATGAAAGGGAAGTGAGTTAGAGAGAGGGAGAGAGAGAAAGAGTTAGATGCTTTTGTAGTGGTATGAGGGAGAAATGGAGAGATGATAGAGAAGAGGGAGAAAGAGAGGAAAGTGAGTGAGAGATAGAGAAAGACAGAGAGAGATGAGAGATGAAAGAGAAAAGCAGGAATAAAATATTAATATTACTTTTGTCATAGTGCTACAATACCATCATACATTTACGATGGTACTATAGCATTATGCCAAAAATTTTTACAATTTTCCATGTTTCCACTTCTGATTGTTGAGACAAATTGGGACTTAATGCTAAAATATGCTTACATTTGGCATTTGGTAGCTCAGCTGTGAATGCTCTATGTCTTAAATATCCCAAAATATCACATCTAGGGGTGTTCATAATGTGGTGTGATTTTGACCCATTTTTAGCACTGCACTTTGTGGTGCGTTTAACTATGTAAAGTTGTAATTTACAACTAGTTTATGTTGGCTTTAATTCCGTACCAAATTTAATTGTAATTTTGTTAAATCTTATGTATCCTGTATTTTATGTGGGATTTATTTGTAAGGGTTGTGTGAGAGAGAGAGTGTGTGAAGACTCAAGGCTATTGAAGACTAAAGCAGTTTTCATGGGTAGCTCGCGAGTAGGCTTCCCGCGAAGTGAAGCATGTGCCCACCACACGACTGGAATGCGAAGAGTCAAAACAGGATGGAGATAGCTGGTTTTTGCGAGTGTCTCGCGAGTAAAGCCTTCCCACAAGATACTTGCAAAACATTCTGTTTTGCTGAACTGGCATATCTGATACACACTTTCCTTACCCACATTATATATACCCCAATTACCCACAGATGTTGAAGAGTGCTTTTAAGAGAAAACCCTAACCACAACCCTTGAGAGTTAGAGTTTGTTATACCCACATTTCTCTACACAATCCATTGTGATTTTTCCTCAACTCTTACCTCTCCATTCCATATCCTTGAGAGGTTGATAGCCCAAACATTTACCACACCCATTCTGAGTGTCAAGTGAGTTTTTGGTGCTGCTAGGAAGCATTGGAAGAAGCCAAACTTTGGCAGATGCTATCAGACGTATTGCGGGATCCGGAGAGCTAAACAAGACACAGTTCCTAGAAGCCTTGTTGGAATAGGAGCTTGGAGGGCTTAGGTGTATTGGATAGATTAGGCTTGGAGGGTCTCTTGCTATTCGTGTATCTCAACTGATTGTCTAGTGGATCGATTTACCGCTTGGAGGGCGACGGAGAGGTTTTTACACCGAGTACTTCGGTTTCCTCTTCGATAACACATCGGCATGTTATCTTATATTTGCATTCTTTTTCCCTACTCTTTTAGCTTTCAGTTTATTGCTTGATTTGCTAAATATGGCTTAGAGTAGTTTTATTGTTTATCCACTTGCATTTACTTTATTCTGCACTTAGTATAAGATAAAGTAAAATTAATCGAGCCATAATATTTGATTTGGGGGGTCAAAACAGCTCTTATGTTTTTAACACATTTTCGAGCTTTCAAACTAAAACCATAACCTTACCACACCTCATTTATGTGGTCACATGTGTGATGCGGTGAATAAAATGCGGTTTGAATGGTTTAAAGACAGCATATTTTTCAAAATTTGGGCTTTTCCTGCTCAGCCCAAAACTGATTTTTCCATTTGTTTTGGACCAAGTTTTAAACTATTGAGCTAGTTTTTCTTTATTTTGGCTTTCCTAGTCAACATTTGCTAGGTTGGTTTAGGCCAACCCAAAGCTTTGTTTTCAAGAACTATAATACACTTGGTATATAACAAAAATTGAACATATATCACTATCTTAGCTCATAATCATGATTTTAAAAATTGGATTGGGGGCAAAACTAGATTTGCCTCTGGTTCTCGATTTTGACAGGTTATTGACATAATTTTGGGCATTTTTACTGAACCAAATGGTATCCATTTCCCGATTGAACCGGTCAGACTAGCCACTCCAGTTCAGTTTTTAAAACCATGCTCATAATACACTTGCTATATAAAAATTCAACATATATCACCATACAATTTAACATATATCAGTAATATCACTATCTCAAATTCTCATGTATACATCAAACATTTAAGTAAAGTCAAGTAGTTTGAACAAGGTACAATAGCAAGCAAATTAAATGTTTTAACGATCAAAATCTAATGCCAAAACAAAAACTCTAATAAACACAAAAATATATGATTGAGCTTTTCACACCTATTTTCCTCTTCCTACACATCCAATCCTCCATACACTTACACACACATACTTAATCAAAAAATTATTATACAAAACATAATGACCAAAAAAGAAAGGGGAGTTGGTGTGAGACTTAAAAGAAATAAACCTAAGAGGTGTGGTTTAATGCTCGGTGGCGGAGAAACGAAGGCCTAGATCGGTGCTTGGCGGTGGTGTGGTGGCAAAGTTTGAACGAACAACCCTAAGGGTTGAGACACTGAGACAAAGTGAGAGAGTGATACGCTTTTTTTTTTATTTTTTATTTTTTTTTATTTTTTATTTTAGAATTTGATATAATGAGTTAGGTGGTTAGTTGCTAGGGTATTAAACTATTAATAATGTGTATTTGATATTATAATAGTTTAATACCCTAGCAACTAGCTGTTAGGGTTATTATTATTATTATTATTTTTGGGAAAGTTAGGGCTATTAAAATATTGATAATATTAAATATAATATATATATATATATATATATATATATATATATATATATATATATATATGTGGGGGCCAATTGTCTCATATGTTCGAATTGCATTGGAAAAGGCTGAGCCCAATATCTAGTCTCATATGTACAGACTGCATAAGAATGGGCCGGGCCCAATATCCAGTCCGAGGATAAGAGAGTATCCGAGAATGACCAGTAAAGGAAGAAACGGAAGTTGCACTCCGAAAAGAAGTAAAAAATGCCTGTGAAGGATTTGACCGTGTCTGAGGACAATTATCACTTCGGAGCTTCTGTCCGAGGTGGCCAGTAGACTTATCAGTCCCTTAGGGTAACGCCTCGGACAAACCTTGCAACAAAGTAAATGGGGAAATATCATATAAAGGATAAGAGTGAGAGAAAACAAATATCTGGGGGTACTGTTGCCTTCGCATTAAATGCTGCCCAGCTAACCCTCTGGCCGCATTAATGTGGAGGTAATGCTTGAACAGTGAACACGCAACCTTACAGATAAGAATGGAAGATTCAAGAAAAGGCAAGAGAAGCAGAAAAAAAGGACTTCCACCACCTGATCCACACGTGGATGGAGGAAATGGTAAAAAGGCCATAGTATATAATACAAAGAAAAGAAAAAAGGAAGGGGAGGAAAAAAACGGACTAGAAAAAGAAACAGTGAGGGAAAGAACAGAAAGGCTAAAGAAATACAACAACAAAAAGAAAGAATTTAGTACTCTCCGTCCTAGTACTAGGGCATGTCTGAGGATACTTTCTGTTTATGTACGCGTAAAACTCTTTCTTTTTAACACTATAAGCCAATATCTTTATCCTAGATTCAGACTAGCTTTTTCTCCCGCTTTCAACAAATTTATTGTTCGGGCTTTTTGGGCCTAGGTCCATTCCTGTACTGGATTCAAGTCAAAATTGGCCCTTACAATATATATATATATAGAGAGAGAGAGAGAGAGAGAGAGGGTGTAGTTTGTGCGGTTTTCTTATTATTAAAACCGCAAACTATACTGCACCATGCGGTGCGATGTATTGTTACTTGTTGTGTGGTGCAGTTATGCCATTTTATGGGTGGTTTTGTTGCAGTTTGGTGAACACCCCTCACATCCCTAGTCACTTACAAATTTTCAATTAAGGGGGAAAATTCATAAAATAAAAGCAATTTAAACAAAACACACCTATTTTATTTTAAACAGAAAAATCTCTAAGCATTTAGCATCCCCACAGATTTTCAGTGCACGAAAAGATATAAATGAATGGAAAACTATGATACTAAACCCAATATACATACAGACACACACACACACACACACACATATATATATATCATACATGCGAAACACATGTGGTGAGGCTAGTATCTCTTAAAAACTATGATGTAATTGCAAAGTAATCACGTCTTTAAGAAGAAGAAGAAGAAGAAGAAGAAGAAGAAGAAGAAGAAACTATGATTTTGAACTTTTTTTTTAATGGGATATCTCTTAAAGTGAAAAAAAAAATGTAATCTAATCATCTAAGTAGACTTGATAAACTCTGGATCCGTTCCTCAAAAAAAAAAAAAAAAAAAAAAAAATCTAGATCCAATCACAAATAATAAAATGGTATATACCACATTATTTAGTACTATCAAGTGCAGGGGGTCAGCGGCAGCTTTAGGATTTTTTAGGAGGCTTAATAAGAAACATAAATTATAAAAAATCTTTTAAAAAATACAAAACAAAAACAAAGTAAATACATGAAGTTTTATAATGGAATTCTATGAGATTTCATATTTTGAAATAGTAGCTTTGTTATAATCTTGTGAGCTACATCTTTTCCAATGTAAACAATCAAGCTATCATTCATTCATTCATTGATCTCCTATTTGGTTGATTTATTTCAAATTTGTTAAAATTTAAATGATTTTTTTTTAATAGATTTTAAGATCAACAAATTTCTACTTTTGTTGTTGGGCTTACTTTTTTCCCCCATTAGAACTTAGATCAAGTTGGTTTGTTGTTGGGCATTTTCTTGTGCTTAAGAAAGCCAAGATATTGTTAAGAGTATTATATTCAAGTTTATTTTAACTGAGTTTTTTTTTAAAAAAAAAAAAAAAATTTAAGTCAGAATGTTCAAAATTTTATTTTAGGGAGTTAAAAAAATAAAAAAAAATAAAAATAAAAATAAAAAAATAAAAATAAAACTCTTGGACTGGATCAAGTGTAACTTAAGCCTATCATCTTTAGTGTGACTTGAGCCTAATACGTAAATTAATAATTAAAATTATAGACACGTAACAATGACTACGTTTTAATGGCTTTTTTTCTTGTTGCTAAATGGGAGATATTTCATTAAGCAAAAGAAACAAAAACATCTCTCAACCAAGCCGCTCTGACAGATGACAAAGAGAAGAACTATCACAACAAAAGAAAATATTTTGATGAGTGCTTTTCGATTGGTGGGCAACAAACTTTTCTAGAGGATGAGCAACCAAGTTTGCTTCCTTTTTTGGGTTTTTACCCAAACAAAAGAACAATTAGAAAAAAAAATAACTAATCAATTTTGCATCATTACAATGAGACTGTGGATCTCCATTTGAAGCGTCAACACAAATTTTTGCTTCCCCTTCCACTACAAACCTCCGCAATTGTTCCATCCTAGCCAAATCTAGGGCTCAAACTCCAAAGCAAGGCTGCAAGTGCAACCTTAGCAATTAATGGCTCCCAATTAGGGCTTCCTTTGTCCAACCTTTCAAGACTAAACATATAAGGTGTGTTTGTTTGAAGGTAAAATAGGATGAATGAAAAACTTTAGAGAAAAAATAAGAAGAAAAACATTTTGGAGTGTGTTTGGTTGAGTGGAGAGGAAGGAAAATAAATGGTGAGGACAAGGTGTTTTCTCCTTAGACCTGCCAAAAAGTTTTCTCCAAATTGGTTGTTGCCTTCTTCTTCTTCTTCATTTTTTTTTTTTGGGGGATTTCCTAAGCGTTGCCTTCTTCTTCTTTTTTTCTTTTTCTTTGTTTAACTGGACATGATTTTTATTTTTTAATAAACTGGGTGGTTTTTACACTTTTTTGGTTGTTTGTCACTTTTTTGTTTTAATTGGCTATTATTTTTTAACAAGGGTATATGAGTAAATTTATACAAGTTCACTTTTTCTATTTCTTCACTTTTTCACTCCCAACCAAACAAAAATGAGAGAAATTAAAATTTTTCTATCCTCCTACTTTTCTATCATTTCACCATTTTTTATTCTCCAACTTTTCCACATCTCCAACCAAACAAACCCATAATTTAGCAAATAACCTTTCATGACCAAACCTTTATTTTTGTTTCTTGTTCTTTGAAAACCTAGTGGGCTTCTAAATACATACAGGCTTCAATTTTTTACTACCAAAGGCCAACTTGCTCACACAGCCTACACGACTGTTTGGTCCAGCAGGCCCATTTAACTGACCTCTCTGAGATTGTTCTATAAAAAATTGGGCAAAGCCCATCTAGATTGCTTTTTGTTCTTCATCAGCCACATCCAGTGGCATTACAAACAGTCCCAAGTTCAGATGACAGAAAGGAAATACTTGTTTTACCTTATCTTGAAGCTCCAGCCCCTGCATGGCATAAAGGCATTTTTTTTATTGCTTTTTTTTCTTTTTCTTTTTCCTTTTTATGGGCAAAAAAAGTCCTTGGACTTATAAACAGGCTAAACAGCTAATCCAACTTTTTGAAGTGATTCAATTTCTTCAAATTAATTTGGAGGAAAATTAAAAGAAAATAGATATGTATAGTCTTTTGGCTAAAGCAGGGAATAGTTCTAGTTTCTT
Source organism: Quercus agrifolia (assembly GCA_029955455.1). Lineage (NCBI taxonomy): Eukaryota > Viridiplantae > Streptophyta > Magnoliopsida > Fagales > Fagaceae > Quercus > Quercus agrifolia. The sequence continues at coordinate 32,437,265 of JARQAD010000009.1, read as the reverse complement.
TTGTACAGGTCTTTGTAAATTTAGATTTCTTCCAAAAAGCTTATATAAACTTGTATTTGTGTAATAAAATTGGATAAAATGAGTGTGAGAAGTAAAAGATAAAATTTTAATTATTTATTTATACTTAAACTAATGGCCATGGGAATCTTATAGTGTCAAAGTATATGCTATGTTTTAAAAAAATTATATTCTCTAACTAAATAATTATTTATTTGTCCCAAAAAAACTAAATAATTATTTATTAGAAAAAAGCCATAATCAAGGCAATAAAGATAGATATATTAAATATTATATTTATTACTAGGCTAAAGTTCAAAAGAAAATAGATATGTATAGTATATATATTTCCATTTATTAATGACATCCAACTGATCCAAGTTTGGTAGGAAATAGATATTTTTATCGAAAATACGACGTAAAAGGTGTATAATGTCCAGAGGAAAATGGTCCCTCCAAAAATTCTCAGCCTTTAAGAGGACTGCTTTACGGGCACATGTATTGCTGCCCTATTTGCAAATTATTTGATACAACCTACCATGGGTGTAAGATTGAGGGTTTTTCTATCAATTTTTACAAGATAAAATTAAAAAGATTCACTAATATATAAGATCGATGAATCTTAATGTTTTATTAAGGTTTAATATTATATATTTGGTACTTGTTAAGAGCCTTGTAGCTATTGGGGGAGGGGGGCAAAGACCCCCTTAAGTTTTTTGAAAAAACACTTCCTCCTTCTTACAATTTCTATAAAAAATATATACTAACTTTTACACATTGACCCCCTTGAGAAGATAGTTTGGCTTTGTTATTGCTTGTAACTCAACTGTTTGGCACTTTCTAATGTTTTCAATAAAGACATCTATCATTCAAACCATTTCTTCCCCATTGTAACTATTAAATTGTCAACAACAACAACAACATCAACAAAAAATTAGGTAATTAATCTTTATCCCATATTTCAAAATAGTTCCTAACTTAGATTAATCCTTAACCTTTTAAATGAGTATCAAAATGTCTCTACTGTCAACTTGTTGATAGAAAAATATGACGTATCAAATGAAACTACTAAATTCAAGCAAAGTATTGACATAGAGCATAGGTGACAGCTGAAGATTGTAGGAATTTTTATTTTTTATTTTTAACTCAATGTTGATGTCAAAAAGATTCCTGTCAAAAAAACTATCGTCTAGGCTCTACGTTAGTATCAGTACTTGGTTTAGCGTTTGCGTGTGAAATGTATTATTTTTTTCTTCAACTAATTGACATCATAGATCTTTTTGACACTTTTAAAAGGTTAATGACTTTACTAAAATTTTGAAAGGCCAGAAACCATTTTTGAAACATGAAATAAAAGTCGTACACCAAATGTTTAATTACACTGCTTATTAAATACTCTATTTAGAGTAAAAAAGTATATTAGAGCAAAAAAGAAAGAAAAATAATTTTTGTAAAAAAATAAAAAAAAAATTAGAAAGAGGAAATTTTTTTTTAGAGATAATTACAACATATTTATTTGCTCTCGAACTCTTTCGCCTCTAAACCCCCTTACACTTTGTGCACGAAAATATACCAATTCAGCTTTGGCGGAAAGACCGACATTAAAGGTAGAACCACGGCATCTATGCTAATTGGCTGATCCATGTGACATTTTATTTTTCAGAGTTTCTTTATGTTTTATAATCACTCTATGACTCATTTATAGTGGACTGCAGGCTTTTTACTTAGTGCGTCAGTGGGTGGCATGTTGTTCTTCATATCTGTCATGAAGTTAGGTGAGTTGTAATACTATAGTCTAAACTACAGCCCTCACATAAATTCATTGAACAATGAAATTTAGACCAATAAGTAATGCACGTTGTTCTGTTCTGTTTTTCGAAACACAAATTGCAACTTTGCCAAAAACACACACACACATAATGCAATTGAAATAATTTTGCAAAAGACGATTTTGGGCCATATATAACTATTGGAGAAGTCCTAGACTCATTGAATGATAGAGATAATATCATAAGAGGAACAGAAGTTTTGTCACCATATTCTCGAGGACATAAAACTGCATCACAACGTGACATCATAAATGTAAACTAAGGGACCATAATTTATGGCACCCCCAACTGCCTCGTGACAATATTTGAACTCATTATTATCCAAGATGCAACCAATTAAATACAAGATCAGAGGGGAAAAAAAAAATAATAATTGGCACAGATGAACTAGCCAAATAATCCAAAGGTAAGAAAATAAAATTTTAGCAGTTAGCACCAGCTAGAATGACGGTAAATAGTAGGATCATACTAAAAAAATACACTCACAACAAATACTACAAGCCAAAGTAAATAATGAACGTAATCTTTAACATGTTGCTTCATGTGTGAGTTGGGAATTTATAAAATACAAAGAAAGAAACACACTACAATGACAACTTTCAGATACAACATCCTTGCAAACTGCTAAAACTCACTTGAACCACCAGCCCTTCTGCACTACAGAGAACTCACAAATCACATTTCACGCAGTTTGATTGCAGAACTCTGCCAAGGACACCTCTACAAATAGTCAAATACTTCAAGAACTGTAGAATAGGAGCAGGGTTCCTCTTCAAATTTTAAAGTAGTCAATCAAACAAGCCACATATTGTACAGGCCACTGGGGGATGCTAAAATCATTTTATCAGAAAAATAAACATATTTCGACAATTCCGGATCTCAGTTTTTGGATAACAGAACCAAGATAACGTCCTATCTAGTGGAATATGGTGAACAATATGGTAAAAAAGGCACAGAAGTCTTATTAGAAAGTAGCTGAAACCATAGAGTATACTATCTCCAACCAATCACCTACCCTCAGACTTCACCAGCTGTGAGAACACCCTACTCATGGAAACACCTGAGAGATCCTCCACGGCTGAAACTTCAAACTGTGTAGTCGAAATACTAGTATTGCTGTCACCGAAATTGTTCACTTGCGGAGAGAGTTCACCAATCAAATTAGTACTGTTTTCTTCGGGATCACCATCAATAACTGCTTCTTGAAGTTGAAGAGCATATTCGAGATTCCATAAGACATCTCCCATAGAGGGCCTGTCAACACCAAAGTCGGCCAAGCATTTCTCAGCAGTCTCTCCAAACTTCCTCAGAGAATCTGGTCTAATTTTTCCCACAAGACTAGAATCTATTATTTGGTCCAACTGCCCTCTCTTCTGCCATTTCATTGCCCATTCAGCTAAGTTCACCATTTCTCTTGGAAGGGATGGATCAATAACAGGTCTTGCGCAAAGAACTTCAAACAAAACCACACCAAATGAATACACGTCTGACTTTTCCGTCAGTTGTTGCCGCCTGAAATATTCAGGATCAAGATACCCAAAACTTCCTTTCACTGCTGTACTCACATGAGTCTGATCAATTTCAGGCCCTGTCTTTGAGAGCCCAAAATCAGCTACCTTGGCCATGAGATTCTCGTCAAGCAATATGTTAGCAGACTTTACATCACGATGAATAACTGCTTTTGCATACCCTGTGTGAAGGTAATGAAGTCCTCTAGCTGATCCAATGCATATCTCAAGCCTCTCCTTCCAACTCATGCTTGGAAGACCTGAGCCGTAAAGATGACTTTTGAGGGTCCCATTCTCCATATATTCATATATCAAGATCATCTCATTCTTTTCATCACAATATCCAATCAGTGAAACAAGATGGCGATGGCGGAACTGAGACAGCATCTCGATTTCAGTTTGAAACTCTGCAAGTCCCTGTTGGGATCGAGGATTTCCCCTCTTTACAGCCACTTTTGTACCATCACCTAAAACTCCCTTGTACACTTTCCCGAATCCACCAATCCCAATGACCCAACTCTCATCAAAATTGTTTGTGGCCTCTTGAACTGCCGCAAAAGGACTGCGATAGCCAATGTTAGAGATGGCACTAAGAGTTGTTCCATTAGAATATTTGCTTACCATGGATTGAGAATTTCCTCCATTTGTGGATAATGGAATCCACGTCTTAGAAAGTCTTTGACGAGCTAGTCTTCTTCTCTTTCTGAACAACATAAAGAGAATTCCAGCCAACACTAAGGCAATGAAGGCCCCAATTATTGTACCCACCATCACACTTACATTTTTCTTTGAACTTGAATTAATCACAGCATCTGCCGCACTGAGACTGCCCTTAGAATTGTTCAGTTTCATGATCTCCAGCCCATTTAAGATGGCATTGGGGTAATTACCCTTTATAGTAGATGGACCAACACTTATACGAAGCTTATTGCTAACAGTTGTCACCGTAACATAATCCATATAATATGCAGCAGCCAATTCATTTATCAAATAAGTACTCAGATCAAGATCCTGAACAACAATCCAGGGGTCAATGTAAACATTGAAGTAGAGCTCGTTAAGACTAGTACTCACTATATCACAAAAGTGAAAACGGACAAGGTACTCAAATCCTACATCCACATCGAACTCCCAGCTCACATTGAAATTGCTGTTAGGATTATATGCTGAGTTCATCTGCGTGGCAGTTCCATAGACAGTCTGTGGAGCTGTATCCTGTGTTGCTCCGCCTTTAACATAGTTAACAGCTGCAATATTTGAGGCATTCTTGGCAGCGTTTGGCTGTACTAAAAAACTTTGATCAGGAATCCAAGTTCTCCAAAGTGTATCATTACTAGGTGTGACTGTTGGCCCACCCATGTTCACCCTCCAAACCGTCTCAAGTGCCATAGGCAACAACCCTTGGAAATTTCCTACTGGACTAATGGTATGGGCATCATCGCTAATGAGCGCATCAGGGACTGAAACCACTTCTATGGCATTTAGGAAGGCGATTGAATTGGCAGAAGGGGTAAAGGTGATTACAAGGTCATTTGACGTCACATTTAGAGAAAATTCTTTAACAACAGCAGCGCTTGTCACACTGAAATTGCTCAGAAGGACATGGTCTTGAGTTGAGACAGCAAAATTTGCCACACTCATATTGTAACTATTATATACGAATGGATAGAAATAGAGGCGGATCCAGTGCCTCCCACTCTGGTGGATTGAAAAGGTGTATTTTGAGGATCCAGTAAAGACTCTGGCTGTCTGATACAGTGGTGAATCTGAGGAGAGTGTGGTGGATTTCAAATTGGTTTTGGCAGGAACATCTTGAGGGGTTGAAAGCAAATTTGAAGCCAGGTTATCAGAAATGAATACACGGCTATCCACTGAAGTATTTGTGGATGATCCACAGTCTATAAGGTAATTGTCCACTGGAATAAATCCACTAGACAAGCATGACAAGCACAAAAATGATACAACCCAGGTAAACAATTCAGCTTTTCTATAACCCATCATTACTAAAGACTGGAAATTTATTGAAGAACAAAGAGATGGATGGGATTTTCTTAAGATGAGCTGGAAATGAAATCTGGGGTTCTTATACAGGAAGAGCAACACAAGAACTCACAAATACTATTGAAATAAAAAAACCCATGAAACAAACAGAATAAGAAAGAGCAAAGTTGGCACCTTTTGGGTCATGTGAGCTTCAAGACGCGTAATCCCAGTGCAGAAAGCAAATTTGAGAGTACCCTTTTGGAGGTTCTGAAAGGATTTCAATGCAAAGAAGAGGAACAGACAAATATAATGCGCAAATCTTGCAGAACACCAGGCACCAGCTGGTTTGAACTTGATGACAGCTTTAGATATGGACGGTTCTTAGGTAGCTAGATTCTTAAGACACTTTTAAGTATGTGATGGAAACAAATAACAAACAGAAAGAGAGACTAAAACAGAGTCAAAGAGGTATTGGCACAAGATTCAATATTATAAAGAAAGCCGGCTAATTAGAGGGCTGACCTCGTTTTGTTTGTGAAACCATGAATAGATGTATGAAATTCATTTCTCTTTGGTAAGAAAAAAGAAGAAGATAAAAAGGTCATTAACAAAAAGAAAGAAGTGGTGAAGAGGTAATTGGTAACTTACAGCAAAGAGAGGTTAATGGAGAGAGTCTTATTGTTGATTTTAATGCTAGCGGGCAAGAGAGGGTAACAGAAAGCTATTTACTCACTTCAGCTAATTGGGTTTACTGATGGAGTAAGTAATGCTACATTCACACACACACAAATGACAACATTTATCAAACCTTTATTGAATTTGTTTGGATTCTCTATTAACGTTAATTTTTTTGCTTATTATTAATAATTTATCGCATCATCAACAAGTGACAATTTTTTTTTGTATAGACTCTCTCTTACTGATGTTCTTGTCTGGGTATAATGAGTTAAAAAGGTTAAGAGCATTCCCAATTTTATCATAAAAAGCTTAGAGACCTACTTTAATTAGTGTTACTTCAACTACAGAAAAAAATAATTTATTATTATTATTATTATTATTATTATTATTTTATGGAAAACACATCAGTTTGAAACACTTACATATAGAATTTTAGTGATTTTAATATTTTCCTTTTAGCATCCCATTTTTGTACATATAATATGTGTCCACAAGTATAAGAACATTTATATAAAGAGTAATGCTATAGACACAAACTATTTTACAACATTTTTACAAATTACTGATGTAATTTTAGTAATTTTCAAATAAACATTGATAAACATAAAAGTGATGCTAGTAGTGGACCCATATTAAAACTAATAAGAATTTGCCACATTAATAGTTTGTAAAAATGTTGTAAAATAGTTTATGGCTGTAGCATTACTCTTATATAAAACAATGACCGCTCTAATAATATTTTTAATGGGTTCATTCAAATTTGCGTTGAAGAGGTTGAGAATGACTTCTTTGTTCTTGATCGTTAGGATAATAAACTAGATATTTTCTCATAGTTCGTAACCATGATTCAAATTAAGGAAATATTTTGAAGTCAGCACGAGTTCTTTTAAAAGATAAATCTTAGATAGGATATGAATCTTGTGAAAACATGTGATTTCCTTATAATAAAAAAAATTTATCCATAATATTAGCAAGAGAATAAAGGATAAACTATTAGTTCATTGGCATATTGTTTCACGGTATAATGAAAATATTAATTATTGTATCTAAGATTAAATCTTGGAAATCCTTATCATAATAAAGTTATTAATTATTTTTATTAAGTTATTAATTATTTTTATTACTTAGAATAATTTAATTTATTACTTTTTGTCTTTACTTCTTTCAATTTTTGTATGGGATAAAACCTATTTTCGTCCCTACATTTTCACGTGATTCCCACTTTGGTCCCTAACTTTTTTTTAAAATCAAAAAAACGATCTCGTTTTTGTCCTTACCGTCAGTGCCCTAACAGCAAAGTCCTAGGTGGCAAACGGAACAACCTACTAGCTGACGTGATGCTGACGTGGCACTGATGTGGCGATTAAAATATTATTAAAACATATTTTTTTGGCATTTTTATATGCCACGTCAGCATTTTAATTTTTTTTTAAAAGCCATGTCAGAAAATTTAAACCAAAAAAGAAAATATATTAAAAAACAAAACTTAAATTTTTTATTTTTTTTACTTTCATTATTTTTCATAAAAACTAAAGTTGTTCTTCGTGTTCTTCATCAAATCTCCAGCAAACCCCAAATCCAAATCCAGCAACCAAATCTACTCCATCAAATCCAGAAAAACAAGAAATAAATCCAAGAAACCAAACAAAACCATAAATAAATCGAAGAAATTAACCCAAAAACCCAGTAACCAATTCAATCTCTAACAGGCCCATAAACCCAGAATTTTTCTTCAGAAACAAACACACAAAAAAACCCATAAAAACAAACAACTCCACGTTCTCTCCAAAACCAGTAAATCATCAACAACCCCTAGAGAAAACCCAATCATCAACCCAAAATCCATAAATTACATCGTCAAACCACAGATCCTCAACAAACCCAGAAGGAAACCTTGATCCTCTATGCTTCTTTCTCTTTTCAAATCTGGACCAATAGACCACCCAATCAGTACTGATTGGCCATGGGATTAAAGAGAGAGACAAAGATGATGAGTTAGAAAGAGAACGAACTAGACATCAAGAGATTGAACTGAGAAGATGGAAGATCTGGGTTTTTGGTTGTCGGTGGCATCATCGTGTTTAGCCCGTGATCTTGGGCTTCGACCATCAAAGGCAGTGGCGGTGGCTTGAACCGAGAAGATGAGAGAGCTTGAACCGAGAAGATGAGCTTGTTTGAGCGAGAGGCATTGAAAACGAAGCTACTGCTGCGTCGCGAGTGAGAACGAGAAGTGAAAGAAATGGAGCAAGATGATTGGAATTTGAGGGGTTTGTAGAGGCCATTGAAGGACTTGGGAATGGTTAGGATTTGAGAGATGGGGTCGGTAGAAGAGAGAGCCTTTGGTATTGACTGTTGAGGAGAAAAGAATGGTGCGGCTGTAAACCCTTTTGGAAAAAAAAAAGAAGAAGTTTAAAACTGAAAATTTTAAAATTAGTTTTGTTTAAATTTAAGTTTTGTTTTTTAATATATTTTCTTTTTTGGTTTAAATTTTCTGACATGACTTTTAAAAAAAAAATTAAAATGCTGATGTGACATATAAAAATGCCAAAAAATATGTTTTAATAATATTTTAATCGCCACATCAGCGTCACGTCAACTAGTAGGCTGTTCCGTTTGCCACGTAGGACTTTGCTGTTAGGACACTGACGGTAAGGACAAAAACGAGATCGTTTTTTTGATTTTAGGGACTAAAAGCGGTGAAAAAAAAAGTTAGGGACTAAAGTGGGAATCGCGTGAAAATGTAGGGACGAAAATAGGTTTTATCTCTTTTTGTATTTAACAATTCAAATCAACTTTGAAAAATTATTGGCATTTCTATTCATTATAAATATATATTTTTTTTTTGTGTCTTTTACATTACCCTATGAAAAATTCAACACAACAATACAATCATTAAAAAAGTAAAAATAAAAATTTCGTCACCCCCATTATCCCATACCTTACTTCCACTACCTCACACTTAATTGTCTTTTAGTATTTACACTTAATTGCTCACTTAATTGTATTTTTCTAAGATTTAAGATCAACAAATTACAAATTTTTGTTGTTGGACTTGCTTTTTCTTTTTCTTTTCTCTTTTTTTTTTAAGATCAAATTAGTTTGTTGTTGAGTTTTTTCTTTTTTCTTTTCATTTAAAAATGTCAAGATAAATGTTGGTGTTGAATTGGTTTGTTATGGAGATTCTTTTAGGGAGTTCAAAAATTTATTTTATGGTGGTTATATCCACACAAAAAAAAAAAAAAAAAATTAAAGTATTATATATATATATATATATATATTTATATATATATACATACACATATATATATTGTGGGGAGCAATTTTTGCCTCAAGACCAAGTGTTGCACTTGTAGTCTTTTTTGGCTTAGAGTCCCATATTGGAAAGACATCTTTCATCTTTCTACCTCATAAGGTATGAGCCAATGGAGTTAGAGTATCACTAGTTTTAACTAGTGGTACTCTAAGCCAAAAAAGACTATAAGTGCAACACTTGGTCTTGAGGCAAAAATTGCTCCCACAATAAAAGGCAACAAAAACTTGCTGTGTGACCTAGAAAGTAAAAAAAAAAATATCACTTTTGCTATAAAATGCAAGGAAATAAGTATAAATGAAGAAAAATGAACAGAATCGCTTACCATAGTCAGGTCCCTTTTAAGGGATAGGAAGAGTTCAGGATGGTTGAAGGTCCTATAGGCCTCCATGTCCTGTGGGAGGAGGAGAGGCTGTTCCAGAGCCTCAGCCACTAGACCAGCATGCCCCCCGCAATAATGCCTAAGGGTGGCATCATACGCAATTGGCATACCATCTACCTCCAACATGGGTGACCAAGTACGTGTGGGCCGGCGTACTTGGGCCATCGGAGGTTCCTCTCGGTTATCCACAAAGCTAGACCTTCTGTTCCTGTGGTCCTGTGATTGCCTGGGCTGCTTACTTCCTTTGGAAGGGCCCAACTCTCCTTCTTCAGCAATTTCAATTTGCCTTTTCTTCTTTAGATCTGGGTTAGGTTTCAACCCAAGATCAGCAGGAATTTGAGGAGGAGGAGGAGGAGGAGGAGGAGGATTTATTGGGGGCTTGGACTTATTCTTGTCCTTAGGGGATGACGCTTTATTCCTATTCTTCATAAGTTCCTTCAGACTTGGACCTGTCTTGGGGGCCATTGCTTCCTTCTCGTCTGAAGAGTCACTAATGTAAGTTATTATCTGAGCAGGAGTCTGAACACACGAGTACTCGTCTGCTCCTTCTTCAGCCTCCGATATAACAATGGCTTCCTCTTCAAACTGGAATCTGTCAATTTCTTCTTCAAGAGAAGAAGAGGAAGCAGCTCTTTCCCCAATAATGGCCTGTCCGAGGGGTACTTGTTGTAGTGGCTGGGCGGCAAATGGTATTCCTTGCGGAATAGGATGGTCAACGGGTGGAAGATCGTGCGGAGCAAGGAAACCTGGCCGAAAGACGTCTATGCGAGCCAAACGGTAGTCGTCTACTCAGATAAAGTTGTCGACGTCCAAAAAAGATCTGGAAATTGGCTCAAAGTCTAAAATCAGGTGAACGGCACGAAGTTGCCCGTCGTCGTTCACGAAAATTTGAGACCTGAGTAGGTAGTTAAGTGCTGGTACGTTGATTAAGCTGAGCTTGGGATTGGTATATGATTTATCTGTCAAACAAAAGAATCAAACAGTTAAAAACTTCGATAAAAAAAAATGAATAAAAATAATACTCAGGTACAATAAAGTAGAGTCAAGAACAAACTCCTTAAATCTAATGTTAGAAATCCTAGATCTAAGTTACTCCACCTGGCTCTCCTAGCTTGGTTGGGCAAGGAAGGCCATTACTCCAAGGGCCTGACAGGATGAGGAAGTCATCTTTCATCCCTTTATTAGATTTGGGGAGACAAGAGATTAACTTAACAACACTGGATCGGGACTTAAGGTAAAATCCTGCCCGAGCTTCTATATGGCCTTTATATAGATGAGCGACATCATACCAAGTCAGTCCCAGCCCTAGATGTCGGTCCAAAGCGTTAATCGATCCTAGAACTCTAAAAAAGTTTGGAGCACATTGTTGGGGGCAGAGTCTATGGGCACGTAGGTAGTCCCTCGTAATCCTACCCATAGGGATGGTCATGCCTTCTTCTATGAAGGCAATCATGGGGATTATGACCTCTCCTACTTCTCGGTCAAATGCCACTCCCTCTGTGGAACAGTATCGTACCGATACTTCCTGGGGTATGTGGTACTTTTCTTTGAACAACTCTATCAAGGCCGGAGTCTTTACTAAACGCTCAAATCTACCTATTCTGAGTTTGGGAATGAGAGAACGGAGAGCCGAGGAGGTTATCTGAGGAGATAAAGGAAGTTTGGAGAACAAAACTTACGTAGATTAGGATGCGAACTGATCTTCGTATCTCTTGAGGATCTTTGAAGTTTTTTTTGTGAAGATATGATGAATAATATGATGAGTAAGGAGAGTAGAGGAGTGAGTGCTTTGAAATTACGAACTGTGATGAAAAAAGAAAGAAATGGCGTTCAGAAGTCTTTATAGTAAAAATTGAAAATGAGGGGGACGTTATCCCTCCCAAATATTGGAGAAAAAATCTGGACCATTGGATTAGAACTCCACCGTTGGATGTCTGGAGCGTAACGCAGCCCAAAGTATTTAATGACGCTTCGCGAGTTCCGAAGCGTCAGAAACACTTGTGAAGTGACAGAAATGACCCCTCCACGTGCTTGGGTTTGAATATCTTTATGGTTTTAAATTTAATTATGTATACACAAGTCAAAATTATACTTTTTCTCCTCGGGTGAGAGGGAAAAATTAAAATTTTGAGGGGCTATTGTGGGAGGCCAAGACTTGAGCTTTTGTGTTGGGCTTAAAACCCTATTCACTAACAATAACGCGTTCGAGGAGAAAGCATTGGGAAAAGCCCCATAATAGGTGGTAGTGCAGAAAAATGTTGAAAGGCACTGGTCCGAGAGGGTCGGATTCCTCGGACCTGACAAATGTCTATCAGGTCAACTTCATCTTGACTTATGTAACCTTCCAAGAAATTCCAGTGACGAAGATAAACTTCAGATGAGCAAGGAAAGGATAAGAACGCGGAAATATCTTGGGGAAAAGCTGCTACCACCGCATTAAATGCATTACAGCAACTTTCCTGGCCGCATTAATGTGGAGAAGACCTCTGAACAGTGTTTTCAACCACTATTATCCACATAAAATCAAAAAAGCTGCTGGGGAAGACAGAGACTTAAGTGCAGGATTAGATGATAAACAAGTGGACGGTGGGAATGAATGGAGAGGACTATATAATGAAAGAAAACCTCCATAAGTAAGAAATCGAAAAATATTAAGGAGAGAGATTGAACAAGATTTACTGTAACACTAGGAAGAACATACCATCTGAAATAGCCAATCCATCCAAAAACTTACTCCTCGGACTTAAATTCAACCTCTGATTATGTGTCTATTCCTTCTCGGATAGACTTAGAACCCCGATTAACTGTTAGAAAACCCATTATTAGCCTAGTTCTTTCACCCACTCTCTTACAAATTTATTGTATCGGGCTTATTAGGCCTATATCCTATTCCTTTTTGGTTTGGGCTACAATTTGTGACCCTACATATATATATATATATATATATATATATATATATATATATATATATATATATATATATTTGTCCCAGGAACATTGAACCTCCTCAAGTCGTGCTGCCATTGATATAAAACCTTTATTTTTTGTATGTGAATTACGGAAGAGATAATGTTTATGTACTATGAATTAAATAATTGAAAAATATTTAAATTATTATCAATTTTACTAAAAATAAAACTTACAGACAGACCTAATAATATATGTAGATGAACTTTTATTAAGTAATTCCTGCTAAATCAGCTTGAATGACAGAAAAACAATGTGGTGAAACACCCTCCATCCACACAACAAAGTCAGAAATATGCTTAGTATATCTAGCAAGACTATGAGCAACCTTATTACCTACTCTCTTCACATGAGAGTAACGCAATTGATTAAAAAAACTAGAACAATGACGCATATCATTAAGCAAAGCTCCACTGTAGGATAGCACCTCTACACTGCTGCGACATTGAAGGGAGAACATGGCAAGCGCTGTCACGAACAACAACACCAATTCCTGATGTATTCATCTCTAAAAAATTAGCTCCATTGAAGTTTATTTTCACCACATCTACTTGTGGAGGTTGGCAGTGAGCCTGAGGCTGCAGAGAATGTGGTCGAGGTAAAGGGTTTATGTCAAGGAACTCAACTAAGCATCCCTCACACTTTTGCGCCAGCTACTGCAGATTACAGAAAGGCTGATGCAGTTGTGTTTAGTTCCTTTGAGTCCATATTGCCCAAACCATTAATGCAAATAATTCAGGCTTGTGGTGCTCCTTCATAATCCATGAAAGTAACTCCCTAAAATCCAAAAATTGTGTGGACATTCAATATGCCCACTGCTTAGAATCCGACCATACTACATCAAGCATTGGACATGACCAAAAAGCATGGAGAGTATGTTCATCAGCTTCACGACATCTATCACAGTGGGGGTCTTCAATGACTATTCGGCACGCTAAGTTCAGCTTAGTTGGCAGTGAGTTTCGACAAGCTCTCCAAATAAAATTCTTCACCTTGTTTGGAATATGTAGCAACCAAATCCCTTTCCAAAGGCTTTTGTCCAGCCCCTCGCCACCATTCGGAGCTACCAGCTCTGCCTCCTCCTTCAAGAAACGATATCTGGATTTACATGTATAACTTCCATCCTTCGCCCAAGGCCAAAAATGATATCCTCAAATTCAGGTTGTGCAAGAGGGAGTGATTTTATTAATTCAACTTCTTGTGGAGCAAAAAAACCATCAATCATCCCATGGTTCCACTGCCTTTGTTCTGCCTCTATCAAAATATCCACTATTGCATCCTCCATTGAAGGGATTGGAGGTGATGATAGCAAAGGTGGATGTTTTCTTAGCAACCAATGATGTTGCCAAATTTTGACAGATTTCCCATTCCCTATCCGCCACCTTGAACCTCTGAAAAGCACATCCCTACCCTACAAAATACTTCTCCAGGCATATGAACCCGATCTTGAATCCTTCGCCTCTATGATTGAACAAGTGGGGAAAAATCTTGCCTTGAACACCTTGTAGAAAAGAGAGTTTGTATTTTTTTAATAATCTCCAAGCTTGTTTTGCCAACAAGGAGTCATTAAATAAAGTCAAATCTCTAAACCCCATTCCCCCCACTGATTTTGAATTTGTCAACAGTTCTCACTTCACCTAATGAATTTTTCCCCGGTCTCCACAGTGGCCCCAATTTTTTTTTTTTTTTTTTTTTTTTTATCAAGGCTTCAATATCATTGCATAAACCCAACAGGAGCTTAAAAAAACCCATGGTAAAAGTTGTAATAGCTTGAATGACGGATTTTAGAAGCACTTCCCTACTTGCTTGAGACTACAGTTTCCCGTCCTACCCCTGCAGCTTCCTCCAAATTTTTTCTTTTATAAAATTAAAGCTCTCTTTTTTCCTCCTTCATACTCAATGATTTCTTGAAGTCCCATGGTAGTTTTGATTGCTAGCTTTACAGTATCTGATGTGGCTTTGCTGAAGAAAAAAAAAAGGCTGTCTTATTTCTGTTAACTTTTTGACCTGAGGCTTGCTCATAGGATTCCAAGATTTGGAGAACCTTTTCACATTCTTCTAAAGTAGCCCTGCAAAACAGAAGACTATCATCTGTAAATAACAAATGGGCTAGTTCAGGTCCTCCTCTACATAATAAAAAACCTTTTATATCACCCCTCCTTGCTGCACTATTAATGAGTCCATGCAGCCCCTCCATGCAAAGAAGAAACAGAAAAGGAGAAAGTGGATCTCCTTGCCTGATTCCTTGTGAAGGATACACCAACCCCTTCGGTTCCCCATTAATTAAAACGGAATAAGATACTGTCCTAACACACTCCATCATTAGGTTAATCCAATTTTCACAAAAACCCAATTTTCTCATCAAATTTTCAAGAAAAGACCATTCCACCAGGTCATAGGCTTTGCTCATATCAAGCTTGAGAGCCATAAAGCCATTATCTCCAGATTTATAATTTTTCATACTATGGAAGGTCTCAAAACCCACTAGGATATTATCAGTGATGAGACAATCCTTTGTAAAAGCAAATTGGCGTTCAGTGATGATTGTGGGCAACAACTTCTTAATTCTATTAGCTAGAACTTTTGAAAAAATCTTATACAACACATTGCACAGGCTAATAGGGCGATACTCAGTAATATACTCTGGATTTTTTATTTTTGGAATGAGAGCAATAAAGGTATGGTTAACAGGATGAGGCAATTTACCTGAATTTGGCCAGGAAAGGATCGAACTAATAATATCTTGATTCATCGTTTGCCAAAAGTCTTGGTAAAACAATGGAGGCATGCCAACAGGACCAGAAGCCTTAAGCAGCGCCATTTGTTTCAAAGCTACTACAACTTCATGTTCCATGAATTCACCAATTAGCAGTTGATTCATCTCTTCGGTTATGACTTGTGGTATTTGATCCAATGTAGCGGCCTGATTTACTGGAGTGGAAGTGGAGAGCAAATTTCGGTAGTACTTTAGAATAACAGATTCTATATTTTTGGGATTTTGCTGCCAAGAATTATGATCATCCCTTATGCCTCCAATAATATATTTTTCTATGTCTCTGGGTTGCTTTTGTATGGAAGAATTTTGTGTTGCTATCACCATTAGACAGCCAAAGAACACGTGATCGTTGTTTCCACATCCGGGCTTCTCTATCTAGGAGAATATTTGTCTTATGCTTCAGTTCTCTAACCCAAAAATTGAGGCCACTACTCACTGCTTCCATTTCAGCTTGAACCGACAACTTTCGCTTCCTTTCTAATTCCAATCTAACATTCCCAAAAATATTCTGGTTCCACCAAGCCAAATCTTTCCCACACATTTCCACCTTTTTAATAATGGCACTCTCACCTATTTCACTAATTGAGGAATACCAAGAAGCTTCAATTGTCTCCCTATAACGATTGTCTGAAAGCCACATCTACTCAAACCTAAAGCACTTTTTCGTTGGTGGAGGTTCCAAGCCTGATAAATTTAGGAATAATGGAACATGATTTGATGAATCACAATGGAGATGGTGGACACGTGACCTGGGAAATTTTTGAAACCAAGCATCATTCGCCAAACCTTTATCAAGTCTTTCCTAGATTGACCGTCCATCTTCAAAGTGTCTACTCCAAGTGAATTTAGGACCGACAAATCCAAGGTCCATAAATCCACACTCATCTAGCACATCTCTGAACAACTGCATCTGATTATTGGATTGGATTGCCCCTCCCAATGTTTCATCTTGTCTTACTAATTCATTAAAATCCCCTGCACAAAGCCATAGGGTGTTTGGGTGGTGGTTTAACTTGCATGAACTGTCCTAAGCATCACTTCTTTTTGCTGTTTCTAGTTCACCATAAAAACCGGTAAATCTCCATTCGTGCACAGTATTCTTGTCAATACATACATCAATATAATACTTAGATGAATCTTCCACTATTAAATTAATTGATGATTTCCAAAAAAGAACAAGACCACCTCTACGGCCTTCCTTGGCTATAAGCTTAGTTGTAAAACTAATGACTAGAACTTCACTTGATTAATATCTTTTATTGGATGTAAATTTTAATAAATCCACCATTAGATTAAATTTTCTTCCTATATCCTTCACGTTTGTAAAATTTTCAGAAAATCTAAGATTAATAGTTATGTTATCAATCAAATATTTAAATTTCAAAATTTTGTAATATAGAATTATACAAAAAAAGAAAATAAGTTTATAAATCGAATAGTAAATAACATCTGATTGACATAAAATTTGACATGCATATTAAAAATATAAAAAACATACAATCCAATAGTTAAATTTTCAAAATATGTAATCATGTTAATTTTTTTAGTAAGAAACTAAAAATTATAACCACTGACTATAATTAAATTTATAACTATCTTAGGTCAAATAACCTAATAAATTTATATATTTCAATTATTTTTTTGTGGTTTCTAATACGTGTAATAAAATTTATAATTATTCAAACATCACTTCTGGGTCCTTGTCTTTTTTTTGGTTAATAGGCGTAATATTTAACAAACAAAAGGATTACAATCTGGAGGCCACAGAGGCCAAAGTGTTGGCAAATGGCAACCTGCCTATAACAGTACAGTCCATTTAAATTTTAACACTTCTGGGTCCTTGTCAATGAAAAGTAAAGGCCTACCACGGTAAAATACGTTGAAAACTTTAAATATAATAATATGGTGAGTGGAGTTGATATTTGACCATTTGAATAAAATACATGAAACAGCTGTTTCAAGCTTATCAATCTCGTTTGATGTTCATATTAGATAGATATTGAAGTAGACAAAATAAAAAGAATTTTTTTTTTTATTATATGAAAATAAACAAAAGTTTGATATTATTTATACTTTCAAAGAATGAAACCAATCACTATATTTTGAGAGCTTTAACCTACGTGGATCAAACTTATGGGTAAGACAAAGGAAGGCAATTAAAGAACATGAATTGTCTACGTATTTTCGGTGACCCTTTCTTTGTCTTTTCTAAATTGCTTTCGTCATGTACATTCGATCAAAATACCTCTTCACATGTCTAGCCAACCACCCCACCCCCCCCCCCCCCCCCCCCCAAAAAAAAAAAAACCACTTTACAAGTAGAAGTAGGACAGTAGGTGTATAAACGAGTCAACTCAAGCCCATCAACAAATTATATTACATTTTTCTTAATCAAAAATAAAAAATGACTTATATTACACATTCAAGTTATGTTCATTTTTATGTTAAACAAGTTGGAATTTGTTTGCAAAATTCTTTATTAACTTAATTATTTTAACTATATATAGTAACACCATAACTAAAATTTCTCTCCTCTCTACAAGTTTATGCTAATAATTAATAACTAAATTATAGTTAAGATTATATTATGTGAGTTAATTAGATATGATGGTTTTGATTTATGAACTTTTAAAATTATACTCACCAACCAAATATTGTTAAAATTATATACCATTTACATTAAAGATAAATTGTAAATAATATTTAATATTGTATGAACTTGGTTACAAATATACATAATGCAATATCAAGTGTATATAAATATATTTGTATGCTTGTATACATAGAAACATATAATATTATATATACTTAAATCGAATCTCATACTAGTAAGTTTGTTTGCTAACACATTATTTTGTTTTAGCTTAGCTCATTTAGTGGTTGAGTCCAAATTTGGGCTTGAATTTGACTTGTTTGCTAAATAAACAAACATAAACAAGGTTTTACCCTAGTTAAGTCTTAACCATTTGTAGACATTTCGTTCATTTACAACTCTATATGGAACTAACATTATCTCGACATAGGTCAACTTGACCTCAATCTCTTCTCAAAAGCCAAATTTTATACACACATTGTAGTGACCCAAAAGGGGGTCTTGCAACCCATGAAATCCCACATTGCCTAGGGAAGCACATGGGGATGTGCTTATAAGGAACGACCTCCCTTTAATGTGTAAAAGACTTTTCCCCACTGTTGTGTACTTTGGGAGAGAACAAAACTGTGAGGGATATCGGCCCCAAATGGGACAATATCTACACAATTGGGGAGTGGTCATTATTAATGGTAGCAGAGCCTTGCCCTAGCCAAAAGTGTGGGCCCCACACACGAGGACGCCTGTGCTCGTTAATAACGAATCCTCCCCAACTATGTAGATATTGTCTACTTTGAGGCCCATATCCCTCACGGTTTTGTTCTCTCCCAAAGCACACAGTAGTGAGGGAAAAGACCTCTACACATTATAAGCACATCCCCATGTGCTTCCCTAGACAATGTGGGATTTTATGGGTTGCAAGACCCCTTTTTAGGTCACTACAATTTATTGTGATGCCCTAATTTGATTGATTGTGTGATGTTTGTGGGTGTGTGATAAGTCCTATATCAAGTATTTACTGGGTTGAACTGAACTTTATTAACAACTACTAAGAGTCTCAATTGTAACTAATCCTTTTGAGGTATAGCGCAGATGTGGCTAGTGTTTTTCCTTTGGTCGTTACATATGGTATTAAAGCCGGTCCAGTAACCCTATGTGGGCTCAGAGACACTACCCCACAAAGTGGGCCTTAATGAGGATGTTAGGGATTTAAGTGGGGGAGATTGTGATGCCCCAATTTGATTGATTGTGTGATGTGTGTGGGTGTGTGATAAGTCCCACATCGAGTATTTACTGGGTTGAACTGGGCTTTATTAACACATACAATGAGCATCAATTGTGACTAGTCCTTTGGAGGTATAGCGTAGATGTGACTAGCGCTTTTCCTTGGGTCGTTACACACGCACACATAATAACTAGTAACTTGTATAGTGCATGAGAAAGTTCCACATGATATAATAATCTCTCTGTGTTTTATTTATATCAAAATATGGAATTTGATAAAATGGTAATTACTAATAGGCATTTATTATGTTAGTATATTTATATGGAATTATCCATTCTACTATTTAAAAAAAAAAAAAAAAAAACTATGATATGATGTGATTCTTATGGAGGGTGTAATTATATAAGCGGTGTGATTTGAAGGTAGCCGGTGTGCTATAACTCAAACAATAAAGTAGAACATTCACACAAGAGAACAATATTTAACATGGTTTGAGTAACTCCAAGTTTACATCCATGAGTAATGTCAACCAAAATCCACTATAAACAATATGGATTACAATCACACTTAACCAAACCTCACAAACTCACATATTACTCTCATAAACCTCACAAACACAACAAATTAACTCACAAACCTCATACACACAAACTCACAATTCCAAAACCTCAATACACGTAAAAACTCTCATACAAAAATAGACAAAAATTCAAACTAATTTTCTAAGAAACTTACTCCATGTTCTTCTAAGAGTCTTTTTTCTCTCGCAATTTAGGAGAACCCTAGTAAAAGCCACCTAATTATTTGCAACTATGTCTATTTATAAGGTTCCAATTCTATTCTTTAATACATAAAGAATACTCAATTACTTCTTTCACAAGGAGATTTCCTTCCATATCAAGGAAAGTTTATATCTTCCACACCAAGAAAAAAAAAAACCTACGTCTCTCTCCAAGAAAACCCAACCAAACAAATTTAGGTATTTGAGACAATTTATAACAATGATGTTTTTAAAAAAAATATATATATATATACACTTATTTGAATTAATGTGACACATGTAAAGATTTTTTTTTTTTGGCAAAATATTAGAGGATAATAAAAATTCAAACGTCTTAAGATTTTTATAGTATATATATGTATAAAATAAAAGACTAACTTTTTGTCGACTTTTTCAAATGTTGGCGCAAAGACTTTTGAATGCCCACATTTTTTTCATGTTGTCATTTTAGTATATATTTTTTAATTCGGTTTTTTGAATTACAAATAGTACTAAAATATGCTAGTTATACTAATTAGATCCCACATTCTTTTTAGATAAAGAAAGCCAACTTCTTTTTTGAATGATAAAGAAAGCAAACTCGAAACAAATTTTACGTAAATTATATTTTGGATCTTTCAATAAACAAATTTTAATTAAATTAGCTAAGTTCATTTTTACAAATTTTTAGAGATCCTCCATTTAGTACCAGGGGATGTGCCGTTAGACGGTTAGACCAACACAGTCATTGGCCTGCTAGAGATCATTAAGAATTTAAGATCTTATTCCGAATCAAGGCCATGTTATTGATTTGAATGGCAATTTTCTACTGCTATATATATATTTTAGTAGGGAAAAAAAAAAAACTCCACAGTGCATCCTCTCCTATTTGGTTTGGCTCCAAATTTGTTTAGAACTATTTTTCTTGACTCATTATGTGACAAATTATAAGACTATCTATATGTATTATTTAAACAAGTCACATTAATCTCATTAAAAAAGTCACAATTAAATTTACACATAAATGGTCTTAAGTTGCTATATAGTAGGATGGATCTAGATAACCTCAAGAGAAAGTCTATAAACACAAAAAATTTCACATTCGGCTAATGTAACAAATTGTAAATGTTATGTAAAAAAATGATATCAATGATGGGTTCATATATATAAATATATATATATTGTTGAGAAAAAAGAGTGAGTTCATATAAAAATCAGTAAAAATTTGTCAACTAATTGCTATGAAAATATTGTAAATTTTTTTTGTATTCATAATATTACTCTAACTATAAACATATATATTTGGAGCCAAATTTTCTCCTTTGGCTATTTCTTGTATATTGGAATATAGCCAAACTTTGTCCTTTGGCTATTTCTTATATACTAAAACATTTGCGTTTATAATTAATCCTATCTTTATCAGGAATATCCAACAGTGGAAAAGTATAATAAATTGTCCTTTCGAGTCGAAATGGGTCCTCTCGATGTAAAATTGCACTTATGTCAAACTTTACACATTTCCAGGACAGATGACCCCATTGCTTGGGAACAAATCAATGTGAACAAATAGAATAAAAATGCAAGTCAAGCATGCATGTGTATAAAGAAGTCTGAAAAAGTAGAAGATTACGCACTTTGCCACCATTTATATAAATGTGATTAGACCACTAAGACATGGGTTTACCATTGATATTTAGTATATAAAAAAATCAAATTTTCACTTGTCACATGTTTAAGTTGTGGCAAAGTGTGTGGTCTTAGACTACTTTTTAGCTAAAGTATCACTCCAGCACGCATATTCTAGTTCTTCTATGAACACAGATGCCCACATATTTTGACTCAACTTACACATTCGTTAAAGTGTAATTGGATTATATCATTTACACATAAATCCATTACTAATACTCAGTAAAATGTATTATCAGTCAAATAAAACTAGGAAAAATTAACCATGGAAAAAGTTAAAACTATGAAATCTTTTTAGAAATCTTTCATGAAAATTTTTTTTTTTGAAATCTTTTTATATTTTTCATGAAAATAATATCAAAAATTTTCTAAAATTGTTCATTAACAAATGCCCTAAGAGTAATGATTAAATGGACTCAATAAAATATATTTATGCTAATTTCTAATTAAAAATAAAAGATCTACCATATAAGACCAATAGATGATGAGCCCTGACCCTCTTATATCTATCACCATCACGAATGGTGAAGATATTGTTATTATTAGAACTGCAAATTAACAATGTTTGTATGGAGTGAGCTTGACTAATGGCGCTATTATAAAAGAACAGGAAAAGGGAAGACAAAAAGAAAAAGAAAAAGGAAAGCAAAGGAGTTTGCGTGTGGGGCAGTTGGTATCTAGCCCTATAAAATTTGATAGCCGTGATTAGTGGCACACTTTACTTCGAAATTGGAAACCTAACCAATTCTTTAATCGTAAGAACATGTAATAGAAAGAAAATTTATGGTAGATTGGTAGATCCATGATATTCGGTCATCTACGTGGCACGCGTTAACAGGCACATAAATTTTCTTTTGGGAGGGGGAGACAATTTCCAACAACAATCACAACGAAATTTTTTGAGAGAAAGGTAAGTAATTTTTATTTAGTAAACAAAATCTAATTGGAATATATCATCTAAATCACTAGGTAACTCTTCTATCCAAACATCAATATCAATACTGCTCATCTAGAGGACATGGGCAAGCTTGTCCCCCCCCCCCCCTCTCTACATGCTGGAAAATAGATCTATGTAAACTAGAATAGAGATAACGAATTTCCTCAATGACGTACGTGACCAAACAAAGTCAGATTTGCTCCCTGGTTGTTTATGGCCTGCACAATCCGAAGTCTATCCCCTTCAAAAACAACCTGGAAAAGGCTTAGCTCTTGAGCAAAAGTAACTGTACGATTGCACGCCAAAGCTTCAGCAAGGTCCATTGAGTAAGGCAGTTGTATCTTTTGACTTGGAGCAACTATAATATTACCTAGGGGTGTTTGCAATGCAATGTGGTGCAGTTTTAGGCCATTTTTAGCATTGTACTTTACGGTACGGTTTAGACAAAATCATAACCGCACCTCATTTCATTTTTGCAATCACATGTGCAGTGCTATGCAGTTTAGAGTTTAACCAAAACCCTAACTGTATCACACCTCATTTTTGTAGTCACATGTGTGGTACATTATTTAAGATACAGTTTGAACGGTTTGAAGCTAGTATATTTTTCAAATTTTGGGTTTTTCTTGCTTAACCCAAAACTTATTTTTCCTTTTATTTCGGGCCAAGTTTTAAACTATTGAGCTAGGTTTTTTTTTTTTTTTTTTTTTTTGGGTTGGCTTTCCTAATCAACATTTGCTAGGGTTATAAACTTTTTTTTTTTTTTGAAACTAGGGTTATTAAACTATTAATAATATATTTAATATTAAAAAAATAAATATATTAATATATAAAAAAGATGCAGTGTAGTGCGGTTTTTATATTATAAAACCACAAACTGCATTGCACCATGCGGTGCACTACTACTTACGGTGCAATGTGGTTATACCATTTTGCGAGCAGTTTTTGTGGTTTGTGCAGTTTGGTGAACACTCCTAATATTACCAGTGAAATCACGCTCCTATACTTGCTATCCCAATACTATCAGAGAAGGCAACATCAAAATTAGCTTTGAACAAACCATCTTGTGGAGGGCTCCAACGAACCGGGTCTGATTGCATAGAAACTTGAGGAGGCTTCTTATGAATGTCAAAAAATTTCAGCACCAACTCTTTTGCACGCTAACTAACTTCATTTATCACAACAACATTTTAAACATAAAAATTGTGTAAATTTCAGTTAACTCAATTGGCAAAGTTTCTTATCGTCGAGTAAGAAATCTAAATTTTAAATTTTGTCTACACCAAAATCGCTTGATATCTTGGCATGATAATAAAGAATAATTATCATAAAATGGATGTCATAAATTAAAATTATATGATATTTGTAATAAATATAAAATCTTAATTTTTTTTAGACTGATTATGCATCTTTAACAAATTAATTAGGGTAGGATCTACCACATAAATCATTTTCTTATACTGTAAAAGTAAAAGATTAGAGAACTGAAATTATGGAATTAAAGCCCATATTCATAAACTTTTAATTTGAAAAGTAGGAATAATTTGGTAAACGTTATCTATACTATTTATAAGAGGATTCCACTCTTTGGACTGAATTTTTATATGGTTTAAAAATACCTCTAAACTTTAGGTTTAACAGGGAAAAAATTTGAGGACAATCCGATAAAAATATATTTTCAACTCCATTTAAAATACCTACAAAATAAGATACTTTCCTATTAATCTATATTTTTTAAACAAATTTATCCAAAAATTTAAAAAAAAAAAGAAAAAGAAAAATAATAACAATAAACTAAAAAAAAGGTCTCCTCACACACGCAAGGCAAAATGTGACGTGGCTAATACCATGTATGACATAGCAATTTTTGCTGTTCCTACCATTCAATGGCTTTGGTTAGCGTCAGCTGTATGATCTTTTATGATACAGCTGTCGCATTGCTTAAATATCTTTGCACACCTTAGCTTGAATCCAACTGGTCTATGCACTAAATTTCAGTAAATAACTGTTAGAAGTATCATTGTCTTATCCCTTGGTGCTGACTGCTGCTGAATCATCGGCTTCACCTTCCGTAATAATTCAAGAAAGTTGAGGAGTACAATTTTTGTAACAACGAGCGGTTAACAATGACTTCTTTTATTATTATTTTTAATGTAAGATTTATATGAAAGTAATTGTCCATCATCTATCACTTCATTAAGTTCTTGTCATTAAAAAAAAAAAAAAAATATATATATATATATATATATATATTAGTTAATTTAGTTTAGTTCTTTTTTTTTAGAAGAATATTAGTTTAGGTTCTAAAATCCAAAATTAAAATTTCCCACAACAAAAGCATGTTTAAGCAAAAAACCAAATCAATATTAATTATCTATAAAATAACGGCAAAAATGGATTTTTTTTTTTTTTTTAACATAAGTATTCATAACTTTTTGAGCACCTGATTGTTCTCTTTAGTGTTTGTGTAGTCTCATCGTCCCACATACACCAAATAATTATAGAGAATAATCAATTGAAAGTGACATCAACATGCTAGGTAGGAGTTTTAAACCCATGACCACAGATCTCATGAGGTCTTAAGAATCATTAGACCAACTCTTTGAGGTTTAGTTACCTTTAGGAGAAAATAGGCAAATGACCTTTTTTTTAATAAAAAAAATCTAGTATTTTTCCTTCTTTTCCAAATTAATTAGGAAAATGCTTTTCTTTTGAAATTTGATTTTCTTAAAAACGAGTTAAGCCATATAGTAGTGTTTTTAAGGAGCTTATAGTGACGTTTTAAAACTCGAGCGCCACAAACTCGAGTTATAGGTAAGAAAAAGAAAAAAATTTGCATGTAACTCGAGTTCATGGAGCTCAAGTTCCAAAACGTCACTATAGGTATTTAAAGCGTCACTATAGACTCCTTAAAACGCCACTATAGGGCTCCAATTTTTTTTTTTTTTAAAACTCGATTTTGAGAATATCGAGTTTCAAAAAATAGGCATTTCCTTAATTAGTTTGGGAAATTGGCCAAAATGCTATTTTTTTTTTTTTTTGAAAAGGGCATTTGCCTATTTTATCCGTTACCTTTTTTTATTTATAATTTGATGTTATAATGGGGAGGATAAATTTGAATCTTAAATATTTTTGTTAGAAACACCATAAGGTGTTACATTACATTAACCATTGCTTCTCTTTTGTAGTTTGGTGGAGAAAATTAGTTGCAATCACATTTGATTGAACAACCCAAATACACTAAATACTTCTTGCCATATCTCCTGTTCTACAAAGTTGGACAATTAAATAGCTGAAAGTTGCATAAAAAATTAGGATAATACCTATGCCCCCCATGTTGTTTTCAAAAGTAATCGTTAGATATATTATGGCCAAATAGCCCAAACCAATTGTAGGGTCATTTACTTGTAGAACAAGCATATTAATTTTAGGTTAGTTTAGGGTTAGTCAAATATTCTATAGTATGTAAACCCTACATTGGCTTCATTGTAATGCAATTACTTAACATAATATGTAGCCGTCAAGAGCTTTCTCGTTGTAGACGTAAGCCGTTAGGCCAAACCAAGTAAATCTTTATGTGCTCTTTCTTTCATGCTTCCGCTTATCATTCATTCATCACACAACAACTTTCATGGTAATAACTTGAATTTTTTTTTATGCAACAATAGTTAGGGGTGGAGAATTTAAACTTTCATAGTAATAACTTGATTTTTTTTTTTTTTTTTTTAATATATATACAACAATAGTTGGGGGTGGAAAATTTAAACTCTAGATTTCTCTGATAAAAACACCTAAAGATGTTAATTAAGCTACAAGACTCTCGGCTAATAGCTTGAATTAAATGTTTCAATTGTGTTAATGCTTAGCTATTATATTGGTGCAATAAATGGATTTGGATTTTTTTTTTTTTTCTCAATTTTGTTTAAGTGTAAGTAGTAGGGACTGAACCCTCGAAATTAACCCTACGTAAGATAAGAGGTGGCTTGCCTATATGCCTCTCTCATCACATAAAATGTCTCATATAATGGTGGACTTTATATTAGATTTATCCTTATGTGAGAAGGAAATTGGTGCATTGAATAATTTTACCCGATTGTCAACAAGTTAATATGTATAGGCATTAATTAACAATTCAAGATATATTAAACCAAACTCTCTTGAAATTTTATAAAATAACACTTTCTTCTAAACATTTCATGAAATGATACTACCCTCGAGATTTGCATAAATGTAACTCTTAAGTTTTGACCCACACATATGTATATATATTAAAGATTTATATTGGTTTATACATACATCAAAGAGGAGTAGCAAACTAAAACCTTGTGTATATTCATTGAATTTCGAAAAGATGATAAGCTATCTTGAAATTATTATTATTATTATTATTATTATTATTATTATATATGCACGTATCAATATTATAAGTTAGCCCCTCAAAGAAAAATTCCTACCTGGTGTTGGTAGTTGTTGATGAAAAAATCATAAGAAACTTTTTATAAACTAAAGTGATCTTCAAATTTTGAGTGTTTATGTTGACTCTCTGTATGATTGATCATAAGGTCTTGTTTATTTATTTTACGGTTAAGGAAACTTCATACTTGACCTGAGGTCTATTCAATACATTACATCCATTTGCTGCCTAAGTTGAAAGCTTTGCGTTTGGATCTAGTACGACTTGCTACTGATTTTAACCAATTTTAACTTAATCAAGTGATTACTTAGGGCCCATTTGGATGGAGGGATGAAGGAGGGGGGGGGGGGGGGGGGGAGGGTGGAGGGGGATAGAATAAAATTGGCTGAAAATAGGCTAATTTTGGACTAAATCCACTCTACTCTACTCTACTCTTCTTCACTCTCCCTCAATCCAAACAGACCATTAATCAAAATGCAGTGTGCAAGTATCATGGAGAAACATAGAAGTGAATAAACCTCTATGCACAGACAAAAAGATAAGATATATTTATAGGAGCAACTCGAAACGAACAAAAACTCTCAAGAGCCTAGCCTAATTAATGAAATCTACAATGAAAATAGTTGTAATAAATAACGACTTACAAAAACTCTAGTTATGCAATGTTCATGTACACAAGCGTCTAAATCCTAGTAGCAACAGACTGCACAAGACATTTCTCTTCACAGTCTCCAAACGCAAGTCGAGATGCTAACTACCAAGTTGATCTCTTGAACACTCCAAAGCCACTTGAATATTTGAATCAAGGTTTTTATGGTTTCCAACACTCCAAGAACACTCAAGGTTACACTTAGGGCCCATTTGGAATGAGGGTGGAGGGAATGAGAGTGGAGGGGAGTAAAGTAGAGTTAGCTGAAAATAGGCTAATTTTAGGTCAATTCTACTCTACTCTACTCAACTCTCCCTCAATCCAAACAAACCATTATTGTTTTGGTGAAAATCTCCTCTCAGCAAGGATAAGGTCAATGTGAGAGAGTGAAGGTATGGAGCACTCAATGTTTTCTCTCTTGGGTTACAACAAGTCTCTATGCACCTTCGTTTTTTAGTCAATAGGGTTTTATTTTTGTGCTTATGGTGAGTACAAATTAAGGGTTGGATGGCTGCTCACAAAATCGAGAAAACTAATATGGAAAGTTTTTGGGCAGCTCGCTCGACTGAGGTTACTAGTGAGTGCTAGGCTAACTTCTATGGTATTCCATCCTAATGACCTCATTTGTCATCTAGCATGACACATCAAATCCCGCTCGACTGAGTTCTCATAATAGTACTTTGAACTTCTTCTTTTAGCTCTTCAATCTTGATTACTCCATTGACTACCACTCAAAGAACAAATACATGAAAATTACTTCGATTACATTAAAAAATTTGGCACAAAATTTATCAAACAGACTCAACACTAAAATGACCATAACAATAGTTAAGCCCTTAGGGACAGATTAATTAGTTGTCACAGGTTTATTTAATAAACTCATAATGATAATAATAAGAAAACACTTACGAAAGGTCCTTCATTTTTATTTATTTTTTATTTTATTTTGGTGGGTGGTATATGCCTGTCAGTTGTTGAATTTAGTCTTCTCCGTGTTCGGATAAAAAATTAAAAACCTTCTACGTGCATGACATACATTTGATTTGGCTAGCAAAGTAACAGTCAAGCGAATTATTTTATTGCAAATCGGCATATAATTTTAAAAGTTGGACTTTTAAGGGGTTGAGAGAGACGTTAAAACAACCGAGATAGGATTCCAAAACAATCCACATCGATAAGGTTGTTTAAGCCTTTAAGGGTAAGCCTTTGGCGGCAATAAATGCAACAAATTACACTAAGCCAAGCAAATCCATCTTTCCACTTGTTATCAAATCCTGTTTTCATCTTTCACATCATGATTGACATTTGGCAAAATATTAGCCATGAAAACGAAATCAAATTCTAATCACCCAAAGGAAAGTCACAATAGACAAGGTGATCCAAATGTTTCGGAGGAGGCCATATATGGAGTGGGGTTGGGTATGAAAAGATAGCTAAACATGTTCCACTTGCATATATTGGGGTGTTTGGTAGAAAAGTTTGAGTAATGTTGTTTAGGTGTTTTTGATATATGTGTGGATGAAAAAGTGTGTAAAAAGTATGTAATGTTGTTTAAAATACTCAAAAGTGTGTTTGAACTTACCTACTAAACACCAATTTCTTTGTTTTTTTATTTTTTATTTTTTATTTTTTTGGAGAGTGGATTTAGACTTAAGTCTGTTTCGTATCCGCTAATAGTTTTGTGCTGATTTAAAAAAAAAAATTTTGAAAATGGATTAAAGTACACTTATACGTATTAATTTTATTTTATTTTTTAAATTATACATAGGAGAAAGAATTTGGATATATTTTAAGCTCAACTAGTATTTGACTTGAATGTATGGTTAAGAGTAAGACTTTGCTCCAGTGGTACAATGTATTGGAGTCCATATGATTCAAACAAATGCCAAAAATCAAGTATTATCAATATCGTATAAGTTCTAATACATTGGAGCACCTGAGATAAACCCTAAACCATAGCATGTAGCCATGTACAGGTTGGCCCTCGGGCAATAAATGTGTCTATAATGGGCCTCATCGGTACATGTAATGAGTCCAATAAATGAATATTGGGCCCAAGAGATTACCGTTGAGTTGTGCGCGTTCCTAAGTCTTTCGAGTGGGCAACTTGGGGTGATTTAAATTGACATTTTAGTCCATTCCTCGACAAATAATATAACACCTTGAATATGGGCCTTAAGCTTAAAATATGGCCTGCATGGGTTTTATACCGTGGTAATTCTAATTTCATCAACTTCTTATTTTTATTTTCTTTTCCTTTTTTGGGTGGATCATAAGCTTTTTTTTTTTTTTTTTTAAGAAACAAACACACATAAGGGAAATTAAAAAAAAAAAAGTGTTCTAACATAAAGACATGTCACAAACTCCACCAATAAAACATGGTAACTTTTAAAGAAATATGAAATAATTACTTATTTGGTTGGGTCATAAACTTCTTAATCATAGAAGTAGATTTTAGCGTTTGTAAATAGTTGTGAAACAAACCTATCAACTCAAAACAATTTGAAGCTTTAAACAATATATTTTCTTATATTTAAATATTAATTAAAGAATATATATTTACTTATATCTTTAAAAATATTTTATTTAAAATATTGAAAGCGTGATATAGCAAAAATAAAATAAATGTGAATCTTGGGATTGAGTTTAAGGGTAAAACAGAAAAATAGCGGGTTTCTAGGCACTTCTCTAAACTAGAAAAGTTAATGAGTTTGAGATATTTTTTATTTTGCTATACAACTATGAAATTGTACTATATGAAACCAAGAATTAGGAG
Organism: Quercus agrifolia; assembly: GCA_029955455.1. NCBI lineage: Eukaryota > Viridiplantae > Streptophyta > Magnoliopsida > Fagales > Fagaceae > Quercus > Quercus agrifolia. The sequence continues at coordinate 32,406,798 of JARQAD010000009.1, read as the reverse complement.
ACTTTCTTTCACCATGAAGGTTTTAGGCAATTTGTCAAAACGGTCTAATGCTAAAACCAACGGCGGTAAGAAGCTCTATAATTTATAGTATAATTTGTTTAATAACAAAGATTGTTTATAAATTTATTTTAATAAATGGGTTTAATTAATGGATGCCCTTAGAGCGTCCATTAATAAACTTTTTAATACGCCTTACAAGGAACAAACATGTGTGTCATAAAAGTGATTTTTAATTAATTAGACATAATTACCCTTCTTTATTTTTTTCACCTCATCTCTCAAACTATTGGAGTCCAAAATCACTTTCTTCATTGTCAAAATCTTTTCTCGCAAATCTACCTCCTCTCTGTCTCCCTTCCACGCACACATGTTGACTTCAAAAGAAAATTCTCTTCATAGATGTTATTACCAAGAGCCTTATAACTCAACTAGTATCTCTTGATTTTCCAACAAAGACATTCAAGGTTTAAATCTCCACTTCTAATATAATGAATTTATCAAAATAGGAAAAAAAAAAAAAAATTATATATATATATATATATATTTATTTATTGACCAACTTTCTTTATCTCAATGAATTGAATTGTTAACACCAAGACAGAGACATGATCCTCATGTGGGAGAGCATGTGATTCTGCAATGGGGCGTGTTTTTTGAAATTCTTTTTTTTTTTGAGCTTCCACCTCAACAAAGTTTGTATTTAAATCAAAGTATTAGTTCATTAAATTAATCAACAGAGTAAATGTATATATTAATTATTTATAGTTGTGTATTCATTATTTATATTAAATGAATTGATATGATTATTTTTATAAATTCTATATAAATCTTTTTTATTTTGAATAATAATTGTAATGACTAGATTTGAGTTCCTGGCCCAACAGATGGATGGACTCAGGCCCAACAAGTCCAAAACTATGAATTTGTAGAGAGTGAGTTGGAAAACTGGGCTAAAATGAGTTGGACAACAAATAAAGTAGGTTCAAATGACAAGAACGGGAAGATATATTGATTAGTAAAGAAAATCGTCATCAACACAGTCCGAGGAGATCAATTCTTATATATTTCTCACAAGTTTGATTACAACTTTGGTTTTTGATTGTTACTGTGTTTCTCTCTTCATTTCCATCCCTTTCTCTTAGTGCCTCTTTCTCCTTTTATACTCCCTTCCCCTTTCATCTTTACCTTCCACGTGTAGGCCAGATGGTTGGTGTTGATATTTGTCCCATTAACACCTTGCTAAAGTTTATATGTAGTAGCTATAAGACTGAAAACCACTGTTCAGGTATCACCTCCACATTAATGTGGCTAGAAGGCCAGCTGCAGAGCATTTAATGCGATGGTAGCAGCTTTCTTCTTAGAGCATTCTCATCAGCTCTCTCAAATGTGCCAAATGCCAAATATTTGGCACATTTGGCACACTAAACACAAAAACAGACACTCATCAACTGTGCTAAATGTCTCAAAATTTTGAGACATGCTACAGTATGCTCTCAAATATGAAAGCATACGAATAGCAATGCCATTTTGGTTTAATATTTTTTTATTCTCTTTTCTCTCTCTGTCACTCTCTATCTCTTCCCTCTCAGTCCGCTCAAGATCTCTCTCATCTTTGCTCAAGATCTCTCACTGCCTCACCTCGTCGTCAACCTCCACAGCCCTCGTCGCTGACCTTTAGATCTCTTAATTGGGTCGTGGGTGTGAGATTTGGGATGGGTTTCGATGTGTGGGTTTTGGGTCATTGATTGATCGGTTGGGTTGGGATTTTGGGCCGGTGGTGGTGTCGTGGTTGCGATAGTGGTTGGTTGAGTTTTGGGCCGGCGATGTTTGTAGCTGTAGTGGGCGGCGGTGTTTGTGGTTGTAGTTGGCTGGCAGTGTTTGTTGAAGATTTTGAGTTTCTTTTTCTTTTTCTTTTCTCTTTTGTTGAGGTTTTTGGATTTGGAATTTGTTGGAGATCCAATGATTGTGATTGTAGTTTGTGAGGTTGATTTGCCGTTGGTGGTGATTTGCCATTGCCGTTGCCGTTGCCGTTGGTGGTTTATGGAGGTTGATTGTGATTGTAGTTTAATGTGTTGGAATTTGTTTAATATTATTTAATGTGTTGGATATATTATTTTAATGTATAGAATTGAAAAATAAAAGATGTGATAAATGGTGTGCTAAAATGATAAAGTAGGTTTTTGGTGTGTCAAAATGGCATTTTTTATGAGAGAGTTGATGAGAATGCTCTTAGATATTTTAAGACTTCCCCCTGTCCTATGTTTCTGTAATGCTTATCCGTATCGACAGAATTTCCTAGAACGTTCCCCTAGACGGCAGACCATTACTTCGAACCTCGGCTTTGGTTAGCCAAGGAGGCATTCATCCTTGGACCACCCCTATAGGTTCTTATGACAAAAACTAATTTCTTCATTTCCTAGAACGTTCCCCTAGACGACAGAATTTCCTAGAACGTTCCCCTAGACGGCAGACCATTACTTCGAACCTCGGCTTTGGTTAGCCAAGGAGGCATTCATCCTTGGACCACCCTTATGGGTTCTTATGACAAAAACTAATTTCTTCATTTACTAACATGGACTCCCCTGGCAATGTTTACCCCTCCTCGGACGATTTCACATCCCCAGATTGGGCCCCAAGCCCAATATATACATAAGTGATGAGCTCCTGGGCCTAATACCCCAACAATAATAATAATTGATTTTTTTTTTAGGAACGATAATAATTGATGTAGAAAATGACTTTCTTCCTCATATTTAGATGTTTTAACACTTCATAGTAATCAGCACAAAAGTGATCAAAAATTAAATATTTGTGAATTTAATAAAATTAATCTTAACCATTTAGATTTCCTAGTTCATTTTAGTGACATATAATAAATAAATAAATGTTATATATAGTTATATATGAAACCAACATTGTAGTATTTATTATATGTAATTAAAAAATTAATAATAGGACAAATATATTTATTTTGTTATATTAATTATTTTGAGTGGTGCATTAATTATTTAAGTATAATGAAATTTTGATGTCATTTTTTCTAAGATTTGTATGAGAACAATTAATTTAAAGTACAATATTTTTGCTCAAAATTAATTGTTGCAACAAAAGAAAAATAAATAAATATAATAACACACAATCAATAATGTAAAAAATAATTGAAAGATATTTGTATTTTTATTTTGTCAAAAAGACATTTGCATTAATGAGTAGGCATTAAACATGTCTATCTATTTAGTCTCTTTATCATACAATTTTCAAATTTGTAAATACATATAATATGATAAAATCACTAACTATTATTGCTTTTCTATTTTGTCCATAAAATAGAATACTAAATATTACAATTTTTTACAAGGAAAATTATTATTGTTATTCTTTTGATATATCAAAAATTAGGGTGGGGTATTGAAGCTTAGGTATCTTCATTAATAACACCGAAAGGTGCAAATCAGTTGAGCTACATGGTTTTGGTAAAAATTATTGAAATATTTGAGGAAACTAATATAAAGTTGGCGATATATATGTGAAAACCATGCAAAGTCTTTTTAACTCTCTTAAGGCCTGTTTGGTAACTATGTTTAAACAACAAAAATTGTTGTTTAAACACTATAACACGTATTTTCACACATTTTTTCACCCACACGTATTTTCACAAAACTTAAACAATATTACTAGAAATCTTTTACCAAATGAGTCCTTATAATGTTAGACATTATAATTGTACTAGTCGTTAACTCATGTTATGCACGAAATAATTAAAAAAATTACAGATATTTCTTTTGCTTGTAGGTACTATAACTTGAAAATGAACAAAAATAAGTAATTTTGTTCAAAATAAAGGTTTACACAATTTTTCAATAAATAGCTGTGAGGATAAGGATCCTAAATCTGATTTAAACGGGCAGTCAAGATTATTTCCAAGGATGCACCTCGGACCTCGGGAATGAGCACTAGTTATGTGAGGCGCATAAAGTTAAAACATCCAAAAAGGAAAGAAAGCAGACCTGGCACGAAATACGAGAAGGATGAAGAAAGAAGGGTATAGAAGCCATCCCTTTCGCATTAAATACAAGACAACCATTCCTTTGGTCGCATTAATGAGAAAATGACCATGAATAGTGGTGGCACAGCTAAGATTATAGGGTAAACCTTACTGGTATGCTCCGGATGGGACAGGAGTCCTAGGAGTACAATCTCAGCCCTCCAAGTGTAAGATTAAGATGATTTGTGGCTGGATATAAAAGGAAAAGGAAGATCCAGATGCAGGGGGATGAGAAACAAGGAAGAAAACCATTATGTAACCAAGAACTTGAATATGTACAAGTTTAAGAGAGAGAGAGAGAGAGAGAGAGAGAGATATATATATAAGAACATTCCATCCTCGAGCTTAACCGAGGAGTGTTTTTCCTTTCAATTTGTTTGCCTTAGTCATTCCAGCACCAACTAACCTATTATGATTTGCGTTTTAATTCATTGAATGTTCAGTAACAAACCCACTCTCTAACAAATTTATTGTTGTGAGCTTATTGGGCCATTGTCCAAATCTTTTGGGCTGTGGATCAAAACGAGCCTTTACAATTAACGCCCTCTGTGGGAAACTTGAACGCTCTTAAGCTTGTTCAGTCATGGTGGGTTCAGGGCCAAACCGAGAAGAATTTGTGGGATCGCAATGTCAAGATCATTTTCTTAATCTTGAGCGAAGGAGAGATCATAAAGTTGGTGTGCACACAACTCACACCAGTGGTAGTCATTCTAGAACTGGGAATCATATTTCGCATGGAGAAGATACTAGGAACTTGCAACTGGAGATAGATCATTTACGTAGGAAGTTACGTCGTAAGCAAAGGAAAGGGTCTCCATTGAGCTCAGGGTCCCAGATTGATGATGATGATAGTTATAGACCTAGATTAAGGAACCCTCCCAGTAAGTCTTTCTCTTATAATGAAAGATGCTATCATAGGCAAAGGAGTAGAAGCCCGGCCTATAAGGGCTTAAGGAATAATGCTATGAGCAAGGCTTTGTGTCAAATCTCAAAGTCATCATTTACACGGAGGATTGAGAGGGCAAAGCTTGTTCAACGGTTCACGCAGCCAACGTTTACCATGTATAATGGTAGGACGGACCCAGTGGAGCATGTCAGTCATTTTAACCAAAGAATGGTTGTTCACTCGAGGAATGAAGCCTTAATGTGCCAAGTATTCCCATCTAGTTTTGGGCCAGTTGCAATGAGGTGGTTTGATGGGTTGGAGGAAGGATCAATTAGCTCCTTTCAAGAGCTTACCAGAGCCTTTGGGGCCCGATTCGTCACTTGTAGTAGGGTTCTTCGTCCTTTGGATTCTTTGCTATCTATGGCTATGTGAGAGGGTGAGACTCTGAAGACTTACTCGAATAGATACTGTGAGATGTTTAACGAGATAGATAGAGATTTTGAGGATGTGACAATAAGGACATTTAAGGTTGGCTTACCCGCTGAGCACGATTTGAGAAAATCCTTTACTATGAAGCTTGCTCGAAGCATGCGTCAGCTAATGGATCGAATTGATGAGTATAAACAGGTTAAAGAGGATCAGTAGTAAGGGAAGGGGAAGGTGAGGGTAATCCCCCCTAACCGAAGAGACTTTAGGTCAAAGAGATATAATTACAATCGAACCAAAAAAGATTTTGGTGGACATACTGGGCACATTACTACCCAGGTAGTTAACACAGTGTTCAGAAAGCCTGTACACCAAATCCTCGAAAGGATAAAGAATGAACCATATTTCAAGTGGCCGAATAAGATGGGAGGAGACCCCATGAAGCGTAATGAAAGCCTTCATTGCCAATACCATTAGGACTGGGAACACACTACAGAAGATTGTAGAACTTTACGTGACTACTTGGAGCAGTTAGTCAAAGTAGGGAAGATGAAGCAGTTCCTGTACCAACCCTCTGAACAAGGGAGTCAGGCCAGGTTAGCATATTAGAGGGACGCTTCCTCAAGACCGCCCCTGGGAACAATTAATGTTATTCTCACCACCCCAGGTCGGACTGGTGCATATCCATCAGGGGTTATGTCCATAGCAAAACCACACGTTGAGGATTCGATCCTTGAGTATAAGCGAGGAAGAATGGAAGTTCAACCAGCTTTGAGCTTCTCTGATGAAGATAAAATTGGAACTTATCAACCATATGATAATGCCTTAATGGTCACCCTTCGAATAGGGGGTATGATGTGAGAAGAGTCTTGGTGGATCAAGACAACGGGAAAGAGATTATGTATCCTGACCTGTATAAGGGACTTAGGTTGAAACCCGAGGATTTGGCCAGCTATGATTCCCCCCTGGTGGGGTTTGATGGGAAAACAGTTCTTCCAAAAGGCCAGATCAGATTGCCTGTTCATGCAGGGTAAAAAGTTGTTAAAGTAGATCTCATTGTGGTTAACGCGTATTCCCCCTATACTGCTATCATGGCAAGACCTTGGCTTCATGCCATGGAGGCTATCTCTTCAACTTTGCATTTGAAAGTGAAGTATCCCCTTAGAAGACTAGGTTGAGGAGTTGATTGGAAGTCAAGCTATGGCTAAGTGTGAAGGTCCTTTTTGGACAATACCCAGGCCCAAGTAGAAACAAGGACCCTAGGTCCTCTTACTTGTTGTTTTAAAGGACTGGACTTGGTTCATCGTAGCTAAATGGGCTGATTACGAACCAGATGGTGCACAGAGTAGGAATCCTACAACACATACATACTAGCAAATAAGAAATATACGCGTTGAATAGCAAGAAACAATATAAGGGCAATGCGATAGAGAAAGATACAAAGTAAACATTAGGGGTTCTTAAGATACTGTGAAATATTTCATTAATTTCTCAATTGTGTAATACATCATGCTCACTAAGATGTATCACAAGGTCCAAATAAGTTCAAAAATCACAGACTTAGATGGCTCTCCAGGCCTCTATGACTTGCAAAGTTTGAATCCCTTTGAATCCAAATGTGTTCTCTAATGGCTGTTTGAGGATACCGAGCAATATTTCCCTTTCTTTTCTTACTTTCTTTGAATTCTAACAGAGTTTTCTCAATGATTTTACTCTAATTCATTGTTGCTAAAATGCCCTTCATTGTTGGCTGCTTCCCCCTTTCATAATGTCATCCTAGGGTTTCCGGGGTACCACTGATTCCTCCCATTTGCTCCCCTGGGTACCAAAATCAATATTGTGCTAGCAACATTGGTGGTTGGTCCCTTCCTTATTTCTTGTAATTTTCTTCTTTTAGTGTTTCTTCCTTAAAGTCTCCTGCTACCTTTCTGTTCTGGTATGTCTTGAAGAGCTAACCTTGGGTTTTTCTCCTTTCAAGGCTTCTAGTTCCCACATTTTTAGACTCAGCTTTTGGCTGCCTTTCCCTTTGTCATTTTTTCCATGCAAGCTGATTCCTTCCTTCCAGGTTGAAAGTTTCCCAGCCACTTCCCTTCATGGTTCTTCTTTCTGGGTTCCTCGAGGTACCAACCCCTTGTTCATGAATTGTTGGTTCCCAAGCTTTCTAATTCCTTTATGCATTATTGAGTGGCTGATAGGGACATATCTAATCTCATTCCTTGTGTTTCTTGGCATCCCCTTTGAACTGTCTTAATCTAACCCTGGTTTTGCTGCACATCCCAAGGATCCCAAGCTCCTGGCAATCCCCAGGTATCCTGGCCCAGGTCATACCACTAGGCTCCCTAGCGATTTTCTGACCTTGGCGGGCTAGGCTTTTCTTCTTCCCTTTGTTTCATGAGTTCTAAAGCTTACCCATTCGTGGGTTTGAGTTCCTCCTTAAAAACCTTAATGGATTTGGGCCTACCATCCTTTTTCTTTATTGTGGGCTTAAGTATTTTTTTATGGAGTTCAATTCTCTGTGCCATTTTGGGCCTTGGTGCAACTTCATGACTTTTTAGACCTTAACATTTAGCCCCCCGAGCTCGTGGGTTGCCTGCAGCCCACGCGTGAGTAAACCAGATCCTTAATTTTTGTAGGAGTTCCTTCTCTACTATTTTAATTAACCTCAGAGTCCCTCATCTTCTTCCTTTAGGGTCCTGTCTTTCCCACTATTTTCAGGTATCTTGGTTTTCTTTGCGTGTTGCACTTCTTTTTTTTGTATCTACCCCCTTTTATGCTAAACATGGCAGTTGAATGTTTGAGTGAAAACTTCCCCCATCCACTTTTCACGTTCCCTGTAACTCCCATTAATAACTGCCAAAAATTAAATTTTGGCAACTAGCGTGCCTTTCTATATATCATCTTCTCCAATTGCTCTTTGTGCCATTATAGCAATCACTTTATACTTTCTTTTCACTTTCCAAAGACCTTTATTTCCAAACTTATCACCTTTCTTCCAATCATTATATTTCTCTGTTTCTTCTTTTGTGTTCTTCACTCCCTTGACTTCCCTATTTCCCAGTGCATTTGACGTTCCAATTGCTTTTTCTTCTTCGCAAAAAAGGAAGGAGCGTACTCCCAGTCTTTCTAAGGGTGAAAGCTCCTCTGGGTCTGCATAGGGCGAGACACAAGAGGTTACGGAGTGCCCAACTTTCCCTTTACGAGATCCCTAATATACCCTTAGCCTGTTTTTTCCTCAGGTGTCTCACGATGAAGCCCCTTATTCCCTTCATACTTAGGTGTTCTCTGGCAATCCGGGTTTGCTAGTTCCACTCAAGTTCCAGATTCGAGGGAGATCTTAGATCTGCAGATTAGGCGAGGATCTCACGAAGCGATTCCCATTTTCTTTGATTTCGTTCCTAGCAAGATTACCGGTTGGCCCATCTGGGTGGATAGTGAGCTTTCTGATGGTGAATTTGTTAGTCATTTGGAGCATGTCGGCATTTTGAGGTTAGTAGCGATTTCCAGGAACCTTGAAGGTTTTAGGGACGCTAAAGGTCTTAGACACTTGGTGTGCCACTAGTGTCCCTCCCTCCACACATTCTTCTTCTTTGTTGGTAAGCTCACCATCACTTTGGAGAATGTGTTCAACAATCTTCTTCTCCCAGTGTTTGGTGATGAGAATCCTTTTAATATCAGCCTTTCTAGCAAGGATCTCGAAGTTGAAGACAAACTTTTCAGTCACTTCGGTGGGTGCACTGCTTCTTCTGGTGGGAAACCGACCAGAATGAGCAAATAAGTCATGAACCTTTCTCGAAGAAAAGGACAAGGCAGTTAGGTAAGCCAAGTTCATGGTGCTTTGGCTCAGTAAATTCTTATTCATTGAGTTCCCCGAGTACGGGGTTAAGTCTGTTTTCTTTCCTTTGGCAATCAGATTGGCCCGGGGTGCCCAATATCCTTTACCCCCCATGTTTTTATGCCATGTTTACTCCTAATTAGATTTGCTTCATAGAGATGAAGTTAAAGGCAATTTTTGCTACGCTATTACCTCGTCCCTTCACTGTGCCATCTTCTAGGTATTCATGTGGGACCGTTCTTCCATTACTTTGGCGAAGTGCAGGAATTTGAAATTTGTGAAGGACAAGTTCCAAGGATCTTCAGACATGATTAAGGGTCTATGTAGCAGTTCTACTGATAGCCATCCCATCATTTTTTGCTGGGCCAACTTAAAAGGTGGCAGCCTCAATTTGGTGGAGTTGTTTGATCAAGCAAGGCACTTGAGTTGGTGCTCTCCACGGGAGTTCAGTCTTAGGTTCTCCTGTGATTCTGTGCTGGCCTTTTTCCTTAGCTCCCCGAGGAATATTTTTGATTTGCGCAGGGGGGATGAAGGTAGCTTGGTGTATTTGGCTTGTATCAGTCCCTCGTGACTTCCAGTACCTTCCTTTAGTGGTCCCAAGTATACTTACTACTCAGCACACTGAGTCCTTAGGCAATTTGGTTTTGACTAGTACATCCCGCCGGTGTTCAAGGAGGTGGTGCCTTCTCTTCCTTCCCTGGATTCATTTTTGAGGTATCATGCTTTTTTATATTGGTCACGGAAGAGCCCTCAATTTGTGGTGCTAAACTCCTAAAGGGGAGTTCAGAAATCCTTTGCAGATTTTGTTGGTTCTGGTATGATTGTAAGGGTTCCCGATTCTGGTCTCTTTTCTACCCCCGTCTTCAACAAATGTCTAGCCCTTTCCACTGCTGGCATTGTTTCTGCTGCAATAAGTAGCAAGATAGGATTTGCAGAGTGGCATGCTACTAGAGGCAGTTAGGTATGCTATGTAAATGATTTTCCTGAGACTTGGTTAGGATGTGACCTTATCATGGGCATCTCTTCTAGTGTGCCTATCAAGAGAGGGGTGATTGAGGCAATTGGTGCTACAATCCCCGTAGGTAAAGGCAAAGAGAAGAAAATTAAATAGGAAGCTGTCAAGAGAGTTGAGCTTAAAGAAAGTGCTGAGGGTACTGAAGTTGGCCTTGAGACTAAGAAAAGGAAGACTGTAAAATCCCCAGAAACAGTTGGTCATTTCTAAGGAACCAGAGAGAGTGGACCCTTCTATAGTTGGAAAGGAAGTTGGCCACCCCTTAATCCCAAAGATCCAAGTGAAGACTAAGGTAGAGTCTTCTCTCTCTCAGGTTCCTGTGAGTTCCTTAGCCCAAGGTTCTTCGTGGTCCTTTAATTTCATACCCCAGTATCCCTTAGGACCCTCTAGGTGTACCCATTGTAGACAAAAGACCATTGGAGAATCTGTCTCCTTCTTCTTCTTCCTTTTTTTTTTTTTTTTTTTGCACTAGTTCATTGTTCTTGTTGTGTCTCTCCCTTTCTCTTTTAACTGATGAATGGCCATTCCTCTCTTGCAGTACAAACGTAAGTCAGACCCCAAGAAAGGCAATAGTTAGTCATCTAGTGATGATGTGGTACGGACTCTTTCCACTTGTGCCTTTTACTACTTGCTTTCATTCTTTTCCGGTGCTGTGTACATATGCATTTTGTGATGTTCTGCCACATACTCTTCTTTTTCTTTTGCTGGTTGAGATACATCCTCCCACGACTAGTGGGACTCTGGTGAAAGAAGTGATGATAGCTCCATTTGTTGCTCCCCTAGGTGTGGAAAAGGAGCCCCCTAATGGTGATATGACCAAGGAAGTCAGGTAGGCAGTGAAGGATGCCCAGCCCACTCTGCCTTCTGCTCCCCTGGTTGTTTAAGACCCTGAAGCTTTTTAGCCTCTTGTCCCCCAAGATCACAAGCTCGTGCAGACTCCCAGTCTTACCAAAACTGTCACTTGAGCCCATGATTGAGCCTGCGTTGAGCAAAAAGTCTGTGGGGGGGGGGGGGGGTGTGTCTTCATCCATACAAGCAGGTGAGCCTCATCCACTCTTTATTAATGCTTAATCTTATCTCTTTTATCCTTTTTTCCTTAGAGTTCTTGTTTTCTCTTCCCCTTTTAGGTCAAACTAGTGTTCAATCTGCCCCTGAGGCTGCCTTTTCTTTGGAATCAGAGGGTTCTGAAGGCGCGTGTTATTCACCCTCGTTGTACTTCCCTCTTTTTTTTTTTACCTCTCTCTTCCATACTTCTCCCTTGCATTTTCCTTTTATGGTGAAACCCCCAGTATCCTTCCCTTCCTTTAACAATTTTGCCAAAGTTTCCTCACATTTTCTCCAATGTGCTGTGTGTTCTTTCACAGAGTCCTCCCTCCAGGAAATTAGAGGGGCAAGAGGAGGAGACCCTGCCATAAGAAGCTGATACTAGTTCTTTAGCTTTCTCTTACTTTCCCTACTTTACATATTTTCCTTTTTTCTTTCTCCTTTTTGAATTTTGTCTACTTTTGCAGGTGCTGACATAGGTGCTAAGGATCTTGAGCCCATAGTTTCTGAGGTAGTTATGGAATCTGCTCCCGATGTCCAGGTTGTTGAAGCTCAGGCAGGGATCCCCCAAACCATCTAGAGGGTCAAATGTTCTCTAATTCCTGAGAGCAGAGACACGACAATGGAGAAGGCTTTAGGGGCGACTATCTAAGATCCTAGCTTAGGGCTCCCTGCTTTCTTGTCTTGTTTTGATTCCTTGGAGTTCAATAGCCTTCCTGTGAGCCATTTTTATAGTTTTGGGCCTCCCTTTGGCAATTTCCTAAGATTCTCTGTGCCCGTTGAGGGTTTGCCATTGTTGGAGGGGCTGTTCAAAACCTATGGGGACTTCACCAGTGGGTTCAGGGGAGGTGTATTTCTGGGCAACATCCTGATGGAGTTGTTATGTGTTGTGCTAATCTCTTTGAGGGATTCCTCTTTTAAATTTTTACCCGAGGAAAGGCTTTTGGAATGGAGGGGGGTAATGCAGGATCTCATAGAAGCCAAGTTTAATCTCTCCTTTTTACTGGAGTATTTGCATTCCTTAGCCCACACGCTATTCCAGAGACAGGCCTCCAAGAATCTTGATGCTAAAATTGTTGCTATTGAGGAGGCTTTAGCTCGTGCTCACAAGGTATTGCAAGACTTGAAAGTTAGAAGGCAGCGGATTCTTTCTTCCTCATTTATTCCTGCCATTTCCCCAGAGAGCTCTTTGCTGGCCGACCTTATACCTTAGTTCCTTGCTTCTTCTTTTTTTAATAGTTCAGATGTATTAATTTCCTCCCTTTTTTTTTTTTAGACAATTGAGGTTGTATAAGTTTATTTTACTTCTTACTTTTGAACACTACTTTTTTTTTTGGCAATGAGGATCTGTTTTCTTTTTGAGACTACTTCTAGCTTTAACAGTATATGGATCTATTCACAATGTACACTCTGCTCTTTATTTTGTTGCTTCTTTCTCCTCTTTTTTTTTTTTTAACTGAGTCCTGAGCCATGGTCCTTACAAGTTTTGCAGTAGGTCTTGGACCAGGTACCCTGGTAGTTGTGTGACTACACAGGTACTGAACTGGGTACATTGGATGTTCTTTTTTTTTTTTTTCCAAGCCCCAGGTCATGAATCGGGCAGACCCTTTTTCGGATAGGTACTGGACTAGGTATCCCAGGCGCTTATTTCTGCCTATGGTCCCAAGCCATGTACTTAAAACTAACTGTGGTGTGAGTCCTGGGTCATGCGCTAAGGTTTTTTTTTTTTTTTTTTTTTTTTTTTTTTTTTTTTTTTTTTTGCGTTGGCCCAGGTACCCTTCCCAAATTTGCCCACATTTAGATTATGTAATACTTCGCAATTGTACATTTTAACTGTAGCTCAAAGAAAAAGAAAATGAGATTTCATTGAAACATAGCATAGTTACCATACTAAAGAACACAAAAGGATTGTCAAAGATAGTAAGGATCATGGAATGTCCTTCTACCATGGGTTTCTAAACAAAAAGGAGATTAAATAAAGCTCATGACATAATTAAAAAAAAAAAAAATTTAAAAAGGTAAAGAACGATGAAACACTTAGCAATTTGGAAAGTTAGCAAAAAGGGTCTTGGTGTACTGAAATTTCCCTCTTTCACGCATAGTACTGTTTCAACAACTTCCCATTTATAGGATCTGTCAAGATCGTCCCATCTTCCTTTGTGAGGTAGAAATACTTGCTCTCATAGGCTTTCCTGATGATGTAAGGCCCTTCCTATTTTTGGGCAAATTTAGAGGGTCCTGAGACATTTTTTTCTTACATGCTCTGCTGCTCTTAACACCAGTTGCCCCTCTATGAAGGCTCTTAGGTGTACTGTCTGTGCATATGTCTTAGCCATCCCTCACTAATACCTCTGGCTTCTCCTTCTAGCCACTTCTCATTTTTCTTCTAACCCTTCTAGATCCGCCAACTTTCTTTCATTATTTGTGTCATTTGTGCCTTCCTGGTTTTCTTCAAGGACTACTCTTAGTGTAGGGATGACTAGCTCCACAAGGTTGATGGCTTTTGTCCCATAAACTAAGGAAAATGGTGAAAATCTCATGGCTCTCTTCCAAGAGCTCCTACATGCCCAAAGTACATCTGTCAAGTGGTCACTCCATTTTCCCCCATACTCATATTTCATTTTTTTGAGGATCTTCAATATCACCCTATTAGTCGCCTTAGCCTGACCATTTCCCTGTGGATAGTATGGTGTGGACCTTCTATGCCTAATGTAATATACCTCGGTCAAGTTCTTCAAGTCTCTGTTTATGAATGGGGTTCCATTGTCACTGATCAATCTCCTAGGGATCTTGAATCTTGTGATGATATGCCCTCGAATGAAGTTTGCCACAACTGCTCTAGTGACTTTTTTCAAAGGTTCTACCCATTTTGTAAAATACTCGGTGGCTGCTAGGATCCAAATATGGCCATTGGAAGGAGGTTTATGGGTCCTATAAGATCAAGCCCCCAAGTGTGGAAAGGCCACGATGTTGTCATGTCTTGTAGCACATTTGGGTGAGTATGGATTGCATCTCCAAGTACTTGGCATGCATGACATATCTTAGCTAGCTCTTCCGAGTCCTTTTTCATTGTTGGCCAATAGTACCCCAACTGCAACAGCTGCTTGTAGAGTCTTCTTTTCCCTGGGTGACTTTCACAGTTACCGTAATGTACTTCCTCAATTGCTTCTCTGGCTTCTCTAGGCCCCAAGCATCTTAGGCGATCTCCGGCATACCCTCTTTTAAACAAAATCCCGTTCTACAAGAAGTACTTGACGGCAAGTTTCTTGAGCAAGTGGGCTAATGCCCTGTCAGTTGGTAGGATCCCTTGAGCTAAGTATTCCATGAATGGGGTCCTCCAATCTTTCGTTACAAATACAACATAACTTTCTTCTTTGTCCACTGAAAGCTGACACCTTGGACATTCCTCCTATACAGTTGCAACCTTCTTATTCATATTTGGCCAATAGTACCCCATGCGTTGCATTCTTCTATATAGGCTAATTTTTTCTGCAATCTCACAGATCTGGTTGTGTAACTCTTTTAATCTCAGTTTCCCTTCTTTCTCGTTAATACATCTAGACAAGATCCCTCCAGGTGGCCTTTTGTACAGCTCTCATTCTATCAGGGTGTACTCCTTTAGCTCTTTGATGCTTTCTTCAAGTCCCAACTTTTCCATTTTCCCTTTTATCTCATTTCTTTATTCTTGCCATTCTGGTTCTTCAGGGAGCATCCTTTTGAGGATCCCTATAATGGAATGTTCTTGCTTACTTATTCGTATCAGTGTACCTTTACCTTTGAACGGTACCTGGGATCCCAGGGTAGCTAGTGCATCAGTGAACTTGTTTTCACTCATTTAGGCGTATTCCACACTAAAGGTCTGGAATTTCTACT
This sequence comes from Quercus agrifolia, assembly GCA_029955455.1. Lineage (NCBI taxonomy): Eukaryota > Viridiplantae > Streptophyta > Magnoliopsida > Fagales > Fagaceae > Quercus > Quercus agrifolia. Next base: position 32,391,680 of record JARQAD010000009.1, on the reverse strand, counting down.
CCATCTTTTGCACCAAAGTTCTGTAAGCCGCCACTCTCCATCTTTTGCTCTCTTAGTGCGAAGTCACCCTTTACTTGGGAGATCACAATATTGGAGTCTCCTAAAACCCTTGTATGTTTTACTCCCATGCTGAGTGCTACGGCCAGCCCAGTCAAGTATGCTTTGTTCTCAGCAGCATTATTTGAACAAGAAAACCCAAGCTTAAAAGATAATGGCATAGTATCCCCGTCTTCACAACTTAGCACAATTCCTAGTCCATTTGAAGTTGTTATTGCTGATCCATCAAACCTCATTGTCCACTTATTTCTAGAGAGCTTTGCCACTGCCACCTCCCCAGGGATCTCCTCACTTAGTGAACATTCTTCTTTCCTTGGGAACTGGGCTAGCAGATCTGATATGGCTTGGCTTTTGACAGCCTTGGAGGTCCTGAGGCCGATGTCATATTGAAAGAGCAAAACCAGCCACTGTGCTATCCTTCTCATTAAGAGAGGCTTTATGGGATGTGACTTGGTTACCAAAAGGATCTGGTGGGCTGAGAAGTATTGTTTTAGCCTTTGGGATGCGTAGGTAACTACTAGGCACACCCTTTCTATCCTGGAGTATCTGGTCTTTATATCTTTAAGTGTCTTGCTCACATAGTAAACGGGTTGCTTATTCACATCATCATCTTCTTGCGCTAGCAGGGCTTCTATAGCCTGGGAGTTTGATGCTAAGTATAGTAACAAGGGTCGCCCATGTACTAGTGCTTGTAAGGTAGGAAGATGATTCATGATCTGTTGGATCCTCTAAAAGGCTTCTTGCTATTCAATTCCCCAAGTGAACTTAGCTTCCTTTTTCAACAGTTTGGATAAACCACTTGTGACCGAAGCTAATCCTAGCACAAACTTCCTAATGTAGGAGACCCTCCCCAGGAAACTTTTAAGCTCTCTAACCGTTGTAAGCCTTTTCATTGTTGCGATAGTTGTGGCTTTGGCTAGATCTACACTTATGCCTCTATGATGTACTAGGAATCCTAGGAATTTTCCAGCAGATACTCTGAAGGCACATTTCATAGGGTTCATGCATAGTTTGTACTTCCTGCACCTTTCAAAAACTTGTTCAAGTATTTGGAAGTGTCTTGCCCTGGTCTTTGACTTTACCATAATATCATCCACATAATCTTCCATTTCCCTATGCATCAAATCATGGAAGATGGTTGTCATGGTTCTCTGGTATGTGGTCCCTGCATTTTTAAGGCCAAAGGGCATCATAGTTTAATAAAAATTTCTGATTGATGTCCTGAATGCTATCTTTTCTGCATCTTTGGCAGCCACGTGGATTTAGTTATACCTACTGTATCCATCCATAAATAAAAACATAGAGTTTCCTACTGTTGAATCTACAAGGAGGTCAATATTAGGCAGAGGAAACTTATCTTTTAGACATGCCTTATTCAGATTGCGAAAATCCACACAACACTGAATTTGGCCATTATTTTTCTTCATGGGTACTATGTTGGAAAGCCATTTAGGATGCTGAATTGGCTTGATGAACTCAGCTGCTAGCAGTTTCTTGACTTCCTGAGTTATTTGAGCTTCTATATCAGTGTGAAAGACCCTGGCTGGCTGAACTACTGGCTGAACTCCTAGGTCGACATTGAGAGAATGGACCACCAGTCTTAGGTCCAGACTAGGCATCTCATCATACGTCCATGCGAACACATCCACATATTTCTTGAGTAATGCCATTAACTGTTCATTTTCTTGTGCTACCAACTGACTGTTAATGAAAACAGGCCTTTGGGATCCCAGACCAGCCCTCAAGTTTATCTCTTCCAACTCCTTCTCAGGTTGGATTTGTGCTTCCTTGATTAAGTCCTCTAGAATCTCTTCTTAAGCCATCATACAATCTGGCGGTCTGAGACCCTCCTGCATAATGCACTCAGGCCCCACGCACCTTCATAAGCGATATATTAGCCTCCTTCCAGGTTCTTATACTACTATGCATTCCCGGGATCTTGAGGAGTTGGTCTCCTTCTTTTGCCTTTTTCTGTCCAGGAGGTTCCTTAGGTCACGGGTGGCTCCTCCTTTCTCTTCTTCTAAAATAGGTGCCCTTGGGGTCCTCGGTACGGGGCTCTCATCATCTGGTTTCAGCTTGTCATAAAATATTGTCTCCACAAAGTTCACTTCTCCTTGGCTCAAAGGGTTCGGGTTGGCAGGAATCCTTACTGGCCTCCCATTCAATCTCCCTTTAACATATTGATAATATGTGGAGGGAATAAGGCGATGCTTATGGAGTCAGGGACATCCCAATAGAACATGGTAAGAAACCTTTGAGTTGATCACATGGAACCTGGTCAAGGCTCCTATTGGGCCTACCTTCAAAGCCAGCTACACATACCATTCAATCGATTCTGCTGATCCTCTAAATCCTGTTATCTCCATGGGAGCCCTTAGGATCCTTCTGTCAGTCAGGCCCACAGCTTCCAAGATACTTAGAGCTATGAGGTTAAGTGATGCCCCCGTGTCAACCAATGCTCTCCTGACTTGGACACCGTTTATGGTGGCTATTAGATAAAGGGGTCTGCAATGGTCTGGATGTTCCATTTCCATGTCTTCATCTATGAAGGTTATTGCATTGGTTGTGAAACATTCCATTCCTGAATCTGTTGCTATACTCATGAGGGATTCTGTGGCCATCCTTCTTGCTTCTGGCCCAAATCCCAATTGATTGAATAATGATTTGAATATAGGGTTCTTCTGAAGGGTCTTAACTGTGTTTGGATGGAAGGATCCTTCAGATTCTTCTGCTTCTGCCGGGTTCCCATGGATCACTATAGCCATTACTCCCTTTCCTTTATGGTTAGGTAAATGGTTCCTTTGCACTTTAGGTTCCTTCTGAGTGAGCTCTAGGGTCCCCTCCCCAAGTTTCTTATAAAAAAGCCTACAGAGGGTCCAGCAATCCTTAGTAGAGTGCTTGACATAGTTATGAATCATGCAAAACAAAGGGTTCTTTCTTTCTTCTTTAGTAGATGGCCTAGATACAGTAAATAGCCTGACAATTTCATCTCCAATCCATTTATCCAAAACATGATTCAATTCTTCTGCAGTGCATGGGATCACAGGTGGTTCCTCGGTCACTTTTCCTTCAGGCCTTTTCATTTTTTCTCCAACTGACGCTATCATGGCCTGGGGTACTAGCACCCTCTTTGTTCTTATAGTCAACGCGGTCCTCTTAGTTCTTTGCGGTAGATCAGTAAACTAGGTTATGCATAAATTTTTGAGACTAAGCCTGTAATCAAAGAGCATGTTGGATATGTAAGTCTCCATGAGCTCCTTTTCTTCATAGTCTCCATAACAATCCAAGGAAACGTCTTCAAACCTTTTGATGAATTGGACAAGATCCTCTCAAGGCCTCTGTCTTACCATTTGAAGGCTTTGAAAGGTAACCTTGTCTTCACTTGGATAGTACTTTATGCAAAACATCTCCATCATCTCGTCCCAAGTCTTGATGGACCCAGGCCTCAAAGTGGTGTACCATGCTAATGCTCTGTCCACTAGGGACTTCGCAAACTCTCTTAGACATAGCTATTTGTCTCCTGCATAAGGGCCCATGGTGTGAATGAACCTATTCACGTGCTCCACAACACTTCCATTTATGCCAACAAAAGGATGGAGCTTCGGGGGTTCATATCCCTTAGGATAAGGCTTGCCAAGGAGTTCTGGTAGGAATGGGGAATCTCGAGAAAATTGCTTGGGGACCCCCGAGAGTTTTTCCCTTTCTTGTTCCAAAAGGGCATTGACATCTGCTAGCGTGAGATATTGTGGGTTGGCTCCCCTTCCTATTGCTGACCCTTCCCCTGGTTAGGCTTTATCCTAGTTGACCACAGAGGGGATGTAATCCTTGATTTCTTGGGTCCTCCCCTCTTTGAGGCATATTTCTTACTGCAAATCTTTCATCACTTCTGCCATTCAAGCCACAGGGTCTACCTCCTACCCTGCGCGCCTTTGTCTCGAGACAACCTCCTGCTCTATCAGAGGTACCTCATTCCTCTATTTAGAAGCCATTTCATTTTCTCCTACGGGCTCAGATGCCGCAGGTGGCACATTGGTATCTTTGCTGTTCTTTGGTCTTTGAGCCATGCTCTGTGAAGAGACTGCTTCTTTTCTTTCCTTTACCCAGACTCCAGCGGAGTTGCCAAAATGTGAGGGTTCTTTTTGAGGCCCAAGTAGAAACAAGGACCCTGGGCCCTCTTACTTGTTATTTTAAGGATTTGGGCTTGGTTCACCGCAGCTAAATGAGCTAATTACAAACCAGATGGTGTACAGAGCAGGAATCTTATAACACATACATACTAGCAAACAAGAAATATATGCATTAAACGGCAAGAAACAATAAAGGGACAATGCAATTGAAAAAGACAGAAAGTAAACGTTAGGGGTTTTTAAGGTACTGTGAAATATTTCATTAATTTCTCAATTGTGTAATACATCATGCTCACTACGATGTATCACACGGTCCAAATAAGTTCAAAAATCATAGATTTAGATGGCGCTTCAGGCCTTTATGACTTGCAAAGTTTGAATCCCTTTGAATCCAAGTGTGTTCTCTAGTGACTGTTTGAGGATATTGGATGGTATTTCCCTCTCTTTTCTTACTTTCTTTGAATTCTAACAGAGTTTTCTCAATCATTCTACTCTAATTCACTGTTGCTAAAATGCGTTTCATTGTTGGCTGCTTCCCCCCTTTTATAGTGTCATCCTAGGGTTTCCGAAGTACCACTGATTCCCCCCATTCGCTCTTCTAGGTACCAGAACTAATGTTGTGCCAACAACATTGGTGGCTGGTCCCTTCCTTATTTCTCATAATTTTCTTCTTTTGGTGTTTCTTCCACAAAAGTCTTCTGCTGCCTTTCTGTTCTGGTATTTCTTAAAGAGCTAACCTTGGGTTTTTCTCCTTTCAAGGCTTCTAGTTCCCACCTTTTTAGACTCAACTTTTGGCTGCCTTTTCCTTTGTCATTTTTCCCAAGCGAGCTAATTCCTTCCTGCCAAGTTGAAAGTTTCCCAACCATTTCCCTTCATGGTTCTTCTTTCTGGGTTCCCTGAGGTATCAGCCCCTTGTTCATAAATCGTTGGTTCCCAAGCTTTCTAATTCCTTTCTGCATTATTGGGTAGCTGGTAGGGACATATCTGTTCTCATTCCTTATGTTTCTTGGCATCTCTTTTGAACTATCTTAATCTAACCTTGGCTTTACTGCACGTCCCGAGGATCCCAAGCTCCTGGCAATCTCCAGGTATCTTAGCCCAGGTCATACCACTAGGCTCCCTAGCGATTTTCTAACCTTAGCGGGCTAGGCTTTTCTTCTTCCCTTTGTTTCATGAGTTCTAAAGCTTACCCATTCGTGGGTTTGGGTTCCTCCTTAAAACCTTAATGGATTTTAGCCTACCATCCTTTTTCTTTATTGTGGGCTCAAGTATTTTTTTATGGAGTTCAATTCTCTACGCCATTTTGGGCCTTGGTGCAACTCCATGACTTTTTACACCTCAACACCAGGCAATGCCTAGTTGCGGCTATTAGACACTAGTCTGAGGGTGAATCTTTGGCCATCCCAGAAAGGGCTTTGTAGCAATCAAAGGAAACATAAACATCCTCGGATGTTGGAGCTGAAGGAGTGAGGTGTGATGAGCTAGATAAGGTTATTATAGATACTGAAGTCAACAAATATTTTCAAGTGGGAGTGCAGTTGCCTCCTCGGGAGAAAGAGGAGCTGTTGGCTTTCCTTAAAAAGAATGTTGATGTGTTTGCTTGGAGTGTTTATGAAGCTCCTGGGGTGGACTCGAATTTCATTTGTCATCATCTGAATGTCAATCTATCTGTTACCCCTAAGAAACAACCACCTCGGCATTCTTCTAAGGAACATTGTGAGGATGTTAAAAAAGATGTGGTAAAGCTTAAGCATGTAGGGGCAATAAAAGAAGTTTTTTACCTAGAATGGTTGGCCAACATGGTGGTGGTGAAAAAGAAGAATGAGAAGTGGCAAGTGTGTGTAGATTTCACGGATTTAAACAAAGTTTGCCCCAAAGACCCCTTCCCAATACCCCAAATAGACCAGTTAGTGGACGCAATGGTTATTCATCCTAGGATGAGTTTTTTGGATGCCTTTCAGGGGTACCATCAGGTATAATTGGTTCTGGACGACTAGGAGAAGACTGCTTTTGTAATGCCCATTAGGAATTATCATTATAAGATGATATCTTTTGGATTGAAGAATGCAAGGTCTACTTACTGGGGAATGATAACTAGAATGTTTGAATCTCGGCTTGGCAAGAATATTGAGGTCTATATTAATGATATGGTGGTGAAAAGTAAGGTAGTGGTCGAGCATGTTAGTGACCTTGGAAGTGTCTTTGAGGTGTTGAGAAAGCATAAATTGTGCCTTAATGCTTTTAAATGTTCCTTTAGTGTTGGCTCAGGCAAGTTTTTGGGCTATATGGTCACCCACCATAGGATTAAAGTTAACCCTGTTCAGATTAAAGCAATCAATGATTTACAGCCTCCTCAGAATCCCAAAGAAGTGTAAAAATTGACTGGAATGACCGTAGCCTTGAACATATTTATCTCTCGATTCGCATATAGATGTAAGCCATTTTTCCAACTCTTGCACAAATGGAAAGGGTTTAAATGGAGTGAAGAATGTGCCCTCGCTTTTCAGCAATTGAAGGATTACCTTTCTCGGCTACCTATAATGTCCAGTCCCGAAGAGAAAGAAGTCATTTTTGCCTACATTGTTGTGGCTTTTCATGCAGTTAGTCTGGTATTGGTGAGGGTAGAAAATGAAGTACAGCGGTCAGTCTATTATGTGAGTAAGTCGCTACACGAAGCTAAAGTTCGTTACTTGCCCTTGAAGAAAGCCATTTTGGCTGTGGTGCATACTATGCGAAAACTCCCCCACTACTTCCAAGCCCATATAATTATGGTTTTAACTCAACTCCCTTTGCAATCGTTGCTACAAAAAGTTGATTATACGGGGTGAATTGCCAAATGGAGGATGATTTTGGGGGCATTTGACATAAAGTACATACCTCGTACCTCAATTAAAGGGCAGGTCCTCACGGATTTGGTGGCAAAGTTTATTGAGTCTCCAATAGAGGTAGAAGTCAAGGAACACAGACTAGAGGAAGAGCAAGTTCTGGAAATTTCTCTACAGGGGCCCTTACCCTAGAAGTTATATATTGATGGTGTGGCAAATCAAAGGGGATCCAAGTGGGGCTGGTAATAGTGTCCCCAAACAAGATCACTATTGAGAAATCCTTAAGATTGGGCTTCTCAGCCACAAACAATGAAGCTAAATATGAGATTCTGCTAACAGGGATAGCTATGGTTCAAAAGATGGGAGGAAGGCTGTTGAAGTGTTCTTAAACTCAAGGTTAATCGTAGGACAAGTAAAGGGAGAATTGGAAGCCAAGGATTTGAGAATGCAAGGGTATTTAAGTCAAGCTTGGCGTTTGCAGTTAGGTTTTGAATTTTTCATCATACAATAAATCCCAAGAAGTAGAAATATGTATGCTAACTCTTTGGCAACTCAAGCAACCTCTTCTAGACAAGATCTACCTCAGGTCATACTTGTTGAGGATCTATGTAGGCCTGCCGAGGAGAAGAAGGAGAAAATCTAAGTTCACCAGATCTGGGTCGGACCTAGTTGGATGGATCCCTTAGTTCTATTTCTAAAAGAAGATGTTTTGCCTCACGAGAAGGGAGAGGGAGAAAAAATATGAAGGAAAGCTCCTCATTTTTGGTTGTCCGAGGAGCAAAAGTTGTACAAACACTCTTTCTCTGGACCATACTTACTCTGTGTTCATCTTGAAGCAGTGGAGCCACTTTTGGAAGAGTTGCATGAGAAGATATATGGAAGTCATACGGGGGGTAAATCGTTATCACATAGAGCTTTTACACAAGGGTATCGATGGCCTAGTATGCAAAAAGAGGTGCAAGAGTATGTTAAAAAGTGTGGTCAATGCCAGAGATTTGCTCCGAACATTCATCAACCTGGTGGTGTACTCAATCCTCTATCTAGTCCATGACCATTTGCTTAATGAAGGCTGGACATTGTAAGACCATTTCCCAAGGCTGTGGGAAATCGAAAATGGCTTCTGGTCAGAACTAATTACTTCACAAAGTGGGTGGAGGCCGAGCCATTATCCGATATTAGGGACAAATGTATAAAAGTTTGTTTGGGAGAGTATTGTCACTCGATTTGGGATTCCTCACACCCTTATCTCAGACAACGGGCTTTAGTTTGATAGTAAAGCCTTTAAGAGATATTGCTATGAACTAGGCATTAGGAACAGGTATTCAACTCTAGCCTATCCGCAAAGAAATGGGCAAGTTGAAGCAGTCGACAAAGTCAATATGAATGGGCTTAAGAAGAGGTTAGATGAAGTAATGGGTGGATGGGTGGAAGAGCTACCACACGTTCTTTGGACGTATCAGACCACTCCTCGTCAATCAACCGGGGAAACACCCTTTTTAATGACATATGGGTCTGAGGCCATGATCCCTCTAAAGTCTGGGTTTCCAACACTAAGGACAAGCTTGTTCACCTCAAACAATAATGATCAGCTATTGGAGAGAAGTTTAGATTTTGTTGATGAAAGAGGAGAAGCAACCATGGTTCAGCTAGTGTATTATCAATAGAAACTTAAACAAGGGTATGATACAGGTGTGAGGGCAAGGCCACTAGCACCAAGTGACTTGGTGTTGAGAAAAGTAATGAGTACTGCAAAAAACCCATCGTGGGGAAAGCTAGGGCCTATATCACATTACTTCGGTGGCTGGTATAGGCGCTTACTTTTTGGAAGATTTAGATGAAAATGTTGTACCACGTCAGTGGAATGTAAATAATCTACGAATGTACTATTATTAATTAAAGGTAGTCCTGCCATTTTCTGCTTCTACTATTATACGTTTTATTCCAATTATTCATTTAAGTGTTTAACAGAACTTCGATCATGCCTGATTTCTCGGACCACATACCTTGGGTAAATTAATACTTCCACTTAGATTGTTTTTATGTTAAATAGAACCTCGGCTAGGTTCGATTCCTCGGGTCACCTGCCTTGGGTAAACTAACACTTAGATTGTTTTTTTGTTAAACAGAATCTCAGCTAGGTTCGATTCCTTGGGTCACATGCCTTGGGTAAATTAACACTTAGATTGTTTTTATGTTAAACAGAACATCAGCTAGGTTCGATTCTTTAGGTCACTTGCCTTGGATAAATTAACACTTAGATTGTTTTTACATTAGATGGAGCCTCAACTAGGTTCGACTCCTTGGGTCACCTACCTTGGCTAAGTTAACACTTAATCTGTGTTTGTGGTATTCAATCTAACCTTGGTTATGTTCGATTTCTCATATCACCTACCTTGGGAAATTAACACATCAGTACAAATACTTAATTATAAATGGGCATGGTAAACAAATAGTAAATCTTAAAAGGCGTAAATGCACTTTTGGTCCCTACATCTAAATTGATTTCGCTCCTAGGTCAGTCCTTGATTTCAAAAAATCATTTTTATTTTGGTCACTGCTGTCAATCTAGTAACAGAAAAATCTGAGGTGGCAAACAAAGTGCATAGGTGGTGTGTTAGATGCTGATGTGGCAAATAAAATAATATTAAAAAATTTATTTTGCTTTTAAAAATGACAATTCAACATTTTAATTAATAAAAAATAAATAAAAATTAAAAAAAAACTTTTTCAATTTTAAATATTAAGAAAACAATTTGTAGTGACTATTTCAATTTTTCTTGAACTTTCTTAAGAAACAAACATGAAGTTAACACCCCTTTTCATTCTAGACTGGTGTGTCTGTGTTTGTGTTTTTATCTATTTCATTTTCTTCTTTCTTTAAAGATAAACCAAAAAAAGAAAAATCAAAACAAAAATAACTTAATAAATAAATATTATTGGTAAGTGTTTGTGTCTGTATCTTTTCTTTTTTCTTTTTTTTAGATCCTCTCTTTCTCTGTCTCTTGGCGCATATTTGTGTTTGTATCTTTCTTTTTCTTCTTTCTTTGTTCAAGCTTTTGATCCCTCTCTCTCTCTCTCTCTCTCTCTCTCTCTCTCTCTCTCTCTCTCTCTCTCTCTCTCTCTCTCTCTCTCTCTCTCTCTTAATCTCTGACTTTTTCTTTCTCTCTAAACCCGACTCTCTAATCTCTAGGTTTTTCTAGTTTTTCGTTGGGTGGTCGGTAATGGAGGTGGATCAGTGGTCGAGGTGGAGATCGGTGTGGCCATGGGTCTTGGATTATGGGTTTGTTGGAGATGGAGATGGAGATGGAGATGGCTGGGTTTTTCTGGGTTTCAATGGGGGTGGGTTGTGGTCGTGGAGATTGGTGTGCGTCTTGGATTTGTGTTTATAGGTTTGGTTGTAGGTAGGGTTTTTTTGGGTTTCTATAGGGGTGGGTGGTCGATAGTGGGGTGGAGATTGGTGTGGCCGTGTTTGTGTTTCAGAGATGGAGATGTCTCGGTGAGTTTGGTTTCATGTTTGTGGTTTTTTTTTTTTTTTTTTATGTCGATTTGTATGTTTATTTCTTGGATTTATTGGGTTTGATTTACTAGAGGTTTATGGGTTTGATTTCTTGGATTAATTGGGTTTGATTTCTTAGATTTATTGGGTTTGATTTACTAGATGTTTATGGGTTTGATTTCTTGGATTTATTGGTTTTGATTTACTAGATGTTTATGGGTTTGATTTCTTGGATTTATTGGGTTTGATTTGGGGAAGAACATGAAGCATGAAGTTCATGTCCTAGGGAAGAAGAAGAATAATGTTCTTCCGAAAATAATGAAAAGGAAAAAAAAAATTAAGGTGTTTTTAAAAAAATTATTTCGTTGTTTTTTTTTTTTTTTTAATTTTCTGAGATGGCTTTTTTATTTATTAAAATGCTAACATGGTATTTATTAATGTTATTTTATTAGCCATATCAGCATCTAACATGCCACCTATGCACTCCGTTTGCCATCTCAGATTTTCTATTACTGGGTTGATAGCAGGGACCAAAATAAAAATGATTTTTTGAAATCAGGGACTGACCTAGGAGCGAAATTAATTTAGGGACCAAATCGAGAATCAACCCAAAATGTAGGGACTAAAAGTGTATTTACGCCAACATAAAAATATCAATACAAGTTAGTACGACAAAGTTTTAACAAAAAAATTCCATTAAACAAAGTTCAAAGGGGTACATATAGAAGAGAAGGCAAGTAAAGACAAAATGCCTTATATATATATATATATATATATATATATATATATATATATATATATATATAATAGCACAATAAAAAAATGGTCCTATTGCTACATTCCCTTAGCCTTGGGAGTCTTTTGTGTCCTTGTCCCTGTGGTGGGCTGCGCTTCAGCAATTGGAGTTGGAGTAGGAAGAACCACTTTGGTTGTTAAGACAGTTGTGGAGGAGTCTTCTGCTATTTGAGGCACCTTGGCTACCATCTCAGTGCTTTGTGGAGCAGCTGCACTAGGCTTGGAAACAGCTGACTCGGTTTGCTTAGTCTTGGTAAGGGCAATGGTGTTTGGCTGTTGTTTAGCTGGTTTGGATTGGGCAGGAGCAGTAGTGTTGGACTTTGGTGGGGGTTTCCCAACAGAGCTCGTTGGAGTTGGGCCAGAGGTACTGATTGAAGGTTGACTAACTAGACGTGCCCTGGTTGTTGGAGGGTAGAAGGCTTTCTCTAGATTCCTTAGCTTTGAATTGGGGTTTACTCAAGTAGCATTAAAGGCCTCAATCCAGGTTTGAAGGCAAAAGCTATGGCATACGACAAGGAGTTGAGATTTGGGGTGGGCCTCAGTTTCCTTCTATCCTTGGTCATATGTTTGCTCAACCTTGTTCATCTCCTCATCCTTCTAGCTTAGCTCCTTCTTCAGCTCAGAGATGGTCGTCTGAGCAATTGCGAACTAGCTCTCTACCTACTTTAATTGTAAGAGCTGCTCCCAAGCTTGCCTTTCTGAGCTCTCTAATAAGGCTTTAGCACTCTTTCTGGCCTTATCCCATTCTGCCGACTTAGGGAGAGTCTCCTTCAGCTTCTTGTATGTTAAGGTCAGAGACTTCTGCGCGATATAGCGCTTGGACTCCCCTTCCTTTAGATCATGGAATGCCTGGTCGACCTATTCTTCTACTACATGTGCTGCTTAGGTGGCCTGTGCATTAATAGTTGAGATAGAAATTATTAGGAAAGTATGCATATAATGGACGAGATTGTAATAATAAAATTTTGTAGGTAGAAAAATGAGTGTAAGGAAATCTTACCAAAGTAAGGTCCTTCTTTACAGATAGGAAGAGCTCATGTTTTTTCAAGTTCCGAAGTTCATCCATATCCTTTGAGAGAAGAAGCGCTTGTTCCATAGCATTGGCCACATAGTCCACTCTTCTGCCATCGAAGTTACGGATTGAAGCATCTTCACGGAGAGGTGAACTGTCCAATTCAAATGTAGGATACCAATTCGGAACCTAAGATCGTCGCTCAGAGACAGTTTCTGAGCTTTCCCCTCCCATTCTTTGTTAGGCTTGGGTCATCTTCGCCACCTTGGTGGGCTCAAGAAGTGCTTCCTCTTGGACTTCCCTCTTCGATGGGGCCTCAATCTCCTTTCTTGTCCCCTTTTTCGTTTTTTATCAACTAGTTCAGTTTGTGTAGGGGTTAGAGGAATTGGAGTTGGAGGCCTAGGAACTATTGGGACCTAGGGAGCTATAGTCCCAACATGAGATTCTAGTAGGGAGAGTAGATCTGCCAATCTCTTCTCTATCACCATCCCTTCAGGCACTTTGATAGCCTTTTGGTCCTTATTAACTAGGGTTGCAGCTGGATGTGGGCTGAGTCCTTCCTCCTTGGACTCATTTGTATGGTAAAAAATCTCAAAATCCTAGTCTCAAATGGGATTTTCAGTGTCCTCCTCTGAAGTATTATCCTCAGATTCTGTCTCAGCTTCTTCGTCCGAGGATGTAATTTCCTCTATGATGGGTTGAGGATCTTTGAAATTACGTTCCCTCTAGAGGAGGCTTGCTTATATATCCTTCAATAGCCACGTCAACTAGGGCAAGATGAGAGTCTCAAGCCTTGATTGCGTGCTTAGACAATTGGAAGTGATTAGAGATGGGTTTAAAATCCAGAATCACGTGAACTGCGCAAAGTTGACCGTCCCGATGTAGGAAGATCTCAAACCTCCAGAACTCAATTAAGTAGATTGAAGTTTGCCAAGCTTCATCTCTTGTTAATAGCTTTTTTATCTGAGGAAGAGCAATTAAGAATTCATGTTAGTTTGTAGGCCAGACAAGCTCAAATTTTAGCAAGTAAGAAAAAAAAAATATGTACACAAAAGTAAAACGATGATGATGCGGATATGTAAATGAACTGTTTATAGAATTCCCTAAGATAACATAGACTTTTTAAGTGTCCCTAAGCCATCCTACCTAGAGTTCCATCCTAGGTAGGATAATGGAGTTCGTCATGCCACTCCCTTGAAACAATGAGAAAGTCCTTGTCCATGCCTTTGTTCGTCTTGGGGAGACAAGAGATTATCCTAATGGCGGGAACCCTAGTTTTTAAGTAATACCCCCTGTCGACGCCTTTTTGACAATGGTACACCCAGTTTATGTCGTGATGGGTAAGATGTATACCCAACTTTTTATTCAATGCATCTACACTACCTAATATTCTAAACATGTTTGGAACATATTGGGTAGGTCATAGCCTAAAAAGATTTAAAAAATCCCTAGTGACTCTACTCATAGGAGTCCTCATACCCTCTTCAATGAAAGCAATCATGGGAATTGCAATGGCTCCGATTGGCCTCTTCTCTTGCCACTAACTTGGGTTGCAATGCCGTATTTACACATTGCTAGGAATCCTATAGTATCTCTTAAACTCTTCTCGGTGTTCAAGAGTGTCAACCAAACTAAAAAATCTACCAATTTGACAAAAAGAAAAAAAAAATCTACTAGTATGAAAATGCACACTTACAAATTTGAGGAAGAAGGACTCCTTGGACGAGGTTATCAAGTGTGAGGAGCGTATTTATGTTCTTTTATGCTTCTAGGGAGACAAAATGGAGATAAGAACCTTACATCTCTCTATATATAGGCTGGGAAAAAAGAAGCGGTAATCTTCCCGCCCCTTCTGATGACGAATTTAGAGTCGTTCGATCACGATCTCACTGTAGAACATGGGAAACAGCAGGCCGCCTGTTGCATTTATTGCGGAGTTACGGATTCTAAAGCGTTAGGAGCGGGTCATAGTTAGTTGAAAAGATGTGCTCATGTGGGAACCTATTTGTGAGTGTGCCATTGTCAACAACTTTTATTAGCCAAAACCTCACTTTTCTAGGTTGGGAATGAAAAATGAGGTTCTAGGGGGATATTGTGAGGACGAGGATTCCAAATCTAATTTAAACGGACAGTCAAGATTATTTCCGAGGACGCACCTTGAACCTCAGGAACGAGCACTAGTTATGTGAGGCACATAAAGTTAAAACATCAAAAAGGAAAGAAAGTAGACTTGGCATGGAATACGAGAAGGATGAAGAAAGAAGGGTATAGAAGTCATCTCCTCCGCATTAAATACAAGACCACCACTCCTCTGGCTGCATTAATGAGGAAATGACCATGAATAGTGGTGGCACAGCTGAGATTATAAGGTAAAGCTTACCGGTATGCTCCGGATGGGATAGGAGTCCTAAGAGTACAATCTCAGCCCTCCAAGTGTAAGATTCAGATGATTTGTGGTTGGATATAAAAGGAAAAGGAAGATCCAGATGCAGGGGGATGAGAAACAAGGAAGAAAACCATTCTGTAACTAAGAACTTAAATATTTGTACAAGTCTAAGAGATATATATATATATATATATATATATATATATATATATATATATATATATATATATATATATATAACAACATTCCATCCTCGGACTTGACCAAGGAGTGTTTTTCCTTTCAATTTGTTTGTCTTAGTCATTCCAGCACCAACTAACCTATTGTGATTTACGTTTTAACTCATTGAACGTTCAGTAACAAACCCACTCTCTAACAAATCTATTGTTATGGGCTTATTGGGCCATTGTCCAAATATTTTGGGCTGTGAATTAAAACGAGCCCTTACAATAACAATCTTTATTTGACACTTAAAATACATTTGTATAACAAAATCTACATGTTTGGTAGTTTTAAATATATATGCTTGAAAATGCTTTCAGATTGTTGGATGAACATAACAGTATTTTGAATTTACTCAATAGAGACTCACCAAAATTTTATGCTTAATAGATATATATTGCAATTTGTCCACAAATGACAGCAATCGAGTAAATGGAAAAAGAACATTTACAACACTTAAAAATTTTTCAAACCAATAAATTTGTTCTTCTTGATCTCATCTTTTCTACTCCTAAGATACTTTTAATGCTCTGAGATCCAATTAAATGATATTTGAGCTTAACAGATATTGGACTAT
Organism: Quercus agrifolia; assembly: GCA_029955455.1. Taxonomy (NCBI): domain Eukaryota; kingdom Viridiplantae; phylum Streptophyta; class Magnoliopsida; order Fagales; family Fagaceae; genus Quercus; species Quercus agrifolia. Next base: position 32,376,183 of record JARQAD010000009.1, on the reverse strand, counting down.
AGTAATAATGACTAAAAGCTTTAACTAAAGTTGCCTTAATGCACACTTGTTCTTTAAATTTCTATTTGTCAAGCTTTGCTTATAGGCATTTCTCATTTTCTATGTTTTTCTTGTGCATAAAGTAGAAATTATTAAGGATTTAGTGTCAATAAAATTATGTATTAAGTCTGTTATCACTCAATGAAAAATACAATCTTATTGTGAAATGTAGACAGTATTCAAGCTAGATATTCAAGACTCACAAACCAAACAACTTTCCTAACCACAACAGTTAGCTTAAAATGACAAACTAATGAAATTTAAACATTCATTTAGCTAATTCTATCTATTAATTATTTGAATTTCCCACCTCAAATCCCAAACAATTTCCCAAAAACCAAACAGTCCCCAAATTTTCTCACCAACCAATGAGCTAACTAGTCTCTAAATGATAACTATTTTCTTCCCTTTCTATTATATTTATCTAAAATCATACTATTGTTCTAGCCACAACACAACACGTATACTTTAAATAATAAGAATTTCATTCAAGAAATTAAAAATAAGATAATTTAAACTGTTACAAAAGTAATGTTCTTATTCGTATTTCATTCCTTCACACCATAAGTTTGATACAACAAATAAATTTGAAATTTGAAATCTATTTTTTTTTTCTCTTTCACTGTTCAACAATTTCTCATAACCCACTATCCAATTAAGCCATAAACAACAAAATTTTAAGCACCATTCAAGAAAAAAAATAAATTTATTTTTCTTTCCTCATATTTCTTGGTAATCAAACAACTTTACAATTCTTCCATAAGTTTATATACATTGGAAACATTGGGTCCTTTTAATCAAAATTTACAAAATTATATTTCCCATTATATTTGTCATTAGTTTAAAAGTTTCAATATTATATACTCTAAAAAAAATTTAACTACAAAGTGGGACTCTTCACCTTTAGCACAATATTTATGAAAATGAATATTCATAAAGTATGAGAGAGTTTTGCAAGAAATAAAATAAAAGTTATAAGAGAGAAGATTATCATTATAATTAATCAAAACATTTGACACAATGAGAATAAGCAAGCAATAAAAGAGATTATTCATAACTTATAAAAGAGAAATCAGTCAAAGTAATATATATTATAAATCACAATCAACTCGATGAGTAAGAACACTTATGAAGTTCTCTGTTTTAGTGTATTGAGTTAAAATTTTAGCGACGATGTGACATGGTCACCGACAAAACCTTTTGTTATCAAACACAAAATAGTTAATAACAATCTAAAAATAAAATTTATTTTCTCAATCAAATTTAACAAAATGTTGCAATGATTAAAAACAAAAATTACTTATCAAATTGCAACCATATTCTCTATCATTAAATCCAATGCAAATTTAAAAATTCCAACAGCAATGCAATAGATCAATGTAAATTTGGCAGTTCTAAGTCATGTAATATATCTATTACCCACTATAAAAATAAAAATAGCAAGATGAAAATCTAAATTAGGTTTACATTGAATAAGAAAATCTTGGATTTGAAATGGAGTCAATTGGACCATTACGAACATTCTTATATACAAATCATAAATTTTTCTCTACATTAAAATTTTTAGTACAATGAATTTGCCTCTGCAAAGACACATTTCAAACCTCTAAGTAGACTATTTCTTCTACATACCAATAGTAATAAAAACATACAATCGAATACATTTACAAATTTCAATAACATAACATATCTTACAAACCCTAATGTTTATATCTTTGTACTTTATGTTGATTCCTAATTTCCCATCTGTCCTTAGTATGATATCAAAAAAAGCCAATTTGATGTAAGACTAGAAAATAAAAATTTTCAATATCCTATTGCACATCTATCAATAATCTGATTTTTATTTTGGCTTCAATATTTATCTATCAACTTTTGCCTAATTTTGTAACTTCAAGCCTTAAATTTGCAATTCAATCTAATTTCCATGTGAAGATCATCCTTGGGGAATCTAACTGTTCTAAATCAAAGCTTACAATTCTAAAAGGAATAGGTCAAGAGCATAAAACCACTTTGCATATAGATGTAATGTATGCTTTTTGATTTCTCAAGAGTAATGCTATAAGAAAATACAAATGCATATATCAGTAGTCATATTACTTTACATAAATCATAACACTATAATTTGATTTCACTTCTTCTCTAACCCAATGCAATTCACCAAAGACCACAAAAGATTTTTATGAAAATAGCGTAGATACCCAAAAGCCCACAACCTACTAATATGAAGTCATGCCATAGGACCTAAAGTTCTAGGTTATTTGTAGTAAACATACATACTGTGGCTAAACTCACGTACTCTTCTGAATTAACCCCTCCTAAGTCCTTAAGGAAACAAATTTGTTTCTAAATCAAACATAATATTCTTTCATTTCTAACATATTTTGAACTTCAAAGAATAGACATCATGTTATTCCATAATTAAACTATTGTCCAAATAAATATGATTCTCATCAAACACCAACTACTAGGCAAAAGTTTTGTAGCTTGAAGATTTGTTTCCAATTATCTAGTATCTTGAATAAATTGTAAATTAGCTGGATGAATTTGTTAATATTTGTCATTGTGGCCTAGGGAACTAATCTTGGATTAGACAAGGTGGATGTCTAATACCTTTTAAATCTAGAACTTGGCCTTGAATGTAATCTAAGGGATGTAGATTGGGGTTTTTTTTTTTTTTTTTCCTTCTCGATGTAATGTCATTTTTATAGTCTTTTGGTGCAACTAGGAAACAAAACAAAAGATGTACTTTATTTTTACTAGATTTTGACCAAAGCCATGTAATTTTTTTTTTTTTTTTTAAATTTTCAAACATTTAATGTAATTCTATTTACCCTTAGAGTTTTTTTCCCTTCTATAATTAAATTAAGTAGCCATTCCAATGTAAGGACCTTAGGATAGGAAATAACATACATAGTTGAATCTCCACCTTGAGATTTCATATTTGCCATCAATGGTTTCATTTTATTATGAAAAAGAATTCTAATCCTCTTGGGTCATGGTTCTTGCACATGATAATCTCTTAGGAGGTCCAATATAGCCATGCAACAAAGAAAAATATTAGGATTAGTTTAGGCATATGAATGTTGAGCCAGCGTCTTGAACCCACAATGATCGAGGCTAAATAATAATAATAATAATATCATTATGTTATTTTTTTTTTAAAGACTCCCTCCCATTTTGAATTCCTCTCTGACCAAAATCAAAATGACGACTTAATCATTGGGGGGTATTTGAGATATAATTGATGGATTTGTCTAAGTTCGATGGATGAGATTAGGGACTTGTCTTTCTCCAAACTTGACTGATGACTTATGCTTCTAGAGAATGAGATTGATTTGGTTTTCCACTACTAGACATCAATGCCTTTAAGTTGTTTTGTTCATTGTCTTTAAGCAAAAGATTAGAGGGGAAAAAAACCATATTTGATTGGTAGATTCTTGAACAAGTTAGTAGACCAAACAATTTAACTGCAGTTTGAAGGCTATGATTGTTTTTCTACTTATTTTGGGTTTTAAAAAATAAATTGGTGGGTAATTCTTGGAAATTATTCCAATCAAAAAATTCAATTGTTAAAACCATGACTTAAAGCAACTATTATTTGTTGTAAAGAGTAGGTATAATATTAGTAATCTACAAAGAGAATAAATTATAAGATCTAAGATTTTTGTTATTTGTAAAAAAAAAAAAAAATTAAGAAGCTTTTGTATTTTATAAATATAAAATAAAAGGAGAAGTACTTAGTGCTACAATTATTTTATTTTGATATACAAAAATAGGATTAGAGCAATTGCATCAGTTCTTGTAAAAGATTTCGTATATTTTACAAAAAGAAACTACTTTTTCTATTTTACACCATCATTTTTACAGATCACCCACATCAGTCAATCTATTATACATTCTATTTTATATAAATAATATTTTTTTTATTCTTCTTTTAATATTATTTTATTTAAATAATAAAATATCTCTTTATCTCTTTATCTAATTTCTCACATGTCCTCCTCCTCAAACTCTCCACCTCTCTTTATCCCTAACCCACAAACTCATCCCTTGAACTCTCCGCCTCCCGTATCTCTCAGATCCATCATCTCTCTCCCTCTCAGGTACATCATCTCTCCCTCATATTTCTCTTCTCAATTTTCTCTCATCCATCATCCCTCTCATCTTCCTTTGAGCTTGTTTTCACAAGCAAAGCCCAGCCCGACCTAGCCCATCATCGGTAGATCTGGTGGCAACAACAACATCGGGTTTAGGATGGGTTTTCCGGTGGGTTTGAGTTGATTTAAGATAGGTTTGGTATGGTTTTGGGTTGATTTTGGTTTTTCGACGAGTGGTGATGGGTTGCAGTAATGGTGGTGGTTGGGTGTTGCAGGGTTGGTGGTTGGGTGTTGCATCTTCCTCTTCTTTTGTCAAGAGTTATGAATGTTGGGGGAAAAATAGAGAATTTGACAATAACTATCAGCTGGGGTGAGAGAAAATAATAATAAACTAATTTATGCACAGCTATAGTAACCGTGCATATTTACACGGTTATTGTAACATCTTGGCGTAAATGCACTTTTAGTCCTTACATTTTGACTTTTTTCCATTTTAGTCCCTACATTTTAATTTTACTACTTTTAATCCCTAAACCAATTAACGCGTTCCATTTTGGTAATTTCCGTCAGTCAACCGACGGAAATAGCTTAGTGGCTATCAAAAGCAATAAAATATTATAAAAATGCCACATCACCCCTAACACATCAACATATAAATTTAAAAAATTATTTTTTTAATTTTAACTAAATAATAAAAATAAAAACATAATTAAAAACTAAAATTAACGTGAATTAAGATTGTTCTTCATGTTCTTCAGATTATTCTTCATTTTACAACTTGTTCTTCATATTCTTCCCAAATCAAACCCAACATCCAAGAACTCAAACCCATCACAAGAACACAAACCTAGCAACCCAAGAACTCAAACCCAGATCACTAGGACATAAATGAAAACAAGAAGAAAAAATCAAACCCAGAGATCATCAAACCCAAACCAATCACAACAAACCCAGATCAACACAATCAAACCCAGATCCCACTGCCAATGACCGACACAAAGAACACAAACCCAAACCCAACCTTCAATCTCTAGCAACCCAGAACATCACATGAAAAATCAAACCCTCCATACAAACATCAAACCTAGAAACAATCCCATAAATTTCAAACCCAAATTCGAGAAACCCGTAAACAATTTTATAAGTTAAACGTAATTGTACTTATAGATCTATTTGTAGAATTGAATAATTTTAAAACTTAGCGACTTAGAGATCATGATGAAATTTCAAATACAGCTAGCAAATGAACCCAAACCAACCACCACCACTGAACCACAACAACCCACAAATCAACAGCCGCCACCACTACATCATTGAAACACCACAAACCCAAAAATTTCAACAAAATTTCCATACCAACCGAGCCACAAACAACCACTGAGATACATACCCATTGCCACTGCCAAACTCACTGCCGAATCACCAGCTGAGATCCATACCCAAACCCATTGCTGAGCCACAAACAACCACTGGGATTCCTACCCTTTAGTTCTAAGATGAGAACAAAGACCCAAAACCCATGCAAGACCCAAGATCCATACCCTTCAGTTCTGTCGAGCCACAAATGAGCGATCTTCAAGCGATCTAAAACCCAAGACCCACGCAAGCAATCTTCAAGCAGAAACGAGCAATCTTCAATTGGAAACAAGCAATCTCCAAGACCCACACAAGCAAAAACGAGCAATCTTCGCCGTTGCCATCGCCAACTGAGCTGCTGAGATGGGAGAAAGGAGAGTAATTGGAAACATTAGGCAAGAGGCAGAGAAAAGAGAGGGTTCAGTGAATATTTTTTTATTAAATAGGAGAGAGAAAATTACTGTTTATAATATTTAATTTTAAGAACCTGCTACGGTGACGTTGTGAATAATTTTAAATCTGTTGATCTGAGTTTGTTGTGATTGGTTTGGGTTTGATGATCTCTGAGGTGTTGAATTTTGGTTTTTTCTTCTTGTTTTCATTTATGTCCTAGTGATTTGGGTTTGAGTTCTTGGGTTTCTAAGTTAGTGTTCTTGTGATGGGTTTTAGTTCTTGGTTATTGGGTTTGATTTGGGAAGAATATGAAGAACAAGTTGTAAAATGAAGAACAATCTAAAGAACATGAAGAACAATCTTAATTCACGTTAATTTTAGTTTTTAATTCTGTTTTTATTTTTGTTATTTAGTTAAAATTAATAAATTAATTTTTTAAATTTATATGCTGATGTGTTAGGGGTGATGTGACATTTTTATAATATTTTATTGCCTCTGGTAGCCACCTCAGCTATTTCTGTCGGTTGACTGACGGAAAGAACCAAAATGGAACGTGTTAATTGGTTTAAGACTAAAAGTGGTAAAATTAAAATGTAGGGACCAAAATGGAAAAAAGTCAAAATGTAGGGACTAAAAGTGCATTTACGCCTAACATCTTTGTATATTTACAAAGGTTTAGAAATATTGATGCATGTGTTTTTTTGGTTATATTGTGCAAATTTTTGCACTTTTTGTATTTCGTAATAACTGATGCAATTGCTCTTAGGTTTTCAAACCAATGAGCCCACCACCCATGTATTGTGTGGGGATTAGTGCTACATTTTATAAAGTATTATTTTCCAAAATAAGAGTATTCACATCCATGAAATATAAAATGAAAAAAGTGTCCAATCTTGCACATTTAATTCCAAAATTCTCATGCATAAGTTAGCTAAACTTGTGCAAATATACACTATTATGTAATTTTGTATTTAATATTTTATTAATTTATCTTTTTCTGTCTATCTTCCTCGTATGTGTCTCTTCCCCAATTCCCCTCACTTTTTTTTTTACCATCTCTCTCTCTCTCTCTCTCTCTCTCTCTCTCTCTCTCTCTCTCTCCCCATTTAAACAAGACAACATTTTTGCAAATCACCTACCACTGCCCAACTACCATCACCACAACCCATTACAAGTTACAACACTCTCTCCATTTAAACAAGACAACATTTTTGCAAATCACCTACCACCACCCAACTTCCATCACCACAACCCATTACAACACATGATATTCCAATCATAAAAATCAACCCAAAACAAAGGAAAATCAAATCCCAAATCAACCTTAAATCAAAAAACCCAAATCCATCAATAGAAAACCAAAAATCAAACCTTCAACGGAAAACCTACAACCCAGCACCACCTAACCACCACCACCACCACCACCACCATAACCCACTACAACACATGGTCTTTCAATCACAAAATCAACTTAAAAAAGGAAAATAAAATAAAAAATCAACCTAAACCCACTAACAGAAAGCCCAAAATCAAACCTTTAACGAAAAACTCAACAATTGAAAACCCAAAATCAAACCTTCAACGAAAAACCCATCGACCCAAACCTAAATCGAAACCGTCGTTGTTGGTGTATGCTTTGACTGATTGTTTCAAAGAGAAGAATTGGTGTTTCGATGTCGTGACTTTGTATGAGAGAGAGCTTAAAGGAGAGAGAAATTTTGAGGGACACGAGTGAAAGAGAGGGCTGAGAGAAGGAGAGATTTTTTTTTAGAACAGAAAGACTTGAGGATGAGATATAAGAAAAAAAAAATCTATACTATATATAAGAGAATTCCCCTCTTTCAACTGGATTTTTATGTGATTTAAAAATACCCTCATTAGTGAATGGTAACTTTATTTAGAAATAAAGTCATAAATGTTAAATAACAAATTTCATTTCAAATTCAAAAAGAGAGTTCCTAAAAAAGAAATTACAGTTATTGCTTATCACTAAAATTTATCATTTTTATTTGTTTGAAAAATAAAAAAATATTTCTAAATTATAATAGATGCAAATTATTAACATTTATCCAAAAAAATAGAAGCGCCTTTGAGCACGCGCATGAGTGCGTGCTCAGAGGTTAGTAGTAATAATAATAAAATTATTATTTAAATAAAATAGAGTGTAAAATAGATAATATGATGTGAGTGGTTTTGAAAAGTTGTTATTTTTAAAATAGAAAAAAGTAGTTTCTTACATTTAAATAGATAGAATTTTTTTAGACAAACTGATGTAAATGCTGTAACAGATAAAATCAAATTTAAAATAGACATAATCAATATTTTTATTGAGAAAAATATTATGTCCACAACATTTTCATAATAAATCATAAGTGACAAGTTCTTATGGGTTGTTATTGTGGGTAAAAAAGGTAATTTCAGTGATATGTTTAAATTAGAACCAATAACAATTTATTACATATAAGTTCCGTTTGGTAACAATGTTTAAAAAATGAAACACTTATTTCCAAATACCTTTTCAACCATACATATTCTACAAAACTTAAATAATATTACTAGAAATTTCTTACCAAACAGGCTCATAATTTATTATAAAAGTGTTGTAAAAATGTAAAGATCGGCTGCTAAAAAAAAATTATTTTCAATCATATTTTTTAAAAAACAAGCGAAGCAAGAAAACATCCCTCACATCCTCATCATCAAAAGGTCAGATGTACATAAATGGTTTCAACAAGGCTCCGCCGCATACAAACTATACCAATTTTTAATTATCGTGAAATCAAAGCCATTATTTATTTCTCCGTGTTTCTTTTTTCTTCTCTCTCGCTTTTCCCCTTCTCTCGATTTAGGGCGCACGCACATTTAAAAAAAAAAAAAACGCAAACTCGCTCTGTGTCTCAGAATCAAAACCCTTCCTTTCCCCCTCTCTCTCTCTTTCGCTGATCTACTTCTCAGGTACTCTCTCTATCTCCCTCTGTGCGCGACCGAGTTGATTCGGGCTCGTCCCGAGTTCGATCTCGAATCGCTACGAGTTCATGTGTTCGGTTCAGATCCTCTTTTCTATGTCACTCTTAAACTGTTCCTTATCGTTTCTTTTATAAATCTTGATCGCAAGATTAGGGTTTCTCGACGAGGTTTTGATTTTTTGAGTTTTAAATTTGTTATTTCTGGTGCATGTTTTAGTATAGGACTAGTAGTTTATTTTTTTGCATTTAATTTCTGTTTGGGGACTAAGAAAATTTGGGGGTAGGAAAACAGTGTGGAAATTGTGAAATACGCGTTTTCGTGCTGGATTAGTATTTTGAGGGAAATAGAAAGCTTATTTTAACTAAGTCAAACAGTCTGAGAAGATGAGAAATCTACACTTTGGATTCGTAGTTTCTCTTATATCTTTCATTTTTCTCAGTAACCAAACGGAAACGTAATATTTTGTTTTTCTTTTTGGTGATTTAACCTCAGTTATGTGATATTGCATGTTGCATAATAACACTAGGTAGGTACATTGCATTGAATTGTTAGTAAGGTATGGAAAATATTATGGTTAGCTAATTTTAGCTTTATAGTACGAGTAGAATATCCCCAAAAGTTTTGGGATTAAGGTTGTTGTAGTATCTCAATTGCATATTATTTATTTTTTGATGCATAATACAAATTTATTTTGTGTCTGGGGAAATGTTCTGATATTTAAACTAATTCAGAGCTCTATTCTTAGGTGGTTCTGTTATTGTCAATGGTGTTGTTTTATGTAGTGAGATAGGAATATGGTTGGGTTGGTCTGATTTTTACACCTGATGTTGTACTAATCTCTAGGTTTTGTTCAAATCAGTTACCTGTTCATGTGTCAAAGTGTGGTTGTTGAAAGTTGAAATATTATTTATGTTCACAAAATAAAGTATGAAAACCCCGGATTTTATTTTTAAGCATTGTTGATGCTAGACAGTAGTTTTCTTTAGAAAGCGTGGCATAAACCTCAATGTGATTCTAGGTTTTAAAACTTCGGAGAAGCATAAGGTTTTTGTCATGGGATTTTTTTATTTTTATTTTTTGTAGTTTTTGCATAGTAATCATAAGTATTTTGACGAGTGTGTAGTGCTTGCAACATTCGTGGTTTGTTCATTTGTTTCTACTGGTTGTTTGCTGCAGATTTTCTTTCAGTATTTGGAGCTTTCTCTTACAAACATTTTGTTCTTTTCAGGCTATAAGTTGAGTATCACAGAGCAAAACTATTCATTGTCCACCAATCTTTTCACTCTGTAGACTAGGAGTGCTGTTTCTCAACAAGGAATGACTTTTTGATGCTCAAGCAATGTCGGGGTTACTTAATGTATTGTCTCTTATCTACATGAATTCTTCTTTCCGTGGACTCTGAGCTTTGGCCACCTCTGCCTGTCTTGGATATTTTGTCTATTGTCTTATACCTACAGATTTATTCTATATTGCTACAGTTTTGGACCATTTACTTGCTGAATGTTAAGTTTTGGTCTGTAAGAAACATGCTGTTTTTTGTTGTAGTTCTTTTAAGCACTACTTGTGAGTTTTGTGTGTTTGTTTTGGTGCCTTATTTTATTTTGGATCTAGGGTCTTTGAAAAAGGTCATACCCAATGCGCTAAGCTCGCACTTTGTGGCGTCTGGGAGAGGTGAATCATTGTAATTAGATTTGTGGTGCATCTTTTATGTGGCTTTGTTTAGCATGGTTGCATTATGGAGTATATGATGTCAGTAGAAATTGGAGATAAGCAGGTGATGTATTTGGAATTTTAGGATCATACTGAAGGGTTAGGCACCTAGTTTTATAATGGAATTATCTGAAAGGAAGGTAGCATTTGTCCGCTGTTTTTACAGCCCCATAGTCTAGGTTACTTTCTTGGACATTCTAATGTTTAAGGATAAATTAGTATTTATAGACCTCTACTTCTGTAAAAGGTGACATTTCTTATGCATTTTGGATGCATTACTTGCAATCAATGTTTTGTTGTCTTCTTTATTTATTTATGCATGTGTGTGTGTAATATGTGATTCAAATTCACTTGGTTTATCTGTTTATTGTGAAATGTACTGTGCTTTCTTGTTGCAGTCTTCTCTCAACAGTTCAGCTTCAAACCTTCCAGATAGTACTGGGCGATCTTTTGCTACGTCTTTCTCTGGTCAGTCTGGTGCTGCCTCCCCCGTTTTTCATCACACTGGTGGGTAGATATTGCTGTAGTTTCACTCATGTGTTCTTCAGAATTAATGAAATTCCAAGTATTTTTTTGGCAGGAACCATTCAGGGGCTGCACAATATTCATGGAAGCTTTAACGTTCCCAACATGCCTGGTACACTAACGTCAAGAAACTCAGCAATAAATAATGTTCCTTCTGGTGGGGTTCAACAGCCAACTGGCAGCCTTTCTAGTGGGCGATTTGCGTCAAATAATCTTCCTGTTGCGCTCTCTCAGGTGCTTGTATTGTCTATGCCATATGCCATTGCTAAAAATGGTTCGAGATAATTGATTGTAGTTTGATTGAGATTTCTCTTTCCTCTTATTTATCTGTGTGTGTGTGTGTGTGTTATTATACTTACATGTGGTCATAGTTCTGGACCGTCACTTCAATCTTTTCTTTGTTCAAAACTGTTTTGCAGTTATCTCATGGCAGCTCCCATGGACATTCAGGAGTCACAAATAGAGGAGGTATTAGTGTTGTAGGAAACCCTGGATTTAGTAATAGCACAAATGGAGTTGGCGGTTCTATTCCTGGAATTCTCCCAACCTCTGCTGCAATTGGTAACCGGAATGCTGTTCCAGGATTGGGAGTATCCCCAATTTTGGGAAATGCAGGTCCTCGGATTACAAGTTCTATGGGAAACATGGTTGGTGGAGGCAACATTGGGAGGAGTATAACGTCCGGTGGAGGACTATCTGTTCCTGGTCTTGCTTCTCGGCTAAATTTGGGTGGAAATGGTGGATCTGGAAGTTTGAATGTGCAAGGACAAAATCGATTGATGAGTGGTGCACTTCCACAAGGTATATTAACTTGAGCTGGTGATTTTACTTGTATGGAAGCAGCTTAAGAGAGATGATTTACTCTAGAACTTCTGGAAGTATCTTCTTCTGCATGCATCTATAAATACTTAGTTGTTGCTTCACTTGTAGATAATATTGCACTAATATTCTTATTATATGCTTTGTTCTAGTTTCTCTATAGTGAGATGTATCTTGTGTTTCCTATATGCATGTGCTTATTTTGGCCCAATTCTTCTGAATTGCTGTGTGGTTTGAACAGCTGTTCATCATATTTGTACTTTATCCTTTTTAACTTTATGAATAAATAATAAATAATTATGTCTTGATATGTTTAATGAGCTATAATTCTATATGGAGATGACATTTTCTGGATTCAGGTTCTCCACAGGTAATTTCTATGCTAGGAAATTCCTATCCCACTGGTGGAGTTACACTTTCTCAAGGCCATGTCCAAGCAGTAAATAATTTAAGCTCTATGGGAATGTTAAATGATGTGAACTCTAATGACAGCTCTCCTTTTGACATCAACGACTTCCCTCAGTTGACAAGTCGTCCTAGTTCTGCTGGAGGGCCCCAAGGACAACTGGGTAAACAGAGGAAAATCTTGCAATTGTGCTTGTTGTATGTTTCAGATATCCACTTTGTCAATTTTAAGATATGTCATAAATAAATAAAAAATTACAGGTTCACTACGCAAGCAAGGTCTTGGTGTTAGTCCTATTGTTCAACAAAACCAAGAGTTTAGCATTCAAAATGAAGATTTTCCAGCTTTACCAGGATTTAAAGGTGCTGTATATTCTTTTGACCCGGTCTATAAATATTGGCTGTTCTTCTTCCGTAAAGCTTTCTTTGCATTTTTTTTAAACCCTGCTTCCTTACCAATATTACTTGCCATGCATGGAAGGTAATACCTTAGAGCTAGGTTTATGTTTCGACTGCTACTTAAGTTTTACGTTGTTACCTGGCAAGGGGGGGAAATCTCAGTAGGAGAGCAGCCGATAATGCTAATGCAAAAGCTTATTTATTGCACATTGTGCTTTGTGAGAATAAGGGTTTTAGGGCTTTTTCTTTCCTGGTATCTTAGGATTGACATGATGACATTAAAGTATGATGTCTCAAATATTAGATGGATTTAAGAAAAAAAAAAAAAAGGCCGCTTGAGTTTGTATTAAATTCATTATGTTTTTGCTTGGCTATGAATTTCCTATTGATAGGGATGTCTTGATGAGGTCATTTTCTTATACTGTTTGGTAGTTTTTTAAAGAATGGAATGGGATGGAATAAGTAGATTGTATAGAAATGGAATGGAAAGAAAGGAAAGGAAAGAAATCTATAATTTAGGAAAGAAATCTATAATTTTAGTAGTGTGCCTTTCACCTTTTATTTGTCTTCTTCTTTTTTTTTTTTTTTTTTTTTTTTTTTTTTTTTTTTTAAATAGGGAAAAAAATTATTTTGCGTTCATTTCATTATAGAAAGGAATGAGAGTTCCTTTTTGGGAGGAATGCTTAGGAAGGATGGAATGATTTCCATGCCTTCCTAAGCTCCCAAAGGAGGAAATAGATGGAATATCCCTTAAAGATCCTTTTTATTCCATTCCTTTCCATATATTTCCTTCATTCCAAAGAAGCTGTTACTACGGCATAAATATTAATATTTGATGGTTTGAAATGCTCCATAATTGAGATGGTCCTTTCTATCATTAATGATTACCAAGGATCCAATTTCCCAACTATAGTGCAGTTTTGTTTATGTATTGATGAATTATAGCCAAATGTAAAAAAAAAAAAAAAAAAAGAAAAGAAAAGAAAAGAAAAGAAAGAGATATAGGTGGTGTGAAATTTTGCATACGGTTTCTGTGATGCAAGGTTTGTTTATTGTTTTTTTTTCCACAAGTATATTGACACTGAAACATGACATCTTGTTATGAGGGTGCTATTATAGTCCTGAATATCTATGCATCAGCTTTCTCCACCACTCACACCGTACCTATACTTTTTGATATTGGCTACCTTGAAAATTGGGATCTTGGGTGTGAAAATTCATCTATCTATGTTATTAATTATTATTATTTTTTAAAATCCATCTACATTTGTTGGATCAAGCATCTTTAATTTTCTGTATGGCTAAGGAGAATTGAAAATTACTTATGTTTTGCATCATTCAAGATTTCGTCTTGGAATATGCATATTGTTACCGTTGGATCAGCTTCTTTGCTGTGTTTTGATGATTCTTTGCAATTGGATGTAATAGATCTTTGTACATACTGAACTGATATAATAATTTATGTTCTATGTTTTGCCAATTAGAGCTGAAGTGGAACTTCCTCATCTCATAGTAATGGGATGGAGGAGGTCATGGGTTCATGACCCACAGGGTTCCTGTGTAACTTACCAATTAAAAAAGAAAAAGAAAAAACTGCATACTACGTTAGGACATTTGCCTTCTCACCTTCGGGTGCAGATGGATGATATATGTTCTTATCACTCAAGTACACTTAAAGCTTGGAAGTATGGCTTGTTCTTGTAATAAAGTTTGGTTGGTTATTTTAGCTTTTGTTGTTGACTGTATCATTAGATCTTATGCAGGTGGTAATGCAGATTATGCGATGGATATGCACCAGAAAGAACAACTTCATGACAATACTGTTTCGATGATGCAATCACAGCACTTTCCTGTGAGTCCTATATTGTATAAATTGAAGAATGTGTGTGATTGATAATTTACAGTGGGGTGGCACTCCATCAAAATTGATAGCATTTTAATTAGTTCTGTAAACAAATTTTTTCACTTCATAGATTAAGGGCTTCTTGTCATGAGTTTCATAAATGAAAATATGAAAAGTTTGATTCCACCATTTCACATGAAAATGGGTGTTCATATCAGTAATGTTGGGATGGCAAACAACCATTGGGTATTCCTAGTTGATGCTATATGCTGTGTATCAGGGTTTTCACCAATTCTTCCAATTTTCAACGTGCAGATGGGTAGGTCTGCTGGATTTAACTTAGGTGGAACGTATTCATCCCATCGTCCTCAGCAGCAACAGCAGCAGCAACATGCTCCATCAGTCAGTAGTAGTGGTGTCTCTTTTTCACCTTTAAACAATCAGGACCTTCTCCATTTACATGGCTCAGATATGTTCCCATCTTCACACTCTACGTATCACTCCCAGGTATTCTAATTTGTTGCTGTAAATTGACTGTTTCTAGTAATAGGGGATCTTCGAGGCTGCGGAAATTAATCCCCCCCCCCCCCCCCCCCCTCTTTCTATAATTTAATTTGGAATCACCATGGTGTACATTTGATGTGCGTTGTTGACATTTTTTTGTTTTCTGAAATTATGAGCAGTGGACTATATAAATGCTGTGTTGGTCAACATAGGACTAATTTGTAGGCATTTATCTACTGCATCAATATATGAAAAGTATACCTAACATCGTAATTTTTTTTTTCCCTTCAGACCAGTGGGCCTCCTGGCATTGGACTAAGACCTCTAAATTCTCCAAATACAGTATCTGGTATGGGATCATATGATCAGCTCATCCAGCAGTATCAGCAACACCAGAGCCAGTCTCAATTTCGTCTGCAACAAATGTCAACTGTCAATCAGTCATTTAGGGATCAGGGCATTAAATCCGCGCAGGCCCAGGCTGCTCAATCTACTCCAGATCCATTTGGTTTGCTTGGCTTGTTAAGTGTAATAAGGATGAGTGATCCCGATCTGACATCCCTTGCTCTTGGAATTGACCTGACAACCCTTGGGTTAAATTTGAATTCACCAGAAAATCTTCACAAAACTTTTGGTTCTCCATGGTCTGATGAGCCGGCTAAAGGTGATCCAGAGTTTACTGTGCCACAATGTTATTATGCCAAACAACCACCTCCTCTACATGTGAGCTGCGCTGATCATTTTCCTTTAGATATTGAGAAAGCTAATGTATTTTTCCTGCTCTAATCTCTTTTGGATGGTTGCAGCAAGGTTACTTTTCAAAGTTTAATTTGGAAACATTATTCTACATATTTTACAGGTTCTTTTCTTTACTGCATCTCTGTTGCTCTCTTGTCTGACTCGTAAGATATTAAATTTAATGCAATCATTGTCTTCTCTTTTGCAGCATGCCAAAAGATGAAGCCCAATTATATGCTGCTAATGAACTGTAAGTTCTCTCAGGATGTTTGTGTACAATGTAAGGCATAACATTATGAAAGTGAAGCCAGGCTATTAGAAAAATTCCTGAATCATATTATCTTTTGTGAGAACCAGGATTATCCCTCTAATATGATTGAATATTTATTTTTTTAAATGTTCTATTTTAAATAGAAATTCTCTGTAGTCTGTATCAAATTTGATTTGAAGAAAGAATAATGGTTCTATCCTATGAATATTAAAAAAATATTCGTGAAATCTCATCTACTAATAAGTTTCTAGTCCAACAAAGAACAAAAAGGACAATATATGGGATGGTTGGAGTGTGATTTGAATTAGTTATTATATATCTTTTTTTTTTTATAAGTAATAAAAATGCATTGATAAAAGGGAAACCCAAGTACACTGGAAGTGAAAATTAGTTATTATATATCTAATTTTGCCCCAAGAGGGTGCTGCTTCCTTGCTGAGTGTGAATTTATATTTAGTGCAGATTTGGCCACAGTTAAATCCACAAATTATAAAGTTGGGTCTGACAATACCTTTTGTTTGTCTTATTTTTCTTTGGCACTGGAAAGGCCTGTGCTCGTGAGAGTGCACTGCAGATGGCAGAAGTCCACTTTAGATGGTCTTTTTTTTTTTGGTTAAAATTCTACCGCTGAAAGAATTCCAGAGAAATTGCTTTTAAAGAAAATCTTCTTTGTTAAAAACTCTTTTCTATTCTCTTCATGTTCACAAGATTGCCAATACATGTGTATTAGAATTCCAGAGAAATTAATATCCTTTTATTATGTATGTGTGTGTATATATATATTCAAGTATTTATATATAAATATTTGTACAAATATGAAGTTCCAGCTCTTCAAAGATATTTAATTTTGTTGCTTTCACTCCCACTAACGAACATGCACCTGCTGTGTGACTTGTATTTTAGCTTCTGCAATATATACTAACAAGGTATGGAAGCTTGTTTTGCTAAAAGCACTGTGAAACCTGTTGGCAGTTACGCTAAAGGCTGGTTTTATCACAAAGAGCACCGACTATGGTTCATAAGAGCCCCCAACATGGAGCCGCTTGCTAAGACAAACACTCATGAGAGAGGATCTTATCACTGTTTTGATCCAAACACATTTGAAATGATCCGCAAGGTTTGGACCAATGACACCCATTTCCTTAAATTGTGTTCTATACAATTATAAGTTTGAGCAATTTTTGATTAATTCTACTGTGTCCAACATATAATTTTGGTTGCAGGATAATTTCATTGTCCAGTATGAGATGATGGAAAAGAGACCGTTGCTACCTCAACATTAACAGATATTGTACTCACAATGTAAAGTTTCAGTTTGGATCCTGTTAGAAACCAAGTTAGCAACATTGATGTTCGATGTATCGGGCAATTTTATGCAATTTATCAATCTTGTAGTGATCTTTAGTCGTATCTTTTATTTTTCCCTTTACATAATCAATTTTTAGTCTTTACACACATTTGCTTTACTGACAGCCTTGTCCCCTTTCGATTTTGGATGTTTTCGAAGTTACCCCTTTTGACTTGGAAGTTCTTAACACTACCCCTTTAAATAATTGATTTGAACCCTTTTGGCCAAAAATGGTTGTAGTGTGTGAGTTATGGTGCTTACGTTACTGTAATTTCAGTGGAAGAAATTGTGTACTTGGTTACCCGAGTCTTCTTCATGTAATCTTGATCGTGGAATGAGTCTAGCTAGCAACGGAAGAACTCGGAACTTGGGAGACCTGGTGCAAGACAGCAGGGGTCTGGCATGTATCATTATGATGAAGTTTGACGTGTTTTGTGTGCGACGGTGTTAGTCACATGAAAAAAAGTATACTTCTATTAGAGAAATGTGTTGAGGCTTTAAGAGGATTAACGTTGTGTTCTCTAATATAGATTTTTATTTCCCCTCTAAAATGACTGACATCGTAACTTAAGTTTTATTTATTTAATTCTCCCACATTTTTTGTTTGATAAGCATTTAATTGTGCATCATTTTTTAAAAATTTACAGCTCTATATTTTTGTCTAAAATACATAAGCTTTGTAGCTCTTGAAAACTCCTGTGCTCCCATTTTTTTAATTCATCTCTTTCTCTCTCAAGTGGTGACATGGGTGAGTGGAGTTGCAGTGGGTGTGGGTGGTGTTGCGGATGTTGATCTTGTTGTAGGTGGTGTTGCAAAACAGACACCTCGACCCCTGATTTCCTCGAGAAAAGTCAACTTCAATGCCAATTAGCTTCAGTCTCAAGACAGCTATCAGAGGCAACACAAATTTCATGTGATGAAGATAATACCATGATAGAATCTCCCCCCACACCAAATTTTAGGACTCACCCTGAACTATTCCAAGATTCTCAGGATCCCTAAGATTTGGATGACAACAGGCTATAGACATTCATAGATAGACAGAAGATCCACAGACTAAAATCAAGAAAGAAAGGACAGACTATTTCACTAATAGACAGAATCCTAGCTATTCATTAGCACGCACAAACAAGACGGACAGAATGAAGATACACAGCTAAGGACAGAATGAAAATAAATAGCTAATGACTCTTATGATTGCAAGAAGAAAGATTGGAATGAAGCACCTATGGCAAGGCCTGCTTACTAAAACAAATGTGTCACTATTTATAAAAATTTTAAACCATTCATTGAAAAGTATCCTCCAGTTCCTCTCTTTCCCTCTTGAAACCAAGAAAGCCCTTCCCCTTCAGTAGGCTATAACAAGAATTACATAGGAATAAGAATAGGTATTATAATGAATAAAAGATGATGTAATGTAATACTTATTACTATTCATTTGTTTTGTGACAACACAATAATAGAACCTTGAAGACACTAGAATGAAAATATTTTAAATTAATATATTTTAGGAAATATCATACTTATATAATTATATTTCCTAAAAAAATAATATTTTTTAAATTTGAAAGAGAGATTAGTTATTTTTTTATGATTTTTTATTTTCATAATTGTTATGTGCATATGGAAAGTTTGTTTATTTATAAATATATTAATTTTAGAAATTAATACACATACTAAGAAATAGTTATTATAACTCTTTTAGAGATGAATAATTATTCCTCATTTTAAAGAATGACTATTCATAAGGAATGACTATTCCCTGTAATATAAACATAACCAAACTATTGAATAGCTAAACCATATGAATATCTATTATATTACAGTGCCTATTATATAACGTACCTATAATTTTTCCCCTCCTTTATAGAATTTGTATTATAACTTGTTAATCTTGTATCTATAAAGAAGGATGGTGTTCATCTATTTGTTTCAATAAAAGCATTTAATACAAATTTCCTTTTAAATAAGAATTTATTGTTTTAAATTATTTTTATGTCTTTTGCTTAATTTATGTTTTCATTCTATATTATTATATCTATATTACTATAATGGTACTTTATATTCTAGAATTCAAATTTGGTAAGGATGGGGTGTAAAACCCATGTTTTATATCATCCAATGAGAGATTGTCATATAAGCATTTTACTTTAAATTCAATACATCCTATCACACTTAATAGCTTTTCAATAAACTCTCAATTTGGTTGATTTTATATATGGGTAGGGTGGTGGCATTACAATGGCTATTTTGTGTGTGTGTCTATGTGGGGTGGTTGGGGATGGTGTGGTTTAAATGCAGCTCCTAATTCTAGAGGGGTTTCATTTTCTCTCTATGTGTATCATCTAGCTTTTATGGCCTCATATAGGCTTGTCCATGGGTCGGACCGGTTCAGGTTTAGGCTTGAACCAAACTTGACCTGATTGGGTCGGGTGATTGGATCTTAGACCTGTATTCGACCGAATAGTTGGGTCGGACTCGATGTTTCGGGCCACTGGTTGGGCGGGTTGGAGTTGTCGATTAGGTAGGTCTGGGCCATAGATTGGGCCAATTCTTTGGACTTCTATAAAATTTATTTTAGTTCAATTTTTTCAGCCTTTTTAGTCCAAATTAAGGAGTTTGACAGTTTTATAAATTACTTGAATGTCATTTTTTTGAATTTTCCATATTAGTTTGGGCCTCGCTTTTACTTTTTTTTTTTGAAAAAAAAAATGGGCCTTCAAGATAAACTTAAATTAAGCAATTACTTTACTTATAAATTCATTGGGCCTTTAAGACATAAACATCCTGGACAAAATACCTCACCACAAGACACAAAATAAGCTTATTTTTACCACATCTGTTAAGCATCCATACATTAAACATCCTGGACAAAATACCTCACCAAAGCACAAAAAATAAGCCTATTTTTATCGCATCTGTTAAGCATCCTCACATTGACCACAAAATAAACACAGCTAAATATATTGTAAAACCTGGACAAAATAGTACAATACAACTAACAACACACAAAATCCTATTTTCACCACCTGTGACTTGTTAAACAGCCACACATTGACTACCAAAAAATAAACACAACAAAATAGAATGTATAACCTGGACAAAATAGCAAAACACAACACACAAACATGCCTATTTTTACCACCTATGATCTATTAAACATCCACACAATACAAGCACTTGGCAGAAGTCATATATATTCAAGAGAAACCCAAAGGCATAAAAGCCAATCTTAACACCTATGTTAAACCTGCCAATCACACAACAAGTAATATTTCCAATAACAAATAAGTCAGCCATAGCAAGCATAAGCAACTAATTCATACTGCAACATTTCCATCTATATATAAAATAAATGGATATATACTAAGTAAGCCATATAGGCAGAGAAGACAATTAGATTATTGCAAGTTTTTAAGGGAGTAAACCACAAGGTAGTAAGCTTGCTAGCTATACAATGTTTCCAGCAATATAATTAATTACAATTATGAAATACCACAAATATTTCTAAAAAATAGCTTTTCTAAAGCGTTGCATGACAAATACTCTAGCTAATAAGTCTATAACTCATAGAAAAGAAAACCTATTGACTTGGATTTCTTTTCTATAAGCATTAATAGTAGTATTGCTAGAAAAGAAATGTATTCCAAAATGTTCCCAAAAGGCTGCCTCCTTGACAAAATAAATGATTTCTCCTACAATAGACAAAAAAATATTTAACAAATAATACATTAGTACCAAATACAAGACCAACTAGAAATGATAGCAAGTTTATAATAGTAAGGGGCCAAAGGCAGTAACATACCAAGTCAATTATCAATCTTCAATACTTATTAAGGGTCATTTGCCTAAGCTAGAACCCAATTTTGAGCTAGTACTTGCTAATGCACTTGATGATGATTGTTGATTTAAAACTAGACAAGAATAGGAAATAAATACAATAGATTAAATTTTGTTTGAATACATGATACATTCAATAAGAATTAATAGACAATAAGTTTTAAAATTTAAAGATATTACCTAAATCATGAAATTCCTCCTCCAACGCCTCAACCTCATCCCTTGATTGACGATGAGAAATCGGAACTATGGCTTGAAGCCAATTATGTGCACATAAAAGTTTTTGGACCATGCGAGGAGAGAGATAACTTCGAAATGGATCAAGAATGCGGCCTTCGGTGCTAAATGTTGACTCAGATGCAACAGTAGAAACTAGTATAGCCAACACATCCTTAGCCACTTTGGATAATAGTTGGTACCTACTAGAATTGTCCTTCCATCACCCCAACACCTCAAAATTCACATCCTTTCTACCATCACAATTTTAGCCAAATACTTTTCAACCTCATTACTACAACCTATAGATTGCTCAGCTTCCAAGAAAAGCTTATATCAAGAGTGAACCATCACATATGGATTACTAGCATCACCTTCCATTTGTGTCCTCTCACTCCCACTTGGTTCTTGCACATTTGGGGAATGAACAAAACAGTAAAAATTATACAACTTCATCAAAAGATCTTTCACCTTATCAACCATCACTTTCCCCACTGTATTCCCATAAATTTCAGAAAAAGAAAACCTCAAAAACCTCAATTTTTTTTCATGGATTAAGAATCACAGTCACATACAAAAGATGATTAATTTTATCACTTTCCCCCCAATACTTCTCAAATTTAGTTTGCATGTTTGTGGCTTTGTTTTTCAAGATGGTATTTTGGGATTTAATTATATGAGAAATACTCCCCTGAATAACAAATATCTCATCGAAAAAGGCATTTGAAATAATATACAAAGAGCCAGAGAACTTCTTTGTTGCATTGTAAAAAAGCCTCAAGAAAGTCACAAATGCCCTACAATTTTGGAAATCACTCATACAAGGAGATTCCAAACCACCACTATCTTCCTTGGTCCTAAAGTATGACGAATAACCATCATCTTCAAAGTCCATTCTAAGGAACACTTTCTCATAATTTTTAGCAGTTTCAAACATGAGGTCAATTGAGTTCCACCTAGTAGGTATATCTAGACAAAGAAGACTCTTGGACTCCATACCTAACCTCTCCATAAAACTCCTAAAAGTTTGAAATAACATACAAAGAGCCAGAGAACTTCTTTGTTGCATTGTAAAAAAGCCTCAAGAAAGTCACAAATGCCCTACAATTTTGGAAATCACTCATACAAGGAGATTCCAAACCACCACTATCTTCCTTGGTCCTAAAGTACGACGAATAACCATCATCTTCAAAGTCCATTCTAAGGAACACTTTCTCAAAATTTTCAGCAATTTCTAACATGAGGTAAGTTGAGTTCCACCTAGTAGGTACATCCAGACAAAGAAGACTCTTAAACTCCATACCTAACCTCTCCATAAAACTCCTAAAAGTTTGATTTCTATTGGGTGAGGACTTCACGTACCTCACAGCTTCATGCACCTTAGCAACAAATGCACCAATTTCTTTCAAACCCTCCCCTCCAATGAGATTAAGAATATGGACACAACACCTCATGTACATGAACTCATTTTCTAAAACTATCACATTCCAATCTTTTGTTACTATTTGCAAAAACTTAATTGTGGTTAAATTGGAGCTAGCATTATTTACTTTCAAAGTGAGTATGCCATCAATACCCCACTCATGCAAAGACATCTAAATCTTTCTACCTATAGTCTCCTCCTTGTGGTCTTCAACTTGACAAAAATTTAAAATTCTCTTATGCAATTTCCAAGCATTATCAATAAAGTGACATGTGAGACAAATATAATTCAAATTTTGAATAGAAGTCCATGTGTCCGTAGTAAGACACACCCTACAACCCTTCAAGGATTTCCTTGGTTTCTTTCTCACTATTATAAATTCCAATCACATCTCTAGCCACAGTTTGAAGAAATGGAATATCCTTCAGATGGAGCTTAAGTTGTAAGGTAGTTACATATTTCTTAAACCCATACCCTTCAACACAACTAAAAGGCAACTCATCAATTATAATCATTTCAGCAAGTAACTTTTGAGAAGCCTCAACAATAAAGGTTGTTGACACAAGTTGGAACACTTCGTCTCCATCATTTTTAGGTTCAAAAGCTAAGGTTTTTTGCCCTTTAACTTCTTCTCTATTTGGGTTCTTGGGACAATTTGTCACATGAGCTAACAGATTACTAGTACCATAACTCTTACTATCAGCATGATATGATTTTTGACAATAATTACATATAGCCTTAGTGACACCCTCTTCTACCTTTATTTTTTCAAAATGATTCCGAACTAAAGGGTTTTTCCTACTATTACTAGTACTAGTCTTACTCACTTTGCTAGGTGGAACTGGGGACAACTCAACATCAATAACTTCAGCTTGGGTAGCAACAACAACCTCTAGGGTGGCAGTAGCACCATCAGCTTGGGTGGCAATAAAACCAACAACTTGTGTAGCAGTAGAACCATCAGCTTGTGTAGAAACAGAGGGTTCCATGACCTGAAAAAATCAAATATAAATATTAGCAAACAAAAAGTAACAAGAACAATTAATAATAATAATCACATAAACCAAAAAGGAAAAACTTTGATGCTTGAATCCAAATAATAGTATCCTACATAAAACAAAAAAATCTAACATAAAACATAAAACATTATCCTACATAAAACTAAACAGAACCTAGATACAAACAATATGATGCTTGAAATTTTATTAAATAATAAAAGTAGAAACATTGGTGCTCAAAATTTATTAAACAAAATTAGCAAAATGACAACAACAACGAACACAACAACATAGGTATCATTCATCAACTCTAACAAAAAAAGAACAAAATCCCAACTTTGAACACAAAACACAAAGGGAAACAAAAATCATACCTTAAAGAAAGCGTGGGTGTTGGAGTTTTGAATTTAAAGACTGAAAACCCCACTTAGACAACTTTCAATTCCTGAATAAAATTGAAATAGGAACAGAATTAATCAAACAAATGAACAAAAAAAAAAAAGTAAAATGGTTAGGGTTTCAAATTTTTTAGTTAGTGTTTCAAATTATAAAACTTTGAGTTTATTTGATTTTTAACTATAGATTTTCATAAATCATAACAAATAAAATTTTACTAAATAATAAAAGCAGAAACATTGATGCTCAAAATTTATTAAACAACAACAACAAAACGATAACAACATCTATAATAGCATAAGTAACATGCATGAACTCTAACAAAAAAAGAACAAAATCCTAACTTTGAATACAAAAAGCAAAGGGAAACAAAAATCATACCTTCAAAAAACCGTGAGTGTTTGAGTTTCAAATTTGAAGACTGAAAACCCCACTCGTACAACTTTCAATTCCTGAATAAAAATAAAATAGGAACAAAATTAATCAAACAAATGGACAAAGAACAAAAGTAAAAAGGTTAAGGTTTCAATTTTGAAAGTTCAATTAGTGTATAAAACACCTTCAACGTTTAGACCCCTAATTTACAAATTACCAATTCAAGCTTATTATTAAACAATTAATGTGCGAAATATGAACATAAGCATATAGCAGAATTGATAATCGATCTAAGACCAAATAAAATCACATTCACAGCAGAAATTAAATGGCAAAGATTAAGGGAAGAGAGATGCAAACACAAAGACAACACACGATGTGTTATTGAAGAGGAAACCGAAGCCCTCGGCGTAAAACCTCTCCGCCGCCCTCCAAGTGGTAAATAATCTACTAAAGAATGTAGTTGGGATACATAAATAGTAGAAGACCCTCCAAGCCTAATCTACCTAGTGTACCTAAACCCTCTAAGCTCCTACTCCAACGAGGTTACGCCGAACCTATGTCTTCTTTAGCTTACCGGATTTCGCTATAAACCATAGTATCAACCAATATGAAATTGGTCCCTTCCTAACTGCTTCCCAAGCACCAAATGGCCTTCTCACAGATGTAGGTATGGTGAGAAAAGGTTTTGGTAATGAATCTCTCAAGAATGTAACAATGGAAAGGATGAGAGTAGAGGAATTTGAAGAGTCTCTATGTAAAGATTGTGGATGAGTCAATCTTGTTTTTCTCTAGGGTTTCTCTCTCAATATTCTCTCTGGAAGCTCTCAATATTTCATGGGTATGAGGGGTATTTATACTTGTGTGTGTTTGGAATGCGAAGAGTTAGTTTTTTTCAAAACAGAGCTGGCTGGCGGCTTGGCCTCGCGACTTGACTGAGCCGCGAGTTCAAGCCGCGAACTAACTCAATGGCCAGTTTGGACTTTTTGTCCTGTAGTGCTCTAGTTGGCGTGATTGTTCATCTTCTTTGCATGCTTCACTCGTGTGCATCATCTGGCGGCTTGCCAGCCGCGAGTCCCTGTTACTTTGCACAAACTTGAGCATTTCTTCACACTCTCTCACACACTACCCTTACATGATTCCCACCTAAATACAGGATTACTAATTGCTAAATTATAAGAAAAATTGGCACGGGATAAAGCTAACAAAATGGTTGATTAAATTCAACCTTAGAATCTCCCCCTTTGGCTATTTCGTGACAAAACCCTAAAACAAACTCTAGACTTAACATGTGAGTTGGGAACAGTTGAACAAAACTCACTCACACCTAACTCTAGAATCTGTGAAGCTCTTGAATCATAACAACAAGTATCTCTTGAAACACAACAACACAACTTGATCATTGTATGTAGAAAACTTGTAATGCAAATGAAACAAGCATAATGCGATCAAGCAAAATGGAATAAAGTAATAAACCATGGCTTGATCATACAAGCAATCACTATAGAATAGTGACCACAATGCTCATTCACATATGGAATGAACATCCAGACATGCAAGCTAATAACCTTAAACGTGAAGTATCATTTGCATGTCCAACACTCAACCAATGCACACAACAAGTATGCATCTAAGAACAAGATCCTACCAGGGCACAAGAGTGAGAGTACTTGAAGTAATGCATGATAAAACAACAAGTACTATGCAACAAGGCATAGGTACAAACCATAAAAGCCTACAAATGCATGAAAACAAACCCTAAAAGCTTACAAAAGCAACATGGGTACAAATTCAGAGTACAAAATAAACTGAATAGAAACTTTATAAACTTTGACCAATGTATCACAAGATTTAAACATAGAATTAAAAACATATTCACAAAAAATTTAAACCAAACAATTAACCAAAGTATAGCAAACCCAAAAAAATATCAGCAACTCCCCCTGTCATTATGCACATATGCACACTATCAGCTTCTTGAGTTGCACTCCCAACTCCCCTTTATTGTATGCTAACTACCATCTCCCCCTTTTTGGCACGAATAGCTACAGACTGTCCTCTAGCTTTTGTTGAATAGAATTTAACTGTGTCTTAATTGTTGTGAGACGCATTTGAACTTGGTTGTTGGTGGAGTAGAGAAACCTTTCTAATATGGAAATCCGCTGAGACACACTCTCAATCAAAGTGCTGAACTTGTCAGCTTGATGGCTAGGAAGTGCAGATGGTGTACTAGTGGTTTGTATCTCAGAAGGAATGGGAGAAATAGTCTCAATATGCACCGGCGTAGCTGAACCTTGACCAGATGATGTAGTATGAAGGAAAGGTTCACTCTTCGGTGCTTTGGAAGAATGACTTTTACTAGCTTGAAGAGAAAACATAGACAGTGGACGAAGATGATCCATTTTCTTCCCATCTGTTGGTGGACTTACTCCTTCAAGAATCATGATCTTCATAACAAGACTGCAAAAGGGAATACATAACCGTGCTGCTGATCGAGCCGCAGTTTTCCCAATGTTTTGAAAGATGTGGGCACATATGTCAATTGGAGTTCCAGTGATGAGATCACATAGGAACTAAGCTCTTCCAAGGTTGATGAATGTAGTGTTTGAGAGTGGATATAGGTTGGAGAACATGATCAACTTAAGAGTATTCAATTTAGGTGCAAACTTGGTAGTGCCTATGGATGTGCCTTTTCTTGAGACTTTATGATCAGACCCGAGAACTTGAAGAATGTCTTGTATCTATGGCTGTCTATCATCATAGGAAGTGATGTCTACATTTGCCAGTCTAGTAATGCGAAGAACCTTTGCAGTGTAGTCTGGATTGATGGAGAACTTTTTTCCGCGTACCCAACACTTTAGTTTAACCTCGGTATATCTAGCATTTGAATAGAACTCTTTGACCAATTCATCAATTGGGTCCTCAAAGTTCCTGAATAGATTAGCCCAGTCTTTTACTTCAAAGATCCTCGGAGTAAAGGTAGTTCCCAAGGAGTCAAATTTGATCACTCGTTCCACTACAGTAGGAGCATTCTGAAAGATGCTAGAGTGTGTATGTGAATCAAGAGGAGTCTTGAATCTTTCACTGTTTAAGTCTTGAGTTGAACGGCAAGTTCGTTTTGAAACAGGGGATGATGGAACATCAATGACAATGTCTTTTCCTCGAGAGGAACGGCGAGACATCTGCAAAAGAACAATCATACAGCAAAGAACCACGTGCAAAAACCACAAGACATAAACATTAACTTGATTAGATCCAAGTAAGTTAATGAATTAAGTGCAGATTGTAATATAGAAAGAGATAGCACACAAATGTGGTAAATGGAACAAGAATGCAGCATTTTAACACGAGAAATACTGGTGTGTGAGTTGTGTAGGCATAATGTAGTCTATGAAAACCCCAGAAACACAAGTAACTGTCATTGAGACAGATTACAAGAAGTATGAAATGCACAGCACCCTACACTTAAAACACAAATTTCGAAAAAATTTTCTAAGGGTTTTTCATGACTGGAAGTTTTACCTGCGAGGGAGTCGCAAGGTAAGCCGCGAAAATCTTTGTGTACCCCTTGCGACTGGAACCTCCACCCGCGAACAAGTTGTCAGACTGAGTTGTGAGAAACGTTAAAAACCCAAATTTTGAAAAATATTCTAAGTATTTTTCACGACTGGGACATTGACTTGCTAGTGAGCCGTAAAAAATCTTTGTATGGGCTCGCGACTGGGACATGCAACTAGACTAACCCGCGACTGAGTCGCCAAAACAGGGCAACACAGTTTTTGAAATTTTTGACATTTTTACAAAAACAAAAAGACTTTACAAAAACAACTAAAACACTCAAAAATATTTTTGTGTTTAATCAACAAGGATTGAGCATGTGAAAACACATTTAATCAAGTACAATCACACAAATGAATATGGCATTCATTGAACATAGACTTGTGTGAAGTGTGTGGATATCAAAAATGAGATAGTCCTTAGTCTAATGTGAAGCTTCAATGATCAACTCAACCAAGACATACACAATTAGCACTAGATAATGTGACTCATCTCAATTATAGAAATATACATATATGACCTCCCACAAAACTTGATAACATAACTTTGAAACTTTTCATTTGGCTTCATATTCTTCATAACATTTGATCTTTTTGAATCATAACATCTCATTGTGAGATTGATGCCTGAAATTTTTGACATTTCAATTGATGAGCAAGCCTTTGGCTTTTTGGGCATCATACTTTTTATTTTTAGGTTGCTTTCCCTTTTTCCTAGTCAAATACTAGTATGTGCGACAGACTTTTGCAGCTCATTATCTCTTTTCATTTTGAGATTTACATTTGAGAGCTCTTTTAAGCAAAAACAATAAAATAAATGAGTGGGAAGATATACAGGCACAAGTCTATGCATGTTTCAAGATCAACAAAACCATTCACTAATCATTCATGACAAGTTTGAAGATCTATTTATAACAGTCACATAGATGTCAAGAGTTCTCCCACAAGGATATAAGTGTATAGGGAACAAGCTATGCTCATAGATGCACAAGGCCATTAGTACAAAAGTACAAGGCAAAACATGCTTTGAGACAAAACTCAACAAAGTCGATCAAACTTTTTGATTTTCTATTTTTTTAGCGTTTCTGGATTTTTGACACAAAAAAATAATGATCAAAACCTGCAATGTAAAAACATTTAAAGCAAAAGCAAACAAATAACCAATTGTCAACTCAAACAACCAACAAGCACACAACCAAACATAGTCACACAACATAGGAAGTGTTAATGCATGGACATGTTGTAATGCTTATGCATGAGTACCCTTCTTCACCCACACATCACGTGCGTTTGGGGTGATATCCCTATAGGATTGGGTATGCGAGTTAGGACTTTCAAACCTTCTAGTGAAGCTTTCCAAGTAGTTGGTGAATGCACCAATCATCTTCATCACGTCCATCATTCTGGGATCACTATTTCGATCTCTTGATGACTCAACAACCCAAGTCCTCTTGTCATTTTTTGGTCCTCTTGACCTTTGACCACTTGCATTCCTTAATGCTCTCAGTTTATGACAATTGGGTCAGGTCTGCCCTTGGAGTTCGCAGTGATGACACACATGGTTCATTCTAGGACCTCTTTGTGATCGTGGAAGAGATTTTGCTATGGCTGCAGACCTGACCATAGATTGATTACGGGGCTTGGGGCTTGTTCAACACCCACTGGTCAGCCACATTCTTCTTCTTCTCACCCTTTGTCTTCTCCACAATAGGGCAACTACAACCGGCTCTTTGACCTTCACAAACTTCACTTCTTTGGAGATATTCACAGCTGAACTACTTTCTCCTATGTATCCTAATCCGGTTTTGTCGGAAAAGGTCTTATGAGAGGAAAGGACATCATTAAGCTTCTTTGTTGATACTCGCTCTACCTTGGCATTTGCTTGAACCACTTCATGCTTAAGGAATCTCAACTTGGTGTAAGCTTCGGTTAGCTCACCATTTAGCGTCTCTATCTCACACTTGGCCTCCTTATATCTCACTAGGAGACTTCTATAGTCCTCCTCCGCTTTCTTCATCTTTTTCACAGCTGCCTTGGCCACCCTTGCACATTCTCCCGACTTCTCAAGGAGTGAATTGTAGTTCTCTTGAAGACCAGTTGTATCTTCATCTTCTTCAGCATCCGATTCTTCTACAATTCCCATGAATTCCTCATCACTATGCTCCCTAAGCTTTTGCACAAGCAAATTCAAGTCATCCAAAGACTCAACATGAGCAATAGTCATGAATGCTGAGAAATTCCCTTCTTCATCACAACTATCCTCTGAATCAGATGTGGAAGAATCTGAGTCACTGAAAGTGGTGGCATATGCCTTGCCCTTCGTTCTCAAATAATTAGGATATTCCTTTTTGAAATGGCTATGTCCATTACATTCAAAACAAGTGACTCTTTGAGTAGATTGAGACTCCTTCCCTTCTCTCTTTTTAGAACTTGTGAATTTCCCTTTATCACCAAATTTCCAACTGTTCTTGAACTTTAGAAATTTGCAAAAATTCTTTGCAAGGTAAGCAACATCTTTTTCGACAACATCCTTATCCGATGAGTCGTGTGCTTCCACCCTTTCATTTATAGTCTTAAGAGCAAGGGATTTTCTCTTTCTTTGGCTTGGCAATGAAAGCTCATACGTTTGGAGAGAACTAATCAACTCTTGGACTTTGATTTCATCGAGGTCCTTGCTCTCCTCAATTGCAGTCATCTTTTCACGGAAGCTCTTCGGCAATGAACGAAGAATTTTTCGTACAACTTTTGAGTCCTTCATTTTCTCTCCCAAGTTAAACTTGTCGATGACCACTTTATTCAGCTTACTATAGAAAGAGTCAAAAGACTCATCCTCACTCATTCTCAGCTCCTCAAACCAAGTGGTTAGCATTTGCAACTTGGTGTCTTTAACTTTCTTCGTTCCCGCGTACATGGTCTCCAATATCTGCCATGCCTCCTTGGCAATGGTAATGTGTGAAATCTGGTGGAACTCATCTGAAGACACACCATAAAAAATAGTGTTAAGTGCTTAGCTATTAGCATTTGACGCCGCAAGGGTTGCCTTATCCCATGTGGATTTGGCTGCCTCCGGCCTTGTCCAACCTATTTCAACTACATTCCAAACAGCCTCATCTATTGAACACAAAAATGCTCTCATCCGCACCTTTCAAAAGGCATAATTGCTACCATCAAAATATGGTGAAACATTTAAAGATTGAGACCGGTCCATCTCAATATGGGGTGAAGGATCACACTAAGGTAATGAAACCAATATAAGTGTACCTGCTCTAATACCAATTGAAAGTTCAATTAGTGTATAAAACACCTTGAACATTTAGATCTCCAATTTACAAATTACCAATTCAAGCTTATTATCAAACAACTAATGTGCGGAATATGAACATAAGCATATAACAGAATTGATAATCGATCTAAGACCAAATAAAATCACATTCACAGCAAAAATTAAATGACAAAGATTAAGGGAAGAGAGATGCAAACACAAGGACAACACACAATGTGTTATCGAAGAGGAAATCGAAGCCCTCGGCGTAAAACCTCTCCGCCGCCCTCCAAGCGGTAAATAATCCACTAAAGAATGTAGTTGGGATACATGAACAGCAGAAGACCCTCCAAGCCTAATCTACCCAGTGTACCTAAGCCCTCCAAGCTCCTAGTCCAACGAGGTTACGCCGAACCTATGTCTTCTTTAGCTTACCGAATTTCGCTATAAACCATAGCATCAACCAATATGAAATTGGTTCCTTCCTAACTGCTTCCCAAGCACCAAATGGCATTCTCACAGATGTGGATATGGTGAGAAAAGGTTTTGGTAATGAATCTCTCAAGGATGTAACAATGGAGAGGATGAGAGTAGAGGAATTTGAAGAGTCTCTATGTAAAGATTGTGGATGAGTCAATCTTGTTTTTCTCTAGGGTTTCTCTCTCAATATTCTCTTTGGAAGCTCTCAATATTTCGTGGGTATGAAGGGTATTTATACTTCTGTGTGTTTGGAATGCTAAGAGTCAGTTTTTTTCAAAACAGAGCTGGCTGGCGGCTTGGCCACACGACTTGACTGAGCTGCGAGTTCAAGCCGCGAACTAACTGAATGGCAAGTCTGGACTTTTTTTCCTGTAGTGCTCTAGTTGGCGTGACTGTTCATCTTCTCTACATGCTTCACTCGTGTGCATCATCTGGCAGCTTGCTAGTAGCAAGTCCCTGCTACTTTGCACAAACTTGAGCATTTCTTCACACTCTCTCACACACTACCCTTTCATAATTCCCACCTAAATACAGGGTTACTAATTGCTAAATTACAAGCAAATTTGGCACGGAATAAAGCCAACAAAATGGTTGATTAAATTCAACCTTACAAATTTTTTTTAGTTAAGGTTTCAAATTATAAAATTATGGGTTTATTTGATTTTAACAGTAGATTTTCATAAAAAATTAAAATCAATGAGAGATTGAAAAAAAGAGAGATGAGAAAAGGAGAATATTTACCTTAAGGAAAGGACGATCTCTTCAACGGTTTAATGCAATGGATGATAGCTTTAATTGAAAGTGACAATTGAGAGGAAATTGTGGGAAGGTGTCATGCAAATGGGGGAACTGAGTTTTCCATTGATTCATGCATTCCAAGAAAATATATGAACCAAGGGAAACCTTTGGGATCCTCCTTTTACCAGAAATCACTCCCCTACTAACCAAACCACTTCTGCCTTACTATCCACTCGGGATCCCACGGGCTTGGACCATGGGTTACAAAGATAATACCTAGTTTTGCTAGAAATCTAAACATACATCTTCGTTTTCCCATGTGTTAGCCAAGCTCCTCTTCTCAAGGCTTCAAAAGGACCCATCAAGGTCCTAGGGCCTTGATGCTGATTCTTCTTGCTGCATATCCTTTGGCCTGACCGAGATCCTTCTTCTTGCTGCATGCCCTCTGGCCTGACCAAGTCTGGGTCCTCTTCTTTATTATTATTATTTCTTTCTTTTTCCTTCTTTTTGGGACCTTAGGCCTTCATGGTCCTTCTTAACTTCATGAGTTGGGCCTTCTTTTGTTAAGGCCCATGGTCTTTCCTTACTTTTCATAGAATGGGCTTTCTTATCAAATTTTGGTCCTCAACATTAGTCCCCCAAGCTCGTGGGTTACCTATAGCCCACGCGCGAGAAAATAAATTGTTCTTGGACACTTTCCTGGTTTATAGAACCAATGTGTAGACCAAATAATTCTTGAGGGAAACTCTAAAGGAATTGCTACACTTCCTTCATGGCATGAACTAAAATGTTGCCAAAGATTAGAATTCACCTTCATGTTAGTATTAAGCTGTAGATTGGTATTCAATTTTCCTAAAAAAAAGCAAATCAAATTTGTCAAACCGACAATGAAGTATGATATTTAGCCAAATTATTTTGGTATTACATTTGATGCTAAAAGTATATTTCTAGCACTAATGTTTTTGCTAGCAATTCTAGGATAAGCTTTTTTGAAAGTAGCATACAAAAATCGCATTGAATGCATATTAAATCTCAATATAAGATAGTATTGCTTTGTCAACAAGATTTTGTTTGTTTTACAAAATAGGTTGAGTGAGGGAAGCTCCCATGAACTTTGCCAAAGATATTCTATGAGGTGAATAACACCAAGATGTTTGCCATGTGAGATTTTTAGTCCATGGATAGTGACTTTCCAATGGGACCATGATATCATAAATCATTGAATCATATAAACATTCTGATTTTAGAGTCTAATCAAGACTAGCTACTCTTCTCAAAATGTATTAAGAGATTAGAAACTTCCCTGAGGACATGGCTTAGAAGGCCCAAGAACATCTCCACGCCTTGCTTTAGCTAAAGACCTTCCTCTTCTTGTTGATGCTCTTGATCTTTGCCTTATTCTTTTTCCAGATTGTGAGAGATTATATAATATTTTAGATTGCAGCAAATTATTCACATATCATGCCACCAATTATATTGTTGTTGAATTGCTATATACCATATAGTTCATGAGCCAAAGAAAATAATAGGGCTGAACTTTTGCACCGTAAAGTTTGCAATAGACTTCTCAATTTTCATCAAGTGTAAGATATATTGAAGGAAAGTTTTAATCTTATCTTAGCCCCCAGTGTATGCACTAGAAAAGCCTACTGCCAAATAAATCATAGCAGTAAGGATTACTTTATGTATATGAAACCATGTAGGGGTCTCAACCATGTAAGAATTCCAAATCTTGATTTTTGATAATTGGTCATGTAAGAAGACCAAAATATTAGAATTTTCATTTTAATCTACATGATTAAAGTATTAGTGCATGGGTGATACCTCTTGCACAACATTTTGCAGTGTTTTGATATATTCAAACATGGTATTCATGAGTGAGCTTACCAAAAGGGTACCTTTCTTTTGTTGAATCGAAGTACCTCCAAGCCTTTGGGGAGTTTGCACCTTGTAGGAGGAGGGAAATGTTGCTAACTGGTTTGCAATGTCATTGACTAATCTCTTTGTATAGAGATTTGCGAAAGTATCCATGTTGTTGCGGCTTTGAGTGATGTACTCTTAGAATTTTTTTAAGTTATGCTTCCTTGCTTCCTCAAGCTCCCTTGAACTAATTCCTTTCAAGGAGGTCAATCTTGTGCACTTTATACACCCACTTTTGGGTTTTCATACCCACTCAAGGCTCTTTCTCTTTGTACCCCTCGTTGGGCCTTGCTTAAAATTTGCACCCTTTGCTAGGACATGTTACGACTTGTATCTATTACTGGTACGTGCTACAACTTGTACCCATTACTAGGATATGCTTACAATCTACACCCATTGCTGGGATGTGCTACAGGTTGTACCCATTGCTGGTACGTGCTACAGGTTGTAGCCATTACTGGGATATGCTTACAATCTGCACGCATTATTGAGACGTGCTATAGCTTGTATCCATAAACTTTTGCTTTTGACCAGTTTCTTGGTCATATTTAGAAACTTTTGCTCTTGGCCAATTTCTAAGCCATGTATTTAGAAAATTTGTTCTAGGCCAAGTCTAGGCCAGCTACATGGAAAATTTTCTCTTTCCAAATCCTGGGCCATGTCACTTGGAAAATTTTTTCTGGAGAAGTCCTGGGCCATGTACATGAAAAATTTGCCCTTTCCCAAGTTCCGGGCCATGTCACTGGGAAAATTTGTTCTAGCCAAGTCTTGGGCCAGGTACATGGAAAATTTTGCTCTTCCCAAGTCCTAGGCCATGTCACTTGGAAAAATTTGTTTTGGCCAAGTCATAGGCCAGGTACATGGAAAGTTTGTTCTTCCCAAGTCCTAGGTCGTGTCACTTGGAAAAATATGTTCTGGCCAAGTCCTGTGCTAGATACATGGAAAGTTTGCTCTTCCCAAGTCTTGGGCCATGTTACTTGGAAAATTTGTTCACGGCCATTGAATTCTTCAATCTTCAGAACGGTTCCTTCGTAGCCCCCCCCCCCCCCACATTCTCTAGTGGGGTCACTAAATTGATCTCTTTTCTTTTCTTTAAAGGGTTAAGGATTTGTTTCCTTTCCAAGGATCTTCTAAAATATCCTCTCTTAGCTGTGAACAAATCCTTCAAGGAAATACTCTTCTTTTATGAGTCATCCAAGATTGCTCTCACTGGTGAACTGGTGGCTAGGAGGAGCTCCACCAAGATGATTTTGTCATGGTGTTTTCTTCAGGTAAGGGATCCTTTTACGGGGATCCTGGAAGAGGAAGGCTTTTTCTAGGCATGCTTGTTGGAGGCTGTCTTCACAAACCTCATAGTTTGTTTCTTTCCAGGGATCTCTACTACTACTACTTTTCTAGGGATCTTCTCACTCAATAGGTACTCCTCTTCTTCGGAGCACTGGGCCAGTGAGTCTGCTATAGCCTAGCTCTTGACAGCTTTATGGATCCTTCAAACCCATATTGTATTGGGAAATTAATATTAACCACCAAGCTACTCTTCAAGATCGCGAGGGCTGATGGGTGAGAACTTTTATTGGATGAGAGCTCATCATCAATAGGATTTGGTGGGATGAAAAGTAATGATTCAGTTGTTGAGATGCATGACTGCCAAGCACGCCCTTTCTAGCTTGGGATACCTCAATTCGGTATCCTTCAATGCTCTGTATGCTTGGGATCGGGATCCCAGGTACAATAATAATGATTTTGCCATGGACTAGTACCTATAAGGTAGGCAAATGACTCGTGATCTGTTGAAATTTTATGAAAGACATTTGGTTGCTCAACTCCCTATATGAAAACATTCTCCTTTTTCAACAGTTTGGATAGTCCATTAGTGACCAAGGCTGGTCTTGGTGTGAACTTCGTAATGTAAGAAACTCTTTCCAAGAAGCTCTTGAGTTCCTTGACTTTGGTATGCCTATTCATGGTTAATATTGTTGTTACCTTAGTTGGATCTATGAGGAGATCAATGTTAGGCAAAGGAAATTTATCCTTTGGACGTGCCTTATTTAATTTGAAGGATTCCACGCCCATAAATTTTCATATTTTTTCAATAGTTCCACCAGTTGCTCTTTTATTTGTACCGATAACTGACTGCTGATAAGGATAGGCCCCAGGTTCCTTAGGTTAGCCCCTAGGTTCACTTCTTCCAGTTCCTCATTTGGTAGGATCTATGCCTTCCTTTCCATATCCATAAGTTTCTGCGGAATCTTCATAAGCAGTATATTAGCCTTCCTCTGGGTTCTTGAATAGCTACATATTCTCGGGATCTTGATGAAATTGTTTACTTCTTCTGTCTTTTTTTGATCAAGGGATCCCTCAAACCATAGGTATTGCTTCCTTCTTCTTCTTCCAGGATAGGAGCCCCCAGGGTCCCTGATGTAGGACACTCATCATCTAGGGCCAACTCGTTGCAAAACATATTCTCTGCAAAATTTACTTCACTTTGATTGAAATGGTTAGGATTGGCAGAGATCCTTATCAGTCTTCTACTTAACCTTCCCTTCAGTGGATTATGTGTCCTCTCCAAATTAATTTCGCTAGTGTCTCTAGGATCCTTTTACCAAATATGCCTACGACCTCCGATGTACTAAAGGAAATGTGGTTGAATGAGGCTCTTGTGTCTATTAGTGCTCTCCTAATATGGACGCCATTTATTGTGGATGTTAGATAGAGTGGTCTTCGATGTTTTGGGTACTCAACCTCTATATCCTCGTCCATGAAGGTTATTACGTTGGTGGTTTCTAAGAAGGCTCTGCTTGCATGAGTTTTTGTTGCAAAGTACTCTATTCCAGCATCAGCTGCCATATTCATGAGGGATTTTATTGCAATCATCCTTACCTCTAGCCTATATCCCAACTGGTCGAACATGGATTTTAACTTAGGGTTCTTTTGGAATCTCTTCCTAGGCCTTCATGTAAAATGGCAGTCCAGGATCTTCTTGCATGCTACATTCAGGTCCCGCATACTTTATAAGCAATATTTTGCCTTCCCTCCAGGTTTCTTCTTCTTCTGGGATGGGAGCCCCTCAGGATCTTGGAGATGGGATATTCTAACTCATCGTATCCCTAGGTTCCTCCAAGATCTCTTCCTGGGCTATCATGTGAGATGGTAATCCGGGATCCTCTTGTAAGTTACATTCAGTTCTCACGAACCTTCATATGCGATATTTTGCCTTCCCTCCAAGTTTCTTTTCCTTCTGGGATGGGAGCCCCCTAGGATCCTGAAGATGAGATATTCTTCAGCTGGAGCCGACTAATCATAGAATATATT
This sequence comes from Quercus agrifolia, assembly GCA_029955455.1. Classification (NCBI taxonomy): domain Eukaryota; kingdom Viridiplantae; phylum Streptophyta; class Magnoliopsida; order Fagales; family Fagaceae; genus Quercus; species Quercus agrifolia. The sequence goes on along the minus strand of JARQAD010000009.1, from coordinate 32,338,249 downwards.
TTCTACAAAGTTTCCTTCGTGCTAGATGAAGGGACTAAGGATTGGCAGCAATCTTTATGGGCTTCCCATTCAACCCCTCTTTCATGTACCAATGGTAAGTTAAGAGGATCAAACGATTCTTGTGGAACCATGGTCATCTCTTAGAGCTAGTTGTAGGTGTCCTTTAGTGGACTGTGTAGCTCCTCCAAATCTTGTTTTTTTTTTTTTTCCATGGGTGACCCTAATTGTGGAGTCGTAATAAATGATAGGTGCACCGTATAGTTGTTGAGCTTTCAATGATATTGATTTTTGCTACTAACTTGCAATATAGCGTTTCAATTGATTTTCTTCAAAATATATTCAAGGTCCACCGTACAATAAGCTTTAGCCCCTAGAACATGAGGCTGCTGTTGAATCATGCTTAATCCATATTCTCTTGATGCTATTGTGGAACTTCTATCCATTTTCTTGACGCCTCCATTTTTTTTAAACCATTTTACTTTGCTGGATCCATGGAAGTACTTCAACTTTGTTGGAACCAAGGAACTGTTCCACTTTGCTAGAATCAGAAAAATATTCCATCAAAGAACAACTCGAATTTTTTTTGGAACCAAGGAACTACTCCATTTTGCTAGAACCGTGGCTGGTGCTAGGGAACTACTCAGCTTCTTCAAAATCAAGGAGCTACTCTATTTTTGATGGATTCATGTTTGGAACCAGGGAACTACTCAGTTTTTTACTAGAATCTAGGATCTCCTCAACTTTGCTAGGATCAAGGATCTCCTAAACTTTACATTCTTAGAGGATCTCCTAAGCTTTGCTAAAATCGAGGGTGTACTCAGCCTCACTGGAATAAAGAATCTCCTCAGCTTTGCTGGGATCAAGGATCTCTTGAGCTTTGCTTCCTTGGAGTCAAGGATCTCCTAGGCTTTGTTGAAATCAACGGTGTACTCAGCCTTGTTGGAATAAAGGATATCCTTAGCTTTGTTAGGATCAAGGATCTCCCAGGCTTTACTTTCCTAGAGTCAAGGATCTTCTAGACTTTGCTGGAATTAAGGATGTACTCAGCCTTGTTGGAATAAAGGATCTCCTCAGCTTTGTTGGGATCAAGGATCTCCTAGGCTTTACTTTCCTGGAGTCAAGGATCTCTTAGACTTTGCTGGGATCATGGAACTACTCTATTTTGCTAAATCCATAGGCGGAGCCAAGGAGCTTGTCCATTTTGCTAACCAGTGCCATATGATGTTATTATCAAGTTGCTGCAAAATTCTTTAGCCCCATAATTTGAGGCAATTGCTTTGTTATGTAATTTACATTTCATCAAGTCTTTTTGATTTGCTTACTTCTCTTTTTCTTTTTTCTTTTTTTTCTAAAAGAAATGAAACAATATTATGATTTTTTTTAAAAAGAAAATAAATCAACCCCCAAACGTGAGGCAATTGCTTTACTATGTAGTTCATACAATCTTCCTTTCATCAATCTTTTTTGATTTGCTCACTTCTCCATTTTTTCTTTAAAGCAATGAGACAATATCACGATTGTTTAAATATTACTACATGACCCCTTTTGCCGCCTTTTTTTTTTAAAAAAGAGTAGGGCAATGATCCATTATGTTCACAATATAAAATAGAGAAAATAATGACGCATAAAACTTATCTTGTGTTGGGAAGTTCCCCAAAATTCCATATAGAGTCCCTCGGTGGGACATTCTTTGGAAGAACCCGCACTTTTGGGATCTTCATGTTGAATGCACTAAGAGGAACTTTCCTTCCTTCTAGTGTTTCCTTGCTTTGGAGCCATGCTTGCGAATGGACTGCTTCTTTCCTCTCCTTTTTCCGAGTCCCCAGCAGAGTCGCCTTAAAATGTGGGTTCCTTTTTTGGAAAGTACCCAAGTCCATTGATGACAAGGGATCTTGGGTCTTCAAGGATGGATGGTTGGATTGGGTCCAGGTCTCTGCTGCCTATTGGGGTTGTTATATGAACCAATTTATGCGCAAGTCACATAAATCTCCTCAAGGAAAAAATGTGATTCCTTCAAAGCAATTGTGTGGGTTCTTTTTTATTTTTTTATTTTATTTTTAAAATTTTTTTTTAAAGAAAGCAGTACACAGGCTTAAGTAGGAAAACGAGGATCCTGGGTCTGATGCTTTGTACTTTAATGGATTGGGCTTGGTTCATCGCAGTTAAATGAGGCTAATTTTGAACCAAGTGATGCATAGGGCATGAATCCTACAACACATACATACTAAAATACAAAGAATATACGCGTTGGATAATAGGGAACAACAAAGAACAAAATAACAAGAAAAGGAAACAAAATAGGATGTTAGGGATCCTTAAAATAATGTAAAATGCTTCATTATTTTCTTAATTATGTAATACATAGTGAAGGTCCTTTTTTGGACAGTGTCTAGGCCCCAAGCTGAAGCAAGAACCCTGGGCCTCGTTGTTGTAGTTTGAAGGGGCTGGGCTTGGTTCACCGCAGCTAAATGGGCTATTTACAAACCAAGTGGCGCACAGAGCAAGAATCCTACAATATGTACATGCTAGCAAGCAAGAATATATGTATTGAATAGCAAGAAATCAGCAAAGGAAAATAATGTAATAAAGAAATATACAAAATAATTGTTAAGGATCCTCAAATTTGTATGGAATATTTCATTATTTTTCTTAATTGTGAATTACAATGTGCTCGCTAAGATGTGTTACAAGGTCCAAATAAGCTCAAAAATTACAAACTTAGATGGCTATCTAGGCCTCTAAGACTTGCAAAGTTTGAATCCCTTTGAATCCAAGTTTATATTCTATAGTGCATGTTTTGGGATACGGGGCGCTATTTTTCTACTTTCTTTGAGTTTTAAACAGTGTTTTCTTAATGATTCTTGTTCTGATTCCCTATTGCTGAATGCCCCTTGATGTTGGCTGCTTCTCCCCTTTTATAGTGTCATTATAGGGTTTGGGGTACCATTGATTCACCCCCTTTAGCTCCTTGGGTATCAGAGCCCTTGTTATGCCAGCCATTTTGATGGCTGGTTCTTTCCTTGTTTCTTATAGTTTTCCTTTTTTCGTGCTATTTCCCTAAAAGTCACTTGTTGACTTTCCATTCTGGGGCGTCTTTAGGTAGCTAACCTTCAATCTCTCTTCTTTCAAGGCTTCTTACCTTTTAGGCTCAGCTTTTGGCCGTCCTTCCTTTTTGTTATTTTTCTCAAGTGAGCCGAATCCATCCCTACCAGGTCGAAGGTTTTCCCTGCTACTTCCCCTTATGGTTCTTCTTCCTGGGTTCTCCGAGGTATTAGCTTTTTGTTCACGAATTGTCGCTCTCCAAACCTTCTGGTTCCTTGTTGCACTGGGTGATTGAGAAAGACATATCTGCCCTTCGTTTCTCGTGTTTCGTGGCACCCCTTTAGAGTTGTCTCAATCCCACTTCAACTGTGTTGCACATCCTGAGGATTCGAACCTTTGGCGTTCTCTGGGGATCCTGGCCCAGTCCGTTCCACTGGGTTCTTTCTCTTTATTTTATCCTCCAATCTTGGCGGGCTGGGCCTTTTTCTTTCTTTCCTTTGTTTTGTGGGTTCTAAGGCCTATCTCTTCATGGATTTTGGGCTTTAAGTCTTTTGAGCTTTCCATCCTTTTTCCTTGTGACGGGCTCAACCTTTTTAACATTATTTTTCATGGGATTGGTCCATCGTGCTGTTTTCTTTGGGCCTTGATGTTATGATTTTTTAGACCTTAACATACATTAAGCTCACTAGGACGTGTTACAAGGTCCAAATAAGTTCAAAAATCGCAGATTTAGATGGCTCTTCATGCGTCCAAGACTTGCAAAATTTAATCCTTTTGAATCCAAGTGTGTGCTCTCTAGTGTCTGTTATGAGAATCCCGGGCAGTGTTTTCCCTCCCCATTCTCTCTTTTTTGAATTCTCATAGAGTTTCCCCCTAAGTATTTTCACTCCAATGCCTCTGGCTGAATGCCCCTCACTATTTGCTACCTTCTCTTTTTATAGTGCCATCCTAGGGCTTTTGGAGTACCATTGATTCCCTCTATTTGTTCCTCTGGGTACCAGAACCAATGTTGTGTCAGCAACATTGGTAGCTGGTTCTTTCCTCATTCTTCATTATTTCCCTCTTTTGAGGTTTTCTCTTCAAAAGACCCCAATTGACTTTCCTGTTCTGGGGGGTCCTAAAGGGCTAACATTTGGTCTTTTCCTTTCCAAGGCTTCTAGACTTCACTTTTCAAAACCATCTTTTGGCTGCTTTTCCCCTTTGTCATTTTCCCCAAGTGGGCTAATTCCTTCCTGCCAAGCTGAAAGATTCTCAGCCACCTTCCTTCATGGTTCTTCTTCTTGGGTTCCTCGAGGTACCAGACCTTTACTTATGAGTTGTTGGTTCCTAAGCCTTCTGATCCCTTTCCTGCATCATTGGGTGGCTGATAGGGACATATCTGTTCTTGTCCTTTGTGTTTCTTGGCATGGCCCCCTTGACCTGTCTTAATCCCATCTTGGTTTCGCTGCATGTCCTGAGGATCCTAGGCTCCTGGGAATCCCCAAGTATCTCGGCTTAGTTCTTTTCCTCGGCTCCCAGCAATTTTTCTGACCTCTGAGGGCTAGGTTGGGCTTCTTTCTTCCCTTTATTTCATGAGGTCCGAAACTTGCCCATTCATGAATTTGGGCTCCTCCTTATGACCTTTAATGGGTTTGGGCCTCTCCTCCCTTTTATTGAAAGCCCAAATATTTTATTTTCCTAGATTTCAATCCTTTGTGTTGTTTTGGGCCTTGGTACAACATTGTGATTTTTTAGACCTCAACAGCAATAAAATACCATTGTAAGTATTTTAGTGTCATAAAATGACTCTTTACTCTAACAAAATAAGTAAAACAACTATTCATAGTATTCACAATGAGAAGGAGATTGAAATAGAATATTTGAGGCTTATCTTTTATTGTATGAACATTTAAAAGAGTTCCTTTACTTGGTTCCCCAAGCGTGATGTCATGGTACCCCGAACGGGATGTCGTGGTTCCCAGGGGTACTAGGCCTGTAATCCATGGAACCTAGAATGTTGATTCCTTGAACTATAAGATCTTTCTCCATGCTTATTATGCAATGGAGTTTTGCCTTTTCCCTTTACCTCTATAGGTCTTGCATAATAACACACTATACAATACATATATTTTCAAATAACTGTTAGTTTCTTAAATTAGGATATACATTTTAATACATATACATATATGTAAATGAATTTCATGAGAATGAGTCAGCCACGAGGATCCTGGCCCCAATTCTCACAGACTTAGTGCTTTTGCACAAGACTTGTGGGATTTGGAACTCAAGTCCAAGTAGCTTTGCTTGGGCATTGCCTTCCAAGATAGGTGAGGAGGATTTTGTGGGAGAGAGTGATATCTGATGTGTGCATGTTTGGCATATGTTTCTTTGGAGGCTAAGTGATATTTTGAATGATCTCAAGGATATAAGACGAATTCCTCCACCTTGGCTCTATTTTGTTCATTTTTCTCTCTCTTGCTAGGCTATTAAAGCTCTAAGAGTTATCCTTTTGAACCTTTGAACTCTCCCTTTTTCCCTCCATCTGAATCCCTCTTTTTCTCCTCCCCTTTTGCTATGCCTTAGTGTTCCTTTTATAGTGGACATGGTTTGGTACCCCAAGCAAGGATGTCCCTGGTCTGCTGGGTAAAACCATGTCCTCTGAAACCTGAAAAAGTACATTGGGTAGAGATTTTAGCTTAATTAGGAAATTATAACTCAAAAGGGGCATTTGGCTTTAGTTACAAATGGAAGATTTCTTCTTGGAAAGTCAAAAGAGTGGGTGGGCTGCTCAATGCAATGGATGACAGCTTTAATTGAAAGTGACAATTGAGAGGAGATTGTGGGGAGGTGTCATGCACATGGGGGAATTGAGTTTTCCATTGGTTCATGCATTTTAAGCAAATATATGAACCAAGGGAAACCTTCGGGATCATCCTTTCACTAGAAATCACTCCCCTACCGACCAAACCGCTTCCCCCTGACTATCCACTTAGGATCCCACGGGCTTGGACCATGGGTTACAAAGATAATACCTGGTTTTGCTGGATTTGTAATGGCTTTTTGCTGGAAATTTGAACATACACCTTGGTTTTCCTATGTGTTAGCCAAGCTCCTCTTCTCAAAGTTTCAAAAGGACCCATCAAGGTCCTAGGGCCTTGATGTTGATTCTTCTTACTGCATATCTTTTGGCCTAACTGAGATCCTTCTTCTTGCTGCATGTCCTCTAGCCTGACCAAGTCTGGGTCCTATTATTATTATTATTATTATTATTATTACTATTATTATTACTATTATTATTTCTTTCTTTTTCCTTCTTTTTGGGACTTTGGACCTTCATGGTCCTTCTTAACTTCATAAGTTGGGCCTTCTTTTGTTAAAACCCATGGTCTTTCCTTACTTTTCATGGAATGGGCTTTCTTATCAAATTTTGGTCCTCAACAATAGTTATATGTTTCCCTCCACTATGACTTATGCCCAACTTGTCTCATTTCAAGATTGGCAATTTTGATCAAAGAATGAATGGATTTTCTTCTTCCATATCAGATCAAAGCAAGGCGGCTAAACAATAGATGCAATCGCCTAAAGCCCTAAATAAAAGATGCAATTAATGCAATTGTGTAAGGCTCCAAATAAAAGAAGGCCCCACTTGAAAAAAAAAAAAAAAAAAAAATATATATATATATATATATATATATATATTCTAATTACAAAAAAAAAAAAAAAAAAAAAATTGTCCTTTTATTGGTCAATAAAATGCATTAAAAAAAACCCCATTGTATCCTAAAATACAGAAAATTAAAAAGGAAAAAAACAAATATAGTTAAATTTCAGCTAACAAAATTAAATTTTAAGGGAAAAATTTATTAACTCATTCTTGAAATATACTAAAATCAAAATTAATACTAGATAAATTCATTAATAATACAACATAATTATCTTGAAATATACTAAAATAGAGATTATAAATTTCTAAATCAAAAGAAAAAATCTCTCGTCTTTCTATCCCACTGCCTCTCCATCTATATTTTACCTTTCTTTTCTTTATCTTATCTTGATTCTTGATGTTTGCCTACAAGCTCAGTCATTCATTTTAAGTTATATTTTTAATCTATTTGATTGACTGGACAAAGACAACACACTGGTTTTGCTTTTACACTCTCACACTCATAGCACTACTACCACTGCACAGTGACAATGCACACTGCACAAAAGCTTGATTATTGATAGAATGATAGGACTTAGCACTGCACAGACATAGTGCAGTTATTAAGTATATGATATTTTATAGGATAGAGATCCCATGCAATACCTAGGGTATTGCACGGTGTGCAATAGCACAAATGTCAACCTTTCATTTAATCTAATGACTCAAAACTTTGACACCTCACCAAATAAGAAAAGACTGTTTCACCCTTGAAACTTTTCATAGCCCGCCCACTGTTTCTTCTTACCTGATTGGTTTGAGTTCATAATTTCATAAAATCAAAATTTTCTTTCTCTTCTACGCAACTGCCCTCCTCCTCTCTCTCTACCTCTCCTTTGACCCATTGTCACGGCAGCCCCAACCCATACCCATCAGCAAAAGCAAAGAAAAAATTGAAACTTACCATTTGAAACCAAACCCCCAAACACTCATACTCTCCCTCTTTCTCTGTCTCCAAGTGTGAAGCTGTCTCAGCTCTCAAGGAGTGAAGGTCTCTCTGAAGTGACGCAACCAGTGGCTAGATCGGTGGTTTTGACGTTACTTGGTCATTGTATTGTCAGAAAATTCCCAAAATCCCATTTGGCATAGTCACTGCGGGTCCATTTTTGATTCCTAGGTTGCTTCCGATATCAAAAGACTCAAGGAGGTGAGTTCTCTCTTTTGTATACATTGAATCAAAATAAAAATTATTTTTTGGGTAAGAGGAGAGTTGGGTCAAGGGTCAAGATAGTTGGGATTTGATTTTAGCCACAAAATCGGTACTACTTATCTGGTATTGGCTTGACACATCTGCAACAAAATTGTGAAAGAAAACAAGATTAAACAAAATGAAGTTATTAAGCAAGGAATAAAGAATTTCTATTATACTTCTCAACAAAGACACCAAGGGGGGAAAATGTTTTTTAAACAAAAAGGCAGACTTGTTTTTTTTTGACTGAAAAAGGGCAAACTTATACAGATAACAATTTAAAATTTTAGAAGCAAGATATCTTTAACAAAAATAAATTCAACCAGATAAAGAACTAGAGTAACAAGGACTGGAAACAAAAAAAAAAAAGAACACTTAACACTGGGTATAGACATTATAACCAACTAAAAAAATCCATCGCAAAGATTTTGCAAGGTTCCTTAAGATAAAGTTGCAAGTTATTGTGAGTTCTCACAATGCATTATTTTCTATTGAATATCACTAGCAAATTTATTCAATGTTTTGCTCCAGTTCAAGATTCCAATGTTTCCCCAAGAAAAACTTATAAAACTCAAAATTTAATGTGAATGTACAAAAGCTTCAAAAGCTAAATTGCTTTTGTCAAAATTTGTAAATCATTTGCTCAGTATGCCCAAGTTCTTTGAGTAAGCCAATCAACTATAACAAAGATAATAAGAAGAGAACCCAAGTTAACAAACTATTAGCTTATGTTGGACACCAATAAAACAGCAGAACTTATAGTTATGTAACTATAACAAGAAATATGGGAGAGCTATAGAATTTATAGCTAGGTACAAAAATAATATCATTGTTTAGTCTATTTTTATTTTATCCCACAAAATACAGAACAAATTTAGCAACAAAAGATCTCACAAGAAAAAGAATCAATGTAACCAATGTTGACAAAGTGGCATTTAAATTAGTACCATGCATTTTTAACCAGACTTCAGAAAAAATATAATCGCTGTCATACATAGATATATAATAATTATACACAACTAAATTTCAGAGAAGAATAATGGTTTTTGTTAGCCATTGACAACCAAGGTAACTAGAATAAAAGGTTTGTGTGCTCCATGATCCATCACACCCTTTCAACCCCAACCTTCTTCACTTCAAATCTTTCAAACCCAATATGCCCCAAAATCAACTCCCAAAGCATAGTAAGAGCATTCCCTTCAAAGTTTTCAAAAATAGCATCTCAAAAAGTCACTTGATCAATTTTAACATCTTAGTTTACAATACACCCTACATCAAAAGTTTTATTTTTTTACCACTTCATTTAAAATAATATAAACAACTTATTAAAATAATAATAATAAAACTATCTCTACAAACATTAAAAGCAATGCCACTTATCTAAGAAATATAATAATATTTCTTGTTATAAGATTTGAGCTACAGTAGACTACTATCTATGTCAATCTATTGTAGCTCATATGCCAAAATTTATAGAAATAGCATCTTTGTTGTAGGGTGTTTTTTGTGGAATGGGATGCTAAAATTTGACTTTTTAACTTTTAAAAGTCTTATTGTGAATGCTCTAATGAGCTGTTATGCTTTTTAGTTGAGTTGTGGAAGTAATGCAAATTATTAAAAAAACATGTAACCGAAGTGACTACAAATTAAATCCAAAAAGACCTGAGATTAAAGAACCAATTTTATTAAAGAAATTATAAATAACAAACTTCATGGCTAATGATTTGCATTTGTAGCAGTTTCTGGGGATGCCAAGACAATTGAAAATCTAAAAAAGTAAATTTTGTATAATTCAAAATTTGCTTATTTGTGCTACCCATTTAGTTTCTTCTATATCTAAGGAGTGACACTCGATATGAATCATTCAACACAATAAAAGCATGCCTTTTTAACAACACATCTGCAAGAAGTCTTTAAAGTCAATATTATGTAATTACCTCCTCATGGAAATATATGTTGTCAAATTTTTTTTGTGAAAGCTTTAAGAGTATTGAGCATTCATGTTTTGATCAAATAGCTCATGAAGGTTCAAACTTTCATAATTACGAACCTAATAATAAGCCCATTGAATGCAAATTACAACGATTTAAGCATTTTTAAACAATTGACAAAAATACAGGCAATATAAAACTTGATTTCAATTCCTAAGCTAAAAACCAAAAACATAAAAAATAAGAGAAAATAGAATTAAATTTAGCACCAATAAATCAATCAACAAAATTGTGACACCATTATTTACGTTCCTTCCTTTCCTAGCAACCAAACAAAGTTTATTAAAAAAATAGAGATAAAAGAAAACCTGTTGAGTGGTGATCTACCTCTGAAACAAGCCCAAGTCTTTGAACCAAATCGGCAAGGCTGGCTCATCACAACCACCACCTCCGATGGTGGCTTCTTCTCTCCTTTGACCAAAATCTCTTTCTCTATCTTTCAATCTCATTTCCCTCCATAGACCAAACCTGAAAAGGCATCAACTTTTCTCTTTCCCAATTTTCTCCAAACCCTAACCCTTAATTTCTCTAATCTGGGTTTGAAAAGAGATACATGAATTTCTTTTGGTGGAGAGGCTTGGTAAACAAATGAACTAGTTGATGTCTTGTAGGCACATGGAAGGTTTTGATCACCCCATCTTCATTCTTCTCCCTAATGAAGTGACAATCAATCTTAATATGCTTGGTTCTCTCATGAAATACAAGATTTGCAGCAATGTAGAGTGCTACCTTGCTATCACAATAGAGAGAAGCTGGTCCTTTGTGTATATGGCCAAGGTACCAAGCAAAGCAATTAGCCAAACTATCTCAATAGTCACACTAGCCATGGCTCTATATTCTGACTCTGTAGAAGATCTTGAGACTACCTGTTGCTTCTTATATTTCCATGAACTCAAGGATTAACATAAGAATACACAGAAACCAGAGATTGACCTTCTGGTGTCAATACAAGCTGCCCAATCTGCATCATAGTAACACTTAAGCTACATTTCAGATTGTGCAGATAGGAAAAGACCTTGTCCTGGTGTCTTCTTCAAGTATTTCAATATCTTGTAAGCTACTTGAAGGTGTGGTATTTTAGGAGCACTCATGAATTGACTCAACTTGTGGACAGAATAACTAATGTATGGTCTTATAAGTGTCAAATAGAGAAGTTTTCCTATCAACCTCCTATACAAGGAAGGATCTAGTACACTATCTCCACTTGAATTGCTTAACTTAAGTGATTGATCCACAAGAACATTTGAGGGTTTGCAAGCCAACAACCCTGTGTCTGACAGTAGCTCAAGGGTGAACTTTCTTTGGCATAAAGATATCTCCTTAGTAGTTCTTGCCACTTCAAGCCCCAAGAAGAACTTCAAGGTACCAAGGTCCTTACGCTTAAACTTTTTGTCCAAAAATTGCTTGAAAGTACTCACAGCATCCACATCATTTCTTGCTATCAAAATGTCATTAAGATAAACCAGCAGTATGATAATGGAACCCTTTTGAATTCTGGTAAACATTGAATCATCTGATTTTGATTGAACAAAGCCATGATCAATGATGGTGGAAGAAAGTTTAGCAAACCATTGCCTACTAGCTTGTTTAAGACCATACAAGGACTTGGCAAGCTTGCACACCTCCCCTTTGCTGCCAAACCTAGGTGGGGGAACCATGTAAACTTCCTCATTCAAGTCACCATAGAGGAAAGAATTGTTGACATCTAGCTGAGTGAGATGCCAACCTTGAATGGCAACAAGAGCAAGCAGGGTCCTAATTGTGGTAAACTTCACAATAGGAGAAAATGTCTCATAGAAATCAACCCCTTTAGTTTGAGTATACCCCTTAGCAACTAATCTTGCCTTATACCTCTCAATAGACCTATCTGCTCTAAGTTTAATTTTAAAAACCCATTTACACCCTATGGGAACCTTGCCAGGAGGAAGAGGAGACATAACCTAGGTATGATTAGCTTGCAAAGCATCAATCTTTGCTTGCATAGCCTCTTGACATCTAGGATCTAAAATGGCTTGAGCATAGGTATCAGGTTCTTTGTGAACAGTGAGTGCAATGAAGAAATCTCTTTGAGTGGGAGACAGTTTAGTATATACAAAATACTTGAACTAGAAGCAAAGGAATCATCTAATGGAGTGAGAGTAGCTGAGGCCAACATAGGAGCAGCTACAAGGTTACAATGATAATCTCTTAGGTAAGTGGGAGGCCTGTGAATTCTAGAAGACTGCCTAACAGGAACAACAACAGGAACTTGTGATTCAGAAATAAGGGATTTAGTAGGGATAAAATAAATGGAGTCAGCTTGGTTTGAAACATTAGTAGGATGAACTAAATTAGGGAAGTCATCAGGTGGCACAACAATATCAGAAAGTGTAATTGGAGGGGAAAATTCAGCAGAAGCATTGGGAATATTAGATGACTGATCAAGAATAGAAGTTTGAGGAAGAAAAACAAAATGAGAAGAAGGAGTAGTGACATACTTGGAAATCCAAGATATGAAAGGGAAAATAGATTCCTTAAAAACAACATCTCTAGACAAGAAACAAGTTTTGGTTCTTAAATCATACAATTTATAGCTTTTAACACCTTGTGGATAATCAAGAAAGATGCAAGACTTGGCTCTAGGGTCAAACTTAGTTCTGTCTCTAGATAACGTAGATGCATAACAAAGACAGCCAAACACTCTAAGGTGGGAATAAGTGTGTGGATGTCCTAAAAACTTTTCATAGGGAGTATTGTCTTGTAACAAAGGACTAGGTATCCTACTAATAAGGTAAGTGGCAGTAAGGATACAATCTCCCCAGAATTTTAATGGTAAACTGGCTTGGAACCTCAAAGCTCTAGCTACACTCAGAAGATGTTGGTGTTTTCTCTCAGCAATGGAGTTCTATTAAGGTGTTTCAACATAAGACAATTGGTGTATGATACCTTTAGAAGCATAGAAAGAATGTAAGGCAAACTTAGGACCATTATCAGATTTAATAACCTTGATAGTTTTGTTAAACTGATTAACTACCAAATTGTAAAAAGACTAAATTAAATTGGAGACATCAGACTTGTGTGGCATGAGAAAAGTCCAAGTGCATCTACTAAAGTCATCCACAATAGTAAAGAAGTATTTTGAACCATTCAATGAAGGGGTGGAATAAGGTCCCCAAATGTCAACATGCACTAAATCAAAACAAGAATTAGAAACATGAACAGAAGACTGAAATGGTAACCTTTTTTGCTTAGCAATTGGACAAATAGGACAATCAAAAGATTTATTACTACTGCAATTGATAACATCAAGTACAAGAGATTGTAAAATGGCCAATCTTTGAAAGGAAGGATGTCCTAACCTGCTATGCCAAAGGCTAGTACTATCTATTATAGAAGTTGAATTACAGGAGTTTATTGAATTTACAAAACTAAAAGAAGAGAGCTTGGACAGCATATCAAAAACAGACTTCGGAAGAACAATGCTTGCAAGATCTAATGTATAAAGGCCTCCTTGCTTTCTACCCAACCCAATCATCCTCTGAGGCTGTAAGTCTTGGATAAAATAGTAATGAGAAGGAAATATACAACAACAAGAAGGAGATTGAGTTAGTTTGCTGATGGACATAAGATTAAAAGAGAAAGATGGAATGCAAAGCACATTCTCTAGTGTCAATGTAGAAGATAACTTGATAGTCCCTATATGAGTGACCTTAGCCTTGTCCCCATTAGGAAGCTTAATAGAAAAATGGACAATGGAAGTGATTGAAGTGAAAAAATGAAGTGAATGGACCATATGATTAGTGGCTCCATTGTCAAGAATCCAATCAGTGGAACAAAGATGAGTAGTGTCAACTTGAGAAGAAAAACTGAATAGTCCAAAGAAGGAGAAACCAACCTAGGAAGGTGAGATAAAAGAGGAATGGAAGACCTGATACCTAACATCTCATGGCCTTGAAGATCCAAAGAAGGATGTGAAGGAGATTGAGTGATAATAGTGGCTACTTGATGAACACCAGAAGTGGATTCTTGTGAAGCTTAAGTACCAAAATGGTTTTGAGAATTGATCAAACCAAGAAGCTGTTGATATTCTGATTTAGTGAGAATAAAACTTTCTTCATTGTTGCATTCAGTGGTAACAACATTACTGGCAAAGGAAAGATGTCCACCTTGCTGCCCTTTGTTCTTGAACTTGTTGCCAGGTGGATAGCCATGTAATTTGTAACATTTGTCAACAACATGGCCCAAAGCTACACAGTGAGTGCACTGGGGTCTACCAGACTTGCCCTTATTGGATCCTTTAACAAAACAACCATTGTTCTTGGCTGCCAAGGTTGAAGATTCAGTTTTGAGATTCTTTCCTACTTTCCTTTGTTTCTCATCTTGAACCAAGAGAGAAAATACCTTGCTTAGAGAGGGAATAGGGTCCATTAGCAAGATCTGCCTTCTCACAGTTGTGTAAGTGTCATTAAGACCCATAAAAAAAGACATCACACATTCTTCAACTCAATGACCACAGGAACATGTCATGTAATCTGATAGCTCATCCCACAATCCTTTAAACTTTGTATAATAGGCATTGATGGTTAGATCCTCTTGACTCAAAGAAAAAACTTCCCTTCTCAGCTCAAAAATCCGAGGACCATTGCCTTGAGAAAACCTATGTTGCAAATCAAGCCATACCTCTCTTGCTATCTTGAAATACACCATACTAGGTTGTAAATCTTTAGAAATTGAGTTGAACAACCAAGCCAAGATAGTACTATTGCATTTACACCAGGCTATGTGACAAGGGTGATCAACAGAATGAGGCTTTGGTATGAAGCCATCAATAAAACCCAAATTGGTTTTTGCATCCAAGGCAATAAAAACAGCTCTACTCCAAGTGCTGTAATTTTCTTTAGTCAAATGTTGAACAACAAGGGAAACCCCAGGATTGTCACTATTGGACAAGTAATAGGGCTAGAAGAATTCTCCCATGGCTGAACAATTGGAACAGAAGTACTTGAAGTACTATATGCCATGTTCTCAAACTTAGATTTGCACTAATCAAGAACTTCAAGATTACAATCAAGAATCACACAAATCTTCAAGAACTATCACTTTTGTTAGGTTCTAAAGTTTAGGATTTTATGTATTTAGAACTCTAATGTGTATTGTTGGAAAACCATGATCAAAACAATGTGTTTAGAAGTGTTTAAAGCTAGCTCAAAGTTGTGTGTCAATGTAAAGTTGGAATTGAGTTAAAGCAAGGAAGCATTGTGCCTTTCGGCCTGGCTCGATCGATCGAACGACAGGCTCGACCGATCGAAGCTCGGGCAGAATGCTTTTCTGCAAATTCGTCCAACTCAGCCCTAAAGTGTTCTAATTGGTTTAGGTTTCTAATTTCTCCCACTATATAAAGGAAACCCTAAGCCACGTTTTTGACATAAAAGAGAGAGAGATTAGAGTGCCTCTTGTGCCTCCTTTTGTATTTAGGGTATTTTACCCAAAGGCTCTCTAAAGTCTATGGAGCTCATATTTGCGGTTTGTGTAAATCTCTTATGAGATCTAGAGGAGCTTTCCTTTACACAAACTTAGGGTTTTCAAGGAGAAGATTTATCTATGCCTTGATGATCAATTCAGTTGCTGTCATTGAAGCTTAAAGAAAACACAAGCAGGTGTGCTTGTATTTGGTGGAGAATCCAAGAAAGAAGGAGTCCGTGGATTCGGAGCTTGCACGTGGTCGTGTCAGTAAGTTCTACTGGTTGGTAGCATTAGGAAGTCGAGCGGGGTGCTTGTAAGTCCTTTTGTATGAACTTCGATTCTTTCAAGATAGTGGATTCAGGTTTACCTTGAGGATAGCTAGGTCAAATCCTCCCTAGGTTTTTACCGGTTTGGTTTCCTGGGTGATCATATCGTGTGTTATTTATTTTCCGCTGTTTTGCATAATTTGATCTTTATTATTGTGATAACCTAGACTTGTTTAATTGGACTAAGTAACAACTTGGCTAATTACCTAGGTTTAATCAATTGTTTAAGGGGTCTAAAAATTGTCAGCTTTTACACTCAAGGAACAAAAACTCCAAACCACTGAACTAGAATTGGTTTAACAACAAATAAAGATCCTCAGACACAAAGAATCAAGTCACAATTCTTGCTGATCGAGGGATTTGAAAGAACAACAATCCAATTGCAAATATCACAATCAACATGATAAACGAAACCCTAAATCAAGAAATTCAATTTGCCAATTACCGCAAAGAAATCAAGATCTAGAGCAAAGAATCTAGTGCAAGAATCAAGTAAAAATGATGAGCAACTTGATTGGAAGGAGAACACTAGAAACGGAAAAGAAAACAAGAGGAATTGAACTAAGAATTTCAGAAAATACCGAAATTGAAGACTCTGAAATTTAGTTCTGCTATGATACCATGTTAGAATTCGTGCATGTAACAGGCTTCATCAATGGAGTGATCCGATTAGAGATGAAGAAGAGAGAGAGTTATCTGAATATGCATTGAATTCTCATTGATCAAATAAACAGACTCTGTTTCTTATATAGGAAACAGATTGGAGGGAAAGACTAAACACATAACCAACTAACAAACTAACCAATGAAATAAAGCCATTTGTCAACTACTCCTACCTAACTTTTCTATACAGTAAAACCATATGTAGCCTAACTAACTAATACATAAACGACTTGTAGTTCATCTTCATGTACAAACTTTACACTACAGACTATAGTAATGAATTACAATCTAACATCTAATAGTGCCCTATAAAAGGCGACATGTTCCTCCTTTCACCCATGCTATACTCTTTCTTCATCGCATTATTTTCTTGGACTGGTAGGGAGCAGTATAGATGTAAGAAGAGATTGTCTTCTCGACGTTGCAACAACAATAAACTCACTTTAGTACTGATTTGAATTGTTTTGATGTTAAAATGATATGGGCAAAACTTCGAGCACTTTGAGAAACTTGGAGACGGGCGTTGACATATGTGGATTTTTGTTTGGTTGAAACTGGGGAAAATCATTTTAGATGAATAGGGCTAGAAGAAATTAGTTAAGGTTAGTTTTATTTTCTTCTCTGTTAATGCTACTTCCAGAAATATTATTGCATTAGTAAGGAAAACGTATGTTTTCATTACAATAGCTCTTCTTTGGCAAATAGTTGTGGCAACAATATCGTTATTTACAGACTGCTAAAATCCACTCGGAAAAAGGTCGTCTTTCTTTTTTATTTCCCTATCTTCCTCTATTTTCCATTTATTTTATTCTTTTCTATTATGTGTTTTGGATTCTCACGTGGATTTTGTATTTGTTTTCAGCTAGGCCAGAACATGATTGCAGAATAAAGGAAGACATGGAAACAAAATAAGAGAAGCAACGAACATATGACGAAAAGAAGACAATGAAAATGTAGCATAGGCGCTAGTTTGGATTGAAAGATGCAGTCATTAAAAAATAGTCATAGGCACTAGTTTTTGCTTGGGAGCATTCTATTGGTGTCATTTTTCTCTTGCAAGAGACTTCAGCTATGAGAAAGGTAACTACATGGCAGGGACTTAGGAGTTGTTTGGTTTTTGTGTTTTCATTACTCATCACTTTGTTTCCATCACTCATCACTCAAAAATGGTGGGACCTATGGATAGAAAGCTTGTTTGGATTTGTTTTCAAGTTTTGTTTTCATCACTTGATTCTCTTATTTTTTAGTGATGAGTTATGGAAACTGAAAACACATTTTAGGTTTTTTCAAGTTATTGAAACAAAGTTATGATGACATTTTTGTAAATACACACACATTGAGGGACCCACAGTCAGACCTTTTACTCTCTCCAACACACGTCATCTTCTTTTCTTTTTCTTTTTTTGTCTTTCACGTTGGGTTTGGGACACACCTTTCTCTATTTTCTTCTTCTTTTTTCTTCTTTTCTTTCCTATCCTTTTCACGTCGGTTTCTATGTTTGGTTGCAAAGGTTTTTTTCTTTTTTCTTTTCTTTTTTCCATTCCTTTTCACTGGGTTTTTGGGCTTGGGTTCTCTTTTCTTTTTTTTCTTTTTTTTTTTTTTCCTTTTCGCATTGGGTTTCTGGGTTTGGTTGCATTTTTTTTTCTATTTTTTTTTCCATTCCTTTTTACTAGGTTTCTAGGCTTGGGTTCTCTTCTTCTTCTTCTTCTTCTTTTTCTTTTTTTTTTCTTTTTTTTTTCTCATTGGATTTCTAGATTTGGTTGCATTTTTTTTCCTTTTTCTTTTTCTTTTTTTCCATTCCTTTTCAGTGGGTTTCTGTTCTTCGCTTGGGATCGAAGTCCATCTCTGACAACGAGTCATTTCGACGAGAGAATTGTTGGTCCGTGCAGTTAAGCAGCATCCAGAGAGTCTTGCGATGACCGAGATGGATGACTGGACTCGCCAACGGGCTTCGAATGGGACTTCTAGCGACTATCGCACACTGAGTTGCAAGGAACTTGACGAGTGTAAGTGTGAGTGTGATTGTGTGAGAGATTAGAGATGGGTCTTGCTATTTCTAGACAAGTTTTTTTTTCTTTTTTTTATATTTGGTGGTGTATCATAAATAAGTATGAATGGAGTTTTGAATTTGGGGTGATGAGTTGCTTTAGGTGGTGTTAAATTGTTGAGAGTTTTTGTTGTTTGTACTTCTTTGGTTGCACTTTGGCACTGTGACTGTGGTGGTGGTAAAATGAAATAAGTAGTGAAGAAAATGGTGGGGAATGAGGGTGAGGCGGGTAGGTTAACAGAAGTCTCTGACCAATTGGTCAAGTATGAGTCCCACATAAAGTAAAAAAATTTGAGTGATGAGAAGCTGAAAATATGTGCCAAACGGGTGGGGTATAAGAAATTGGGGTATTTTAAGTGATGAGTGATGAAAAAAAAAAAAAAAAAAAACCAAACAACCCTTTAGTTTTTGAGGGCATTCGGTTGTAAAATAACAGCTTGTGGTTTTTTACCTTTTTTTTTTTATTTAAATATATTTATCCTTTTCTTAGATGTTGTTTTTGAACTGAATTTGGGTACAGTATATTTTTTCTCATTGATTTGTGTGCAATTACTAGGTTGAACAAGTCCCTTTTTTTTTTTTTTTTTTTGGATCTGGGGATGACTTTATCCTTTACGTCGTATTTGACAGTGCCTGTCTTTTTACCCTTTTTCTCTTGGACCAAGTAATTAGAGCATTCACAACCGCAAATTCTATCATATTCTATTTTATCGTCTAAAAAATCTATTTTATTAATTATACAATACCGTCTTTCAATACAACTAGCATCCTAACTTTTATTTTACCATACTACATTAAAATAATATAAAAATATGTCTCACTTCTATCTCTGATCTCTATTTCTCATACTCTCTCAACCACCCACCACCACCACCACAACCACCGCCTAGCTTCTCAGTCACACCACCCGCATCCGCTAAGCAACATAGTTACACCACCCACCCACCCACCTAGAATCCCAGTCTCGTCACCCAGCCAAAATCCATGGCAAAATCAAAAATAAAAGTTCATAGCGAAATCAAAACCCAAAATCTATAGCCAACAAACCAAACTCCAAAAGCCATAGTTGAACCCTAACAAACCACTAAATGAGAGAGAGAGAGAGAGAGAGAGAGAGAGAGAGAGGGTCATGCTTCATTGGCGGCGGCCAAGCCACCAGGCCCATGCTGCCACAATCCTCTGCCCTTGCCGCCGCTGCACCACTTGACCCACTCCCACATTAGTCACAAATCCACCACTACTAGGAAAAAAAAATCAATGAGAGAGAGAGATAGAGAAACCCACAACAACCACCAGATGAGAGAGAGAGAGGGTCATTGGTGAGAGCAGATGGGTTTTTGGGTCTGAAGAGAGGAGAGAGCAAATAAGAAAGAGAGAAGGAAGAGAGAGAAGAGAAGATAAATAATGAGAGAGAGGAAAGAGAAATTTCGGGAAAATAAAAAGTATGAGAGTGTATTAAAAAATTATATTTGTTTATACCATTTAGCTACAATACCATCATATATTTACGATGGTACTGTAGAACCATGGCAAAAAAATTTACATTTTTACATGTTTAGCATTTCGATTGCTGAGCTACTTTGGGCCTCAGATGCTAAATTTTTCTTACATTTGGCATATACCATACCAATTGTGAATGCTCTAAGATGATATTATGTGACATTTTGACACTTCAATTCTTTATCAGACTTGCTGATTCGGCAGAATGTATTAAATATTTATTGTCGTGCAATTACGATAAAAGAATCACATTTTTCAACTTTTTAACGGAGTAATTTTAGAATCGTAATTTTTGTCACAATATTTTTATGTGGTAAGTTATGAATGGGAAAATAAAAATGGTGGCTTCGTATGGGTTTATAACTCTTTTATGTACTTTTTTTTCGCTGAATAACTCTACTATGTACTTGTTGAGAGAGCATGACAAAAATTATATCATGATAAGAGTTGTGATATCAATACTTCCTTTTAATGGTATTGGTGTGGAAATCTCTTATCTCTCTTTGATTTTGGGGGAAGAGGCCTACTTATCGTGTTTCAGTAAATAATTAAATATTGTTTCTGAAATATCTCGCTAAGTACAGTATATTTTTTGTCGTTAATATATGTCCATTTTTTGATATGATGTTTGACAGTGCTTTTATTTTTGTGTCTTGTCATTTCTCTTAGGCTGCGTTTGTTTCGCCTGAAAAGCATTTCAGGAAATCATTTTACACCCTCCTGTGTGTTTGGTTGCGCATGGAAAATTTGGTCAAACGGAAAATCATTTCCGTTAATTGTAAAATGTGGCTGGCTAAAGTGTAAAATAGATTACAGATCTATTTTACCTTCAAACCATTTCCAGGAAAAAAAAAAAAAAAAAAAAAAAAAACCGAACCAAGAGAGAGAGAGAGGCCGGTCACCTAAACTTGAGATCGATGGCACTGCCATCTGGGCCATGCCTCTCATCTTTGATCAAGCAAAGATCGACTCCACCCCTCCCTCATCACCGATCCACAAACACCCAAGACCCACCTCTTTGATCGTCAGCCAGGCACCAACGAGTACAGGTTGAGCTTCGATCTTGACAACCAACTGTAGGCCGTGCTCCACTAGGCTCTCCAACGCACTAGCCGATCTGGCTGCCACCACCGATTGTTGATTTGGCTACCACTGACCACCAACCCATTCCACTCCACCCCCAAACCCACCCAATCTGGCTGCCGCTGCCTCCATCCACTCTGATCCTCTCTTTCCCTCAATCTCTCACTCTTTCTTCTTCCTCTCACAGAGTTTGTGAATAAAAGATGTTTTTATTTTGATTTTTGGTTGTGTTAAGTGTATATTTTGGAATTTTCTGTTATAAAATTTATTTGGGTGCTGAGAAAATGTGTAAAATTTGTAAGAAAATGACATTTTCAGAATGTTACCAAACACCAGAAATCATTTTTTGGACTATTTTCCATTGCAAAACCAAACACCCAAATCTCATTTTCCTTATAGGAATTCACTTTCCCATGCATTCATTTTACACTCGGAATTCGATTTACATTGAACCAAATGTAGCCTTAGACCAAGTAAAGACAATATTATGTTACATTTTGATACTCCAATTTGAAAGGCAATTTTGCAGATTGTGTTAAGTGGCATTTAAAAAAATTACATTTTTCATCTTTTTAAAATTATCTATGTGCAATGGTTGAAATTTTTCACTGTCCTTCATGATTGTCACATCATCCAAGAGATTTTACTTTGCAAGAGTTAGGATTATAGTCCGCTCCAAGTCCTGGTGGGCTAGATGTTGGGCCCGTTTGGTACGTGTCATGGCACCGCCGTTTGGGCCGTGCCTCTCATCTCTGATCAAGCAAAGATCGACTCCACCCCTCCCTCATCACCGATCCACAAACACCCAAGACCCACCTCTCTGATCATCAGCCATGCACCGATGAGTACAGGTTGAGCTTCGATCTTAACAACCAACTGTAGGCCGTGCTCCACTACGCTCTCCAACGCACTAGCCAATTTGGCCGCCACCACCGATTGCCGATCTGGCTGCCACTAACCACCAACCCACTCCACTCCACCCCCAAGCCCACCCGATCTGGCCGCCGCCGCTGCCTCCATCCATTCTGATCCTCTCTTTCCCTCAATCTCTCACTCTTTCTTCCTCCTCTCACCGAGTTTGTGAATAAAAGATGTTTTTATTTTGATTTTTGGTTGTGTTAAATGTATATTTTGAAATTTTCTGTTATAAAATTTATTTGGGAGCTGAGAAAATGTGTAAAATTTGTAAGAAAATGACATTTTCAGAATGTTACCAAACACCAGAAATCGTTTTTTGGATTATTTTCCATTGCAAAACCAAACACCCAAATTTCATTTTCCTTACAGGAATTCACTTTCCCATGCATTCATTTTACACTCGAAATTCAATTTACATTGAACCAAATGCAACCTTATACCAAGTAAAGATGATATTATGTTACATTTTGATACTCCAATTTGAAAGGCAATTTTGCAGATTGTGTTAAGTGGCATTTAAAAAAATTACATTTTTCATCTTTTTAAAATTATCTATGTGCAATGGTGGAAATTTTTCACTGCCCTTCATGATTGTCACATCGTCCAAGAGATTTTACCTTGCAAGAGTTGGGATTATAGTGCGCTCCAAGTCCTGGTGGGCTAGATGTTGGGCCCGTTTGGTACGTGTGTTTAAACAACAATTTTCAGTTTTTTTGGAAATACGTGTGAGTGAAAAAGTGTGTAGAAATACGTATAATATTGTTTAAAAACTGAAAATATGTATTTGAACTCATACATTAAATAGGACAAGTTGACCTTAAAAGCAAAAGCAAAAGCAAAAGCGAAGCAACTCTTGCCTGCTAGTTTCCCTCGAGTCATATACGTGCTATCCTATTTGAGTTTTCTTTTTTTTTAGTCATTAAATAATTTAAATTAAAGATTATTTTTACAACAATCTCACCACACAGTTAACACCATTTTTTTACGTTTATTCTCCCAAAAAAAAATTTTGATCACTTTTTGCCACAAAGTAATACGGTGTTACAAAATTTTTTTTATAAAATTATTGTAAAATATGGTGGACGTAAAAAATTGATAAAATTATTGTAATAATCATTTTTTATATAATATTGTAAAAATTGCTAAACATATAACATATAATAAATAAAATAAACTATTATTAAAACTGATACAAATATATAATATATCATGTAAATAACCAAATATAAGCAGCATCCGCTGAACAATTGATGCAATTGTCTAAGCGCATTAAATAAAAGAAGGTTCTCATTTGAAAAAAAAAATTATATATATATATATATATGTATAATATATTTATCTATATATTTTAATTACAAAAAAATATATTTTAGTCCTTTTATTGGTCAATAAAGCACATTAAAAAGGCCCATAGTATCTTAAAATGCAGAAGATAAAATTGAAAAGGCATCAAATTTCAACTAACAAAATTAAATTTTAGGAGAAAATTCATTAACTCATTCTTGAAATTTGCTAAAATAAAAATTAATACCAAACAAATTCATTAATAATCCAACGTAAATCTCTCATCTTTCGGATTCTTAAAAAAAAAAAAAAAAAAAAAAAATCTGATCTTTCTCTCTCTGCCGCTCCATCTATATTCTTACATTTCTTTTCTTTGTCTTATTTTTGATCTTTTTTATAAGCTCAATCATTCATTTTAAGTTATATTTTTTAATCTACTTGATTGATAAGACAACGACAACATGCTGGTTTTGCTCTTAAATGTAATATCAAGCCGCCCACACAAGAAAAATCTAGAGAACAATTGCATTCAACATGTAAACCTAGCTACACTTTTTCTACTGTTAATTTCTTGATCCTCATTTTTTCTGAAAAAAAAAAAAAAAAAAAAAAAAAAAAAAAGTCTTTAAAAATCAGTGCTCAATACTTTCAGCTCCAACAGCATCTGAAATGATAATGAAGTTAGGGGATGACAAAGGCGTCAAGGTAATTTTTTGACAATGCAATGTTTCAATGATGTTTTCATTGCGCGCACACCCCCCCCCCCCCCCCCCCCCCCCAACCAAAAAAAAAAAAGAAAAAAAAAAGAGAGGAAGAACCATAAGATAATTAGAATTACAGTAAAATGTTCATGGTAACATATTAAGCATGCAAGAAGAGAACCAAAGGATAGAAACTTATATAGGACAAGGAAACAATGAAAAACACATTGACAAGTCACAAGTGATACTTCAAATTAGAATGTAAATGACATCAGGAAAGTTATTGAGGATGATTTGTATTCATTGATCTTTGAGAGAGAATAAAGTCATAAATGATAAGATTTTGATTTAGTTATTATTGAAAATATGCAAAACTTATTAACGCTGAAACAACTATCCATTTTTCAATTACCTGAATTATATGACAAAATAAGGTTTCAATCATGAGTAGAACTATACTGGTGGGACAAACAGAATTACTAGAATCGTCTAAAAATCTTATAAGACTTAAAGGGGGTCATATCAGGGCTAATTGGAAGCTAAGCAATTCTGGTATTAAGGGTTCAATGTAGCTATTGAGTATTGACACTAACCTACATGGTCATTGACTCATTTACAATTTCCACCCTAACCCACAATTATTTTTGCAATATCAACACCTTAATTCAAGATTAACTTGCAATGCCCACCCCAATATCTAATACCAGTATTAAAATGCAAAATTTAGTAAAGGCTCACTTGGGTGAACATTACAAATTAATTTTGATACATTAGAGCACACTACCACATAAACCAGCCCACTAATTTGGTAAATTCAACACTAATTTTGACTGGTAAACTGATATCCAATCTGGGTATTGAATATATATTGATCACAAAAATTTATAGTTTAGGATGGACATTACAAATAATCCTATAGTTT
Source organism: Quercus agrifolia (assembly GCA_029955455.1). NCBI lineage: Eukaryota > Viridiplantae > Streptophyta > Magnoliopsida > Fagales > Fagaceae > Quercus > Quercus agrifolia. The sequence continues at coordinate 32,313,459 of JARQAD010000009.1, read as the reverse complement.
ATGGTGGATAGTTACAATAAACCTTGGTTTCAAAAAGTAACTTTTTTCAGCTCAAATTATGTTTTGCCTAAATATTCCAATGGATAGAGAAATTTAGCCAAAAAAAAAAAATGGTGATTTTCTTTTGGGTATAAGAAATAACTAATACATTTCTTGGGCAAGATTAGAAAGTCAGCTCATTAAGGAAAAGAATAAAGAGTATGCCATTCAAAGAAGAAGAAGAAAACAAAAACTGGTATTTGAGTTGATGAACTCACCGAGTGGAAAGGGCAAGTCCTAGATCGAGATTGAAGCGTGCATGGTGGAAAGAAGCAAAGGAGTTTGAGGTTGTTCTTTTGACTTCTGTCTTTCTGTGTTCTGTTCTTGTCTTGCTCGATCTTCTTCTATGTTGGGGATGGACCCGCGGTGACTATCACAAAGGGGATTTTGGGGATGTTTTGACGATAAAATGGCCAAGTACCATCGGAACCACCGATCTAGCCAGTGGCTTCATTGCTTCAGAGAGAACTTCACTCCATGAGAGTTGGGACTTGGGATAGCTTCACGTGCGAGAAAGAGGGAGTGTGAGTGTTTGGGGGTTTGGTTTCAAATGCTAAGTTTTAGTGTTTGGGTATGAGCTGGGGCTGCTGTGACAATGGACGAGAAATTATAAGGTCTTATGGTGAACAAGTGACGTGGTCTACCATTCCACTAAAAAACTCTTATCTGTTTAAAATTGCTGAGTAAATATTTTTTTTAAACAGAAACTAATTACTGGCTCAGCAATTTTAAATAAATAGAAGACTTTTAGTAGAATGGTGGATAAGTAACATGGTCCATCGGATAACTGTATAATTTCTCCAATGGACTGAAGGAGAGGAGAAAAAATTTTGACTTTATGAAAGTTTACTCAGACTTAAGGCTGAAATAGTGGGCGGGTTGTGAAATTTTTTAAGGGTAAAATAATCTTTTTCTTATTTGGTGAGGTGTCAAAGATTTAAGCCATTAGATTAAATCTATGGCTGAGAATTGAGGTATTGCACCCCGTGCAATACCCTAGTATTGCACGGGATATGAATCCCAATTTGCTCACACTCCACAGCACTGCTGCAACTGTACAATGACACTGCACAAAGCTTGATACATGATAGAATGATAGGACTTAGAGCATCTCCAATAGGCTCTCTAAACACAAAATGATCTCTATTATAGAGAGTAAACCCACAAAATAACTCTCCAACAGACTCTCTATACCTGAAATTTTTTTTGGCTCATGAACAGTAGCTCATCAAGTTTGATGAGCTACTGTTCATTCTTCAAATATTTTTTTTCTATTATAATAATAAGGTATTGAATAAAAAAAATGTTGGAAGATGTGTAGTTGTTAAAAAAAGAATAAATAATGAATGAAGAAATAATATTTAAATGAGATAGAGAATCTGTTGAAAAGTGTATTTTAAAAAGTGGGTAACTAAAAGGTAAAAGTCATTGTTCATTCTCCAAACAGTTCAAAAATTTGCCTAATCTGTTGGAGATACTCTTAGCACTGCAAAGATGCAGTTGTTGATTATAAAGTATTTTATAATCTAAAAAAGTGGAAAAACAGGCCTCCAACCACACAGGCCACACCCAATGTATACCCACTCAAATTAATATATATATATATATATATATATATATTATGTCATGCATGGTTTAATAAAAAAATTATATATAAATTTTAAAAAATATATTTTTTGATAATATAACCAAATCTAATAATAAATAAAAATTGTAAAAATATTTTTAAAAATTAAGTTACATGAAAAATGTATATTATGTAGGTTTTTTTTTTTTTTTTTAAAAGATATAAAATATTTTTAAAAATTATGGCAAGTTTTAAATTTCTAAAAGCTCTTAGTACTAAAGTTGTAATTTAATATTATATATATGTGTGTGTGTGTGTGTGGGCACCGAATACCCCTTATGTGATAGTATTTGAGTCTCCAATTAATTTTTACGTGGACTATATCTTGATCTTACTAATGGGGCTCTCAGCTTAGCATGGTGTGTCCTCTCTAAGCCCTAATCTAAGACCATTTTCCTGACTTCCCTCAATTCCCAAATGTTTCCCTCTATCTTTGTGCTCTATCTCTCATTCCCTTAGTTTCTTCCTTTTTTTTCCAACCAAACCCCAGCTCTCTACCTCTTCCACCTTTTATAGAACCTTGTTAGTGGATTGATCATCATTATTTTCCCGTTATACACGTCCTCCCACATCCATGTATATCCCCAGGAATCCTCATGATTTTAGAGGATTTCCTTGTAACTTGTTCCAGATGCCATCTAGTGTTCGGCGGCAAATTCCCTAAGGGCATTATCTAGCATTCGGTTACCGACCTGGACCAACCTTGTTTTCTTGTTGGGTCACTCGGTAGATGCCTACGCCAAGCCAAACACAGTCTTGGTCAAGAGGCGTTGCCAACCATTGTGTCTCGATCCTAGCATGCCTCCCAGTGGGATGGTTCTAGCCCAATGATCCTGGGCTTCGGTCATGCGAGCTGCTCTGGGTCATTCAGGCCTAAACCCCTACATATGGGCCGTTCAGGTCCCTTTAGGCCAATACCCCAACAATGTGCGTGTGGCACTTAAAAATCTTTCCATTATACTTACTAACATGTATAGTAGCAGAAGTGCTAATCATATATAAATTTCTTGTATATATGACCAAAAAAAAATTTCATAAATTACAAAAATGTAAGTATTTAGACTACAATGTAATATTTACTTATAAATTACCAGTCATAGCCATTTTAATGTTGCTATGAGTGAGGAAATAATCTGCATAATCAATTAAGAACACCAAATCAAAAAATTATATCAATAATCAAGATGAATTGTATCATCTAAAATTTAAAAAAAAAAAATCATATAATTTAAACAATAATTGAACTACGTTAATAGAAACTCATAAAAAAATTGAAGATAGTTCTTCTCACATAAATCTCCTAATTTCATATGGTAGATGAGTTTCATCCCAAATAGATTAGTAATAAAATTGACTGAAATAAAAATTTCATAAATTATATATATATAAGTATCTAAAACTTTTAGGGTAGCACAATCAAAATAATTTCAAAAATAGATAAATAAAAGTACATAAAGAGAAACAAAAATTGTATTGCAATGTAAATAAAAAAGTTTACATATAAATTACTTGTCTAGCCATTTTGATATTGCCATAAGTGAGGAAATAATCAGCACAATCAATTAAGAATACCTAATAAAAAAATACATCAATAATTGAGATGAATTGCATTATGCAAAATATTTAAAAAATCATAGAATTTAAGTAATAATTGAACTACGTTAATAGAAAAATAGAAACACAAAAAAATAAAAATAAAAATAAAAAGAGGATAGCTTTTCTCACCAAAAAAGCCAAATCCTTCCTTTTGAGGTTCTTCACTTAATTTTGGTTTTTTATTGATTGATTTGAGCATTCTTAAATAGTAGAGTAGAGTAAACTAGAGAGTTTTAGTTCAACTCACGTTGTTGTTGTTGTTGTTGTTGTTTTTTTTTTTTTTTTTTTTTTTTTTTTTTTTTTTTTTTTTTATCCAAAACAAATGGTAGCTAATAGGTGTAGTTATATAGCCTAAATGGAAAAAAGAAAAAGAAAAAAAGATTAGATGAAGATGAAGATTTTGGATTGTAATCAAATCAAGAAGTAATAGATGAAGAAAAGAACTTGAATTGTAATTAAATTAAGTTTTTTATCAACTTAGAAATTATAGGAGAAGAAGATAAGAAACAAAAAATTATATTTATTTTTTTTACATGTAGTGATTTGGCTTTTTTATTTTTTATTGATTGATTTTAGCATTCTTAAATAGTTTTAGTTCAACTCAATTTCTCTTGGATTCAAACTTAATTTGTGGAAGTGTGAAAAATAATCACCTTAAATCAATCATATATCAACTTAGAAATAACAGGAAAATAAAAAATTATATATACTTTTAAAATCTAAAAATTTTAAAATTTTTTGCAATATAATAAAACCACTTGACGCAACCACGGCGTCTAAACCCAATTTTTATTATATAGTATATGATATGCAAGCATTTACTTTATCAATTATTATTAGTTATCACATCAATTAATAATTTGATGTATATTATATCAATTCATTTGTATTATAATAATAATACTAATTTATTAAATCATGTAATAAAATAAAAAAATTTTAAATAAAAAAATTAATAAATATTATTTAATAAACATTTAAATAATAAAAAATACCCCACTTAAAATTTTTGCCTAATCCCCCAGAGTTGTTGAGTCGGCCTATATGCAGCTTTGACATTTGTCAAACACCATGATATAATCAACACAAATATATGTTGGTAGTTCCATGCCTTCTTTCTGATATAACCACTAATCTTTTGCCACAAACTTTATAAAATATCCATATATTACGCAAGAAAATAGTACTAATTAACCGATAGACCAGCAGGCAGACCATAATTATATAGCAACATAAAAGATGCAAACTAAAAACAAAAATGAAACATCATGATTGAATTAACATTTCTAGTTTTGCTGAAAATACTATTGCCCCTCAAATTGAAAAGAGAAATTGTGGAGCATCAAACAGTTCACTGTTTCTTCTTTCAACGACTGACTTGGCCTATAGTAATTTGTCTTCATCCAGAATCAAGATTGTGAGGCGCTCAAGACCAGGCCTTTCAGTGCTGGCATTTGATTTTCCAAAAGCTCCCTCTTGGTCAAAATTCTATCAGATGAACAGTCTTCTTCCTAACCAACACAAACACAACAAAATAAACAACCGATTGTTTTGAGATCAAAACCTAAAATAAATGTTGAGGATTTCTAAGTTTTCCAAAAGAGAATCGTTACAAGTGCATATATTCTCATAAAATAAACATAGTTATCATGTCAGCAACTTATTTTGCAAAAAATTTACTTATCGTGACCCCTCTAGGCCCTAACAGAGGAGATAAATTTTAAACACGACCAAGAGAATATTTAAGAGTTTTGCTCAAGCTTGAACTTTTATGGGCCAGTTGTAAAAATGACATATATGCCAAATAAAGAATCTGATGAGTGAAATGCACATTTACTTACATCACCAGTTGCAGCAGATATTAGTGCTAAAAGTGTCACTGTTGCAGTTTGGTAATCAGTTAAGATCTTGTACGCTGAATCATCTAGTTTATCCTGAAAAATAGATACACAATTATGGAACATAAAATGTAGGGGGAAAGACATTTATAGAATAAATAGCACCAAACACTTCAAGTAAGGCAATCGTATTATAACCATCGGTTAGACAACAGTTAGGTTCAGTTCATTTAACCAACTTGGGCTGTCAGTGGGCAAAGTTCGATGCAGGTCTTACAGGATTCAAATTCTAACCTGATTTTCATTTTTGACATGTAATAAGTTATTCAAATTCTGCCAATGAGCTCTAACTCAACTGGCACCTCCTCCCTTTATAAGTTCTAGTGGAGTGTAAGGTCAAGGATTCAAGACCCATTGGTTGCACTTGTAACTTACCAATCAGGAAAAAAATCATTCTAATTCTAATTACATGAATACAAGTCTGACTCCGAATCCAACAGATTCCAAATAAGTAGTCCAAATCCAAATATTAAAATGATTAAATCCAGATCACCTACATGATGGCCACTCCTCACAGTTGTTAATTGAACCAAGTTCCAACATCACACACATGTTCAGCTCAAACAAAAATGTAGACTACTAAATCATTGGTCTGCCCTCCAACCCCCCTCCCTTCTCTTCCTTCTTCATTTGGTAGGTAAATACAATTCATGTGGGACAATTGAACCATTTGGTCCAAACCATTGGGATTATTGGCAATAAATACATGACCATGAGATGAAACAAAACATTTCCCTAACAACACATCTCAAGAGGTATAACAAATAATAAGCTGACTGACCCAACAAGTTCTGTTTTGAATGTATCTGAATTCCATATCCAAAGTAAATGTTACAAAGTTTGATCCAGGAAGCTGGAGTACTGAGACCAAAGGCCAGAAGTAAGCATGCCAACTGAATCCACACAACCTTTAAGAATCAAAGGCCTATTATTTTCCGTATTTTAATCACCACCTTTTACAACCATAGATTAGCTCCCCCAAAAAAAAAAAAAAAAAAAAAAAAAAAAAAAAAAAAAAAAACACTCAACAAAGAAAAAAGAGAGAAGATTTTATGAATTTATCTACAGTTTTGGTGTATGACATGTCAAGATTGGAGATTATCTAGAACTGAAAGTGCTAATCACATTCATTGTTGACTTCTTCTTTTTTTCTTTTTTCTTTTTTGATGGGACATTTTATTGTTATCTTAATATGGGTATTTTGCATCTGTCTTTGCCATCAATCTATATGCAGTCCCTCCTTACTCCAGCTATTTCAGGATGTAGGCATTAGTTCATTTCAACCATCATAAGCAAAACCAAGCACTAAAATTTTTTACTACTGCCTTACAATAGACATCCCGCACTCCAGAAATACCATGTGTAAGCCGGCTGCCATCCATTGAGGTCATTCATGTCTGAATTAACAGATAAGGTGCCCACTAATGGTGACTCTATCAGTGCATCTTTTTCTTCCTTTTACTTGAAAAGAGAGGATAAAAGTCATGTCATAATACATGAAGTAAACCTGAATGAAGAGAAAGTCTCCCCTCCCTTTCACTAAATCCTAGGGAGCCCTGACAACAAGTACTTGTTATCCTATCATTAATGATTAAGCTTCTCAAAACATATTTGCACTGCCTTGATATTATTTCTCTTCAAGGCTCCACAAGGTTAGTCATTACACGCTCAAAATCTTGCAGCAAATTGTTTGAAAAACATATTCTCTTGGATAAATACCGATATACCTTCAATCGAGAAACAGCAACTGAAATGGCCCTTCCTGGGGCTTGAAGAGCTTTATGGTGAACCTATTCACAAAAAAAATCACCTTATAACAAAGAACAAGGAACACTTTTCAAGCATGTATGATAAAACATATCAATATAAATTAACTGACCTGTATATACAGTAAGGAGACAACTTTTGCCAGAAGAGAAACTGGGTCAGTTTCAGCAGAAACTTGAGATGTCAAATCCTGAACATGACATAATGATAAATAAATAAAAAGCACATGAGAAATAAGATCTTGAGACCATTGATCCATTCTAACTTCGTACCAAACAATTTATTAATGCCCAACCGGACAAAGTTCACACAATTTGCTGCTGTCTCAAACATTATTTGTCAAATTTTAAGGGGGGGGGGGGGGAAACAAAAGGAAAAGTCACACACGCGAGAACTTTTTTTTTTTGTGGTGGGGGGGGGGGGGTGGTGGGGGAGAGGGGATGTGCAGGGTATGCTTTAGCTGATTGTTCCCTAATATTATCATTGTTATGAACATAGTTTTAGTCTTTTATATGCACAACATGAAAGCTGAAATTGTCGTGAATTTACTGTTGGGTCAATTGTCATCAACTTTCAAATCAGGAAAAGAACCCCATGATTGAAGCAGCAGAGAGAATACAAGATGATATTGATTAGATTGCAAACCAACCCATTTATTAACAAAATGATTTTCACATTTACTTATAAAACTGAAAGAAGGGTCACCTTGCGATATGAATGCAGAAGTGTTCTCTCCAATTTCTTGTCAAGCTTCTTCAAGAGTAACCCACTGGAACAATGAAGCTCAAAATGAAAACGGTAAATTTCATGTCAACATACATACTTCATATAGCTCAAATGGAAACCATAATCATACTAATATAAGAAACAAATAATTACCTCTCTTCCACTATCTCTCTAAACGCATCCATGAATGTTTCTACCCGCTGTCACATCAAATATTCAAATCTTAAAGTCATTGCTGTATATTCATAACAAATAAACAAAGTAATACACAAATGAAGAACATTTCAAAATTATCAACTGTTGAGGAATTGCAATCAAACAAACCAGAGTTCCTCTAAAAACAAAACCTCTCTAAATTTTCAAGTATTTCGTTCTTTGAAGTACAAAGAAGAATATGATAGTTACAATGGGGAGGGGCGGATTTGAACCCTAAACGTATCCGCTGGAAACACCTAGAGGTCCCAATTGAGCTATAAGGTTCTTGGCAAAAAATACAAAGAAGAGTTCAAGGGTAAAAACACAAACAAAGGAGTATAAAGTCAAGTAGTCTACTTCACAATATACATACTATGACAAGGCAATGCAAGTAATTACTTTACTGTGGTAGAAAAGGAAAAAATAATATAAAAAAAGCAACATGCTGTTTCATAACCTTTTTGATTATACATAATATATATATATATATATATATATATATATATTTTGATAAGTAAGAAATATGTATATTCAAAAAACTACTTTATGCAAAGAACCACAAAGCATATTGAAGATTACAAAAAAAAGAGAGAAGCAAAAACAGAGGAAAAAAAAAAAAACTAAATACAAAGAAAAAGAGAGCTAAGGAACAAAGGGAGAGATTCACTAGATGTGAGTCCCCAAGCCCTAGACCAATCAAAAAGGGAACTAGAAAAAAAGCAAGCAACTGGTCATCAGATCTATCTAAGTCCTCAAAAGTCCGCCAGTTGCATTCCCTCCAAATGCACCACATCAAACACCACAGAGCTAAATTCCAAATGTTAGATGAATGCTTCTCCAACCAATTCCACCAACCAAAAAGGAAATCTGTAACCGATCTTGAGAGAACCCACAAAACCCCAAAAGTCTTAAAGACAAAACTCCACAAACGATGAGCCTTCCCACAATGTAGCAACAAATGATCCACTATCTTCCCACAACAACGACAAATGACACACCAATCAACAAAATAAAAACCCCTACCCCACAAATTATCACCAGTGAGAACCCTATCCCATGCAACTGTCCAAACAAAGAAAGAGACACTGGGGTGCCTTAACTTTCCAAATATCTTTCCAGGGAAAAACAATGGAAGAAGAATCACGCAACTTATGATAAAATGAGCAGATATTCAAATTCCCATTCTTCATCTACTTCCATCTCATACAGTCACCATCATCTGTTGAAGGTAAATTAGCTGCCAAGAACCGAAAAGAATCATCCACCGACTCTGCCTCCCAATCATTAGGACCCCGATTAAAGTGAACATTCCAATCTCTCCTCTCCCCCACTCCTTGCCTTATCAGAGAAGAGTCAACAGAGGCCTCTCTGTTAGTTGTTAGTAGCAATATTGTATAAGACCAGAAAAGCCAAACAAAGAGAAAGATCCCCATACCACCAATTTATCCAAAATTTCACTCTAATCCCCACCCCCAATCTTAAACTGGATGTTTTTGCTAAAAGCTTCCCAACCCATCTAGATACTTCTCCACGAGCCACACTCGTGAACACCTCTTCCCAGCTTGGAAGTCCCCCCCCCCCCCCCCCCGCCCCAAAATTTTTCCCCAAATTTAGAAGCTACAACCCTCCTCCAAAGCCGAGCCTCCTTAACCCCGAAACGCCAAAGCCATTTCCTAGTAAGGCTTCCTTGAAGGTGGTCAATTTCCTAATTCCTAAACCACCATTGGCAATAGGCATACACACCTTATCCCATCCCAACAAATGTGTTTTGGAATCACTCCACAAGTTATCCCTTTGCAACTTCTCAATTTTGTTAGCCACATGAGTAGGAATGGTGAAAAAAGATCAAAAATAAGTAGGGAGGCTAGATAACGTACTCTTAAGAAAAGTCAGTCTACCACATTTTGACAAATACAACTTCTTCCACACAGCTAACTTCCTTTCAATATTTTCCAAAATAGGATTCTAAATAGAGGGGGGCTTATGAGACGCCCCTAATGGCATACCAAGATAAGTCATTGGCAAACACCCAACCCTACAATCCAAAATCTCTGCCAAAGCATGCACATTATGTACGTCTCCTATAGGAACCATTTCACTCTTAGACACATTAAACTTCAAGCCTGTCACGGCCTGAAAACAAAGTAGTAACAAACAAACATGAAGGAGTTGCTCCACATTTGCGTCTCAAAAAAGAATAGTATCATCCGCAAACAGTAGGTGTGAAACACGTTCCCCTCCACCCCTCCTACCATCAGCCCTAAAACCACGAAGTAAACTTGCCCCCCCATTCTCTTCAACATCCTACTAAACACCTCCATCATAACCAAAAATAAAATGGGAGACAATGGATCCCCTTATCTCAAACCCCTTGAACTACCAAAAAAATCAGATGGAGATCCATTAACCAACACAGAAAATTGAACTGTGGAGATACAGGTACGAATCCATCTACACCATTTCTCTCCAAATCTCATTCTCTTCAACAATTATAACATAGCCTCCCAATTCACATGGTCATATGCTTTCTCAATATCAAGCTTACAAATCACCTCCGGAATCTTACTCTTCACTCGATTGTCAACACACTCATTGGCTATAAGAACAAAATCAAGGATTTGTCTGTCTCCCACAAACTATTCTATGATTCAAATATCAACTGATCTAACACCACTTTCAACTGATTTGCCAGAACCTTAGCCAAAATCTTATAAATACTCCCCACCAAGCTAATAAGTCTAAAATCTTGAATATTAAAGGCATCATTCTTCTTAGGGATTAAGGCGATAAAAGTAGCATTGAGAGATTTTTCAAATTTACAATGTTGAAAGAACTCTACAAAGACCGCTAAGACATCTCTTTCCATAACTCTCCAGCAATGATGGAAAAAAGCCATAGAGAAGCCATCTGAACCTAAAGCCTTATCCCCTTCCATTTCCTAGACAATTGATAGAATCTCCTCCTTCTCAAACCTCCTTTCCAGCCAACCTATCTCCAACCCCCCAATTTGATCAAATTCCAAACCTTCCACAAAAGGCCTCCACTCTTCTGTCTCTTGATAAAAAAATTTGTAAAATTGAACAACCTGAGCAGCCACTTCTACACCCACCTCATAAATCACCCCATACACTTCCAAAAGACTCAGGTGGTTATACCTTTTACAAGAGTTAGCCACCTTGTGAAAGAGCTTAGTATTATTATCACCCTCCTTTATACACAACATCCTTGATTTCTGTCTCCATGAGATCTCCTCCAAAGAAATGAGATACTCCGCTTGAGACCTCACAGTATTTCTCTCATAGGTCTCTGCCTCAGAGAGTCCAAGATCCCTTTCCTTGGCATCTAATGAATCTAAAACCCCCAATAATTCTTTCCTCTGATGACCAACATTGCCGAACTCTCTACAATTTAGCTAAATAATGTCTTCTTTCAAAGCCTCAACTTTTTAGCAAACACATAACTAGGTGTATTAAAGAAAGAATGGCAATTCCACCATGAGGAAACTCTATCAACAAAACCATCCATCTTCAACCACATTTCTCAAACCGAAAAGGACTCTTCCCCCTTGCCATACCCCCTGCCTCTAAAAGAATTGGGAAAAGGTCTAAAACAGGTCGCAGTAAAATCCGCTGGATCACGTCCGAAAAATGTTCCTCCCAATCATGTGAAACTAGGGCTCTATCTATCCTAGACATGGAAGGTCGATCAGTGTGACTAGACCAAGTATATCTCCCTCTCTCTAAAGGCAAACCAAGTGAAGATCCTTAATGAACTCTAAAAAATTTTCCATAGCCAGAGTAAGACGAGAACCACCCCTCCGTTCACTCAAGAAACAAACAATGTTGAAATCCCCAATGCAACCCCAAGGAATATTCCAATATTGCTGAATACCAACCAATTCATCCCACATATATCCCCTTACACTGTTATCATTTGGGCCATAACCCCTATGCATGCCCAAATAAAACCATCATCCACACCTTGCCACTTAACTGACACCAAAGAATGTACCCACCAAAACTTCCAACTTTTCCAAAACTCTCCTATCCCACAAAATCAATACTCCACCAGCCATTTGATCAACATCCAAAGCCACCCAATCCACATACGAACAACTCCATAAAATGCTAACCATCTGTCTATCTATACTAACAAGCTTTGTTTCCTGAAGGCAAATTACATCACACTTCCACTCACGTAACAAACTTCTCACTATCAGACGTTTCTGAGAATCATTCAATCCTCTAACATTCTAAGAAATGATTTTCAACTTCATAAAGACTGTTGCAACCCCAATACTATTTCTACTACACCACCAAATTACCTCCCATCATAATTAACTGAGGAAATTAAATTCCTCAACTCTCTTTGCCATTTACCTATAGAAGTAGCTACTTTTTGGGTAATAGATGATTTCTTCTGCAACAAGTTGTCTTTCTCCATCTCCCTTTCCAACCTTTGAAGATAAGCAATACATAACTTCTCATGGCGACTTTAAGGGAGCCCAACCAATTTACTAAACCCTGGGATTCTGTGCTTCAACCACTTTGAAATATCTAGTGTGCTACCAAGGCCCACTACCTCAGTATCATTGTGCACTTCTGCTGACAAAGCCAACCCTGGAGGAACAATCGTAAGTAGGGGATCACAATCTCAAAAACTCTCCTCCTCACCCAAACCCAGCTCTGAGACAGCCACTTCCTCCTCCATTGAAACACACATCCCAGATAGGCCACAATCCGTCATCGATGGAATCAACACCAGATTGGGCTGATAGAACTCAAAACCATCTATCAGCTTTGTAATTCTGTCATTTACCCCCTGTATCAAACTCATGCAGCTCTTATTTCCAGCTACAACCCCACCATTGACTCCCAAGTCCACAAACCCAGCATGCAAAAGTTTTCGAAGGAGATCAGCCAAGAAAAGACCCTTAGAGATATGCAAAATTTCCTTTTCAGGCAATCCTGGAGCCACTGCAGACCCATTGGAGCTGAGCCCATCAGATAATCTACAGTTCACTTCCGTCGGATCCTCCCTCTATCGAACCAGCACCTCTGCTGTGGCCATCAAGTGAACTGGTGAAGCTGGGGAGATTGCCATTGTTGCCAAAGAGAAGGCCAGTGGGATCGGGCTGCCCTTAGAAGAGTTCTCACCCGCTGCATAAGTACTCGGGCCCGAGAAGCATGGATTGGATGGCTGGGTAATGCCCAAATAGGGCTAGGTCGGGCCTGGGACCAACGGGTTAGGCATCTGAATAAAGCCTAAGGGCTGGGTCACTGTGGATTTTGGGCCTAAGCCCACATTGGGCTTAATATTATTTATTTTCTGACTCACCCGTGGAACCCATTTGAAACACTTAGGTCCACCTTTATTAAAATCCCATGAAATCCTCCTCTTTCCATTCTCACCCACCTCCATAGCCAAACCCTTACCTGTCCAACATGCATTCCTAAAATGACTCCCAATACCATAATCAGATTCTTAAGAATTTGAATTGAACCTTAATGGAGATCTTTCTTTATTTCCCACCGGCAATGTCTCTCCTAAATTAATATCAACATTAATGCTCCGAGATTTCATTGATCCTCCACCTGCTACTATCGGGCATGGCTTGTCCATTGGAACACCGCCACCTTTGCCTGTTCTAAATCTGGCATCACCATTCTCTCCTCCCCTAACTATGTCTTCCCCTTGTCTGAAATACTCAATTGCTCCGGATGCTTTCTATCCTTAACTTGTATGTGACAGCCTTGCACCATTTCAGCAAAAGATCTAGAGATTTGAATCTCTGAATTGCACCTGTGTGGCTGAGCAACAAATTTCGAGGAACCTGAATTACCAACAGCATATTGGTTCAGATCCAGCATCTTTCTTAATTCAAGTCTTAAAGTCCTCCAACCATTTTTTTGCTCTGCCTTCAGAGATAAGGATTGACCTTCGAAAACCACCAACTTTAAGTTCAGTTAGTAATAAAAAATGGCCAAAAGAGTTGGCACTTTGTTGGAGAGTGTAAGCAACATCACCATCCCTGAATGTGAAGAACTACTTGGAATCAATCCCAATGACGTGTTCAATATTCTTCATCAGCCATTGTGCAGCGCTCTTACCCATAAAAACTTATTTCATAAAACATTTTCCCGGCTCAAAAATCCACAACGAAATATAACGTCCCCCTTCTTCTATTACCAATTGAAAAAATTTGGCTTCAATTAAAAAACTACGGGAACCACCCATAGCTGATCGAAATAGAAGAAAAGAACAAAATATCTGGCTAATCTGAGGTAGCCGGGCCTCCTTGGGAGAGGGGAGCTCTTAGTGGCACCGTCAACAAGAACTTGGTTATTTTTACAAACTTATGAGGAGCTTTTGCTCATAAAGTACACAAGAAGAATAAGGAACAGCCACAAAAGATGTAAAACAAAAAAAATTGAAAAAGTCTGATGCTTACCTAGTGACATAAATGAACATAGAAGGAGCAAAAAATTTATAACACCAGAAAATTTTGAAGAAATGAAAACATAACTTGATACACTCATTTTGATACACACACACACACACACACATATGGGACCAATATAGATTTATAGTTGAAAACAAAATACATGTTGAGAAAGGGAATGTAACTGTCTAAAGTAAAATTAAATTCAAAATAAATACCAAACCTTTATTTGAATGATAATAAATTCCAAGAATGAAAACAACATATTCTGAAAAACAACAGACCTTTCCTTCCAAAGCATCAACTACCGCAAGAGCCTTAATTGACAGAGATCCTGGAAAACTCTTTGCCTACAAAAGCAAAAAGGAGCATATTACAGATTTGGCAACCAAATAGGTATTCTTCCTGAATGAAGAACTTGAACAAAGATCCAGTTATAAAATAACTTAAAATACTGATTATTCATTATAGGCACTATTCATCCGATAGTGGATTACTCATACAATTGCAGTTCTTTCTCCAGGACTGAGTGAAACAGATTCGGAATTCTGGGCTTCCTCAACTTCAATTCCATTCTTCAATTTGTTGTGGATGTCCTATGTTGTAAAAAATCATCAAATTAAATCAACTGTCAAATTCATTTATTGTGGCCTAATAGACCATAACAAAGGAAAACTATAAACCAACAGTAAAACAATCAACAAGTGCTACCAAGTTATGTAAGAGCGTATCCAAAATGGAAGCAGCAGCTGTTCTTAATAAATGCCGGTGCAAAATAACCTGCGAATTATAGTTTAGTCCTCTCATACCAATTTCATCACCAAAGGTAACATCTTAAAAATTTTCATCATTAAGGAAACTTACTGAAGTTGATTGATCATCTTCAAACAAATCTAAAGCCCTTTCATACAGCTGCATGTTTAAGAAAGACTGCCAGAAAAAATAAATATAATAAGACAGTTGGCATTGGGAAGTATTCAAAATTCCCAAGTTTATATAACATGTTAAACACATCTTACATATCCAAGAGGTTATGTAAAAAATAAAAAATAAAACTTAAAAAGTAGCTCTATTTTTTAATAAGCAACCCGTACCCCCCCCCCCCAAAAAAAAAAAAAAAAAAAACTAGACAGCAGACGCAGAATGTACTTACACATAAATTATAATTGCACTAACCTCATCAAGTTTCCTTTGTAAATTATCAAGCATGCGTTTTATTCTATCTGCATTTTCTGTAAATACTGCCTTCCTTCTGGCCTTCAATGAATTAATTAGCATAGGTCTCAAATGGTTTGCTAAAGGTCTAAGGATTGTTTCGGGATCATCTACACCTACCAAGTTAGAAAGTTGCATCTGTCAAAATTAGAATGAAATGGATGCCAAATTATCTCAATAATTTGAATTAACAGAACTAAAGTCAGAATCAACAGACCTTGTTCTTCAAAATCAGGAACTAGCACCAGAATCTTCTGCATTACCCATTCTTCAGAAGGAATGCTGAGATTGTCCTCTTTTGCTCTAACTGATTCTTTCTTAGCACCTGTTTTTGAGTCTGACACTTGTAAGGAAGACGTATCCTTGCCTTTCTTCTGGTTTTTCTTGGATTTTGTTGGGACATACTCCTGGTTATCAGAAACACTTTCAGGTGCACCCACATTCCCAGCAGATTTTCCCTTTCTCTTTTTTAGTCCTTTCTCAACAGCCTGTTTACTATTACCAATCTCACTACCAGTGTCAAATGACTCAATTGACCTGTTTGAATCATGTCCAACTTTAGCTGCGTTGACAAATTGTGAATCATCAGACAGTATAATACCAGAAGACCCTGAAACACTAACGTGCTCCAACTCTTTCTCCATTCGATCATACACAACCTAAACAACAAAGAGACAAAATTGGAAATATCAGAATTTCATGGGAGAAAAACTGATATCAATAAATGTAAACATTCTTCAACAATTACTAAATATCCTAGGTTCTTGTCTTTCGAAATTTAAAAGCACAAAAAGAGAAGAAATCTGTTTGAAGTTATTTATCAATCAAATGGATTAAGCTACAGGGGTTTATTTAAGAATACAGCTGATGAGGCAAGAAATTGGATCATCTTTTTCATGCCAAAATCTTAGCTAACATATAAATTTACAACAAAACAGGTGTAGGGTGCCCGAGAACCAAGAACTGAGAAGAGAAAGAGATGGGGTACTATGCACTAACTCATTTATAAAAGTGCGTATGACCCGAGGAGCTGGTCAACCCAAGAAGAGAATGGAGAAAAGACATAGCATCTTATGAGCACCCGACTGGGAGGAATGGAGCTGTAGGAGAGGATCCGTGCGGTGGGAGGAAGCTTCTTGAAATGGTATACCCTCCACCCCCACATTGAATATTCTGTAACAACCTTATCAACTGCATTAATGAGGAAGTGACCTATGAATAGTGTTTTCATAGCTAGCAACCCCTTCTACCACCTTCAGCAGAGCCCTGATGGGACAAGTATCTAGGGAAGAGCTATGGGGCATACAAGTGGAGGGCTAGGATGTCAAGAAGGAGGATATATAAGAGGAATGAAGTTCTACAACGGAAGGGGGGGGGGAATTTTTAGAAAGAGAAAGTAAGAAGCAGAAAAGTGAACAGTGTATTGCTTAATAAAAACCAAAGTCAATCTTATTTAAGAACCCTTCCTCGTAAGTGATCGAGGAGAACTTTTTTTCATCAACTACTTGATTCATTCTTCTTTATTTGGGCACCACTTTCATAACCTTAAACTTAGCACACAGCTATACTGTAAATGTCTTCCCACCTCTACAAACAAACACTCTATTGTTTGGGCTTGGGTTGAAGTACAAGGCACTACTATTCTAAGTGGGCTTGGGTTGCCTAATCCATAGCTCCTACAACAGGGATGCAGAATACTGAAAAAATTTCTTGGCTTCTTATTTCTTGTTTTATTACAAATGATAGCAGCTGAGATAACAATATCATTCATCTAGAATGCCATGTTAACTGAAGCTATTGAACCAACTAGCCATCTTTGCTGTTTACACACTGCTAAACTTTTTCAAAAGCATGAATACACATATATAATTGAAATGAGGTTCATAACATAACAACTCAGTTACCATATTTCAAGGGCCATACCTTGACAAAGCCATTGCTAAATACATAAGACTCCCCAAAAATGAGTGCTTTATTAGACTGCCAGGAAACAAGAAACAGATGGTTGTATGAGTCAATAAAGCAAATGTGAAATGAATGAGCTTTCATGCTGCAATCAGAAAGTCACCTTGAGAGCCAGTTGAACAGATGGGCAGAGGGAAATAATTTTAAAAGCGTCCTGGGGTCCAAATGATGAAGGTAATACAGAAAGAGAATCAATCCTGTATTGGTCCATCAATCATACCAGTCAAGAAAGAAGCAAATATTGTCTTAAAATAATAAACTCAATTGGAAAATGTCTCAAAATATATTTACAAGGAAGTGTCTCACTGAGTTTATCTAACAAGTTCGTGTAACTTATTTAATTCCAGAAATAAATAAACAAACTAAGAAAAATCTCATCTTTGTATGATGAATAAGTAAGTGATAGCTTGGAACACCATGCTGCCCAATGCAGTGACATACGCACATCCTTGGCCAATAAGAGTGGTGTACGTGTCAGTGTTTGAATAAATTTACTAATTGCTTAAAATTAGAACTGTAAACAAGCCGAGTCAATCCGAGCAATAAAAGTTAAATATTTTTATTTAATTTTATTTTGAATAAGAGTTGAGCTCAAGCTCATCACAATACTAGATTACAATTACCTGGGAAGCACGGACATGGAAAAATTGCCAACGTACTAGTGTCAGACACATATCCAACACGGACACAAGCGTGCCCAAAACGCAAACTGTTCTACTTTGATGTTAGATGTTGTTTATTTGAACTCTTTTTATGGGTGTTTAGATTATTTGAACTCTTTTGTTCGTACTTTAGACAATATTTTATTATCTTTAAATTAATTTTAGATATATTTCCAAACTTTTTATTGTTGTTACATACTTTTTAAATCCAAAATAAACATAACTTATTTGAAATATAAAATACACATACCTAAAAATAAATATTGATTAATTAATTAATTGTCGTATCCTCGACGTATCGTATCCTAGTTTTTCAGGAAATGTCATATCACTGTACTACATATCGTGTCCGTATTCCGTGCTACATAGACAATTACATGTTCAAGCTTGGTTTATTTTCTTGTTGAACACGATCAAGCTTGTTCACAAGGAGCTACTTGGTTAACTTATTCTTTTTTTTATATGTAATAAACACACTGACTAAAATTTTTTAACCCTTCACAAATCTATGCAAATAGTTAATGACTAAATCATAAACGAAATTACATTATTTGAGATAACTAGATAATATGATTTTGATTATGAATTTATGAAAATTATATTTTCCAACCATCTTGTTAAAATTATATATATATATATATATATATATATATATATATATATATATATATATATATATGCACCTTTTTTAGACCATTGATTTGTATTAGATCTAAGAGTGAAAAAAACACTCATAGTCATGTATTTATTATTCCCTAGAAATTAGTAACTAAGTCATTAAATCTTCTTATTAAAAATAGAAAAATAAATAACAGCATTAACTCTCTGCTCTTCATCATTATCTTCATCTTCTCTCCCTCTCTCACATGGTCTTGAAAAGGAGTAAAGTAGCTGACATTTGTATGACACAGTGATTGAAAAGGAGTAAAGTAATGTTGCAGGGAGAGGTCAGTTGTGATGTTACTTTGGGGAAAATTATTTTTATACCCTGTGAAATTATTTTTCAACTGAACCAAAAAAACACTCAAAAATACATAAAGGATTTACAATTAATAAAAAAATGGTTACAAGAGTAGACCATACAAATAGCTCCGCCTTGTTTGAAAAATATGATTTTCTACGGGCTTTTTTTTCTTTTTCTTTTTTTTTTTTTTTTCCAGTTTTTAGATTATACAAACAATTGAAAGAAATCCAAGGAAACAATGATTTGGATTTTTCTTTATCCCCCAGCTTTGTGTGCCTTACGGCCTGAACTATTTTTGTCCATACACCATAACACTATTATTATTATTATCATCTGCTAAAATAGGATTAAAGCATTTGGGCAGAAACGTTCTTTAGGAAGAAAGGTAGCATGCTAATTAAGGTGGCCTGTATAATACTAATAATGAATATTTGGGGTTAGCCTGACAACTTTGTGTTTCTTATTCTAGAGTGATTTGCCTTAGATCTTAGTTGGGTATACGATTTAACAATTGTATAATTAAAGGTTGCCTAAAAGTACATAGAACACAAAGACTGCGTGAGAGAGGGAGAGAAGATGAAGATGAAGCTAATGATGGAGAATAGAGTGTTAATGCTGTTTTTTATTTTTCTATTTTTAATAAGAAGAGTTAATGACTTAATTACTAATTTCTAGGGAACAATAATGACATGACCATGAGTTTTTTTTCACCCTTAGATCTAATACAAATCAATGGTCCAAAAAAGGTGTAACTCTTATGAAGTTACACCTAGTGTAACTTGAACCCATCTCTCTCTCTCTCTCTCTCTCTCTCTCTCTCTCTCTATATATATATATATATATATATATCTTTTACAATAAATGGACTATTTAAGTTGTCAATAAATTATATATATATATATCTTTTACAATAAATGGACTATTTAAGTTGTCAATAAATTAAATGTTAAAAAAAATTGTCATAAATTACAAAAAGGAATAGTCAATAGTGTGTATTTTTTGTTGATAATTTGATATCTTTTGAACTTATTAACAAAGTTACACAATCCAATCTTATGTCTATATAAGCATATTTTTACACACGTATACATAAAAACACCTAATATTACATCTACTTAAATCAAGCATCATACTCATGAGCTTGTTCACAAACACATTATTATGTTTGATTTTGGCTTGTTGAATAGTTGAGCCTAAACTTAGGGTTGAGCTTGGCTCATTTGCTAAATTAATGAACATAAACTAGTTTTTTTTTTTAGCGCAGCGCAAGTTATTCATAAATAGCTTGATTTATTTATAGCCCTAATTAAAAAGCTAACAATGGAAACAGGGAGGAAAAGAATAAGGATTGAAAGTTAACATCTAAGTCATGCCCTTACCAACTACCACGCTCAAGAGCATCCTCAGTAGCAGCATCCAGCATCTCAATCATTGAGGGGTGAACAAACACAGAGACTAAAGGCACACCTTCAGGATATCTGGACTAAATTGGAGTGCATAGCCATGGTTTGATTAGATAAGATCCAGAGAAGAATAAAAAATATATATATTTACTTCACAGAAATCCTATGACCTCCACAAACATAGAATTGGAATGAAATCCACAAAATACCTGCAAGAACTGAACGGGCTGGGAAATTCCAAGTTTATGCAGATTTTCATAGCTGATAAAAGAATTCTGCAGTGATACGGGAGAAACAAAGAATAAAAAATTGAAAAAATTTCAGAAATTCTCTGAAAAATGAAACAAAGCTTAAATGAATATAAAATGTTCCAAACCCAGATGGAATTCAGTCACTTAAAAAAGTGGAACCTAGCTTTGAAGTAATTAGTAATCTATATGAACATAGAATTTCACAAAATCACATAATATTGTGACATTGAATTTGTGCTCAGCTTAGGTTAGTGATCACTCTAATACAACATAGATTACACATGTAAGGGGGTTAAAATCGACCTGGTCACAATTTAGGTTGCAATAAGGGAAAAGGTTTATGAAAAATTATGAGACTTGAAATAAGAAAAAAAAAAAAAAAAAAAGGATTTGAACATGCATTTTGATATACAAATCGCATTAGGGACACACGATACATTAAATATCTGAAGTAGTAAATTATGGATAGGTGAAAGAAGAGGACTCCATACCTGTGAAAAGAAAGAATCTACACACTCCTTTTGAGCAATGGCAAAGACCTGTTGCACAAGTCTACATAATGTGAAACCACAACTGTTTAAATTTTTACAACAGCTAAAAAGGGCTTTGATTATTGAAAGAGAAAGAGGGGAGCTTAAGGACACCACATACATGTCACCCCCACTTCTCTTTGAAAAGTCTCTATCTCTATCCACGAAGGGGAGAGAGAGAGAGAGAGAGAGAGAGCAATCAAAATAATAAGCACAAATTTTCTTGCATATACATAAGGGGGTAAACCTTTTTTTTTTTTTTGATAAGTAATAAGAATTATATTAATCAAGAAGAAAAAAACGAAAACAACAAAGAACAAGGTGTTCATGATGGTAAACACATAAAAGCAGCAAACAAAAACAACAGAAATAAGAAAAACAACTTAAGGGGCACTTCTAAGGGAAGTAAGAAACTCCAGAGTAGAAGAACAGTTTGCGGAGCCCCAGCACCTAGCCCAATTGAAAAGAGTACTTTGGCTGAGAGCATGTAACTGATCAAGCGATTTCTCTATAGCCTCAAAAGAGCGCTGGTTTCTTTCCATCCAAACAACCCACATCAAACAGCCAGGAACCATATTCCATATGTCCGAAGAAAATTTCCCCAACCAATTACTCCAACAAAACACCAAACTCTCCACTGAACCTGGCATGACCCATTGAATCCCAAAAACTTGTAACATTTGCACCCACAAAGAATAAGCTACAAGACAGTGAATGAGAAGATGGTCCACAGATTCTGCAGAATAGCAGCACATGCAGCACCTATTCGCCAAAGGGAGGCCCCGGAGCATCAAATTATCCAAGGTAAGAATCCGACCATGGACTGCAGTCCACAAGAAGAAAGCCACCCTTTTAGGAACCTTAACTTTCCAAATCCCCTTTCAAGGGAAGCTAGAAAGAGATGTACCCCTAATCTTCTTATAAAAAGACCAAATATCAAATTTACCATTCCCATTAAGGCACCAACGGGGACTATCACACCCAATGCCTCTTGGAATCCGAGACTGAATGAAATCTAGGAAAGAGAAAGCAACTTCTAATTCCCTCTCATGAAAATTCCTATAAAATCTCAAGTTCCAAAATCGATTACTCCCATCCTCCTAATGACCCAACAAATCAGAAATGCAAGCTTCCTTGTCATTTGAACATGCATATAACTGAAGATAGAGCATTTTAAGTGAGGTATCCCCAACCCACCTATCATGCCAAAAAAGAATGCGGGAGCCATCACCCACCACAAGAGCCAAATGTGTGGAGAACTTCTCCCAACCATCATTAATACCACGCCAAAGGCCACACCCGTGGGCCTTTCTGCAATCTTTAGTATTCCACCCCCCTTGACGCTCGCCATATTTGGTGGCAATAACCCTCCGCCAAAGGTGAGTTCCATCTTGGCCAAACCTCCATAACAATTTCCCTAATAGGGCTTGGTTGAAGTGAACTAACTTCCTCACCCCTAAACCACCCATCTCTAGAGGTGAACACACCTTCTCCCAAGCCACCAAAGAATGCTTAAAACACTCCTCCAAAGACCCCCACAAAAAATTCCTTTGAATACGCTCCAATCTGTCAACCACAGCTACAGGGATTGTAAAGAAGGATAGGTAGTATGTAGGAAGACTAGAGAGGGTACTCTTTAGGAGTAAGTCTACCACCCTTAAATCAACATCATGACTGCTAGTCGCTAGTAATATCAAATATATATATATATATTTTTTTTTTTGGGGGGGGGGGGGGGAGGGGGATAAGTTTTGTCCCCATCTCAAATAGAGAGAATATTCAAACTAGTGACTTCACTTCATGAGGTGTTGCCCCTAGTCACGCAGATAAGAATTAAGAATAATAAATGGAAGATTAATGGGAATTTGAAATGCAGTTTGAACAAAGAGATACTTCTAGTTACACTCCAATAGCAAATGCACACAATGGCAGATTTCATATTTCTATAATGGTTTTGAGCATAACCAGAATTAGATAGTACTTAGTTCTTAGATCCTTGTATTATTGGACAAACGTTGTAAGCAGTGTCCATTTAATTCTTTCTCAGATTCTAACATCTAGGAGAAGTCATTGTATACCCTATTCTCCTAGTTTATTTTAAGAGATATTTATTGCTAATCCAAAGAAAAATATTAAATAAAAAATATATATATATATATATATATATTTACGTGACTTTGTAAGAAAACAGTTGATAACTGCTTCTCCCCCCCCCCCCCCCCCCCCTTCTCCTCCTCTAGTTTAGGTAACATGGGAGGATATTGGAGGCCCAAATTGAATAAGAAACCTCAAATAGTCTACCAGAAATAGTTTTAACAGCTATCAAAACTCAGCATTCCCAAAAGATAAATCTAAACAAATTTTTCCAGATAAAATGTCTAGATTATCTTACGTACATTAGGTGTCCAATGAACTCCTGCACGTAGTGATCCCAAAACCTCGCCTTCCTTCACAATCCCATTAAATAGGGATTGGAAAAATGAACCGTCAATGGCCACACCACTGGCTCCATCCATTTCATGCAGTTGTTGTTGCAGTGAGCTCCACAATGCAGACAAATTAGTTGGGACTGTAATACCCCTTGCAGAGCCACGAACCATAGCACTAACACGAGCAACATATGCAGGCGTATACAATTGCCCACCTTCAAGCCTACCTTTCACCTAAAATCCAAATACATGCTCAATCCAGCATAATTAATTTTTTATTTCTTTCTTTACACATTCTAAAATCACATGAAATTTAGCAAAAACAAGTTTACCAAAGTCCCAAGGCGCGGCTCCAACACAGAGGTGACCATTTCCGAACCAACATTTAACTGTGTGGCAATCTCTGCCAAAGCAATTTGACTACATTCTTGAAGCCTATCGTTGATTTCTTCAGCCATAGAGTCCCAATAAGATTGTGATATTATCTCTCCTTGAAATAACATAAGCCCCGGATCATCAGAAACAACATGTTGAGCTTGACTCTCAACGTAATACAAATCAACACCCGTAGTGTCCGCCAGATCAATCAGAGAAACACGCCCTAATTTCTTGATCTCCACCACCATTTCATGCCTCAGTTGCTCCTATTTGTACCATACCATACTATCATCAAATTTCAACAAAAGAAATCACATGCACATAAATCTTAACAACCCTCATCCTCATACATTATCAGAGAGGAATTCAAAGTTTCAAAAACTAATGCTCTGTTTGGTAACTGAGAATATGTAAGAAACAAAATAATAACAATCAAATATCGAATCAGTTCGTATCCATTATCAGACTACAGCTATTAAATGAACCGGTTTCACAGCCTAAAATTAATTGATTATAGGTTTTCCTCTGTTGCATAGAGCCATATGTATATATGTATATCATAAAACAAACAAACGAGTTGTTTTATTTTCATTTCTGTAATTTTCTCGGGAAACAAACAGAAGGTAGGAGAAAATTGAGAGGGAGAGAGAGAGGTACAGGAGTGATATATTCTTTGCCAGAGACGGTGTGGAGAAGATCGAAATCGATGATGTGGAGCTCATGAAGTTTTTGGACCAATTCGACGACGTTTCGCTCCGATAATCGGATGCTCGATTTCGCTTGCTGTGCGCTCTCGAACTGTCTCTGCAATTCCAGCAATTCGTCATCCATTTTTTTTTTTTTTTGGCTATGATCACTCTCACCCCGCGATCACACAGAGACTTGAGAGAGAGATTTATTTAATTATAATTATTGTTTTTCCTTATATAATAATGGTGTGGACGTTTCGACCCAGATAAGAGAGTGAGAGAAATCTAATGGGCTTCGTTGTTATGTTTTGGGTTTGGTTTCAAAAATTAGCCTAACCCAATAACTTTTACGAGATTTTTTTTTTTTTTTTTTGAACTTTTTAGGTGCTTTTTATGTTGATGGGCCAAGGTCCAATCTGCTGGGCTGAGGCCTGTTCTGCTGTGGTTCAAAGAGTTGGGCTTGGCCCACTACTCTAGCAGGACCTTGCTAAAGGGCCAGTTTTTGCACAAGCTCAGCATCCAAAATAAAGACAACAAGCATTAACAAATATATCCATATTAGCCCGCAAATGTTAGTACATGCTTATAGATTCAAGGGCAAATATCTTATAGCAGGAAGATTAGTTGCAGCAAGAAGGTTAGTCAGGGAAGCAATTAATATAATCAATACAGTAAAATGCAAAATAATATAGCAAAATGTAAAATAACAAGTTCTTCCGCAAGAAGTGAACCAAAGAAAGACTGAGCCCTAACTTAGATAACCTTGTTATTGAGCTAAGCCATCAAAGTTATGCATTTTAGGGAATAGGCCTAGATGGCTACTTGTTGCTTTGTTGGGATTTCAAAGAGTGGGTTTGCTGTAAGAGGGAGGAAAAAAGATGATCTATTGATGCATGTCTTTTTTGCCGTGTTCTTTCACTTCTCTCTTTCTCTTTTGTTTGTTATTTCTCTTTCAACTCTCTTTGTTTCCTTCCTTAGTCGCTATCCCCTTTCATTTATGGTTATTGTTCCTCTTTATACTGGATTAAGCCTATGCGATTTCTCTATTTTACCCCTATTGCTCACCAACCATTTTTGTCTACTGTGAGCACCCTTTTAGAGTTGCCCACTAGCCCGCTGGCCACTCGACCTCCACTACACCTAGGCATGCCCAGTGCTTTCTCTCTCTTCCACTACTTATTTCACAACAAATCCTTGTTTGTTTGGTTCTACCTTGGGTCCATCTCTCTCATTTCGACGGGCATAGCTTTGGGTTTCTCTCTACCTATCTTTATGGCATGCATTAAGTGGTCCCAGTCATTTACTACTTATTTTGGACAAAGATGCCTTCCAAGTAGAGCACCTCCAAAACGAAGCATTAGCTGGATACTAGAAATAGACCCTCACCCCCCCCCCCCTCCCCCCAACCACCAAACCACACCCTCTGCAAATCCCTTAACCATAAGTTCACCTCCCTTGCATTGGCTGGGTATAGGTTGGTGGTGCTCCGACCAAAATGTGATTGTCCCATTACTTCCTATTTTGTCTTCTTTCTTTCTCACGCCATTCTTGCCGCTAATGTATGGCCTTGTCTTATTCTACGCCCTACATTCTTTCTACCCGTGTTTATCTTTTATGGGAGATGGCATGGGCTTATTGGGCTTGCCCCACTTTTGCCTCTTCTTGGGTCCATGAGTTTGTCTGTTGCTACTTTCTGCCGGTTGGCCCATTAGGCCTTATTTCTTTTTCTTCTTTTCTTCTTTTCTTTAGGCCTTTTCAACCCTTTGTTTCTGCCGTTACTTACTAATCTCTTATTATATTCCTTTTTCACTTGTTATTGGGCTTTTCTACTGTTGGAATTTTTTTTTAAAAATATAAAAATGGGCATCAACAAACTCTAAAATATTCAATCATATGGTTTATTTATAAGAGTTTATAATATTTTCATAGCAAATCCTAAGTATAAAGTTGTTATTAGTCTAATTTGAATTCATCACTGAAATTACTTTTTTGCCTACTATTAACAACTAGTAATAATTTTTTTTTTTTTTTGGAGAAGAAACATCTTGTAACAATCTGTTATTTAAGATTTGTTGTGAAAACATTGTAGGTATAACATTTCTCATTTTATCTAAATGACTTATTGGCAATACACTTTCTTGTGCATGGTTACAGCTTTCAAGGTTAGATAATCAAATCTAATTGGAAAATTTAAGATGCAACCTAATGAATTGTACCTTAATTTTTTTTTAAATCCCTTTTATCTTTTTTCACCAACGGTGTCAATATCTTTTTTTTCCACTTCAATTCACCAGTGCGTGTTTTTGTATGTTTTTCTTCTTGGGTTCGCTTAAAAGCAGGTAATAATGGAAGAAAATAAGGAAGTAAAACTGAATTTAAGCTTGCCATAAGCTAAAATAAGAATAAATCAAGCTTCGGGTTTGGATTGAATAATATTTTTATGTAATTTTAATATCCATATAATTTGGATATTGGATAATCAATAATGTGTTTTCTTGAGAGAAGTTACCTTTGAATAAATAAAAAGCAATAATCCAAGAAGATTGAGTAAAACTATAAATAGAAACTACAACGGGAATTGTGTTTTGCCTTTATTCGATTGTCTATCTTAGGCCTCTTGGCGTAGAGAAAGTATCTATGAGATCTTTTTTTTTCACAATATGCGGCATTTAGGGGTGTGCATTGGTCAAATTGGGTCGGGTTAAAAAGATTTTTTGACCTAACCATGGTGGGTTAAAAAAATTCAACCCAACCCAACCCACATGGATCGGGTTAAACTCATAGGTTGGACAAATTTTTTTTATTACTATTATTATTAAATTGAGTAGAAAAAATATATCACACTTGTCATCTGAGTTGATAAACAAAATATACATTAATATATGAACTAATATTTCAACTCAATTATACATTAATATATGTATGAACTAATATTTTAACTTAGTTATACATTAATATATGAACTAATATACATTAATATTGGCTTTTACATAAGATGGGAGGAAGAGCTAGTTATTTAAATTTTTTATTAATTATATAATATATTTTAAATATATATTAAATATATATGCGGGTCGGGTTGGATTTGACGGGTTTGGAATTTTATGACCCAAAACCAACCTGACCTGCTATAAATTTTTTTTAACCCAACTCAACCCACTAAACCCTAAAAACAGACCTAACTCGATGGGTTGGATCGGATCGGATCGGATCGGTTTTGGCGGGTTGACGGCACACACCTACTAACATCCACATTTGTGGGATCCACTCATGTTACCAGAGAGACGTCTCATAAGGGTATGTGTGTCAAATCCACTATATTCATGACAGGATTTTAGTGTAATTCCGAAACTATGACAAATCACAAATGCATTTATCGTAGCTAGACCTTTACTATATACATTGAATCTGTTCACATTTCCTTCCTATTCCAAAAGAAAGGTCAAAAAGCAGTAAAGCATAAATCTTAGTTGTCAGTTGTCATCTTATCAAAAAAAAAAAAAGAAGGAAGCTGTCAATTGTCATATTTTAGGATCATCCTTAGCAACATCTATCGTGTAGTACATTTAACGTAATATTGCTGCACTAGCTTGAATTTATTTACCAGTTAGGTGTAACAATTTATTGTTGCCTTGCCTATAAGCTACGTATGAGATTGGATTTAACTGTGAGATTTGTTCATGGCAATTAAAGCCCACATTTTAGAGTTTACTCAACTACTACAATTTAATTGAACACATTATAGAAGCATCGCGAGATCTCACTAAACTGACATAGTAATGAGTAAACTTTTTTGAAGAGAAAAAAGTATGATCAACTCTTCAAGAAATATACATTTTAGATGTCAACTTATATATAAGCATAGAGATCTCTTACGCCGAATGCTAAAAACTTATCTGGCGTAGGGAGTGTCTCAAATTGCATACATTTTCTTGTACTCACTGTTGGGGATCTCAGAGTCTGACATCACTGAAAGTGACAAGGATCTTGATCCACTGCCAAGTGATGATTTTCTCCGAATGTTTCTCATATTGGAGGCCTCAATCCGATGCCTAATGACCCAATAACACATAGTACCCAAAGTAGTGGCCATTATGGTTGTTCCTATAATTGTTACTCCAATTGCCAGCCACCTCTCACTCTCACCCACCACAACAAATGACAGAGCCAAGAATGCCACTGAAACAAGCACACAAGCCAACCACATTAGCTTGTTGATAACTGCCATCATTTGCTTCTTTGCCTTGCTTTCTATGACTACAACTGAGGTCTGCACCACCACAACTGCCAGAGAAATAAAGAGTGCAATGGAATCAAAGATGATGAAGATTATAAATGGCACTTGGGGTGCAATATTTGCTTCCCCGAGGGAGACTCCAGGAGGAATGTTTTCTGGGTCGTCAACATATTGTCCAGGGACTGTGAAGATGGCTGCAAACGCAACTGTGGCAATGAGGACAGCTACAACAGTTGTGGAGTTGATTGCATTGTTGAGACCTTCTGTGTGCATTTTGTTGATACGTTGGGCAATGCCTCGAACACGTTTTCTGGTCTGCCGGGTCTGATCTAGCTGGTCATGGACTTCATGCTTTATATCGCTAACTGTTTGTTTCAACTCACGGGCAGTGCTTGGTGCTTGAGGCCTGAGGTTTTTGGCGCTCTGAACCCCATAATCCTGAAGAAGGGCTGCAACATCAGCTTGGCCAGTTTTCTGTGCAGTGTCAGTGGCAGTTTCACCAGTCCTGTTAACGGCTTTTGTGTCTGTCTCAGTGTGTTCGAGAAGCATCTTCACAATCTGCACAAATAGTTACTTAAATTATGTCAACTTCTTCCTTTCAGCTGATTCTATTAAGGAAAGTATGATGGCGTAATTTCTGCAATATTAAAAATCCATTTGATCAATCATAAAAGAAGTAAAAGAAGGTGTGGTTAAACTAAAATAGTTGCAGATAAATCATAGCCCTGAAAAAAGGTGCATTTGTGGGATAGCAAAATTGTTTGAAGTATTGCACGTGGCAAGTTAGTCTACCTATCCTGTGCTTGGCGACAGAACCAGGGGGTATTCTGAAAATGTAACTTCTCCACTAAAAAAATTTGGTTATTATTGTTTGACTAAGCTATTTGAAAAACTAGAGTTGAAAAATTAATCCAGAAAGAAAGTTGTAACGCCATTCATGTTCTGAAAATATCGTTCTCCATGGTGGCACTGGCATCAAAGGAGAACAATTATGATCAATAAAAGATGAAAACAGAACAACCTTTAACATATGAAAAAAAAAATGTTCAAAAGCATGTGCATTTATACAAACTACAACACTAAGGAGCTAGAGGGCTGTGAGTTACAAAAACAAAGTTTTCTCATCCCAGACTAGAACAGATAAATACTACAATCTATGACATTTCAGAAAAGCCAGCTGAAGGCTTTGAAATCTTTTAATTAAAAAATATAGATGCCCAATCGAAGAAACTTACTCCATTAGAGAAAACCTATGAGAGGACAACTGTAAGAACTTGATCTGAACAGTTATAGTGGAAGTAAACTATATATGAACGGTATCCTCACCTTATTTCTCAGATGATGATTGATGAGGATGTTAAAGTAATGCAATTCAAACAGAAGTTTATCTATGTTGTTATTAGTTTTAACATTTCCTTCTTTCAATTAAATTGGTTTTGTAAAATGAAAAGGGATGGATCCAAATGAAGCGCTTTCAAGCACCAACTTCTTAAAACATTAAAATCTATAACTATTAATGTAATTAAACAGGTAGTACATCACCCTCATCAAATAAATAACTTTCCCATGGACTATTCTCAAATTTGTATTCAGTTTCTAATTTTCTCTAGCAGCATATATCCAGAAAAGTGACCTCTCACGTTTCACAGGAAGCAGCAACATCTATCAAACAAATAATAATTGAATTCCAAACTATATTTTCCCTTGGTTGCTTGTCTCAATAACCATGCACAACAAGAAGGCCCCTTGATGAAATGTCTGTACCATGATTCATGAATTAATTTAATTAAAAGAAAAAATGTCATATTTAAAGCTATGATGCATTTAACTCCATCAGCATAAGGTCAAATCTGAAATTTATTATCAAAACAGCAAGAAGTTTTCATCATTATAGATAAATAACAACTAACAAGGCAGGGAGAGGCAATTTTACCTGAGCTCTACCTTTCCTGGTCGCTATGTGCAACGCAGTGTTGCCCTTATTATCAACTATGTTTACTGACAAAGGATCTGCCTTAATCAACTCCCCCACCACCTCACTACTCTGTCCCTTCACTGCCATGTGTAGTGCAGTCTGCCCCTTCTTATCAATCCGTTTGGTACTCCCAGGCTCCTTTTCCAGAAGTGCTTTCACAACCTCCAAATGCCCATTTCGCGCTGCAGAGTGTAAGGCAGTCTTCTGATTGCTTCTAGCAATGGTTGCCAGGCTACTTCCTGCCTCTAACAAAAAATTCACTATCTCAATGTGCCCTTGTGTTGCAGCAGTGTGCAAAGCCGTGGTGTTTGATCCATCCACGGTCATAGACAATTCTGGATGGACCTCCATTAAGACCTTCAATATCTCTGCAACAAGGCAAAATAGAACTCAAATTCCCTCCTGAAAGACAAAAATCCACAAAGAGCAAACAGACAAAGAAATATTTTAAGTGACTACATACCCAAGTCCCCTTGTTTTGCAGCAATGTGGAATGCATCAAAGCCATTTCTTGCTTTAATGCCAGCATCAGCAAGATCATAGTACTTGATCATCTCCCTAACCAAATCAACATAACCGTATTCTGCTGCAACATAAAGGGCTGTCTCACCAGCTTGATTTTGCTTTTCCAACAATTCCTTCAATTCAGCCTCTCCGGTGCCACTAAAGATTTCTGTTACAGCAGTAAGATTCCCTTCTCTTGCCGCAGTATGCAAAGGTGTATCGTCACGTTTTCCAGTCAATTGTTTTGTCATCTTCTTCCGAGGCAGGCTTGTCTGCCCTGCTTGTGGCTGCTCTGCTGGTGTCTCCATTGGATTCAATGATTGAAAATCCCTCTCCTCAGCTAGCTCCAATCAATACTTCATAGCTTATTCATCTGCCCAGCAAAAACCCAGATCAAAAATCACACTCTTAATCCAAAATAACCAATATTTCCTCAAAACAACTAAAAGAAAAAAAAAACCATTAGAATTTTTCTGGAATTCTTTCTTTTTTGGGGGTAACCATCCCAAATCAGTGGCCTAATTACAACAATAATCCAGGTTTTAATCTTTCTGACATGAATGCAAGTTGCTCTGCTCATGAACCCACCCCATTATCCATTTATGTCAAACAATTGATGAATCTCCAGCAAACCAATCACACTTTTGAAAAATGAAAAAAAAAAAAAAAAATCCACCCCACTTTAAGTACAATGAACAAAGTTTTGGTTTTCGGTTTTCCTTTTCTCTATCAACAACAAGATCAAACTAAGAAAGAGAGGTGAAACCATAAGGAATGAACAGGAGCATTTTATTACCTGGGGTTTGAAGAAAGGAGCTCTCTAATTGGTCTCCTCCATCTAACACCAATGAACCCCATATAATTGAGAGGAGCAGATTCTGGACAATCATCATGGGATCAACATAACACCCTGTAATGGATATTTAGGATTTCCATTAATGATAAAACATTTAGAGTGGTCCTCTTATATTGGAGGATGGAAGAAAGAACAAGAAAGGAATAACAACAACAATATTAGTGGTATGGGGCTATTATAGGCTTAAGATACATGAAATGCACAATTATGCAACCGGGCATTGCACCCACTTTTTTTTTAATGTAAGCCTTAATCAAAACCCAAAGGCCAGAGCTTATACACGAAGTCACGAACCACTCAAGAGCGAGAGCCTTTTGTAAAGGTGGTGATGATGACAACGTTGGCTGGAGAAAATGTAAATGTGCGAAATCAAAAATTTATGAAGGAAAAAAAATAGGCAAAAGAGAGCCAAAACCAGAGGTGGTGGCCCTTGAGAAACAACGGTAATAACAGCACCACGCGCGCTTGTATCTCCAAAGTCGCAAGTGTCATGCCTTCGCTGGACCAAAACAGTTTATTAGTTGACTCTCTCTCTCTCTCTCTCTCTCTTCATTCTGATTCTTTTTTTTTCTTATTTTATGTGTAATTTTGTCTGGAGCCCAAGTTAAATGTGTTAATCAATTTAAATTAAAAAAAAAAATCTTTTCAGTGATACATATAAGTAATTCTATAATTACAACCTTTGAGCCACGATCTTCTAAAAAAAAAAAAAACCATTGTGCCACAATTTTTTCATAGAAAATCGTTTTTATATAAATCTTTTTTTTTCACTATTCATGCTCCGCTGCATCATAATGGCACAAAAATTAAGTCCACAAACATTCTCATATGAAACCATTGAAATGGATCTATAATATGATTTACTGTATATCGTGTTGGTTTGGCATGATTAATTTTGTTTCATTATGCTATTTCAGCTAATCTTTACATTTATTTACAGTACTTTTAGAAAAAAAAATTTCAATATTAACAAAATAAACAGATCCCAAACAGACTCATCATCTTCTCATATATAATAAATAAACAAATAATTGCATCAACTAATTCTTTACATAACTCAAAACATATATTAAAATAAATAAATACTCCATCAACTTATTCTTTGCATCAACTATCTTTTAATTCAACTTAATTACAATAAATACTCTTCAAAGATATTAGATAAATATTTTTTATTAAATAAATTAGAGATTACATAGTTAAATAATAATATAGTTTTGAAAATTATGAAACAGGAAAATTTTAATTAATTTTAAATAATAAATATCACTTTACATGCCTAAATATATACAAGTCAATAATAATAATAATAACAAAAAGAGTTTTTTTTTAATAAATGATAACTACAGTAAAGATCTCTAACTTTTAACCACAAAAACCGCAATTTTATTTTTTTCTTCGAAAAATAAAAATAAAATAAAAATACAGTGTCTCTATCTCTAATTTTCCAAATGCAAATTAAAAACAATTTTTTTAAAAAAAATAAAGAAATCTTTATGAATAATATTTATTTGTATTCTTTTAGGAATACACACATTGAATACATTTTTGTTTAATGAGTTATATATGATATAAGAGTAATAAGGAGAGAAAAAAAATATGGATTAGTGATTACAAAAATACAGTACATTTAAAAAAAAAAAAAAAAAAATCAGAGGGGGCCATGTCATGGCCCCTCTCACTCTGCCCTAGTCTTGAACCACATTTCACCCTATTGAATGGATTGATTTCATGATGTATTATTATAAATCTTAAAGTGAATATAGTGTTTTAAAAATAAAATTGATTTGACATCATGTACATTGTTACATATAGGAAATAAAAGCTTAAACTATGAAATGAATTCACATTATTCAAGTGAAATAGAGAGGATCTTATTTTGTACTAGTTGAGTTATAGTTTCTAGCCAATTTTATAGCTTTTAAAAAATTAATAAATACAATAGGATTTGAAAATACGTTATTTGTGTTATGATGACTCCTCTGTAAAAATATCTATTAATTTCCTTTTGGTTTAAGTGGAATTTTATGTTCCTAAATCGATAATAAGAGAGAGCTAACTAGAACCTAAGATATTATTACTTGTTTAGTTGTTTTATAGGATAAACTCCTTATTCTTTTTTTTTTCTTGTTAAGTGAAAGTTAAGTTTAGATTCATAATTAAGAGTTTTGTAGTTCAATTAACACTTTTTAGTATTTCTATTAGAGACATTCAGGGTTCACTCTCTTGCCATTGTAATTGTCAATTATCATCTAGAAAAAAAAGAAAAAAAAAATGGGACCCTAATCTAAAAGGTCATTCTTGAATAAACTATTTACGTACTATATATCCTTGATCTTATTCATAACTATGTTAAGACTTTTTTGTGGGGTTACATATTATGAAAATAAAAATACATCAATGATGTCTCATATTAGGTATTTGACTCCTCTTTATTTAAAACTTTTCAAAAATTTTTTTTTTTTTGAGAAACTAAAACTTTTCAAAATTGAGTCTATTATATATTTATAATTAATTGACTGATTTCCTAAACATGTCCTAGCTAGACATGAGTTTTATGGTATATATATTTTTCTATCTTTTCTTGATATTAACAACGATTGACTTAAAAAAAAAAAAAAAAAACATGGGTGCATGTTCAGGTGTAATAATAATGACTGCCTTCTTTGAACGAAAAAGATAATTAGAAATAATATGAGTAGAAAGAAAAAAACATGGGTGCATGTTCAGGTGTAATAATAATGACTGACTTCTTTGAACGAAAAAGATAATTAGAAATAATATGAGTAGTACTTATGTTTTGAAAAGGTAATTAGTTAATTATAGAACCCTTATAATAGAATAAAAAAGTTTACAAATTTGCATGTTGAAGGGTGTAAGTAAAGACTTACCAAAAAAGAGAGTAGTAAGTTCAATAATCGAAGGACTGTTTGAAAATGAAAATAAAATCTAGATAAAAATTTTCAGAATTAAAAAGATTTTTTTGGATGAAAACAACAGTAGCAAAGCAAATTACTATGGCATAATGATTATATGAATGTGAACGTTGGAATTCTCTCTCATGTAAAATAGTGTTGCGCGCTTTTTGCGGTGAGACTTGGCAGTTGTCCCCCATATACACGATAAGCTCCTCCTACCTTCTACTGTCCTACATATCAGGACAGGAGGACCCATGGCTTAATAAAGGGAACACCATGAATTGCGAAAACCTACTAGCTTTTCAATTATTAATGAAATAACTGTGAAGCCCCATTGGTCAATAGTTTCTGTGAAGATTGTTGATATTTTGCTTTTCTTAAATTCCTTGTCTTTTTAGAGGATTACTACTCATGTTTTCATTAAAAAAGAAAAAAGAAAGATGATTACTCATATTTTCATTTATAAAAATAAAAAGATGATTACTCCTGTTTTCATTATAAAAAAGAAGAAGATAATTACTCATGTTTTCATTAAAAGAAGAAGAAGATGATTACTACTGTTTTTATTATAAAAAGAAAAGATGATTACTGATCATGTTGGGGGGTCAGGTAATTCTCTTGCTAATGACGCAGCATGTTGGATTTCTTTTTATAATGTAAGTGGAAGGATTTCCATTTCCACCAGGGGTCCAGGTTATCTGTTATTACCATTACTGATGGAGAAAGTACCTCTTCCACTTCCTCTGTATCCTCAGTTTTATTCAATAAAGTTAATTATTTATAATAAAAAAATTAGCATCACACGTACAATGTCAAGTGTTAAGGGTCCGTTTGGTATGTGTGTTTAAAAACTGAAAATTGTTGTTTAAAAATATTTGTGGAAATACGTGTGGGTAAAAAAGTGTGTTGAAATGCGTGAAATGTTGTTTAAAAACTGAAAATGGTTGTTTGAAAACACAAACCAAACACCCCCTAAATAGCGTTGTAGTTTGGTTGATATTTTTTTGTTGTTTCAAAAAAAAAATACCATTTAGGATTTAAGCTCCATTTATTTTGACTTTTTTCTATTTTCAAGTATTTATTTACTTGTAAAATGTGATTAAACTTGTAAAATATTTTTCGTTGCCTGTACAATTCTTTATAAAAAGTTTTTACATTTAAAAATTTGGTAAAACATTTTATAAAATTACATAGTGACTTTCCTTCCTCCCATCTTGTGGCTAGGTCACCAATCCAATGGGTTGGGCAGTTGAAGGTCTAATGGCCGAAGCCGTTGTGGCGACTAGAGACACTGTCTAGTGACTAGTGATGACGGTCCAATAATTGGAGATGTCGTTTCGGTAACTAGAGATGTCGTTCAGGCGACTAGTGTTGGTGGTCTGGTGGCCAAAGACATTGTTCTGGCGATTGGTGCTAGCATTTCGATAACTAGAGATGCTATTTTGGAGGCAGTTTTTGGTGGTCTAGTGGTCGAAACTGCCATTCAGACAACCAATGTTGATGGTCTAGTCACTAGAGATTGCTTTAACGGTGGTCACTGGAGGTCCAGTAACCAAACCTCCAGCACTAACGACTTTAGTGGCTGAGCCATAGATTTTAGTGGTTTGCTTGAAAAATTTTACATGTTATACCAAGCATCTGAAAATATTTTACTTCAAAACAAACGAAATATAAATCTTTCACTCTCTTACGAATTCCTTAAAAAAAAAAAAAAATATATATATATATATATATATAGCAGGCACGATTATTATTTTTTTTTACAATATCAAGTATTTTTAACACATAAAAAAAATTAGAAAGATCTTAAAGAAACTGACAATAAACTAACACAGTTATTAAGGGCCCGTTTGGTACATATGTTTAAAAACTGAAAATTGTTGTTTAAAAACTTTTGTGGAAATATGTGTGGGTAAAAAAGTATGTGAAAATACGTAAAATATTGTTTAAAAACTAAAAATTGTTGTTTGGAAACACTCACCAAACACCCCCTAAGTGTTCAGCACGCGTTCAACGTGCTTGGGTGGATTTCATTTATATGGGTGGGTATTTTTTTTTTATAAATAATACTTAGGTGGAGAATTTTTTTTTTTTTTGGATGGGACATAGGGGGAAACTTGGTACTGTGGATGATAATACAAAGCGGAATGAAGCCATAAAAGAAGGTTGGTGGTGATGAAAGCACCATCGCTTTTAGTGTGTCACATCGTGTTTAATGGGTCACAGCTACTGAGCTACATTAATCAATCAACTACCATTATATAGAATCTTTTGACCGTGTTTCGTGACCTTTTTAATATGGATAAATTTAACATCAGATTATTTTTACTATTATAATTTTTTAAAGTTTTACTTTTGAAGTAAAATTTGTACTTTTTATTCCGTTTATTTCAAATCTAAATGAAGTCAATAAAGATAAGTTATTCGTGATGAAATAAGTATTATTAAAAAAATCATGTCAAGGAGTATTTTTAAGATAATTATTAATAAATTATAATAAGAATATTTTAAAATTATTATTATGAAAAATATAAAAACTGTCAAAAAAAATTAATTATTTTCTTTTCTTTTCATAAAATGTTTCTAAAATAGTTTATAAACCATTTTTTTTAGAGTATTAGTTAATATTTTTCCTATTATTAAAATATGTAAGAATTGTTATTGTAATAATCATATAATAGATTTTACAATTAAAATAGATATAAATTGTTATTGCAATCGTCACATATTGGGTTTTGTGATCCTCTTAAAAGAAAAATGTGTCCTTAGACCTCATGGTTATAAGGTGGATTACCCTAAATCTTAATCATAAAAAGTACCACCAAGAGGATCATAATCAGTCTCTCATTATACGGCCTTGTATATGGTTATAGGTATAGCCCATGCATGCAAGGCACTAAATCATAACTGTAGGATCAAATCAATGATCAAGAAATGCACAAAAATGTGATATGATTTTTTGATTTCGCTGGGACTCATATGGTGCTGATGGTGATGAGTGACCGATGAGTCGATAACCATGCCAAAGCAATATTTAAAGTAATAGGAAATATCTAGGTAGAGAGCTTATCAAAAAGAAAAAAAGAAAAGGTAAAGAGATGGCACATGGTTCTTCTAGACAACATGATACTCCATAAGAATTTTTTTTTTGAGAAACATACTCCATAAGAATTATCAATTATGTATAAAATTATAAAATTAGATTCTATCTTTTTCTTAAGAGATGGCTTAGCCATTTGTCCATGACTGTAGGTGGCTCCTGTTGAAAAACGATATGTATATTATGTGAGTGGTAATTAATGAGCAAGGGCATTATGGTAATTGTTGGAGCATTTTAATATTATATAATTAAAATTGATTTATATACAACATAAATATAAAGATGTGGGAGTTAATATGAAAGATGAGAAGTTAATAAAAATGTTTAATCTCACATTGAAAATGAAAGAGACTATTTTATTCTTTTTAATTGTAGCGATTAATAGCCTAATATGAATTGACTCAAATATTGGGTTAGATACATGCACAAGAAAAAAGTGAAGAGAAAAGATGTCAAAAACGGAAATGAACGCCCTTAAAACTGGTCAACTAGTGAGGCTAGTGCTTGAAGACTTGCTGACTACCAAATTGGTCTATCGTGATTGGACTCAATTGCCCTTAAAACTGTGTTGGAGGTCACATTAATTAGGATCGCATTAATTACTCCACAAACCCTTACTTAAGCCATTCACCCAACATTAAATGTGACATGGCTTATCCTTTGATGGGATTTCCAACCAATAAAAAACAGAGCCTAAACTGGCAGAACAAGCATGGATCTATCATATCTAACTGAAAGTAATAAGAGGGAATTATTATGATTTCTCGGTGCCAATAGGGGTATAAATACCCCCTCCAATTCACCAAGAGGTACTCATTGAACACCCCTTAAATTTAGTTCCACAAATCCTCTTCTCCCTCTCTAACTTGAGTTTTAGAGTTCTCATCATTTCCATAACAATGTCGTGCTCTGTTTGTGTAGGAACTTTGAATATTGAGCTTCAACAAGAACTTCCTATTATTTACAAATCTTTACCAAATCACCCCACACTTATTATTCACCCACCTACATATCATAAATATTAAGCGGAATAAATTTTAGGATCTTATGAATCTAAATTTATTATAAAACATATCCTTAATGCATCAAACTTGAAAACTAAAAAGATCTTTACCAATAACTTGAATCTTTATTCAAACTTTGATCAAACCTTGTGTCATCTTGATCTTTATCTCAATGACGGTGTATGGTCAAGAGTGAGGAATCTTTGTATTTCTTTGTTGAAGAAACCATGAACATGTGTTAAATTAAGAGGGTAAGAGAAAACTAATTTTTCTCTTCCTCTTCTTATAGTTGCCACTCTAGGGTTCTCTCACAACAAAAATTCTCCAACTTATATTACTTAGTATATGTGACCAGCCTTCTAGAGGATTTTATATACATAGTTTGATGTAGGACCAAATGGAAAAATAAAATCTTAACTCCAATGGACCTTGGACTCTAGTTATCTCATAACGAGCTACTATAATTTCAATAATGCTCGTAAGTGCAGATGTCATGAAGTAATAACTCAATGAGTCCAAAGTCGAATCCAATGAAAAGGGAGTTGATTAGCAATCCAAGAGATAAAATAAAGTTAAAACAATAAAAATTAATTGAAGAGAAATTGTATTTTGGTTGGTGAAGAAAAATTAAATTGAGAAAAACAAAAAATAACTTGAAACACTAAGGGTATTTTGGTAGATTGTAATAGGCACTGTAATATAATAATAATTCTTATGGTTTAGATATTCAATAGTTTGATTATGTTTTTATCACAGGTAATAGTCATTTCTTATGAATAACTATTTTTTAGAATGAGAAATAACTATTCATCTCTAAAAGGGATGTAATAACTATTCATTAGGAGGTGTATTAATTTCAAAAATTAATATATTTCAAAATAAACTAACTTTCTATATGCACATAACAATTATGAAAATAAAATATCATAAAAAATAACTAATCTCTCTCTTTCAAATTTTAAAAAAAATATTATTTTCTAGGAAATATAATTATATGAATAAGATATTTCTTAAAATATATTTTAAGTTTAATTTAAAATACTTTCATTCCATTGTCTTTAGGGTTCTATTATTATGTTGACACCAAACAAATAAATAGTAATAAGCATTACATTACAACGTTTTATATTCCTTGTAATTATTCATATTCCTATGTAATTACCGTTACAATCTACAAAACGTGTTCTAAGGTTTAGGAATTTACACACAACACATCTATTGGTAATTCTTACACTTTTATTTGATAACTCAACTAAAATTTATATTAATGATTGATAATTTTAGTAAGATGATTTAGCAAAAATGACACAAAAGTTAATTTCTAAAGGTAGTTTTAGAATATAGTTGATTTTAGGCAACTAAGAAAGAAAAAAAAACTAGTGAATTAATTTGTAGGGAATCCTAAGTAACGTGCCCCCAGTCTACTTTAAACCAAAGAACTATACTAAATAACAATAATAAATAAATAAAGACTTTCTAGATAAATAAATCAATAAAAAAACAGGAACTTAATCATTAAAATCAGAAAAGGTTGTCAAGACCATATCTATAGAAGGTTGGGTTTCACTCCTTACCTTAGTAAGGCATCTAGCAATCCATTAAACCAAACAAAACTCTAAGAGAAAAACCTAATTTCATTTTAAACTTCTCCTCTCTTGTAGATGACCTAAAAAGCTTTAAAAAAGGACACCCTAATACAAGTAGAATTTTCATTTGAAAAAAAAAAAAAAAAGGGGCCTAATTTTCAGGTTCTATTTAACTGCCTTTTTGAACGTCAAATTTTTAATTTGTTGAAGGAGCTGTGGATTCAACTAGTTTGTAATCATTAACCTAATTTGTAATGAAAGAATGCATATAATCATTAACCTAATTTGTAATGCATTCTTTAATTGACTATTCATAACCAAATACTATGCATTCATTCTTTCATAGACTATTCATCAAATGAATGCATGGCATCCAATGATTATATAATTTCAAAAATAAAATACCTTCATCAATTAAAGAATGCATTACAAATTAGGTTTTAGGGCATAAATTTCAACAATTCCTTCAACAATTTTCACTCAAGAAAATTAAGCATGCGTTTAGAGAAACAAATTAAAATACGGATTAGTTTTAAAAAGAAAAAAAAAATTAATATGCGAACTATTTGGCCTCCAGACGAAAAAAATGTTGAGAACTTTTCTCTTTACTCAACCACAGGTAAAACTCCTAATTAAACTCTAACCTGTCGTTGAATTTGATATTTTTGACTTTTGACGTCGATGGTCTTCGCCTCTTCGGTCGTATCTGTTATGTTGATCAAAGTTTAAAGCTCCCTCTCCTGATTATCGAATTAAGTCCTAAAAGTTTGGCCTACAGGGTTTGACAAAAGAATCATATATGTGTGTGTGTTTTAAGTTTTAACAAGAAAACTGACTTTAACGCTAATCATGTGTTCAGCCCTTATTCTCTTCATGCAGACGTGATATTTCATGTTAGCAACCTAAACCCAGTGACAACGCCACGTTATGCTCAGGGTGTTTCTAGGAACACCTTGACTTGAAAAAAAAAAATTATTATAATAATTAAAATTTTTTATTCGTTTACCCTTTAAAAAAAAAAAAAAGGAACATACTCAATTAAAATTAGGAACACCCTCAAATTTAAAAAAAAAAGAAAAGAAATTGTAACAGAGCAAAACAATGGACGGTAAGCCCAACAGATTACAGAAGAAGCAAATCCATGGATTCTCAAAAAAAAAAAAAAAAAAACCAAACCCCAATACAGAGCAAATCACTAAATCAGAAACCTCAAATCAGTAAATCAGTACATTAGAAATCACTAAAGCTAAAGCAAACCTAAAAACAAAGCAACAGAGCAACACCTTCCCTTAGAAGTTAAATCGGTCCAGTCACAGTCCAGACTCCAGAGCACATCGTCGCCCCTTATTGGAGGTCGGTCCAGTCGCAGTCTAGAGCACATCGTCGCTCATCGGAGATCGGTCACGCTGTCACGTCGCTTGCAGCTTGCTCATCATCATCGATCGCCCCTCATCATCATCACTTGCCCCTCATTGGAGATTGCGTGACTTCAGGCCTCCTTGCTCGGCTGCTCTTGCTTCAGTGCTCGATTCTCCCTTCCTCAAGGTATTTCTCTCTCTTTTTCTCTCTTTTTCTCTCTCTCTCTCTCTTTATTCTTTAAGAGTCTAAAACTCTCTCTCTCTTTTGAATTGGCTATGATTGGTTGGCCGAATGCTTTATTAATATTTTGCTTTTTGCCATTTTTTTGTCTTTTTGAATTTGGCTTTATCTTATCCGTTGGTGTTGGTGTTGTATTGGTGAGATATTAATTGTCTTTTAGTGTAATGTGTATTGTGATTTGTGGTTTGTGGTTGTGAAATTTTCTGATTGGTAGTTGGCTCTTGTGACTGGGGCATCACTACATCAGGCATGAGGCATTGAGGCTTGTGCTTGTCTGCGACTCTGTTGAGTGTGAGAAATTATACGGTCCTTATGGTGGATCACGTCATTTGTCCACCATTTCAGTAAAAAACTTCCACCTATTTAAAATTGCTGAGTCAGTATTTAGTTTTTATTTAAAACTCCACAATTTTAAACAAATGAAAGTCTTTTATTGGAATGATGAACCACATCACTTGTCCACCATGAGGATGTTATAATTTCTCATTGAGTGGGGTGGGGTAGCTGGGCACATGGGGCTAGCCAGCACAATATAATTAATGACAAATAAATTAAAGCAATATAGTTTATTAATAGGCTAAACAACAATAATTAAAGTAGTATAATTAACCAATATATTATAAAAAAAAAAAAAAATTATGTTAGGCTAAACAACAATTAATAATTTTATAATTAATAAAACAACAATATAACAAATTATAGTTTATAAGAGACAAACAAATTAATGAAACAACTAAATAACAATAATTAATAATTTTATTAATATTTCAAATGAACTTATAGTTTATCGTATAGATACCTCTGTTCGTTTCTTTTTTTTTC
This sequence comes from Quercus agrifolia, assembly GCA_029955455.1. NCBI lineage: Eukaryota > Viridiplantae > Streptophyta > Magnoliopsida > Fagales > Fagaceae > Quercus > Quercus agrifolia. The sequence goes on along the minus strand of JARQAD010000009.1, from coordinate 32,270,082 downwards.
TTTTTTTTTTTCTTATGAGATTTTTTAGTATACAGAATGCAAATTTGTTTTGGTTTTAAGAACATTTTTTTTTTTTTTTTTTACAAATCTAGAATTTTGCCGGTATTTACCGAAAAGTCCCGAAACACCCAAAATAAACCGGAATTATCTGAAATTTTTTTAAAGTGGAATAAAAACATCCTGAACAAAATTCTTAGAGTCGCTACTGCCTAAACCTCTTTTTTCATTGGGACTTCATTGTAAAAAGTAAAACTGTGATTTTTTGTTCTTACTTATGACCCATTATTTAATCATAAACCATTCTACTTCTTGGATTTTTTATGAGTCAATCAAGCCTCAAGAGGCAACGTAATTCATAGGATTGATAAGTCTCCAAATTAATGTCAACTCTTAATTATTACATCTTATTTTTAGCTATAGCTAGTACTAGTTATTGATAGCTCATTGACTAACGACGCCGGCCGAAAGCTTTCCCATTGAAAATGACACGACACATTATCAGAAGTACCCATATTTCAAACACTCCATTTGTATTTGCTATGAAGATGCTGGCATCCAGTCCCGTTTCAAACACACTCGCAGTCTTTTTCACTCGAGATATGTTATTCACCTGTTTGTATAGGTGTTTATGTACCAATTAACGTGATACTTATCAAATTAGTCAATCAAATATTATGACAATTTCAATCTCGAAAAACAAAAATGTCAAATTTTTAAAAGTCAATATTTTGCCAAGTTGTACATTATATTATTATAAAAAAATTGGACATTATAATAGCTTTAGATGACTAAATTATCTTCCAATACAATAACAAATTTTGCATTAAATAATTTTTCTAATGTCTTTATTTGAAAAATCAACAAGAATTTAATTTTTTAAAAATAAATAATTAATATAATATCTTTTTATTTTTTTGCTATTGATAATTCGATAGTTGGAAGTGGGGGATTTAATCCTAGACATTTCTATTACAAATATTAGTAGGGTGTTAACCAGTTAAATTATAAGAGTTTTGACAATATTTTAATAGATTAGTTATGCGAATGGAGAAGGTTTATGATATTAAGGCCCTTTTTTTTTTGTCTTGCCCCTATTGACAATTTTAGACCACGGACTATAAAATTATAAATGGTTAAAAAAAAGATCTATTCCTAATTTGAAGGCAATGCACATTGATGTAATGGAAGGGCCCTACTCTTATTCTTAAGTTTATTAATCATGCTAAACACGAGGTTGTATGTGGACTTTTTTTTTTTTTTTTGGGTGTAAACTGTATGAAACTATTTTGCATATTTTCGTATTGTCTATGGTGAGATTTCAAGAAGTCGATTTTTCAATAAAGTTGTGGGGGGTTAGCATATGACTTAAGAGCAAGATAGAAATCTCACCATCCACATTTGTCAATCTGGCTACAGACTGGTATATGATAACGACACACAAATCAGTTTAGCATGTCATTAACTGTGGCCGATCTGGTCACAATCCTGATTAAAATGTGGTTCAAGAAGTCAGCTTACTTAGGGTCGCATTAATTAATTACACCTAACCATTCACTCAACATTTATGGCCTGTTTGGATAGACGGAGAAGGAGGGAGAGTGGAGAGGAGTAGAATTAGATAAAAATAAGTTAATTTTATACTAAATCTACTCTACTCCTCCTCCCTCTCCCTCAATCCAAACGGACCATTAATGCAATATGATTTGTCCCTTTAGTGTTAGAAATCTATACTATCTCCTAAAAGCACATCCAAATAAGCAAAGTGGATAGGGCTTCTCAGTTCTCACATCTGCGGAAAGTATTAAGGGGGAGATAATGATGGATTTCGGCCTAATACATTCCAGTTATGAGAATAAATATCCCTTTTGCACCACCTTGAAGGTAAGCAATCCTTATCCCAACAAATTGAGATTACTGTGCTCATTGTGTCAGTGGTGGCTTTAGGAAATTTCTTGAGGGGGTCATTAATAAACTTAAATTAAACAAATTTTAATAAAAGAGAACTTGAATATATTGTGTTATTGACACAAAAAAAAAAAAAAAAACAAAACAAAAAACAAAAACAAAAACATGATATTTTACAATTTATTTCTACGAGTTTTCATATTTTAAAATCGTCACATGATAGTTTATTATCAATTGTGATTATCTATTGTCAATGTAGATGTGTACATTTTATTTTGTTAAGTTTGTATAACATTTTTATTTTTATGTAATTGTCATTGTTTTTTTTATTATAAATTATTTACCTTATATTAATTATTGACCCACATAACCACACTCATCCATACATAAATAATACATTTAACAATCACTAACTTTACTATTTTTTTTCTTTGAATCACTAATTTTATAACAAAAAGTTATTATAACATGAGTACAATATACACATGTAATAAATCCTATGCATTTCTTGGTTATTAAATTATATAAAGTTATATTATATTTATACCATGTACACATTCACACACTTCACAATTCACACAAATAACATTATATAAAAAAATAATGCACAAAATTAGTATCAAATACACACTCTCTCACACATATATAATATAAATTTATAATAAAGAGAGACATTCAGAACTCACAAACACTCATATTTTACTCTTAGGGTCGAAGATACATAGAAAGTCAAATATAGAATAGGGATAAGATGAGATTCATGAGAGAATGAGAGAGTGATTTGTGTTGTTAAATAGTTTTGGGATGAACTAATCTATGTTTTTTGATTTTGGGCACTAATTTGTGATCAGAGTGTACAAGATTTAAGTCAAATTGTGCAAAAATATTTTTAAGGGTAATTAAATTAATAAAAAAATATTATATATATATATCAATATATTTTTTTTAAAGCCAGGGGGTTCATTTGTGTTAGGGTCATATGTTTTGTAATTGGCTAATCCTTTAAAAAATGCATTTTACTTGTAATTTGGTAGATTTAAGATGCGTTTAGTACTTCAAGAAACATGTTATTCAAGACAAGTATTAAAGACATGAAGATCGATCTAAGAAATAAATGAAGAAAATCTGTTCATTAAGTCTTAACAGATAACTTGACAGATGCTTGCTATCGAGACTTAATGTAAAGGTCGATAGATAGCTCAACAATAGCTCAATCTATCGAGAATTAAGATTTCAAAATTTCCAAATCTGAAATTCGCCCTAGGCTTTTGTATTTGTTTAGGGTTTCTTTTCTCACAAACTTAGACATATATAAGGCTTATTTTAAGAGCCGTCATACCAAGGATACAGAGATCAAGAGACTTATTTTCTCTGTGAGAAGCTATTGCTTTTGTACACTATAGGGTTTTGTAATCAAGTGCTTTCAGATCTTCATTGTTGATGAGATGAATAACTTTGCAGCCAACAATGTCTGTTCAAGTTGCTGGAATTAGTCATGCACTAGGATCAGTATAAAGGATTAGTTACAAATTGGAGATTTGTGCATCAAAGGAAAGAAAGCTACTACAAGATCAAGTCTAATTGAGTATTGGAGCGAAGGTTCAATTGTAGGTTGATATATCGGGATAGGCTAGGGTAGTTGGTAAGATTTCTTATACTTGTAATCCCTTGATTGTTGATTAGTGAACTCTTGAGAGTAGTAACTTTAAAATTACTTTGTGGGGGGTTTTTGCCTTGCGAGGTTTTTCATATTTGTCAACAAATTACCATGTCAAATTTATTTTCCGCTGCATTTAGTATTTTTGGTGATTTGTTGGTACCTCCACGATTTGCATGCAGTTAAACTTAATTAATCAATTTGAATAATTAAATTAATTAACTTGGATTAAGCTATCTTAACCCAACAATTTGAACCTCTGAATTACAAGTGCAGCCTCGCCTGCATTGTGTGCATGTATTGGCCAATCCGTTTTCTTTTTTGTTTGAACTCTTCCATCAAATGCCCTATACCCTTCACAATACCTAGACTCACGTACCAAAGGTATTTTATTTAAAAAAAGAAGAAGCAAATCAATGAAATAATAGGCTTGTTTGGTATATGTGTTTAAAACTAAAAATTATTGTTTGAAAACATTTGTAGAAATACATGTGGGTAAAAAATGTGTAAAAATACGTAAAATGTTGTTTGAAAACTGAAAATGGTTGTTTGGAAATACAAACCAAACACTTCCTATACACGAAGTCTTTAATAACTATTTTTAAAAATATATTCATAGTCTTTTGTAATTACTTTTGAAAATTGCAATTTCAAATATAAATTGGTCCTTAGTCAAAGCAATCAAAATCTTGAAAAGCATAATTCAGACTCTCAAAATGATATGAAATCCAAAATATTTAACGAATAAATTGAGAAAAATTCCCAGAAAGTCAGAAGTTTTGATTTTTTTTTTTTTTTTTTTTGAAAGTCAGAAGTTTTGATTTCATGGAAGTATTAATTGCTCTTTAATTTCATTTTGGTCGAATTTTTTTTTTTTTAAAGCTTGCAATGATTGCACTTGAGAGTGGTGGCGATAAACGACAAACAGTGAGCTAAAGATGACCAAGCCATTAAAGGTCGTAGGTCCCATCCGGCGGCTTCAAGGTTTGGGACCCACGCGGTAGACCGCGAGTGTTTTTTTGGACGGACCTTAGCACACCCACGTTGTTCACTTCATCAGTTCAGACAAAAACGCCGTTTAGTGTTTTGAGCAAAATAATGGACCCCACCCCCCACAAAATAGATTCCCCAATTTGGAACGTGGATACACGCGTTAAGAATAAGCGTGGAAAAGAACCCGACACTCACTGAAAAACGCGTATGGTTTTATCCAAATTAACAGATAACGAGAGAGATCCCAACTACATAGTATTATCATTACCAAACGAGCAAACTAAACATGATTTTGCCTTCATTTTTATTTTAGCTGAGAATATCCCTCTGATATTTCTGATTTTTGATTTGTTTTTTTTTTTTTTTCCTTCTCCGGCACAAATGTGATTGGGTTTGGATTGCTAATTAATCAATTGGCACAGTCATCATCATAATTTCAATCCTTGGTTGTTATTATTTATTTAGAATAATATTAAAGATACAATTTTTTTATAAATTTTTTTACAAACGACTGATGTAGTAAGTGATTATTAATAAATAAAAAAGTGATATTAACAAAGTTGGCCACATTACCAATTTTAAAATAATTTGTACCTGTAACATTATTTATTTATTTATTTAAACTTAAATAAAAAATATTGTCTTAATTTTAGCTAAGAATATTTTTGAAAGTTTGTTTGATTATTACTCTTTTCCTTTCTAGAATAGATGGATTGAATTCTCTCAATTTATTTCATTATCATATCCATCCTTTTCACTAAATTTAAGATTATAACTAATTTAGTACTAGTCTAAAAAAAAGAAAATATGTTCCGCACTAATATGATTGAACAAACACTAACCATGCTGCTGCGAAATTAATAAGGACATGTGCATGTCCTCCACTATTTTATCTTTTTTTTGGTTGGTGTTTTACTATTACCATATGGGAAACATTTGTGATTAAAAGTGATGGATTCTCCATCCATCATCTTCACTAAGTTTCTATTATTATTACTATTTGCAGTATTAGTTAGGATCCAGTTCCACACTAAATATGGTTGGGCAGTGCTAACCATGCGGCTATGAAATTAATAAGGACAAAATGTGCATTTCGTCTATTATTTTATCTGTGAATTTTATTATTATTATTATTATTAGCATTATTATATGGGAAATATTGGTGTATAATTGAAAATAGAATATCTCAATAATTAAATTCTAAATTGCTTTAGACATACATAATTGAGAGATGCAGATCTATCTGCCAGATATTAATTGTGAGTGTTAACCATTAATAAACGTTAGTGTCTCCCATATAATCCACTTTAAGAAGTCAACAATCTTGAACAATGTATATATATAAAATAAAATATAATAAATATTGAATTTTTGGGAAGTTGGCGATCCGGATTACGTCTTTGTGATGAACAATGTTACTTGAATATGATTTCAACCTTTAAATCTTACTATTTTTTTTTTTCAAAGTTCGCAAAGGTGTGCCACTCCATTATATGTAATATGTGTAAGTTCTGTTTCTGCCATTTATGCCACGCTCCAACTGAAAATTAAAATTAATATATATGACCAACTTGCTGAAATAGTTTAATCAAAATACAGGAAAAGATCTCTTTGCCCATGCCAATTATTGAACCTCTTGACTTATTAATTATTTTCTACAAAATTTAACAATGGAAACTGGTAAATTAAAAACCGAATAAGCCCTTTTTCGGATTACCAGTAATGGCAGTCAATGTGAAAAGTTTTTTTTTTTTTGTTTTTGTTTTTGTGTGTGTGGAGATAGGTAAATAGTAGTGGAGGTGAAGTTCGAATCACATTCATGATGCAATACAAATGATATAAATACGTAGTATATAATTACCATTATATGACGTTTGGTATGGAGTAATGTTTTAGGATTTTCAAAAATGTTTAAAGATTCTCATGTTTGGTTGCAAATCATACTAGAGAATCAAATGTCAGGGAATCTGGATTTCCCCTCAACCCCCTTTTCTATGGGAATGTAAATTCCCTTTAAAATAAGTAGGTATCCAGATTTCCAAACTTAAAGGAAATTGTATTTTTTATAAATTGACAATTTTAACAATTTTTCCTTATCATTTAAGCAATTGAGATAAAATATAAAACAAATCATGAATATCTTTTCCCGCCAAAACACCATAGACAGGATAGACAACTCTGTTGATATATTCATTAACAAAGTTCTATTTAGGTTTCACGTGTGAAAAAAAAAAAGTTTGAAGGGGACCCTCCACTATTGCCATGTATTCACTTTTACTGTTATGTGTGTGTTGCTCAACAAATTATTAAGGAATCTAATTTCATGGAAATTTGTTAATGTGTCTATTCGTATCTCAAATCTTGGTTTTGTTTAGTTGCTAGAAATATAGATATGGATTGGTGGCTTCATCTGATTTTTTATTTTTTGTTTTAGATTGATGGCTTTGTTTCTAGATTCATACATTACAGTACAATTTTAATAATTTGTATCATATCTGGTACTTTTGATGTTTGTTACAATGATATAGAATGTGTAGATTTTTAATTTTTAACAACCATCATATTTGTATTCGAATTTTTGAATTTTGAAACGCATTGGAAGGTCGTAGGATTTATGCCAAAGGTGGCTTTGGTGATATATTTGACCACTAGTTGCTATATTCAAATAATGGTGTAAATTCTTAGTTTGCTTTAAGGATACTTTGTTCTTTAATTGGTATGATTTATTTTATTGTATTCGGCCTTTAATTTTGTGGCAATTTTGTCTCTTATTATTGCAGTTAGACTATAGTTTGAATGTAATTTGTCATAATTTATGGTTTATATTTTGTTTTTCATTATTTATTTAGAGGAAGATTTAAAAAAAAAAAGTACTTGATATTGGATTTACAAATCTAAGGATAGAATGAGAAAAATAAATAATTCATTTAAGATTCCTAGAAATAAACCAAACATTATAATCTCACATTCCTAGGAATCTTATTAGATTTTCAATTAAATTAAATATAAGAATAATTACATTCCTAAACATCCAGATCGTAAAGAATCATATTTCCAGTAATCTGGATGCTTAGAAACGATGATAATATTTAGTTTTTGCAACCGTCTTAATAGACAAAGATGAGAAGATGTGAAAACAACTAACATACATCCAAGGCTACTCCTATTCCTATATCGTCGTTCTACTTTTAGTGCGAGATGGTCTAAATATATGCTCTTAAAACTCCTCGTTGTTCTATTCTCCGATTATTAGTGATACTCTGTTGGTTTTACAATCTTTTATATTTTTGGAGAGCGTCTCTCATGTTTTGTAATTTGTTAACTGCCTTATCCACTCCATTGCTAGTTAGGCATTTGGTTGTAATTAGGAGGGAAGAATTCTCATCTATTCCGAGTTCTATTTTGCTCTTCTATAGCAGATGTATCCACACCCCCCCCCCCCCCCCCCCCCCCTTTTCTTCTTTTGGTTTATAATATTTCTTCAATAATGATAAAAAATACTCTTAACTAACATTTGTCCAGAGAAAAATACTCTAACAACACTATCTTTTCATCTCGTTTTCTTAATATTAGTTATTTTTCTAGCTAGCCGGTAGATTTATGGAAATATGATTAAGTATATGATATTCTTCCCTTTTATTCATCTAAAATGTCATTATGTGAACATAACAAATAAGTATAATTGACACAACAGTCAACAGTGTTATAAGTTAAAACACAAATGGAACTTCCATAATACACAGTTCGGGTTGAAATAGGTGAGAATTTCACGCTGAGAACTATAATACACTCGAGAAATGACTTAATTTAACCATATATGTTCACCTTTAACCTACTGGTGTGTCTGTGTTACAATTCATAACCCCTATAACCAAACCTTTATGAAATCTGAATTCCAGATTATGAAAATATGGAAACCAATGATGTTTGACATGAGCTATAGATTCTCCTGACAACATAAAAGTAGGTCCTTCATACCTAAGGAAGCGTAAAAGGCTGCACTAATTGATCATCAATCATAGTGTTACACAATTGTTTGTCTTCAAACTTTTGCGTTAGATTATGTTATAATATAGTACTTTCAAGGAAAGCACTTTTTGCACCCCAGATCTTGATCATGCACTACCAATATTATTGTATATTCTGTAAAATATACCCCCAACTCACATGGAGGGCTAAGGCTAGAGTCCAAAATGAAATCCAATCAAAGTACTTGATAGTTTTATACATGGTTAAAGAGTTTTTTTTTATACATAGTTAGGAGTGAATATAGAAAAGTATCGCAAATGGGAATCATCCACCACACGTGGTGTTCCAGACAGTATAGGTCTCCTCGTTTGTCTTGCCAAAGTCACTGCACACTGTACATATATACATATATAGTGCCACTCTATGATGTTTCTGTCATTCTCATTTATGGCAGTCTAGGCAGATATAATAATCTGTCTCCATGATAAAAATATTGCACATTTTAAATTTGCTATTTGACAGTGAAATTTGCATTGACTGGGCTTAAGTTGACCATTGACTCACCTAGTAAGGATTGCTTCCATTATCAGCATGATTTTTTCTGCAGTATGGTAGCCAAATGCCCATTTTCAAAAAATAAAAATGTAATGTGCAAGTCATTAAAATTGATGATCATAAGTGTAAGATTTTAAAAATTTAAACACCTACTGCTATTCTTGATGTTTTTTTTAAAGATATATTTGGGTTTATATTTTATGTAATGGCTTAAGAGGTCCAATTTAGTGTAAAGCTTATCTAGGGTTAACCGTAGACTAATACTTCTATATAAACCTTGTTAGAGTTCTTTGTACTTCATCACAGATAATACAATGAACATAGGCCATCAGGCTGAACCGCGTTTCTCTGTGTAGTCTCTCTTTTACACGTCTGCATCTAGTGGTATTGCCTAAACCCATCATAAAACTTTTGCAAAATATTCTGAACCTTTTGTAGAGGTTGTAACATGCAACCTATGCTAATAAGGTTAATACAGACTCAACCATGATAATATACCACTCAACCAGCACCAATAGTTTTTAATGGTAATCTTCTAAAAAGGCAAGTCTATAGTGCCCAAACCGACTATTGCATTTGTATGTATCCCAATAATTTAAACGCCAGTACTAGCTAAAAAGGTCCAAGGCTCAAGCGTGGCAAAGTTCTTTAAATATATGTATGATGGTGATATCTCAGAAGGCATCAATCGGGTAGGTGCGTGGACCTATCTCATCAATGGGCCTAGCACGATGTTTTAATATGGGGCAAGGGAAAACAGTTTAGGTTGTGCCTTCTGTTTCTGGTGTTCATTGTTTAGATGATACCAGTAAAAAATATAGCCGTGACTAAGCTTTCTGGATGATAGGCCATCAGTCCACTAATCACTTCCAATTAGGAGTCAATTAATGAGGTAGAGAATGATCAAATAGAGGTCACTAAACTTGGTACTCTTGATAATTTTTATATATTTACCTGAAGAAGTCTTCAGAATGCACAGGGAAAAAACCAGAAAACAAAAACCAAGTTGTGGAAAGAAACTAGAGTAACAAATATAAGATTTGGCAAAGTAGAAAGTGGGAGACCGAGACATGATAATTGTAGCAGAAGGTCTTACCTCTTTTCTTAACTTTGTCCTCCATTGACTCCACCAACTCTTTTTGAAAAAGAAAACTTTGACTTGCATCACCTAATTGAAGTCTTACTTTACTTAACATAAGCAGGTGGAAATATCTTTCTTCACTTTACATGTAAGATAAATTTCTATAAGGTAACTACAAACAAGAAAACAAAACATTACATACGACAGATCACAGTTCAAACAGAACTTTCACTTCCAATTAAATCTCATTAAAATGTATTAAATGTTTCATCTAATGTGTTGCACTTAAATCAAAGACAATGTGATTACTGCAACAAAGAGTAAGTTGATCTCTGTTTGTTGAGTGGACTATGCAAACACTCAATAAGCCACATAAAAGTACAGTGTACATGTGATTACTTAAGACTAATCATCCTCTTTGGCTGTTCTCAAAGTCAAGCAAATATAATATCATATAGCTACATTTTCAAACATTATCTGATGTTTCCCTTGTGACCAATACTAACCATTGCGTAGTTCTCAACAATCCTAAACTAACCCACTTGGACTAGACCATTTGGAAGCTTCTACATTAGACATCCCCCCTAGACTCGGTCAGAATTCTATGAAAGAAGATGGTTTGTAGTGCAGGCCTCGACCACATAGAAATAAGTGGATTTCATATTCATCACGAGAGAGAGAGAGAGAGAGAGAGAGAGAGAGAGAAGGATGGATTCCATAATTTTATGCTTCAATCTGAAGAATATCTTAAGAAAATAAATCTCCTTGCTGATTTCTCTTAAGCTTCATATTAAGTGGTGTTAAAAATCCAATCCAAAAATTTCCTAATATACCATCTAGTTAACTAATCAACATTCCTTTCTTCATGCTGAAATCCGTGATCCTTAACTAATATCCATTAGGTGAAATTTCAAAGTTTATATTAAAGATCTTCAAAGCAAACTACTGCCTACAAAAGCATGTTTCCTATATTTGTTATTCATTTAAAAAAGGGGGAGGTTTAATGTTGGCTATTTTTTTTAATTCATTTTTTCATGATTAGGTTGTGTTTCTCATAATAACAGACATACAAATTACTTAACAGACAGTTGGCATACTTCAAAGGAGACCTACATATAAAAACTATCAAAGAATCTTGCCAAGAAACTGAAATAAGTTTATAATTACACGAAGTAAGTTTATAATTACACAAAATAAAATATGAATCAAGAACCATTTTAGTCTAAAAGTGATACTTTCCTTGATGAAAGCAGTAACTCTTCCCGACTCTTGATTTTCCATGATCAACTCCCAGCAACATGAAAATAGTCCCATAGTGTTTTATTTGGATTTTCACATCATTAAATTAGTCAAATTAGTGTGTTACAGAATATCAAAAGATATTTAGCAATATAATTTGTTGCAGTATTCCAGGTGTGCATGCCATAGAATCTCTAATTCAAGAGCACGCAATGCAAAACGACATTTAGGGATAAAGTCACTTTATGACCAAAAACTGCAATCAAACTGAACCACAACCAATAAGATTTAGTGCTTTAGATGGAAATCAACACATTATCATCTATGATATGGGTCCCAAGGAAACTTATTTTCGAAGCAAAATTCAAGCATTCTTTAATTTTAATTTTTTTTTGGCTCCAAAGGGAAGGGGAGAGGGAGATTGGAACTAGTGATCTCCACTTCACGAGGCACATTCTACAACCAGTTGTGCTACACCTTAGGGATACAACCATTACAAAGTATGACAAACGTTTATATAAATGAAGTTTGAAATGAATATAGCACTATTATTATGTCCCAGTTGATCACTAATGCATAACTATGCATGCAGAGATCTGCAATATATTGACTTAAAATCATAAAACAAATTTTGCTCAAATTTAAGACTATGATCTTTTCCTGCGTTTTTCATACAGAATGCAGATTAAAGGTCTTGAATAGCATTCAGTGTCCACTGTGTGAGAAGAAGAGTATCTTGATTTTTGCATTTAAATGAATGGATAGGATCCAAAATAACTGATGGACCATCCACCAATTATATCTAGCTTCAAAAGAAAGTGACCAATCATTGATACTTCATTTTTTTAATACATTGTAAGAGGGGGAGGGTGTGTTCGAACCCTGAACGTCACCATTAAAAACACCAGGAAAGGTAATTTGACCTAAAGGTTATTAGCTCCTTGATACTTCGTGTCCTAGAAGAAATGTTGGGAGGAGGAAGAAATAGATTCTAGATGAATTTTTGACTGCCTAGCAGACCTCCAAGGGTCTAGGAACTTGATGGTTGGCACTCCAGATTTATGCCACTGCCATACAAGCATACCCATATACATACTTGCCTTCATAATTACACAAGCAGAGACAATTGCACGTTACATTTTCAAACTTTTAGGCTCTGCAGTCCAAGTTTGATAAAGTGGGCAGTAGTGAACCCAAGTTTTAAATATTAATCTGCATAACAATGTGTTGTTACATATGAAGTAGATCTAAGGAAAGAACATACGGTTTTGTTTTAGTATGAATAATAAAGTAAAGACTAAAGGCACAAATTTTTTGCTAAAAAGCTATTGTGACATCACAAGTTGACAAATTTGATCGATCAGCAGTTATGAACTTTCATCAAGTATTCTTCAGAGATTCTACCATCAACTTGTAAAGAGCAAATCCACCTTGATGGCAGCCAGGCATTTTTGATGTCATATTCTCTAACTCGCTCTGGTATATAGGAAAACTGATGAGTACTTAAACCTTAGTCTAAATAAATGAATGAAATCAATCAAGCATCTACAATATCATACAAAGCAAGAAGTTGTTATCCCAGCTCAAAGTTCCCCCCCCCCCCCCCCCTTTATATACCCCTGCACAGCAGTGCTCTCTCTCTCTCTCTCTCTCTCTCTCTCCACACACACACAAACATAAAAGAACAAATTATTATCAGTTTTAATTTTGTGAATATTAATCCATTGGTGTTAATTGATAAAACATAGAGGAAAAAAGAACCTTAAGTAACTACCAGCACCATGACTAATATAACAGCCCTATATAGGTACCACAGTAATGCCCCCTCCCAAGTCCCCCACAACCATTGCATTAGCACTGTGTCCCATGCTTCCATCAGTATGAATATTTTTACCACATCCCTTCAAACCTATACACCTATACAATCCATACGTCTCTCACCATAAGTTGTCACCCCAAGTTGATCTTTTAAAAATGAACCATAAGTTGTCACCCCAAGAAAATAAAATTTGAACTAACCAATGAAACTGCATAGAGTTGAGTTGACTCATAGCCATCCTGTGCACTCAAATACAATTGTTGAATTTCCTTTGACTCCAGACTGCATTTGATGGAGAAAAATGCGGTTGGTCTAACATTCAACTCCCTACGGGATATACCAATGAAAACAGTATTGCACTGCATGAGAAACAAAAGATTAATATCAGATACTTTACATTGAAGATCAAAAATAAAACCCAGGCAGAGGGAATATTTCAACAACCCATCAAACCCCTTCATGAGCACTTATAATTAACATCAACTACAGTGCAGAAATTAACCCTGTTAACCAAAAAGATACTTGTACTGAAATAACTATGATGTAAGCAAGAAGAAGAAATTCTCTTACAACTAAGATACTGAAACTTACAAGGGTTGACACAGGTACTCCAATTTCTTCAACTACTTCACGGATAATGCTGTCAAACATCTCCTGAGAAACCTTTTTGTTAATAAGCTCAGAGCCTGTCAAGTCCTTGCCATAATGATGGGATGTAATTCCAATTTCTTGGGGCTGTCAACCATCAGAAGATGCACCATTAAGTCTGGATTAGTCAAATATTATTTTATTTTTCTGCAAGAGGATAGAGAAGAGCAAATAACCATTAAATAATAAATTATAAAGTACTGCTTGTGACTTTTTTTTTGGTATACACACACATCCTGTGGATCTTGGACCCATGACCTCACCTCCTATCCCATTATTGTGTGAGGAGGAAGTGCTATTTGAGCTAGAGTTCATTGGCTAAAATACTGTATGTGAATAACTGGATAACATATTGCAAATACAGAAATGCACTGAAATCAAAGCAGAGAAATTGATATTAAACATATGCTGTGGAATTAACTTTCCCCATCTACCGAAAGGAGAGAGCACTTCAATTTTAATATTCCATATTCAATACCTCTGGATGGCCCCCTGGGAAAACATAGTGTCCAGGAAATTCCCCAACATTAGTACTTCTTTGCAACACAATTATTTTTCTGTCAGATGTCTCCACTATTGCACCATTACCCAGTGGACTTGAGGTGTGTTGACAGCGTATAGAGTCATCTACAGAAAAAGAAAATTTACCAATGCTAACAGAAATGAATTACATCAATACACACTAAAATATTAAGGCATTTCTACTAAGCTATCTGAGTTGATTTTATCTGCCAAATATTATGCATTATCATAACTCAAATAAACATGAGCCTGATGTCTAGAAGTTTCAATAGCTAAAGATAATATGTGTATATCCACGTTTAGTTTCTTGCATTATTTCCTTAATAGTCTATAAGTTCAACCGTTTGATTCATGCTACATGTGATGACATCAGAAATGGCTTGAAGTCCCAGGGAGCTGAAGAATGCAAGATGAATAGCTACAGAAAATTTGTTGGTTATTCTGTGCAGCATGAATTCAGTAGAAGCATATGAGATAAAATGGAAGAAACTCCAGTCAGCAAATAAAATTTCAAATATAAGTTAATATACCTTCTGATGGAACCAAGAACTTTTCCCACTGAGGATTCAAGTTTGTCCCCATAAAAGTCCTGGAAACACATAGATGAAAGAGAACCACTACGTTGAGATGAATGCAATGAGAAATAATATGGATCAAGAGAATTCAATCAAAATGCTGCAGAAACTTACTACTATGGAATATGGATATTGAGAAACCAATACTGTATTTATTTTGAGAATATGCAAAGGATAAACAATAGAATAGTAATTGCTTATCATTTTGATTATGACATCTCCATACCAATTATCGATTGAGTTTTCTATTCGGTGGTTAGAAGACCATTTTTTATTTTTTACTTCTTTCTGATCAAAAGATAGCCTTCAAGTCTCAGATAGTGCTTTGCATTATTCAATTAAAGTTAATCATATCATGGGTCATACATAAGCATCCATAAGTTGAAATACATGTTTCAAACTAGAAATTCCTAATGCCTGCCAACTTACATTTCTATTGAAACGAGACAAAGGGCTCTGATACCAAAATTGATGCAGGACACAGGGCTTTGATGTCAAACTTGATGCAGAACAAAAATAGAAAAAGTAAAATAAACCTAGGAATTAACATCTAGGGTTGCTTGGAATTTGGAAACAACATCAAGTGGGAAAAGAAAATAAAACCTAGGAATTCGTACCTATGGTTGCTTGGAATCAGCACCAAGCCATTAAAAAAAAAAACCAACAGAAATTTTATTAACCAAGCAAAATCGTACCAATACTGAACTTAGGGCCCTTTCAATAAATTTCTGAACCAACTAGGAAAGGAGATAAGTCTTAACCAATTATATATAACCAAGTAAAAAATTAATTCTAGAAATTAAACAAGATAAAAATATCAATCAGAAATAATAAGTCCAATCTAGTGTCTGCATATAAGGGTTCCCAAGGGCTGTAATGCTTTCTATTTCATGCCAAATTTAGCAGTTGTTATTTCAAATATGCTAGAAAAAGGTCAAAAATTCTTGTCAGATAATTGTCATTAATAAGACCCATAGCAGCATCAAGCACAAGGATGTGTGCAAACGAATTTTAAGTTCATATAGAAAATAAAAAATGCCCCTACATTTTAGTAGCAGAAGGTTGCCAGGTACTCCAAACTCACTTCCACTGATCATGAACAGAGGGATGCTCAAGAAGGGCACCACATATTCCCTCCTTGTTTATTACTGATAATAGTTTGAAGCATCACAGCATGAATGCTAGACGACCAACTTGCTAAATGCTAAGGCAGGCTGGTCTAATACCAACTACCAAGTCATACAAATGTGGAAACTGCTAAAATAATGGCCACCGAAGGACACCAGCAGTAATTACCAGAAGCTAAATAAAAGGAAAAAGGAAATTTAAAACTAGAGATATTACTTTAAAAGCTAACAACTGTGAAGACAATATAGAATATGAAGGGTATTGCATCTAAATTCATTCAACAGGGAAAAAAAAGAATTATTTATCACCATATCTATTATTTATCAGGACACTTTTTATTTATCTATAAATGAGGGTATCCAGACTGCTTCGAGTCTTTAACTATTCCCTCCAGCGTATGCAATCCCCCTATCTCTCACACACTAGGTTATTACTTGGAGGAAACCCTTGGGGGTGGCCCCAAGATTCTAGCAAGAAATTTCGAACCCAGGATCATATGGATATCATGAGGTTTTAGGAACCACTTAGCCAACCCATTGAGGTTTTATTTTATCAGGACACTTAAGTGCATGCAGCCATGCACCTCCACACACATGGCCACCCACAGAGAGAGAGAGAGAGAGAGAGAGACCTATAATCTGTCAAACCAAGGTGGAGACATACATGAGAATCCTGATTAGATCCATCACCACAAAGCAAATTGTGTCCTCCATACTGTATAATTTTTAACAAAACAAATAAACAATTAATAAGATATGCTAATTATAAGAAATCTACCAAAATAAAATACATGCACTAAAGTTCTGTTCTATAACATACCACATGCCCTCAACAGAACTGATGGCACTGGCATCAAATGCTTCTTCAATTAAAACTACGCAATCAAAATTTTTTTTTTCCATACACAGTTCATAAAATAAAGTTCTATACAAGAATTTCACAGAGTTATAGCCTAGGTACTGACAACAAAATATAGTCACCATCCAATTACATAAATACTAAAAAATGAGTATGCCGAGAACTTATACCCATAAACAGAATCTAGCTATTATCCACCTACCCGGAACTTTGTTCCATTGTATAATGACTTGTTGTCCTGAACCTTCTGATCCCATATCTAAACAAAAATAAATGAATTAGTAAATAACAGTGAAAAGCTTCAGCTATAGTCTATAGAGGTGTTTTAATTTCCATGGAAATCCAGGCCGTTTTAGTTTGAATAGGGTCTAACATAATAATGAAACAGATAACAAATAGCTCATTTAAGTTCTATCAGAATCAAATGGGCACGTATAAAATCAAATGTTAAACACAGTTACTGATTCAATTTCCCAAAATTGACTAGTTTTGCTAAATCAACAACTTTATCCAATGAAATAATGTACAAAATTTTGAACTTTACATAAAAAGAAAAAAAAATGTAAAAAAAAAAAAACTAAGGGTCACCTCAGAAATGGAATTTTCCAATTCAATGTCCTGGTGGAGAATCCGATCGTATGCTACATCAAAAGCCACAGACACCTTTTGCACATTCAAAAAAAAAAAAAAAAAAAAATTATGTCTAGTTATAGCATAATTACACGTATAGATGCTTTAAGAGGATGGGCTTTAGAGAACCTGTGGTGGTGAAAGACCTGAGGGGCACGAGAGAAGAAGCTTGAAAGGAAGACTAGCAGAAGCCAGTGCCTTCTCCATTGGAACGGTACGCGCACGCAAAGTGTTTGATGAAAGTTCTCACAGAAGCCAATAGGTGCAAATATTTCTTTAGACTTCAGAGAAACTTTGCAAATGGGCGTAAAACGTCGTAAACGACAGTGACTTTGGGCGCGTTTTAAATTTCTATTTTATTGTCAATGTGGTTGACGTCATGTCGTTGGATGAAATTGAGTTTAGTCATGTGGCATGTTATGTCCATGTTAGCATTAATGCTTTTATTATTATTATTATTATTATTTTAGGGTTTGTCTTACCTGTACTTTTTTTTTTTAATTATAATTTACTTTTGTTTTAATAAAAAACTGATACATTATCAACTAGCTAAATAAAAAGTGGAAGTTAAAACTCATTACCATTTATCATTGTATATTTAAAATAAAATGACATGTCTAGTTAAAAAAGTACTACAAGCATGATAAACCTATTATTTTATTGTTATAATTTTTTTTTAAAAACTTTTTTTCCATTGAACAGTTCACAAAATATCTTTTTAGCAATTCAAAATACTACTTTATCTATTTTTAAATTAATTAACTTTATAATCTACTCAATATCAAAAGTTTTATTTTGCATTTAATGCATTAAAATAATATAAATAACACAATAAAATAATATATCCAATACAATAATATAAGAGGCTTTACTGTAGCTTGGTTGCTAAATTATATATATATATATATATATATATATATATATATATATATATATATATATATATTTAGCACCATTGATGTAGCTTGCTTTTTTGTGTTTTGATTGCTAAAATAACTTTTAATTTATTTTAGCCTCTTCAATGGCAAAATATAAGTAGAGATCAGGAAGCGCGGTAGAAACCACCACCAGATATCTATAAATTGGATATGACGATTTATAGTTCATCTAAAGACCAGATTGTGAGCCTTGGTATGGTAGTTAGAAATCATGATGACTTGGTAATGGCTCCAAGTCAAATGCGAATGGTTGAGCCCTATGAAGAAGCTTATCCATTTCCTTTTTGCTATGGGATTTGGGATTTTACTTTTACATATTAATTGTTGAAGATGAGGATAAGCTATTGTTTCATTGAAGTAGCTTCTACAAATCCAAGCTTAACAGATTTTGGCACTATTGTGGAGGATATCTGTCATTTTTGTAATTATTTTTACCATATTTCTATTAATGTAATTAGCAAATCTTGTAATATGGCTGTCAGGGTGTTAGTGGCTGCTCCTGTTGAATAGGGGGCACTCAAATATGGATAGAAGAGTGTCCATCTATTATCCAATTCCAATCCATTGTAAATTCTGAATTTTATTTTATTTTTTTCCTGAAATAAACTACCGTTTCAATAAAAAAAAAAAGAAGGAATTTCAAAGCAGGGAAATGAATAGTTAACATAACTGTAAACAAAAATTTTTCTGGATAAAAATATATGTTTTATATAATAGAAACTACAAAGTATATAAAAGCATACATTAAATGTGTATTTTTTTTTTTTTTTTGGTATTGTCAAGAGTCTTATAACACAATTAAAATTTTTAAGAGAAATGTCCAGAGTTCAAACTGCCCTATCCCAACTATCAAATTATAAAAAATAAGAAATAAAAGGTTTCTATATGATATTTTATAAAAATACTTTAACTTAATTAAACTTTAATACTTTTTGCAACAAAATTGTTTATTGTGCAGAGTGAATTATTATATACACCATTAAAATTATTAATATATATTTTTAGTTCCATTATTTATTATTAAACATCAACATTTTAATCTTTTCACAATATTTTTGGATTTTGTTTTCATCTATTAAGATTTTTTTTACAGTTTCGATTATTAGGTCTTCTTTTTTAAATGGAAAAAAAGGGTTTTGCATGTGTGGTCACCGACCCTATCCACTTAAACCCAAATTCAACATGGCGTGGGGTACCCTAAGTATGTTAGGGCTATTCATGTCACAACACAACACTTTTTTTCGTTGAAGCGTATGACTCAAACCATCACACCCCTGCAAGCATCACGTGATGCTAGTTCGGGACTCCTACCAATGCACCATGCCAACAAGGGTGGTTTAGATTATTATGTCTTAATATATATATATATATATATATATATATATATATAGGTAAAACTGAGAGAAAATTCAATTAGATTTCAAATTGAAATTCAACTAGAGTCTAATTTTGCGCCACGTGTCCCATCTAATCTAAGTTTTTTTTTACTTTTTGTGGCAAATGAGTTATTTCAGTGTAAAAATTTGATTTTAATTAAAGTTTAATTTAGCGCCATGTGTCCGATCTAATCTAAGTTTTTTAATTTTTGTGCTAAATGAGTTAATTTAGTGTAGAAAACGAGGAGTCCAATATAAATAAATCATAAAATTTTTTTTTTGAATGATTTTATATTTATGTTGTATAATTAAAAAGAATTCAAGTTTATAAGTCATTTGTAATATACCACGACTTCTATATTTATCTATATATATTAATAGTTAAAGTTCAAAGAAAATTCAATTAGCTTTTAATTAATTTCTCAATTTTGCACCATGTGTCCCATTTAATTTTTGATTTTGTCTCAAGTAAAACATTGAGTGTAAAAATAGAAGAGTCGAAATTCAATTAGATTATAAATTGGATTTTAATTAGAGTCCAATTTTCTGCCACATGTTCATTTAAGTTTTTAAATTTTGTGGCAAGGGAATTATTGGGTACAAAAACTGAAGAGTTTAAAACCAGTTAAATTCTAAATCATATATATATATATATATATATATATATATATATATATATATATATATAATGAGAAATCATTACATATTTTAGAAATGTGTGATTTAAAAAAGTCTAATCTAATATTATGTATAATTTGAAATTCTTCTAAAAAATGTATAATTTGAACCGTATAATTATAATTATTTTTAATTGTATCCGTGCATATGCATGGGACTGCACACTAGTGTTATAAAATATGAAATTATGTATATTAGATTTTAAATAAACAAAAACTAAATTATTATATGGGACAATAAATAATTTTGTTTGTTATTTTTTTAAGCAAAGTAAGTGAATAGAAGAATATAATAAACATCATCCCCTTCTCTTACTTGTTTTTCGCTTAACAATATCGCCAACAAAATGAGAAAAGGATGTACTAAATAGTAGATATATTAAATACACATTCCTTTTTTAGTCTAATTTTATTGTTTTTTTTTAATAATATTTTATTATTGTTGATGATGATAAGTTGATGTTGTTAAGTAAAATTAATTAATTGAGGTCATGGCATGTCACGTTAATAAAATTTATCATGATCAGGGACCAAAAAGAAACATGCCAATGGGTTAAAAATGTGGAACATCAATGTGAATCAAGGGTGTGCATGGGTCGGGTTGGGTTGAGTTAAGGGGATTTTTTGACCCAACCCACCATGGTGGGTTAAAAAAAATTCAACCCAACCCAACCCATTACATAAGTCCAACCCAATCCAACCCAATTCATGTGGATCGGGTTGGGTTGGGTTGAATCTATGGGTTGGACAATTTTTTTTATTACTATTATTATTAAATTGAGTAGAAAAAAAAAAAAAAAATCACATCTGCGACTTGAGTTGATAAACAAAATATACATTAATATTGGCTTTTATATATGATTGGAGGAAGAGCTGGTTATTTAAAAAAATTTATTAATTATATAATATATTTTAAATATATATTAAATATATGGGTGGGTTGGGTCGGGTTTGGAATTTTACAACCCGACCCCTATCAAAAAAATTTTGTAACCCAACCCAACTTACCAAGTCCTAAAAACCAACCAAACCTGGAGGATTGGGTTGGGTCGGGTTGGGTTGGTTTTGGCAAGTCAGCGAGTTGGCTGCACACCCCTAAATGTGATCGACTTAGGTGGGTTTTTCATGTCTGGTTTATTATTGTTGTTGACTTGATGTTGTTAGGTGATTTCAAATCCCATGTTATGTTAAATGCAAAACATTGTTAGTATAAAATGTAGCATGCATGCAAGACCAGCAGTGTGTTGAAAATGATTGTGATTTAATTAAGGCACTCATAGTGATTTAAGGTACTTTTTTTCATTTGATTTGGTTGTTGCTTTTTTTTCTGTTGAGAAAGTTGATTTGGTTGTTGCTGATTTGATGTTGTTAGGTGAAATCAACCCTTGGTTTATTAGCTGTGAATTGTGATTTTAGGGCTTTGGCATAACAAATCACCATCAATGCAAAATAAAACGTATGCCATGTTTTGCTAAATATTGAAAATGATTGACGAGCATTTGTCATTTATTTCTTTGATATTATTGTCATCGCTGTCTCTTTACCTCTATGTACAGTGTACTAACATTAATATTGAATCCGACCTACAATTTCATCTAGAAAATGTTAATCATAGCCGTAGTGTATGACTAGATCAGGACTTGCTTGCTAAAACCATCGAATATAGCCAAATATACAGAACCAGAAGTCCATGACATGACAAGCGAGAGACAAGTTCAAAGAATTTTCAGATTATTCTGTTGCGTTATATTTTTAACTAGGACCCATTAGACACGTTGGAAAGTTGATACCAAATTCTAAGTAGACACTACCATAGGTGTATCTATTCACTTTTTTTGTTGGTGAGAGATATAGTAATATTTCAAACTTATGGCCTCCATAATTACTCATATCATTAGGTTAAGATACTAATTAGTTTTTAATGTAGTCAGGATAAACTATTGATTTTTTTTATTTGGTTACAAAATTTTTACCAACTAAATTAACTAGAACTCACGTATATTTACTCACTTTGAAACCAAAATTATGTAAGACAAAATTTAGAGTTGCAACGGAAAATAAATAAAACATAAACATACCTTTAGCCATAGTTGTTTAAGTGTTTAGAGAAAAAGAAGACTCACTATATGATAGTGTATCTATAAAATGTGTCTTTTGATCAATGACCTTTACATATTTCCTTTTGATGGGGACAGGCTATATATAGAGGCTAGACTAGGGACCCTTTTAAATTAAGATTTGTTTTATAACCCTCTTTCCATCAAGGTGTTTAAAACTTGTAACTTCAAAGTATTTATTAACCAATTGAGAGTTATTTAGAAATTGTTATTCACCATAACGTCTTTCACAAATAAAATCTTTAAAACATGAGTTTTCATTTATCATTTAAATGTGGGCCACATAAAGTTTTCTTAAAATCCTACATTCTCCCACTTGGCCCACTTGACATTTGAATTACTTGATAAATGATATTAACTTTAACAAGGCCATGATCTTAATCATGTCAACTAGTTGTGAAATGCTCCCACTCAAATAAAGAATCCAATACACGAATCATGGTGGTAATACCCTTAATTATAATGAGTATTTTCTTCCATGTATTATAATGTATGGTAATCCTTACGTGAGTACTTTATGAGCCATAATTCTTTATGAATGGACTACCTATTAGCCATTCGGGTCCTCTTTTATACATCCCCGTGGATATATCATTCTTTTATATCTCCATAGATATATCTAACTTAATACATATACTTTATGTACACAAAATAAAATTCATATATTTTCTTCTCCAAAACTAACCAAATATGTGTCCAAAACATAGAATAATTAGAGAGAAATTAAAACCAAATGAGCTAACAAGTTCCATATGTCTAAAAGACTTTTATACTACTTTACTGGCAAACCTTTAGTTATGGAATTAATATATATTAGCTCAATAATTTTAACTCAATGGACACTTTCAGTTTCTTAAAATTCTCTCTTAGACTGAGTTACTTTATGTCGATATGTTTATTTCGGCTTTCACAATCATTCTCCTTAGAGAAGAAAATTATAGCTGAGTTATCTTTAAAAAAAATTTAAAGGTCTTATCATAAAATTGACAACCTTAAGACCTATCCATAGTGCCTGTCTTATAGCTTCATAGCATATGGGATATCATACATGACAAAATCAAATCACTACTTCCAAGTAGTGTGTCATTCATATTTAGGCGTAAAAACAATGCATTTACTCCCACTGATCTTAAGGTATATACACCAATTAACAATGTGACTAGTAAAACCAAATGGCATAACAAAGTTGGTGAATCTTTATATACCATTAGTGGGATACCTGTATGCCAAACTTTTGCGAAGTATAACTTTTATTGGGAGTTAAACCTTAATCGATCTTGTAAACTAATATTAATAGCTTTCACAAAACCTTTAGCTTTATAGGAATAAATTCTCAAGTTCTTACTCTTAAGCAATTAGATCACTCTAACCCTCGTACTCAATTTCTCATTTGACATATTTATTCAATGAGATAGGTGGTTTGATAGGCGAAGAAAGTATTGACCCCTTGTGATGAATTAACCAATTAATTAGCCAAGTTAATTAATTAATTCAATTAGCATGAAATAATCGTGGCAGCACAAACAAATCGCCTACTAAGTTAAAATGCAGTAAAAAATAAATTGACACGGTGATTTGTTTATGAATAGGGAAAATTTACACGGTAAAAATCCCATCAGGTGATTTTAAGGTCACCACTTTCGAGAATTCACTATTATCACAACAAGCGGTTACAAGTAAAGGAATCCCACTACCTTATACCTATCTACAGTTGAACCCTTACCCAAATACCCAATTAGACTTGTTTTGTAGTGACAATCTTTTCTTTCAATGTACGGCTCCCAGTATGTGACTAACCAATTCGATGCGTGGATCCCAGTTCGCGGCTTACACATTAACTTGAGAAGGATGTTGGCTGCAAAGTTCTTCAGTTTATCACACGATGAAGATCATGAAGCCCCTTGGTTAGAAAATCCTATGGTGTACAAACATAGTAGCTTCTTGAATAGAAAAATGAACTAGGGTATATGTCTTCGGTTCACAATATGCTTGTGAAAAACTTTTGCATTGAGGTGCATCCCTTGTAATGGCTCTTAAAAAAATCCTTATATATGTTTAGGGTTGTGAGAAAAGAAAGCCCAAACATCTATGCACGGATTGGATGAAAATCAGAACTGAAAATCTGATTTTCTTAAATCTCGATAGAAACCCTATCTATCGATCAATTGTCGAGCATCGGGCTTAAATAGCCTTTTAAACCTCGATAGATACTAGCTGTCGAGTTTTAAAATCTAACACTTTTTTACTTGTTTTTTGAACAGATTTGCATGGCTTTAACACTTGAGCTTGAAACCTTGTTCCTTGAAGTATTAAACACATTTTAGATCTACTTAATTACAAGTAAAGTGCGTTTGGTCAAAGGATTAGCCAATTCTATATTGACATATGTTCCTAACATGATTCACATATGTCCTAACAATCTCTCCCTTTGGCAATCTATAACAAAACCACAATAAACAAATGAACATATTAGAGAAGTCATAAATCACTCAACTTATACTCACTTGTTGAATACAATAAAATCTATCCTAACACAAACTCTTGAAAAATTTTGCAAGAAGAGAGTTCATGGCAATAAGACTTTGACAATCTGTATTTTTGAAATACTTTAAACAAAACTCATCACGGCATCTTAGTATGAAACAGAAATAAAAGATTGCATACAATATATAAGAAGCATGTGTATAAAGGGAGAAAAGAAACAACACATATAAAGATAGGTGAAAGAACTGTAATAACAACCTCATCATAAGTACAAGGTTTGCTATCACAAAGTAAGAACAATGTATCTAAAACATAAGAAAAGAAAAAAAAAAAACATAATTCCTCACTACATCCCTTAAAAAAAAAAAAAAACTCCCCTTAACAAAAATCTCTTACACTAACTCTCCCCCTATGCACATGACTACTCTCATATCCAAAACTACTTCCCCTTTTTGTCATGAATGATAAAGGGTAAGTAAATCAAGCAGTCATCATGCCGTCATCGGAAGAGCTAGCATCCTCATCCTCATCAACATCATCGTCGGAGTCACCATCGCCGTCCTTGTCCTCAGATGCCTCTGGAGAAGGAGAGAGAGACTCTACGAAGCCATTAAGGTGAGCCTGTCATCGAGCAATACGGCCGACATAGGTGTTCACGTAACACAACTCATCACTGAGTGTGTCAAGGCGAGCATCCATGCGCAGAAATTGCGCCACAACCACCTCGAGAGTTATAATACCCGCTGATGAAGAAGGTGTGGATGTGGAAGGAGTGGAAGAAGCTAAAAGAGTCGCTGTCTCTGTCCATGATCACTTTGGTCGAAGCTGGGCCTTGCTCCGTCTGATGATTGCAGTGTTTATGGTACACATAACCAAAAAATGAGGAGACTCGGGATAGGAGACAGAAAAATGGCGAAGAATCCGCGTGATAACCGAAGGAAAAATGAGCTTATCACGGGTTGTTGTATCCTTATAGACATCTATGAGGGATAGAATGAAGTGAGAGGGAAAATCAGTGGTAAGCCTCTCAAGGAGAGATAACAAAAATTGAGCGCGAGACTTTGTGGTAGAGTTATAGTGAGAAAATGGATGGAGAACAAATGTCATCACCATGTTAAGGAACCTCGGACTTTTGGCAAAGCTCGAGCAAAGGGTGTTTTGACGGTCACCCCAAGAAGAAGGTGTCTCATAGAAGAGAGACGAGAGTTCGTCTTTGGACACAGTCCTCAGACGATTGCAACCAGGGTAGTCAGGATGTGCTACCCTAGGAATATGTAGCACCTTGGATACAATATTTGGAGTGACTACGATGAGTGTACCTTGAATGTGAGTGACAAAATGAGGTACTGAAATATCGAATCCATGTATATTGGAGTAAAACACCTATATGATCACGGAGGGACAAGTGACCAGGATGCCACATAGTGACTTCCAACCCCACTGTAGATGACAATGGGAAGGTCATTATCAGAAAAGTCCGCTAGAACGACTTGGCGTTCCGAATGAATGCCTCGTCGTGAGAAGTTCTCCGAAAAGTCCTTACGGGCTTTATCATCACGGAACCTGACGTGAGATGGAGTAGGATTAGAGGGGGAAGAAGAAGAAGATGCCCCAGAACGAAGAGGGTTCCGGGTAGGAGTAAATTTTGGTTTAGGTGCCATAGAGCAATTAACGAGAGAGAGAGAGAGAGAGAGAGAGAGAGAAAGGGGACAAACAGAAAAGCACTAAACAGTTCAATATAAGAATATAAAGAAATGAGGGTATGTATGCATGAAAAATGCATGAGCATGTGATATGCAACATTAAAAACATCATAGGCTCAGCCTAATCCAAACCTAACAGCACACATCAATTCAACATGATTATCACACATCTAAAATGAATGAATTATAGTTAAAATGCACATGTGATGCAATGCATGATGATTTGAAATCATTTAAACAAAAATCCATTCCAAAAATTTCACAAAAACCTCATTAAACTTGAAAAACCCCAAAGACTTTTCAAAAACCCAAAACTTAGGTCAGAAAGTATGAAATGCATGATAGAATAGAGAAGAAGGATCATACCAGATGAAGAAAACTTGATTTAGGCCGAAGATCAAGTGGGGTAAGTGAAAAGGTTTAGTTTGAGGTGTTTGGGAGAGAGAGGAGAGAGATTCTATCAAGAGAAATCAAAGAAAATGAGAATGGAAATCGCTCTGACCTTTTTTTTATAGAAATCTTAGTTTCTCGATGGATTGAGAGGTGTTGAGAATTAAAATAGTGAGAAATAGCTATCGAGGAGCTATTGAGAGGTGTCCATAGCAAAGGGGGCTCGATGGATCGAGAAGCTATCGAGCATCTATCGAGTATGCAGAAACTTCCTTAATGGATCGAGTAGCTGTCAAGCAGTTATCGAGATTAAATCTCAAGAATCTCGATGGATCGAGATTACGATAACATCTATCGAGAAAGGAAGATGAAGAGCTCGATAGATAGTCTAGCTGTCGAGAGGTGTCCAGTAACTATTGAGATTGCTTAAAAATAGTTTTTCAAAGAAGAGAAAAACATAGACATGAATGCAATCAAACATGCTACTCAACCAAAGATCCAATTAATATTTTAAGCTCTCAAAAACATCTCTCATCAAGAAAAATGTCAAGCATTTAGATCCAAAACACACACACACACACACACACTAAACAAGTCTAACTAATTTTATATTTCAAAAACAAGTCAAGACACTTTAGTGAGTATACATTAACACATGTATTCCTTACGATGACCAAATCACATTGTACCTGCACATGTATCAAGAGTAGTAAAGAATATTACGTGTTGTGTGTGAAAAACATCGCAAGATTGCATAAGTATCTACATGTTATGACGATCTGAGATATGAGAAAATTACTTTAACTTACACACAATCATAACTATTTGATGGAGACTATTACCTTCGAGGTACATCCTATAACTCCCACCTCTCCTAAAAAACACGCTTGCAATCATATATAAAGCATTTTGCAATCATATATAAAGCATTTTGATTCTTTTTGCTTTTAATTTTCTTTGCATATTTTCTTTTGTTAAGCATATCATGCATGAGCATATAAGAGAGAGAAAAGAAATACCCAATGATGTTAAGTTTTTGACATTGCACTTTTGCTATGCTGAATCATACATAATTCATTTTATTATTGGCGGGCAACAGTGGTGAGATGGTTATTTATGCCTTTCTCTTAGGATTTTCTAGTCATTCTCATAAAAAAGAGTGATATGAGTGTTAAGTACAAGAGATTACTTAATCTTACTTATCACAAACATGAGCCACAAAGCTCACTTGCTTAGTTGTGCATAGAGATGCTCATCTAAGTTACAAAAGATACAAAGTTTTAGAAAACTTTGTTTCAATGGCCATCCAAGGTACACAAGTATCAATGTACATAAAACATACACTGTTTTTGTATTTTTCTAATTTTTCTAATTTTTTATTTTTTTATTTTTTATTTTTATCAAAGCACAAAATAAAGAAAAATTAAAAACAAACAAACAAAAACATATTAAACAAAGTAAAGCATAAACTAGATACAAATGCATGAGAAAGGAAAAGGAGAAAAAGTAATCAATCCATGGAGATAACATCAATGTTTTAACGAAGGAATTCAAATTGTTTGCTATCAAGAGGTTTGGTGAACAAATTAGCATTTTGATCATCAGTGTGAAGGAACTAAAGAGTAAGAGTACCATTTTCGACAAGCTCCCGAATGAAGTGATGTCAAATCTCTATGTGTTTAGAGATATTGATGGCACTGGTATTGTCACAGTAGATGGTAAGATGCTTTTGACGAATACCATAATCAAGGAAAAGTTTTTGCATCCATTGAAATTGGGTGCAACAGCTACCGACAACGATGTACTTAGTCTCTGCAGTGGATAATGAGATGAAGTTCTACTTTTTGCTCATCTAGGAAACAAGATTATTACCCATATAAAACAACCCCTCAATGTACTCTTTCTATCATCAGCATTCCCAGCCCAGTCAGTGTCAGAATACCCAGTTAAGACATCATTTGTGTCCTTGTTGTACCACACACCAAAGTTGGCAGTGGTTTTGACATACTTTATGATTCCTTTTAAAGCAGTCATATGAGACTCTTTGGGATTAGCCTGATATCTAGCACACACTCCTACAATATAACTAATGTCAGGTCTACTAGCAGTAAGGTATAGAAGACTACCTATCATGCTTCTATAAAGAGATGAATCAACACTTTTATCTAATAAATCAATAGTGAGTTTAACATTTGGGCTCATAGGGGTTTTAACAAAACTAGCAGATTCCAAACCAAACTTTTTCACAAGATTCTTAGCATATTTAGATTAAGATAAGAATATACCTGACTCTTGTTGACGGATCTGCAAACTAAGGAAGTGAGTCAACTCTCCAATCATGCTCATCTCGAACTCGGCTTGCATGAGTTTTGAGAAACTATGAGCAAGTTCATTCTTAGTCGACCCAAAGATGATATCATCAACATAGACTTGATCAACTATCAACTTGTCGTCTTCCCTTTTGATGAAAAGAGTTTGATCAACCTTTCCTCTTATGAACCCATGTGACATCAAGTATTGTGTAAGCCAATCATACCAAACTCTAGGGGCTTGCTTTAGACCATAAAGTGCCTTCTTGAGGTACAACACATGATCTGAAAAGTGTGGATCAATGAATCCTTTTAGTTGAGTCACATAAACATCTTCCTTAAGGAACCCATTCAAGAAAGCAGTCTTTATGTCCATTTGGTAAAGTTTGAACTTTAAGTGACAAGCCAGGGCTAGCAGAATTTTGATGGACTCCATACGGGCTACTGGAGCAAATGTTTCATCATAGTCCACTCCTTCCATTTGAGAGTATCCTTGAGCTAAAAGATGAGCCTTGTTGCGGATCACATTACCCTCATCATTAGTCTTATTGCGGAATATCCACTTTGTGCCAATGATGTGCTCACCTTCCAATCTAGGTACTAGAGTCCAAACATCATTCCTTTGAAATTGAAACAGTTCATCATGCATAGCTTCAATCCAGCTTTCATCCTGAAGAGCTTCCTCAACTTTAGTGGGTTCAACCTGCAACAAATAATAAGAATAAGATACAAAGTTAGCAACACATTTATATACTGTACGCTTCCTTAGTGTAAGTTCATTCATGTTTCCGACAATAACTTTAGGAGGACGATTCAATTTGATCCTGGAAGAAAGTCCTTTCTCTTCATGGGATTTAGAATTAGGTGAAGTACGTATGTCTGCTAAACCTTCTACAACACTTGGAGTGCTGGGAGTACTTGTAGATGCAGGCTCTTAATCAACAATTTCTTGAACGTTCTTGGGCTTAAGAGGAAGAATTTCTTTGGGGATCTCCTCACTAAATTTCTCAGCACCGGACTCTAAAGATTCATCGATTACAACATTCACAGTTTCCATTACCTTCTTGGTTCTTTTGTTGTATACTCGATAAACCTTGCTTGTAGAGGAGTATCTTAGAAATATTCTTTCATCGCTTCGGGAGTCAAAATTTTCCACATTCTCTCGATCCTTGAGAATGAAACAAGTACTTCCAAAAATTCTGAAATACTTAACATTTGGCTTCCTTCCCTTCTATAACTTATAGGAAGTCTTCTTGGTACCAGGTCTAAAATACATCTTGTTAACCATATGACATGTAATGTTAATGGTTTCTCCCCACAAGTTTCTAGCCACATCCTTATTGTGCAACATGACTCTAGCCATCTCTTGAATAACCATGTTTTTTCTTTCTACTACACCATTCTGCTGAGGAGTAATATGAGCAGAGAATTCTTGAGATATAACTGATCTAGTGCAAAAGGACTCCATGTATGAGTTCTCGAATTCTTTACCGTGATCACTTTAAATTCGATCAATCTTCAAGCTCCTTTCATTTTGCAATCTTGTGCGTAAGGCTTCAATGTGCTTAGGAGTATCAGACTTGGATTGTAGGAGGATGACCCAAGTGTACTTAGTGAAGTCATCTACTATCTTTCCACACCGAGACTTAGTTTTGGTTGGACCCATGAGATTTAGATGCAGTAGCTCCAATGGTCTAGATGTAGCGGATGTCTGAGTGCCCGGATGTTTAGCTTTCATCTGTTTTCCAAGCTGACATAGTCCACACACCACATTGTTCACTCTACTGAGCTTTTTTTGTCCCCAAGACTGACTCATGCTTAGATACAATTGAAAGATGTTTGTAACTAGCATGTCCTATCCTTTGGTGCCATAGATCTTCATTTGGTAAATGAATGCTATTGCACACAATATCAGTATCAGGAACCAAACCATAACAGTTGTCTAGAGTGCGAACACTACTTATGAGTTTCTTTCCAGACTCATCCATGACAAGGCATTTCCCTTTTGAGAATAGTACCATAAAGTCTTGATCACATATCTAACTTATGCTCAACAGGTTCACTCTCAGACTTTCTATATATAGAACATTTGCAATGTCTAGTAGTCTAGGTAGAGAGATGATTCATTTTCCTTTAATCTATGATTTGCTTTCATCACCAAAAGTGACATTACCACATTTCTTAGACTGGAAAACCTTGAAGAGAGATCGATCTCCAATCATGTGTCTTAAGCAGCCGCTGTTAAGATACCACAAACATGTGTCCATAACCTTAAATGCAGACTTCATCATGAAGCACACTTTGTGCTTATATGACAGATTAGTGGGAATGGTGTTTTCTCTCATCTGCTTTTTATGAACAAAGCCTTTAACTTTAACTCTTCTCAGACAAACTCCTATGCACATTTTCATTCTGAGACAGTCTAGTTTCTTCTTTGTCAGGCTAAGATCTTTTCCAATAATCATCATGATAGAATTCAAATAACTTTTAGACTTACATTTTCTGATACACTCAAACAAGTGGCGATTAGAAAAACAAGATGTATTTGAAAATACAGATCTTTTCATGCCGGTTGTAGCCATGACAACAGGGGTCAGTGGATCACACAGCAAAAATTAAAACCTAATTAGAGTGTGCCTGCTCTGATATCACTTGATAGGCCAAGAAAGTATTGACCCCTTGTGATGAATTGACCAATTAATTAGCCAAGTTAATTAATTAATTCAATTAGCATGCAATAAGTGTGGTAGCACAAACAAATCACCTACTAAGTTAAAATGCAACGAAAAATAAATTGACACTGTGATTTGTTTATGAATAGGGAAAACCTACACGGCAAAAATCCCACAAAATGATTTTAAGGTCACCATTCCCGATAATTCACTATTATCACAACAAGCGGTTATAAGTAAAGGAATCCTAGTACCTTATACCAACCTACAATTGAACCTTTACCCAAATACCTAGTTGGACTTGTTCTGTAGTGACAATCTCTCCTTTCAATGCACGGCTCATAGTATGTGACTAACCAATTCGATGCGTGGATCCCAGTACACGGCTTACCCACCAACTTGAGAAGGATGTTGGCTGCAAAGTTTTTCAGTTCATCACACGATGAAGATCACGAAACTCCTTGGTTATAAAACCCTACGATATACAAACACAGCAGCTTCTTGAATAGAAAGATGAACTAGGACATATGTCTTCGGTTCACAATATGCTTGTGAATTTTTTTTGCATTGAGGTGCATCCCTTGTGACAGCCCTTATAACAATCTTTATATATGTTTAGGGTTGTGAGAAAAGAAAGCCCAAACATCTATACACGGATTGGATGAAAATCAGAACTGAAAATCTGATTTTCTTAAATCTCGATAGATACCCTATCTATCGATCAACTATCGAGCATCGGGCTTAAATAGCCTTTTAAACCTTGATAGATACTAGCCGTCGAGTTTTAAAATCCAGCACTTTTTCACTTGTTTCTTGAACAGATTTGTATGACTTTAACACTTGAGTTTAAAACCTTGTTCCTTGAAGTATTAAACACATTTTAGATCTACTTAATTACAAGTAAAGTGCGTTTTGTCAAATGATTAGCCAATTCTATATTGATATATGTTCCTAACATGGTTCACATATGTCCTAACATGGTTCATCCACATGAGTACCAAAACAAATATCTACAAACCCAAATAAAATAAACTTTAATGCTATGAAACTTAAACTTTAATTCCAAATTAACCAATGTCAATTTAGTAGTAAATCCGACCTTCCTATGGGTAGAGGCGCATCATGCATGGATTTACTATAAAACTTTATTTATATAACTAGTAAATATAAACACTAAGAATCAAATTTTCCATACCTATGGGCCTAGGAAAAATCTCATCTTAATGCTACATTCACCATTTTATTTCAATTAAATCATAAAAATAATAACCTCTCTATGAGGCCAAGTCATTATCTTCATGAATTAATTGTCACTTAGATGCCTTTGTACCTAATGAAGTCTTGTAAAAATTTATTGATGTGATTATCATCATGGCTTAGGATGCTATGGCCACTCCCATGTCATTTTGATATTCACCACTTCAAATAGCATCATAAAGATCAACTAATCCTAATATTGATAATGACAATATGCACTCCAAAATGACATGAAATAATATTTAAATACATGATAAGTGCAAAGAAACCTAAAATGCACTTAAATAAATTACTCACTTTAATGATCCAAATCTCATATGCAAGTGTAACAATAAACTTTATGAAAAAATTTCAAACTTACATGCAACACATTTGTCCCCATAATTTATTGTAAAAAGTTATGGTTTCCAGAATATAAGGATCATTTGTGTTATCATGCCAAATTATTGAGGCATTTGTCATATGAGCCACCATATTGTCATAAATTATTTTCCAAATAATTAAGAGTTTATATCTAGGAAACAAACATAAATACTTGGATGAGTACTTGATGAATATCAAAATCAAAATCAAAATCAAAGTTATGAACACTTTAAGTGCCTTGGCATGTATTTTAATCAAATTACCCACTAGTCCACATTAGCATATTGTAAAATACTATATGTGGACAATTTAAGATTGGAGAAAACAAAATCCTTGAGTCGCTCATGTAATGAAAAACAAGTACATACAACATAACTTCCATTGAACATGTCTAGTTCTGTATAGATAATAATCACGTGGATTCCAAATTAATACTTCCAATCTCAAAACTCATTGGTAATTTGTTACACATAAGATGGCTCTGATACCAATGTAGACAAAATTCAGAGTTGCAGTGGAAAATAAATAAACATAAAAATACCTTTAACTATAGTTGTTTAAGTGTTTAGAGAAAAAGAAGTGTATCTATCAAATGTGTCTTCTAGTCTGTGAGCTTTACCTTACATATTTCCTTTTGATGGAGATAGGCTATATATAGAAGCTAGACTAGGGACCCTTTTAAATTAAGATTTGTTTCATAACCCTCCTTCCATCAAGGAGTATCAAACTTGTAACCTCAAGGTGTTTATTAACCAAAGGGGTTATACTAATTGAGAGTTAGAAATTTTTATTCACTATAACGTCTTTCACAAATAAAATCCTTAAGGCATGAGTTTTCATTTATCATTTAAATGTGGGCCACATAAAGTTTTCTTAAAATCTTACAAATTAACCCCCTCCCCCCCAAAAATGAAAACAAATGCTAGACGATAAATATTTTTTTCCATCCTATCATTGTACATTTCTACCATTCAAAAAATTCAGTGTTTTTTGACATTAAAAAAAATCAATACTTTGAGAGTTGATCATGAAACAATTAAGGGTATTTTTTTTTTGGAGATATTACTACTGGCATGGTAGTCAAAATCCTGATTTGGATCCTATGGTTTTACGATCTCACCTGTCCAAAACAATCCGGATCTTTCAAGAATCTTTGCAATCGTTCAAGATTAATAGGATCGTATGATTCTAATGATCCCAAACAATCCTAGTTTCTTATAATCTTTTTTAACTTGACAGAATACTCAGTTGGACCCAAATGAAAAATAACATCCTAATAGACCAAATTTTGCTATTCTAATGTAGAGAGATAGAGTGTCACGTTTTGAGATTTTTGGTCTCTTTAAATGATGCTTACAAATGGATGTAGTGATGTATGGTAATTACATCAAATAGGTGCAAATAATTTTTGGTTTTTTTATGAATGAATGTATAATTTATGTGATTATTTAACATACTAATGTGTATTTTTTGTATTTTTCTCAAATAATGTAGGATTTTACGATCCATGATCTCAACTACTTCCTACGATCTTACGTAGGATCCTAATTTTGATAACCTTGACTATTAATATATACATTGAAATGGTAGTTATATTAAAATTTGAATCAATTAGGGCTGTCCAACCCACCCGGCCACTCGCCCAACCCGCCCGTACCCGACCGGCGTTCACCCATTCCAACTGCTTCGGTAGTCAGACATGGGTCCCGAGCTCCAAAACTCAATGCCGGTGGGTCAGTTTCTAGTCCCCTCCTTCAAAACCCATGAAATTCGACCCACCCGAAGACATCAAATTCTGGCGAATTCTCCAGCGATTCCAACGAGTTTTCAATTTGATTTGGCAAATTTCAGCGACCAAAACAATCAGATCCGGCATAGATACACCAGATCCTGCGATTTTCGGCACGATTTGAGGGAAAAATCATTGGATTTGATGAAATCCTCACCAGATCTTGGCCAGATTGAGCGAGATCTTGCTGATTTTGGCCGTTTTTCGGTGTTTTCCGTTGGGTTTCGTCCTCACTCGAAACTGATGCCACCTGTTGACAAACCAACATGCGAAACCTGACCCTCTTAATGGGTCGGTTGCGGGTTGGATTTCTGCCTACCCAATCTCGTACGGGTCAGTTGTGGGTTGGGCACAAACCTGACCCGCCTGACCCGTGGACACCCCTAGAATCAATAGCATAAAGAATACAAGAAGTTGGAATCTGTTTGGTAAGCACACACAAATGAATATGCAAATTCATATTTACCTATTTAGTACAATGTAAAATGATAGTGGAGTAAATCACATTACAGTTAAATTTCCTTATTTATAAAATTATATTTATAATATTTTTTGTATCTAGCTCAGCGTCTTATTATGTTTTAAATAAAAAAATTTTATAATTTTTTTTATACAAGATAAAAATTTTATTTTAATCTAATCTAAGTATATATGTGTATGAAACTCCTTCCTGGAGATTTGAACCTCACACCTCACAAGTTGCACTTATACTTGTGGAGTGACTAAGAGTCTGCAATGGTATAAATTTTTATAATTTATATTATTGTCTTTTGTTCAAAATTAATAACTCCATAAATAAATATTATTGTAACTTCTTTTTTTTGATAAGATTGTAACATCTTATATGAACATTAATGCATAAATTTACCTGCTTGAATATCACATGTCATATAAAACAAATTTATAAATTTCTTTTAAAACCATCATTTAAAAGAAGAAAAAAAAGAAATTAAAATCAACCCTAATAATTGGAACTTAAGGATCCCATCCCATTTGTCCAATAAACAAAATGGTATGGGAGAAATTTCCCAATATATTGTCTGTTGAGAATATTTCACCATTGTACATGAGTAGCGTTGAGCTAAGCATTGGAAAGTTTTTACTGACATTTCACATGGTGCCAATTTCAAGTTCTTTGTGATATTTGTTTAGCATGTCTTCCAAAACTTGTGTGGAATCGTGACTACTATTTTCCATCATCATCAGTTGGTGCTGAATGTGGGAACGTGTAGGTTAAATTTAGTAGTACATTTTAAGCTTTCGGCAAATTTGTCACCACAGTATGAGAAGGAAAATGATCACATGCATGTAGCATATTCCTTATGCTAGTGCAGATGGTAGCATGATGTATATGCCATGGTTTGCAATTGTCTAGATATTTTACTTGCAGTTAATGGGATTAGCAGATATATATATGTCTGATTCTGGTAAAAATGCATGTACATTGGTACGTTGTATAATTGATTTTTCAATATTTAAGAGTCACTGCAGATGTTGGCTTGGTATATGACAGGCATTCTATTAATCGTAGCAATAATGTTGGATTTGTAGATTTTGATATGCTGGTAATTTGGATTAAAGGAGACCTCTGATAGGTTACGTCTTCATATTATCTAGTTATACCATTAGTTGGAAGGAAATGTTACAGCCGATGGTTATTTTGTTTGCTATAGCGGTAAAGTTTATGGTAGGGATAGAGGCAATAAGGAAGTTATTTGGTTAAAAGGTTTTTGTTGGTAATCTTGGTTTGCAGTAGCTAGGATGATATTGTTGTGTTTTATAAGTGCCATACATTTAACAAATAATTATATGTATCTCAAAGCATCATAGTAGTCATAAGATTATATGATGACTAAATTGGTTTCTTTGCACAAGTTTAAGCATTAATTAGACTTGATTGGCGTTTACAGTCAGTGATAGCCCTTAAGGGATTTGAAGGAAGCGATAAAGGAGTTTCTTTTTTTCTTTTTTCTTTTTTGGTGGTAGATAGGAGTTTCATTTCTATATATAGCTTGATTCAATTCAAGCTAAAGTGGAGATTTGTGGAAGTACTGGCTTGAATTATAAAGGAGGTGCCCCAAGTGCACACAACGTTGCAGCACATGGGATTATATCCCACAGATGTCGGCCACACCTTTAACCATGTTTGATAAGCAGGAAGACATCTAGCCAACCCTACTTTCTATATATGCATGGGCTCTTTCACTCATGTCTACTCTACTATGCTTTTATAATTGAAAATAGAAAAGGGTATTTTCTCTTCTATATATTTTATGTGTGAGAGAGTTTTTTTTAATAGCTTATTTGAGGTTTGAGTTTTGTGAGAATATTTTTGTTCCACCTTTATAATCCTTTTTGTTTTCTTAATTAAACTTTCTCCTTGATTGTGTGAACATAATCCCAAGACCAAGACCGAACCATATAATAAATCTTTACTTCCTTGTGTAATTTCTTTACTATTTGTCTATTTTTAGTTCTCATAAACCAATTATTATTGGCTACGCTCACAATAAATAGGTATCAAGGCTGTGACTATCTCAACGTACTGCGTATTCATTCTTATTTTGCCAAAGTATCTTCTTGATTGAGATATTACTAAACTTGAGGCTAATCAACTCTACTCGAGATGAATCTGGTAATTAAACACATCTGCTACATGTGTGGGATTTTTTCTGTTAAATATTAGCATTGATACTAGCATATTTCTCAAAAAAAAGAAAAGAAAAGAATATGCTAGTATGGATGCGGAATTCAGCCTAACGACTTACATCCACGAAGGAAACCCTAAATGGCTACATCAATAATATATTATAGTATAGTATAGATCTTGTGTTACAATGAATTATAACATGTGTATATATAATAGACTAAACCCTAGACTATACCGGAGACTTCTAGTATAAGTTGGAGACTTGACTTGCACATAAAGTAGAATTAGGGTTGGGTCTATGCTAATGGGCTAATATATCTCTAATACCCCATTTCAAACTCAAGATGAAAGTTTGATGAAATCTTGAGATTTGATAAGGTTAAGAAGATCTCTTGAATAAAGTTTTGCTTTGTGATGGTAGTTTGAGGAAGGCAATGATCTTGCAGTGTTAATGCAACTTCTATCGGTGACATGACTATACCGGAGAGTTTTGACGGTAGCAGTAGGAAACCAAAGAAGATGAACGCAGTGAAAAAACACCGAGAAAGGCAAATATTGCTCTTAAATATACCAAGAAAGTGGCTCTGATACCATATTAAATATTAGCATTGATACACCATGTTAAATATGCTAGTATGGATGCAGAAGTAAAAGTATAAAGTATAAAATACAATAACACACAAGGGTTACATGGTTCAGCCTAATGGCTTACATCCACGGAAGAAGCCCTAAAGAGCTACATCAATAATATATGTTAGGTTCTAAAGATTTAGGTTTTATGTATTTAGAATCCTAATTTGTATTGTTGGCAAATCATGATCAAAACAATGTATTTAAGTTGGTTTAGAAGTGCTCAAAGTTGGTTCTTTGTTGTAAAGTTGAAATAAACTATTGTGCTAATTAAAAAACTGTTTCAGTACATTTCGATCGATTGAAGCTTAGGCTTGATCAATTGAAAATCGTACCTGACGTTAGATTTTCCAACTCAGCCCTAAGTGTTTTAATTGGTTTAGGTTTCTAATTTACCCTAGGTATATAAGGGAAACTCTAGCCACGTTTTTGTGTTGCTCATATTGCGGTTTATGTGAATCTCTTGTGAAATTTTTGAGGAGTTTTCTTTCACATAAACTTAGGATTTTCAAGGAGAAGATTTTTTTACACCTTGATGATCATTCCAGTTGCTGCCATTGAAGTTTAAAGAAAACACAAACGGGTGTGCTTGTATTTGGTGGAGAATCCAAGAAAGAAGGAGTTCGTGGATTTGGAGCTTGCACGTGGTCGTGTCAGTAAGTTCTAATAGTGGGTAGCAATAAGAAGTCGAGCGTGGGGGCTTGTAAGTCTTATTGTGTGAACTTTGATTCTTTCAAGATAATGAATTCAGGTTTACCTTGAGGATAGCTAGGTTAAATTCTCCCCAGGTTTTTACCAGTTTGGTTTCCTGGGTGATCATATCTTTGTGTTATTTATATTTCCGCTGCTTTACATGATATGATTGTTTGATTGTGATAACCTAGATTTGAATAATTTGACTAAGTAACAACTTGGCTAATTATCTAGGTTAATTCAATTGTGTTTTAAGGGGTCTAAAAACTAACAATATATAATAGTATAGTACAAATCCTGTATTACAATTAATCATAACATGTGTATATATAGTAGACTAAACCCTAGACTAATAAACTTCTAGTACAAATTGGAGACTTGACTTACATATAAAGTATAATTAGGCTTGAGCTTATGCTAATAGACTAATATATTTCTAACACTTTCTATGGGGCTAAAGAATTTTTTTATTAAAAGTAAAAAAAATAATAATAAAAAAAAAAAAAAAATACGGACTATACTTAGTGTTAGAACACATGCATCCCTCTGACGCTGTTGTTTTTCTGTCTACTAAGGTTTAGAACTTAGAAGTTAGAAGGGTTTTCCATACCAAGATATTCGGCGAATAAAGTTGGTGAGGAGGACATCGAAATCAAGCTGAAGTTGAAACCACAAGTCGGCCAATGAGGCTAGCTTTACTGGAACATTTATGGTGCTGTCTGGTGGTTTTTGTAATACACAATTAAATACGCAACTGATCATATAAGTTTTTTCTTTCCCTTTTGTCACAGATCAAAGCTATTTGATAAAATAAATAAATAAATAAATAAAGAGAAGAACTGAAGAAGGCAGATCACAGTCACAGACTTACAGAGCCTTTTTCTTCAGTGGTCCTTCTTGTTAGGGGGACCCTGGACATAAAGGTTGCAAAAGTAATTGCCATTTGTTTTCAAATAAGACTTTCATTTGGAAACAAATTCAAT
The DNA here is from genome assembly GCA_029955455.1 of Quercus agrifolia. NCBI lineage: Eukaryota > Viridiplantae > Streptophyta > Magnoliopsida > Fagales > Fagaceae > Quercus > Quercus agrifolia. Next base: position 32,229,472 of record JARQAD010000009.1, on the reverse strand, counting down.
TCGAAAATGACCCTTCCCTGTGTCCTTTTTATCCTTTTATCTGTCTATACATTACTCCCTACCTCTTTTTCTGTTATGGACTTTTGTCAGGACTCATAAGCTGCATTTGTTTTATTTTGTTTTGTTTGTTTGTTTGTTTTTTTTTTTTTTTGGTTGGTTGTTATTGATAATTCCATAATTGTGGGAGGAAGATTTGAACGATGGACATCTCTATTGAAAACGTTAAGAAGTACCAACCAATTGATCAGTTACAAGGTGCTATTATTCTTGTTTTGTATGAAGTTAAGCTGCTCTTTAATTGCTATAAGTATTTTCATTGTATAAGCTACAATTATATACACAAAATTAGGTGATCAAGTGTTTTGATGACATGTCCTTTTTTTTTCCCCAATGTTTACATTTGTGCTGAGAGAAAATGAATAATTAACATGGTGCATACCCCCATTTATACACTTAAATAAACTGTTAAACCTCTATATTTATAACTTGTTTGGATGGAGCGGGAGTAAAATAGAGAAAAGAAAGTAAGTTAAATTACCTTATTTGGATGTTTTTTAACGGTGGAGGAGGAGGGATTTGGAGGGGTTTTAACTATTTCTAATCCCCCATTTTTAATTCTCTCACATTAGAGAGATTTGGAGGGATAGTAGAGTATAAAAATGCTTGACCAAATGAGTTATCAAATTTACTTCTACCATATTAACAAAATTACAAACTATGAAAAGGCTGATTATTCCCTTCTCTTTTACTTAATTTTAAAAACATCCAAATAATGTGGAGGATAACCATTTTCTTCTACTCTCCTCCTCACTACTCTCCTCCCCTCTACTCTCCTCTACTCTCCTCTCCCTCCAAACTTCCAAACATAGCATTCGGGTCCGTTTGGATTGAGGAGGGAGGGAGAGTAGAGTAGGGAAAAGTAAAATTGATCTAAAATTAGTTTATTTTCAGTCAACTCAACTTTACTCTACTCCATTCCCCCTTCAATCCAAAAAGGCCATTAGAAGTTGTGATTGATACTTAAATTGTTAAACCTCTTCATTTAGAAGTTGTGATTGATAGAAGAAAAAGTTTTAACAATACTAAACTTATGTTTCTACCAAAAAATTTATTCAATACTTCATATATAATGTTCCTCCTCACAAAAATGGTGAATTCTAATATGAATTTAATTTGTGATACTCGCGGTTAAGGAAAATGAATGAGTAATATTCATTTCAATATATTAAATAAGGGTTTGGTTTACCTCTAGTACTTTTTTAACTGGAATCTCCTTTTATTTTAATGAGAAATTGCCACATTGTTCACTAACTAAATAAAATGTGAAGATTAAAACCTATTACCACTTGCTATTTTGTATTTAAAACAAAAGGACACCTCCAGTTAAAAAAGTACTGGAAGTAAGCCAAACTCATTAAATAAACACTTTTTCTACATTAATCACAACTTAATACCTCAATAAGTTATGAAAATATTGTGAATAAGAGTGTCTATCTAACATATTCATACACTTAAATACGTTGTTGGGGAAGTGAACCTCCTTTTCATGACCTTATTATTTTCCAAATTTACAATAGAAAATCCCCAAAAGATAGATGAATGATGAAATGTGACATATGAATTATGGTTTAATAGATTAAAATGATACCAAACCGAAAGGTTAGGAGGGGTCGTTGCCTTCATTATAACATTGAGGACTGAGGACATTAATGTTTTTGTTTTTTTTTTTGTTGCAATAAATATTTTTAAAACCAGATTTTTTTTTTTTTTTTGGGGGTAAAAAAAGAGAATACGGTTTTTTTGAGAGGGTCTCTTCAATTGAAGCCCAAAAAGAAAAGTTACACACATTCTTGAAGACATATGACATATCCTTGAATTTCGACAGGGGGGTCAGCTTAAAAAGCTTTTACTGCCAGTAACCATTGCAACTACAACGGCTAGTAATTGTTTAAGCTGTGTCAAATTAAATGCGTGTTGGTTGTGTTGAAGTTGAAGCGGTGATTTAGCAAATTCCTCTTTGTTTGGTCAGAATTTTTAGGGCAAAATGCCAGTTGCATCTGAATTCTGAACTGTCCAAGGGGGTAATGGAGCCCATGGTCTTGTTGGCCCAGAGGTTACTGTAGGGTATGGCTTTAAACCCAATTTATGGTATATATTTATTATGAATTAAGTTGGTTTCATGGGATGGACCCTCCTGCTCTGACTCAACACTATTATTATGATTTATAATCGCTATTAAGGTTTTTTCTTTTTGGTACATTTACTTTTTATTTTAGGATGCCAATTATAATCAAGCATTTGTGAAACATAATATGTACGTTAAGGACGTGTGAGTACGACTGACTAATTAATAAGTTGTTTGGAATTTTTTCTAATTTTTTCTAATTTTTATTATTTTAGGATGCCAATCGTAATCAAGCATTTGTGAAGCACAATGTGTTAAAGGACGAGTGAGTGTGCCTAATTAATAATTTGTCTGTGATGTTCGTAAAATTTATTTTATTTTGTTTTTTTAAAGCAGACTTGGAACTTATACGGTAAAAGTAATATTACAGTCATAAATTATTTTATAATATTTTTACATAATGTTGATGTGGCCAGCATTTGAATTTATGATGTTTGTTTCATGATAATTACTTTTAATTATTAAATTAAAAAATTTTATTTTTATTCAAATCTAAATTCTTTAATTTAATCAACTTTGAGACACTTTATTAGAGGAATTCATTAGGGAAAAAATAAAAAAAAGAGAGGTAATTTATGATGGAACATGATTGAAGTCTCATAATCTAACCACCGATTCATGAGCCATGATTATAATAGAGATTGGACAGGTCAGAATTTTAATTGTTACATGCATTTTAAAATTTTCATCCATATGTGCAAGTGCCAACAATGCAAAGTTAAAAGGCCAATAAAGTTTCCCCGGCCCGAGTCCTGTGTATGCAATTAATTCTCCAAACAACTTAGATATTTAAAATCAAACTTGAAACCGCGTGGTGGGACTGTGGTAGAGATAAATGTAATAGCAATAAACTTGTACAAACATGCAATCTGTCGTACGAAAAAAAAAAAAAAAAATAGTAATACATATCCATGAGACCATAAGACAAGTTGTAAATAATCAAAAACTAATATGGAGAATTCAAATCCTGTATTTCACAAGAAGTGCAAGCTGCTTGTATCTAATTCTTTCAAAACCAAATAAAGCAGTACAGTTATCAATCTTGAACGTGAAAAAAGAAAAAAAGAAAAAACAGAACAGCTTATTGCGTGGTCATGAAATCCGCCAAAGGATTTCAACAATAATAAGAACCTTCTTATAGTTTTAACCGAAAGAACCTCCCTTATAATATAGTGTACAGAAAAATGATTGAAAATACTGTATGAAAGACACTTTTGAGGGGCACAGTTAAAAATGTTTTAACCTGTTTTACTCTGGGAGTTTGAAGGTGCTTGGATCCTCTTGGTTGATCCAACCATACTTCTCCATGAAAGGGTTGGCCAAAGAGACTGGTGGGTACCCTTCAATGCAGTCCTTCCACACATTTGCATCACCTAAATCCTTCATCACCTCCCACACACAGCTGTTGCATTTAAAGCCAGCACCAAAGCTTATCATTAATACTCTATCACCCCTTTTGAGCCTTTTCTTTGCTTCCATGTACCCCAACACATACCAGAGGCTACTGGCTGATGTGTTGCCAAAACGGTGCAGTGTCATCCTTGCTGGTTCTAGATCATATTCACTAAGCTCCAAGCTCAATCCAATGCCATCTATGACAGCCTTTCCACCAGTGTGGAGACAAAAATGATCGACACCTGTCTTAAAGTTGATTACAGGTTTTGTTGCCCCACCAACTTTACTAGAGGTTTGACTCATTTTTCGGACAAGGGACACAATCAAAAACCTAAGCAATTCACTCAGTGGTAAAATCTTAGGTGACATCTCTCTTAGATTATCAACAAAAGCCCTTGTTGCGGATTTAGGGAGATTCTTGCTTAGGTGAAAACCTAACCTCCCTTGCTCATCTTCTTTTTGCATGCAACAACCATATGACTCATCTCTAGCCCCATGGTGAGTCCTAACTAGACAATTTAATTTCAACATGGCTTTGTGTTTCAAGGCCCTTTTGTTAGTCAAAAGGATTGCACACCCACCAGACCGAAACAAACAATTTGCAAGGATCATTGATCTATCATTACCTGAATACCAATTTGGACTCAAAGACTCAGAAGTGACAACAAGAGCATACAAGTTCTTGTTGGACTTAAAGATGTTTCTGACTATGTCAACTGAGATAAGGCTAGCACTACAACCCATCCCACTGAGATTATAAACTTTGATGTCATCTCTCATTTTGTAATGGTTGATAATCCTAGCTGCTAAAGAAGGAACTGAAGAGAGCATGGACACGTTAACCACAAGCACATCAATTTCTGAGGGAGAAATGGATTTCCTGGCTAAGAGCTTTCCAACAGAGTCATAAAAAAACTCTTCCATCTCTGCAATCCCATCAAGAATTGTGGGATTGTCTTCCCTGCCATCAAATATGATTCTTGGTGCATAGGTTTGCTCACCAATGCCTGAGCTCACAATGGCTTTTAGGAGGAACTTGTACTCAACTAGACCAAGATTCTTGGTCCTCTTGATGAGATCCCCACAGAACTCAGTGTCTAGCATTCTGTCATCGGTGGGCTTATACAATTGGTAGTCTAGAATGTAACATTCTTGGTTTCTTCTGGCATCAACCCCCTTCCATATCACGAACAAGAAATAGAAGATAGGGAGAGCATAGAGTAAAATGAGAAGCTCCATGAGAATGAATGAGAGAGAGAGAGAGAGAGAGAGAGAGAGAGAGAGAGAGAGAGATGGAACTATGAGAGGGTTTGTAACTTTGTTACTTGTAAGGCTTTGCTATATGAGAATTCAAATGGGCAACACTTATAAGAACAAAATGTGTGACTCAATGTGAGTTGGACATGTGAAATTGCTTAAGACCCATTTCCATCACTCAACTCCCAACGAACTGATTTGCGTGCATATGGTATCGATCTTTATTACAAATAAAACACCGATCACACATTAGGCATGGCATGTGCAACTGTGAAAGCAAAGAAAGACTTTCCATTCCTAATTATTGGATTAATTAACTTCATTTAGTTTGTTTATCATTTTTGGTTTGGTTCAGCTAATTCTTCTCACTTCACTTCAATAATTGAATTTAATAGTATTTCCAAATGGAAAGCAATTATAGTTCACGGTTAGTAGCTTACCCAATGCAGTTTCCTACATTTAAGAGAGATAAGGTGGTAGATATAAAAGAATTACAATTTATTAATATGGTTAAACAACGATGGTATATAATGTGCCAATGCGGTCAACAAATGACCCATGGTGCACTATGCTATGTTACCCGTAGATAGTTATTGGATGACAATAATGCATTGCATTATTTTTTTTTTCGAAGAACAATAATGCAATGTGTTGTTATTATGAATATTTAAATTAATGAAAAGATCTTACCATGTCACATATATCACACACCTCTATCTTGCATACTTCATATGTGTGTGTATATATAGATTATCAATGATTTATGTTAAATGTTAGATTGGATTGACTTGTTTATTTAAAGGTATAATTGTATCTAAAAAAAATTTTAAAAGGTAAATAAATTGTTAAGTTCCACCCAAAATTAAAGGCATTTATTATTATTATTATTATTATTTAATAGTTATAATAGAGGAGGAGAGATACAAACCCGCAATACTTTTGTTGAAATTACCAAGAAATACTAGTTGAATTATAAGGCTTATGAAAAACGCAACACTTCATATCACTTAGTTTGTAAAAAATGGATAATTAATTTGGTAAAGCTTTAAGTAAATAGAGCATTTACATATACTACTATTTTGATAAGTTCATAAAATCCCAATGAAAGAAAGAAGATGCATTTTCTTTCTTTCACAGAGTTGTACACTCTTAAATCTTAATAACACTTGTAAGAAAAATTAAGTTGGCAAACTCTAAAATCTCAAAACTTTTGAGTACATAACCATAAAGTTGCTTTGGTACTGGTTGTCAAGTCTCTCACATGCATACTGCAGTCAATGAATGTCTAAGGCTTAGTAGGCATCTTCCAGCGTAACAAATGGTTGCTAATAAGCTTGGACCATGCCTGTGGGTCAAGCGCCAATCAAAGAGTTTGAGTTGGAATTTTGCCAGCAATATTTTTCAAGTTGGCTACTAGCCACGCATTTATGGCTTGACTTTGTTTATCTATTATTGTGAATTGTTTATTAATTAAGCGTTTAAGAGGATTTGGCTTTTCTTTCAATTCAAATCAGTCAGGCTTCGATCCAAATCGAACTTGTCAAGCTTGAAAGACTCGGTGAAATTTGTGGAAGGTCATTATTATTCTCTATATTCAACGTACGGGGATAGCTTCACAAGTCAACATGAAGTAGACATATGGCTCAGGTTAGGGTGTCAAATGAATGAGTTTGGATGGGTTTGGGATGAACATAATTAGGTTGGGTATATAAAACCTATTTATCTATTAAAATTCATTTAACTAATTACTTCTAATTCAAATCCAACTCAACCCAATTATTATGGGTAAACCCCAACTCACCCAATTATCAAAATCATCAAAATGCCATTAAAGTGAAAATCCGAACACTTTCTTAAATTCCCTTTTCCACTCTCTCTAGTCTCCACTCTACTTTTCTAGGAAAAAGAAAAAATAAAGAAAAAAAAACTTTTCTTGGATCTAAAATTTCTTTTTCTTTCTCCTCCATTGCCGCCCCACTTCAATTCTGATAAAAAAAACTCTCACTTCTGCTCTCTCTTTCTCTCTCTCTGTTTGATTTCCGAGAAACTTTTATTTCATTTATTTTCCCTCTCTAACTTTCCTGAGAAAATTTCAATCTCTTTGATCAATTTCTTGGCCTCCTCAGGATCACTACTTTCGCATTCAATCTCATACAGAGTCCTAAACCCGAAATTAGTCTCATCCACCTCCAATTTCAAACCTTTCTATTCATACACTTCCCTCACATTCCCAAACCCTCCTAACCCCACAAACCCTAGCGCCCCAAACTCCTCCTTCGCCCTCCTCAAAACCCTAGACTTCGCCGCGCTTGAAAGAATTTTCTCTGGCTTGCCCACGCAGTCTCTTCCGATCAACGGGTCCAACGGTTCCTCGTCCTCCTCAACGCAACTGATGTCGACAATGATGATGGCTTTGACCTTGAGAGTGATGACGCAGAGAGGGTCAGTGTCGGGGAATCGGAGACGAAGGGTGCGCGGCATGATGAGAGCTTGCCGGAAGAGTCGTCAAAGAAGTGGTTCTCTTGGCGGTGGTCTCTGTGCTGTGTTTGTTGTGCCTCATTGTTCTCTGTGAGAGCTAGAGAGAGAAAGAGAGAGAGCAAGCGAAAGGAGAGAGAGAAGTGTTTGGAGGTCAAGAAAATGAAGGAAAATGAAAACCTTGAAACATTGAAACGTCTGAGGGCTGTTTTTTTAATTTTTTTAATGTTTTTTTAATGGGAAGGGCTGTGTTGAATTTGAGTATATTGTTTTTGGGTTAAATGGGCCTTAATGAGTTTTTAGTCAAAATCCAATAATCACTGGGTCTAATTGGGTTAATGCCCATTTAACCCAACTAATAATTAGGTGGGTTTGGGTTCAATTAGAGTGGGTGAGTTTGGGTGGACAAATGGCTTTGGGCTTACTTTGCCACCCTTAGGCCTAGGCAGCCTATTGCCTTACCGCAAGTAGGAGTTTTCTAATTCCGTTTGTGGTTACTTCTTTTTTGGTAATCTCTGATTGCATGGCTTGTCCCTAGGGCGGCTCCGCATAGAGTTTAGGATGGTCACAAGATCACTCTGGTTTGGAAAAAAAAATATTATGTATAAACTTAAAAAATTTATGAATTTTTTATCTTTAAAAAAGTTTTGTGACCACTCTATTTTTTTTTAAGCCCTACATAATTAAACTCTGGATAAAGGATAATCAAAATCCACTATTTAATTACATTTTTTTCTTATATCCTTCATACTTACAAAATTTCAAGAAGATCAAAGATTAATAACTATGTTATTAATCAAATGTTTAAACTTTGAGTTTTTATGGTCTAAAATTATACATATAAAATAAGTTTATAGATCGAATAGTAAATAATATTTGATTGGCATGAAATTTGACGTGTGTTTTAAGAATATAGAGAACATGCACTTCAACGGCTACATTTTCAAAATATGTAGCAATATTAATTTGTTTAATTTGTAGCCAAACTCTGGTTACTTTAATAATATATTAAGTCCTTACAAACAAAAATAAAAAGTCCAAGACAAATTTTATTTAACTATAGTTTTGAAAGAAATGTAGCTTATAACATTGATAATGAGACTATCATATAACGATTTCAAAATAAAAAAATTTGTAAAAGAAAATTGTAAAACTTTATGTATTTGTATATGTGTGTGTGTGTTTTTTTTTTTCTTTTTTTTTTTTCGTTAATATATGAAGTTCTATTTTTATTAGATTTTATATAATTTAAGTTTACAACTCTCAAAAAATTTCCTGGAGCCATTGTCCCATCAGGTCAGGAGGGATAATATTACTGTATATATTTGTGACTGTGTTTGGCTTTGGAAATTAATAAAAAAAATTGTAAAACAAATAGTCCATGAAGCAACAAAGTAATTCTTCACTAATGCAAAAACGAAATAATGCTTAACACAGTAAAGAAGAAGTTCACGTAGCAAGGGATCCCTTATGCAGAGGCTCGGTATGCGCAGCAGATGTTTGGATAAAAAGAAATTTCATAGTTTTTGGAATCTTAGTTTCTATGGATTTAATACAAGCTTAGAATTTAAATCTATCTTTTTCCATTATATAAAACTTATCATAGAGGGTCTTAAATATCATAATATGTTAGCTTCAAGAATACGAGGGCGGCTATTAATCGCTAAACATGCATTGTGATCTCTAAAAAGATATCAACTACACGTCTACATAAACCTTTTATTAGCTAATAGAGACATGCAGGATACTTCATGTGCCAAAAAGATCAAGTGGATCTATTACATTGACCTTCAAATTGGCTATTAATGAGTTGCCTACAAGTTCTTTTTTTTTTTTTTTTTTTTCATCTTGACACTGTCACGATCGGTGTAATAGTCAGCAAGCTCTTGCTAACTATACAAGACTTCACCAAGTCCACGTGTTTGATGAATATCTTACGGCATTTTTCTAATGCCAACCTTATTTGACTCAGGGTAGCGATGTAACGTCTATCTATCGTTCTAATTTCATGACACATTAATGATCATGTAGGTTAGGTCTTAGGTGCTTTAATTTAATTAGCCAAGTTAAGAAACATGTCACTATAATCCCTTTCAAGCTTGACGGTGCGGCTTGTCGACACCGGATTTTGGCACTCGACCCTGCACATCCCTTTGGCGATGTGTGAGTGTAAGGTATACGACTTGTTTAGATACTAGGGTAATGTGCGTGCAAGTAAGTTATTTATTTATATATTTTTAGGAGTCGCTACAAATCATTAATCTTGAAGTTATAATTGGACAATTATTATGTCTAATTTATTTTATTGCCTAAATAAGGGATACCATAAGGGTTCTTAAACTAAAAAGAGTAAGCAATATCTTGAACCAAATACATGGATTCAGAAGTTTTATTATGTGCGGGGAAAGTGTTAAACACCCCCACAACATCTATCTTAAAATGGTGCATTGTATTTTGGAAAAAGAAAAATTGCACGTCTTAAAAAGCTACTCCTAATTCTTGGGAAAATATTTCCCAAGGGAAAATGTAGCCTTAAAGCTATCATGACATGTGAATTTAAAAATAAACAAATGGTGTGTAAAAGAAAATCCCAAACTATTTTATTATTATTATTATTATTATTTTTTTGAGAAACAACTATTTTTTTATTAATTTAATAATGAATGTTTGGTGTTTCTTTTCAGTGTTGAAGAGTATCAAAAAAATAATTTTAAAGAAATTTGGTAGTCCATTTTTGTTAATACTGATTCAGAATTTTGCTTTATTTTTATTTTATAATTATATAATTACAAATTTACAACAATTGGAGGAGGCTATTTGCTTTATTTTATTTTATAATTCTATAATTATAACTAGTAGCGGAGTTAGGATTTCAATTTAGGAGGGCAAAATTAAAAGACAAATTTTAAAATAATGATGATTTTTTTAATTGATACTAATAACAAAATAAATAAACAATTGTAACAACTATAATTGTCATATACAAAATGTAATACAAACATAAACTATAATTATATATTTCATATCATTATCACCCTCAAGATTCTTCATAGTTTCAATTAACTGGTACATATTTCATAGCATTAAAATAAAGAAACAAATATAATTACATAAGAGATTAATCTAAACATATAAGTTTTTGACATATACTTTGATTTCTTAAATAAATTAATTTAAAAATATTAAAAGTATAGCAATATACCTGCAAAATTGTATTGTACACATGTCTGACTACCTTAATTGCTTTAAAAAATATATAGAAGCAAATTTTGGGTTCATTTATAGCAAAATCCATGATCTGAAACTGAAAGGCAAACAAATGGAGGAGAAAAAAAAATAGAGATTTTAAGGACAATTATTGTTTTACATTGCATTATTCATGTAAAATTTACATGATGTACTAAACAAATGTATACAATATTGTTCAAAATTGTTAAAAGTATACAATATTTTATACATTTATTTTTAGTCTATAATATAAATCTTACTTGAATAGAATAATGCAAACTAATAATTTTCAAAAACTAAAAGCAACATAATTCCCTTTTATTTGCTAAATTTAATTGTTGTGATTTTCTAAGTAGTGTAAAGCTAAAAAAGTTGTACAATGTCAAACACAGGTCTTTTGGTTGAGTCAGCTTTATTCCATGAATAGCGTTAGCCAGGGAAGCCTTTTTCCATTTTTTATATTGTCAGGACAGGTTCCTGCTGATTGGGGTCAGCCAATAGTTTTTTTTCTATGCAAGGAGCATTTAAGAGATGTGTTTTGCATTTCATTCTCTCAAAAAAAAAAAAAAAAAATTTATGCCACTAAGTTATAAAGTTCTTGGTCTACTCCAAACTTATATAGAGTTTTTGTGCATTTATATAAGTATTTAATAGATTTCAGTTAGCTCAATTAGTAAAGTTTTTTGTTGTGAATAACGAATCTAGATTTCGATCCCTATTGTCACCAAAAACCATTTAGTCACATGGTGTGATGTTAAAAAGTAATCATCAAAAGCAGATATTAAAACTTTATTGAAAAAAAGGATAATACCTCAAACTTTTAATACTTCCCAACTTGCTAGATAAAGTTTGCTCGAAGGTTTATGCCAAACGTTATTCAAGATTATCCAAAGCTTGTGATTGAATGTCTCACTTTCATAGTGTTAAATATTAGCATTGATACACCATGTTGAATATGCTAGTATGGATGCGGAAGCGAAAACATAAAGTATAGAACACAGTAACACATGAGAGTTACGTGATTCAACCAAACGGCCTACATCCATGGAGGAAATCCTAAAGGGCTACATCAATAATATATTAGAGTGCAGTACAAATCCTATGTTACAATGAATCATAACATGTATATATATATATATAGTAGACTAAACCCTAGACTAATAGACTTCTAGTATAAGTAGGAGACTTGGCTTACACACAAAGTAGAATTAGGTTTGGACCTATACTAATGGGCTAATATATCTCTAACACCCCCTCTCAAACTCAAGATGGAAGCTTGATGAAATCTTGAGATTTGATAAGGTTGAGAAGATCCCTTGAATGAAGTTTGGCTCTGTGACGGTAGTTGAGGAAGGCAATGGTCTTGCAGTGTTGATACGACTTCTAATGGTAGTTTGACTATACCAAAGAGTTTTGACGGCAGTAGTAGGAAGCCAAAGAAGATGAACGCGGCGAAAAAAACACCGAGGAAGACAAAGATTGCTCTTAAATATACCGTAAGGACAGAAAACCATGGCCATAGGAAGGTGGCTCTGATACCATGTTAAATATTAGCATTAATACACCATGTTGAATATGCTAGTATGGATGCGGAAGCGAAAACATAAAGTATAGAACACAGTAACACATGAGAGTTACGTGGTTCAACCAAATGGCCTACATCCATGGAAGAAACCCTAAAAGGCTACATCAATAATATATTAGAGTGCAGTACAAATCCTGTGTTACAATGAATCATAACATGTGTATATATAGTAGACTAAACCCTAGACTAATAGACTTCTAATACAAGTAGGAGACTTGACTTACATACAAAGTAGAATTAGACTTGGACCTATATTAATGAGCTAATATATCTCTAACACATAGCACAAAGTGGCCGTATCCAGTCGTTTCAAGATAATTAGTTTTGAATTTTTTTGTTTTGTTTTTTGGGTCCCCAATACTTAATTTTGAACTAGATTGTTTGGTAAAAGGTCATTTTCTACTTTTTCGTGATAAGAAAGATTGCTTCTAGCATTATATGTCTAGGAGACTAGTATTATCATAATATTTAACGTACGGAAGGTAGAACATTGATTTTGCGTTCCCATTATTTGCACAAATGGAAACTATGGCTCATTACCCCACTTTTTTTCTTGGCTCAAAGTAGATGAGTTCAATTATTCAGCCAAAAAAGAAAAAGAAAAAGAAAAAAAAAAGATGAGTTCAAGAATATGATGTATCCAGACAAAAAGGAGTCGGAATAAAGACTATAAGATGGCAAATCAAATCATAATAAAACATCTACCATGTAAAGGCATTAGCTACCATGGCGACATCACCACCAGTGTTGTAGCTTGAAACATTGAGATTCCTTAAACCCTACTAATTTATTTTTTGGTCGCTAAAAATCTGTTGGCAGCTCATGTACCATTTCAATTTGCATAATTTTTCATCTACTTTTGCGGCTATAAATAGCAATAATATTGGGTCAGGGTGTGCTAAAACACCCAACATGTTATTTTAGATTTTTAGCACACAAAACACCACAACATAAGCTCAGTGTGCTACTTTTGTTTGTGGATTGATGGATCGATGGTGGTGGATTTGTGGGTCAATGATGGTGGCGGTAATGGTGGGTTTTTGTGATCATGGGTTTGCTGTAGGATTTAGAAATGAGTGGTGATGATAGTTAGGGCCAACTCAACCAATTTTAAGCCCTAAGGTGAAAACTTTAAGTGAGAATTTTTATTTTTATTTTTTATAATTAAATATTAATTAAATAATATTTATTTAATTAAGACTATTTTCATTATTATCTTCTAAATATTTTTAACGGATTTTTTGTTCATTTGTTATTTTTCACCCAAATTTGTTTTGTGTCTTGTTTAATATTAATAACAAATTTATATATAGATTCATTTTGAGATTCAAAACTTTTTTTTTCTAGTTTTCTCTTCTTTTTTTTCTTTTTAAATTTTTTCATATCTAGATGGATATTTTCTAGTAGACATTTATAATTTTTAAACATATTTATAAATAATTGAAACGCAATTTATAATAAAAAATTATAATTTAACTAAAATAAAATTTAAGGTATAGAACAATAGACCCTTTTTTTTTTTTGAGAATCAAGACAGTAAAATATTATTAGCTAAGGTCACTCAAATTAGCCATGTATACAGAGTTAAGGTTTGGTGGTATTTCTTCCATCCAGATTGACAAATCAAGGGTAGAGGATGCACGTCGTGCTAAGGCATGTGACCAGACTATTACAAGGTCTCCTAACATGAGATAAATTAAGCGATGAAAATCGAGCCATGAGAACATGAATGTCTGCAATTAAATGACCATAGTGAGCTAGAGAATTGCTGCCCTTTGCTAAAGATTTAATCAAAACTTCAGAGTCCCCTTCAAGAGTGATGTTGTCGAAGCCAAGCTCAATTGTAAGCTCCAATGCTTTCCGTGCAGCCAAGAATTCCACCTCTATCATTGAACCGGGTAATGGTATTTGCTAAGTAAGAGAAGCCATGATCAGTCCATGACCGTTACGGATCACAACTCCTAAGCCAGCAAGTCCTTTTTTCTGCAAATATTGCGCCATTGAAGTTGACTTTATAAGCATGTTGAACCGGTGCCTGCCAAGCTGCTACCTGATGGGGTCATGGTTGTTGAAACTCAGCGGTGCAAGAAGCTCTCTCTAGAATTCTATCTTGAGTAAAATCAACCACCTGACAGAGTGAGAGTGCAGGCTTGCCCAAGTGCAAATTATTCCTTCTATTCCATAGAGTCCATAGCATAACAGCAAAGAGTTTGGGTTCCCTATTACCTGCAAAAATAAGCTCAAAAATATCAGTGAAAGAGGAGCATGCCTGAAGCGTGTTGTGATTCCATTGAGTCTGAGACCACCAAATGGGTTGCAAAGCTGGGCAATAGAACAAGGCATGAACCACATCCTCCTGGTGAAATTTGCAAGCATCACAACATCCCTCAGTAATGACCTTTCTGCAAATCAGATTAGTCTTGGTTGGCAACGAATCCTTACAAGCCTTCCAAGCCAAGTGCTTGACTTTATTTGGAACTTGAAGCCCCCAAATTTTCTTCCAAAAAGGTGTGAGCACTGAATTGTCTGAGGGCCCAGGTAAGCCATGTTATTGCTACTCATGTAAATACCGGTATCCGAATTTGACAGAATAGACTCCATCGGGGTTAAAAGGCCAAATTAGGATGTCACCTTGTATGGTTTTGCAGAGAGGCATATTTTTGATAATGGCTACTTCAAAATCATAGAATAGATTATCAATGACATTCACCTTCCACTCATTAATGGCTGGATCAATCAAATCAGCCACCAAACTCACTCCCCTCCCTTCAACTCGTGGTGATAAGACCTTGGGATGACCTGAGTTGGGCAGCCAATTTTCACCCCAAATACGGACAGACCTGCCTGACCCAATCCTCCATTTTGCTCCTCGTTTAATCACATTCCTACCTTTCATAATACTCTTTCAACTATACGAGAAGTTGGTTGGAATTTTTGCCTCCATAACCGAGGTATCAAGGAAGTATTTTGCCTTGAACACACAGTAGAATAAAGATGACTTGTCATGGAGCAAGCGCCAAGTTTGTTTGGCCAAGAGCGCATCGTTGAATAGAGACAAATTTTTGAACCCCATACCTCCCTATGTCTTGGGCTTACAAAGTTCCAACCACTTCACCTAGTGAATCTTCCTATTATCTCCCCTTTGCCCCCCAAAAAATCTACAACTCATGCTCTCAAGATCATGACAAAATGAGGTAGGAAGTTTGAAGCATGCCATCGTATAAGTTGGGAGAGATTGCACCACCGCCTTAATTAGCATCTCCCTACCTGCCTAACTGAGTAATTTATCCTCCCACCCTTGAATTCTCTTCCATACTTGTTGCTTGATGTATGTGAAACTTTCATTTTTATTATGACCCACTAATGAAGGAAGTTCAAGATATTTCTCATAGTGCCGAACAGCATTAACACCCAACAAGTTTTGAATCGTTATTTGAGTGTCTGCATTGGTGGATTTACTGAAGAAAATAGTGGTCTTAGTACGGTTGATTTGCTGCCCAGAAGCTCTCTCATACTTTGCCAACACTTCAAGCAAGCTTTGACACTCCTCTTTTCTAGCTCTGTAAAAAGGAGGCTATCATCGGCAGAAAATAGGTGAGTGATCCTAGGTCCATTTCGACAAAGAGATACACCCCAAATGTCACCATTGTGGGCTGCCTTACTAATTAAACGATGGAGACCTTCAGTACACATAAGAAAAAAATAGGGGGACAATGGATCTCCTTGGTGCAAACCACGTGTTGGAGTGATATGCCCATGGGGCTCCCCATTAATTAGCACTAAGTAAGAGGCTGTAGTGATACACATCATCATCAATTGTATCCACCTAGCATGGAAACCCATCTTTATCATCACTCTCTCCATGTACTCCCACTCCACCCTATCATATGCCTTACTCATATCAAGTTCCAAGGTCATAAAGCCAGATTTCCCCTTATTGTGGTTCCTCTCAATAGACCTAATTTATCAAAAGTAAGATTGCAACTTTACTAATGATGTGGTCATTTTATACTCTAACTTGTGTATATATCTGAATAAATTAGTACTAATACCAAAAAAAAAAAAGAAAAGATTATTCTTAAAGGATAACTAATGAAAATATGCTAAAACAGTACAAATAAAATAAAATTACTTGAAATTTAAAAAAAAAAAATTAGTACCAATGGAAATGGGAAAAATCACCTAACTAAAATATTAAAAAAACTTAAAATAAAGTCACAAATGGGTTGATGCGATATCACATCATCCCACATGGTAATATCTAGAGTGAGAGTTTATGGTATAGACTCTTTATCTATTGTTTTTTTTTAAAAGTACAGACTAGTTTTGTCTGTTTTGAATTATAGTGGATCTTTTTAATATACAATGCATTCTATTAGGTAATAAAAGGGGCCTTAATTTTTTTTTAATCTAGATAAAAGGGTAAATAAGTCTTAATCAAAATATAATATTAGAGAGGGTCTTTTTTCTTTTCTTTTTTTTAAAATTTTTATTTAGGGGCCTTAGGCTATTGTTTAGCAACGTTTGGGAGGATATGGCAGTGGTTGGGGCCTTTTTCTCTCTCTCTCTCTCTTGTTTTTTTTTTTTTTTTTGATTGGTTGATTTTGGGTAGTGATTGTGGTGGGTTCCAATATGGTCATAAGTTGTGGGGGGTGGTGATGGAGGGTTGTGGGTGTGGTGTTGGCTTATTTATTTATATTTTTTAGGGTAAAAGTTATTTTAGGTTATTATAATGTGATTTTACTGTTGTATATTAGAATAGAAGATAAGATGTAGGGTAAATTGTGAGATGTTGTATTAAAGTTGCAAAAATAGTACTTTGGTGTGCTAAAGTAGCATTTTTTTAGCACACTAATGAATGCTAATGCTAAATGTGATGATTTTCTACATATTTAGGTTCTTGTATGATTTGGGGTGGAAGCCACTCGACTTCTAGGATTAACCTTTTTAACTTAAACAATGCCATTCTCAAAAAAAATAAAAATAAAAATAATAATGCTATAGAAACTTACTTTTTTTTTGTAAGAAATTTTCAAAATTTTAGAAGTGGTTAACTATGAGTAGTTGAGAAAAAGTGTTGGATATATGAATGTCAGACCATCAATTGTATCCACCACTTATACTCAATCATTAATTATGAATTTGTTGTAAAAATCAATCATGTTAGTGATAATATTATTTCAACTTTAAGGTAACTCATTGGTTTATGGGCTCACTCATAGATAGTGAGTCCCATAAATGTGTGAAACCCACAATCTTTGAGCGGAAATTTGCATCAAACAGGCTGATAAGATATCTATTACTTTATGTGTGTCTATATATATATATATATATATATATATATATATATATATATATATATATATATATATATATATATATATATATATATATATATATATATCCTGGTTGTATGGAGCACACCATGCTTGTGAGAGGTGTGCTTCATGCCATCTCCTATATAAGAGGATGGCTTAAAAGGTTGGATGGAGTAGGTCCTCACAATGTGATGGTGTGGTGGAGCAATTGAAGCCAAGGTTATACAGATAATGTGCAAGTGATTATTATTGTACTCTATGGTAGAGTACGAAATGCCTTCAACAACGGATGCAAGCAAGTCTCCTGTACCTATATAATTTAACAAAACACTGTAGCGTACCATCCGTAGTTCATTTAACAAAACATGAAAATTTTCCTTCATAATACTTATAGAAATAGTGCAATTTAAAAAAGAGCATTTTTGCATGTATTTTATAACTAAAAACCCGATTTCAAGTACACACGTGTAATAAGTTTTAGCCTTAAAAAAAAAAAAAAAAATACACAGATGGTATCTTTTGGACAATAATTTCTCAGCATTGTAGTTGTAGTGGCATAGCTAGAAAATTTTACTTAAGGGGGCCGAATTGTAGTATTGATATATTAACCATAGTTCATATTGAAAACAAAATCATTATCTTTGATATATTATTATATTCTTAAATATTAATGAACATACAAAAATTATATAGTTTTTTATAGACAAATACAAAAAAAAAAAAAAAAAAAAAATCCAATAAAAGAACAGTTCACTTCAAAATTATGCCCAACAATCTTTAATGGAGTAAAGATAGCAATACAAAAATGTAAACAAAAAAAATCTTAAATACCCTTATGCATATCAACACGCACATAGTGGCAGAAGAAAGAAACAAAAATAATATTGATGGTAAAATAACAATGATGATTGATAAAAGAGAGAGAAAAGAAAATTGACTTGCATATTCACTTCTTTAAAGAGTCAAGAAGAAGATGATATTGCACTAGGAAAAAAAATGGATTAATAATTTTGGTTGAGATAGGAGTTTTTGTGTTGAGAATAAAGAAAATGGGGGCAATGGGCTGGCACTAGCAGCTACAACAAAGCTCCATAGGTACCTAAAGATGAAAATAAATTGAAATTATGTTGGAAAATGGGTTGTCAATGATGCTAGAGAGTGAGTTATTATTCATTGGATTAATTATAAATTTTTTGGACAATGGAGAAGATCAACTATTAGTCATTATCTTTTGAACTAATTATAAATCTTAGGAATAATTGGAGTGGACAGGTAATAAAATTTTGAACAATTGAGGAGGCCAACTAAAAATCCATTGAACTAACTAGAAATCTTAAAAATAATTGGGGGCCTGGTTCTAATTTTTTGGGAGGGCTATATCCTATGATGGTGAAGAATCCGTGATATAGGGTAGTTGTAACAGTTGTCATCACGTTGGCTTGATGATTGTTGGTGTGAGTATGGAGTTTATGATTTTGCCAAAGTATCATGCTGAGCTAAAAAGGTTCATCTATATTTTCTTTAAATGAAACGTTCTTGTCTTCTTGCCTTTAATGCTCAACAACCCTAGCACATGTTAATGGCCTCTTTTTTTTTTTTTAATGAACTATACTTGCCTAGAGTTTAATTAGTGGCCTCTAATCTACAGATTCTACTCTAGGATAGAATGAATTATTTTCTTTTAAAGGTGCCTTAAATAAGATCCAAAGTGAGGATAAACAAAAACTAGTCAAGGCTAGATCTCGGTCTCTGTGGTCCTATCTTAACGTCACCAGAGTCGAATTGGCCTTCCACATACCAGTGATCTGAGTACTTCAAACGTAAACAACTATGGTCATTGGAGAGAAAGGAACTAAGGGTGTGTTTGTTTGGTGGTAAAATAAGGTGGATGAAAAACGTTGGAGAGAAATGAGAAGAAAAACTTTTTTAGAGTGTGTTTGGTTGGATGGAGAGGGAAGGAAAATAAATAATGAGACTCAGATGTTTTCTCTTCAGCCCCATTGAAATTTTTCTCCCAAAATAGAGAGAAAATTGAAGGGAGAAAATTTGGCTGCTTAATGGACGAAATTGTCCATGTGCACTTGCACATTGAACGAAAATAAATGGTGGGACCTAGATATTTTCTATTCAGGCTTACTAAAAAATTTTCTCCCAAAATGGAGAGAAAATTGAAGGGAGAAAATTTGGTTGCTTAATGGACGAAAATGCCCATGTGCACTTGCACGGTGCCTCCGCCCCTTTTTTTTTTTTTTTTTTTTAATTCCTGGGCATGTTGCCTCTCCCAATTTTTTCTTTTTTATTCTTTTCCTTTCCTGGTTGTAGGCTGTGGGTGTGATAGTTATTTTATTTTGTTTGCTTTTTTGTTTAACTAGACATGATTTCTTTTTTGGGACATGATTTTTATTTTTTAATAAATTCGGTGATTTTTTTGTGTGTGTGTGTGTGTGGTTGTTTGTCACTTTTTTGTTTTAATTGACCATCATTTTTTAATTAGGGTATATGAGTAAATTTATACAAACTCACTTTTTCCGTCCCTCACTTTTCCACTCCCAACTAAACAAAAATGAAAGAAATTAAAATCTTTTCTATTCTCCCACTTTTCCATCCTCTTACAATTTTTTAAATTCACACTTTTCCACATTTCCATCCAAACGAACCCTAAAAGTCTAAAAGTGTTCCCCCAAGGCCCTAACCTAGTGCTCTGACAAAAAATTGTTGAATTTCATGTCATAGAATCCACTGCTAATTGAATCAACGGTTTTATATATTAGATCAAGTTCAAGTTACATCTAATATAATTCTATATAATATTTTATATCATTTCATAACTTTTCTCTAAAATAGAATTTTGATAAATCAACCTTTTGGTTACATTAACTTCCAATTATTTATATATTTAAAAAATATCAAGATGTTCAAAGATCAATTACTATCTCATGATTAAATATTTAATATTCAAGTTATTTATTTCAATGTTGACATTATAAATTATACACAAAAGATGAATTAAAATATC
This sequence comes from Quercus agrifolia, assembly GCA_029955455.1. Classification (NCBI taxonomy): domain Eukaryota; kingdom Viridiplantae; phylum Streptophyta; class Magnoliopsida; order Fagales; family Fagaceae; genus Quercus; species Quercus agrifolia. The sequence continues at coordinate 32,209,013 of JARQAD010000009.1, read as the reverse complement.
AAATAATAAATAACATCTAATTAACACGTAAGTTAGTATGCATGTTAAGAACAATAATATGTCATTTAACAACAAGATTATCAAATTATTAATTCAATATAAAATTTATGAAAAAATGTAATGTTGCAAAGAGTTAACCATGTGAAACTGGATCCTAGTTTTTTATTAGTTGGATTCAAACTGCATTTGGTGTAACTTTTACATCATTTAATAATTTTCCATTGGATGTGTATTTTAACAAATCCACTGTAGGGTTTCATGCTCTCCTTATTCCTTTCATGTTTTCTATAATGTTTAAATTTCAAGTTAGTTGCATTTTAAAATTATATACAAAATATGAGTTTATGGATTGAATAGTGAATACTATCCTATTAGAAGAGTATATAATTCAATAGTGGAATTTTAGAAATTTAATATGATAAGAACCTATTAAGTAGTGTAACATTAAGAAATGGTACCAAGTATAAAAAATTTTCCCCTAATAAATGGTTTATAAAACTCAGTTATGGAACTTTGTTGTTAATGTAAATTAATGTTTCATATGTTTGGATTAGTATCTAAAGCTATTAGTCGAATGTTGGATACAAGGAAACAATTGAAATTATTAAAAGCCTTGTAACTCAATTAGATGGCACCATTATAACTATTGAATTAAAAAAAAAAAAAAAAATCATTTAGATTGCATACCTGATGATGTTGACTATGATCAAAGTGTCTTCGTTGAGCAAGAATTTGAGATAATAATTATTCATTCTCAAGAATTGTGAAAATTTAATTTTTCGTTTGACAAATTTTTAGAATTGCAAATTTACAATTCCCATGAAACGAGACCTATTATTTAGGTAGGAAATGTTAATTCTCACATATCTTGTATACATGATAAATGCTAATGTCATACTACTTAAATTCAAGTATTCTTATTTTAGATTCTCAAAAAAAAAAAAAAAAAGAGTATTCTTATTTTATTTCTAAAAACTGATTACATAGAGTAAATTTTTGAAAAAAATATTTATTTTCCCCCAAATTAGATGTTTATTAGTAATATTCAAGGTTTTTTTTTTTTTTTTCAAAATCTTTACAATGGTTGAATTATTAATTTTTAGATTACTAAAATAATAATACGTATAGGATAATTTTAAACACAATTTATATTTTAAAACATATTTTTATCTAACATGAGGTGAATATATTTTTATGTCAATTGTCAACCCTAAAAAATTTTAGCTATGAGTTTAAACTCTTTTTTTCATTTTTTTTGGGGGGGGGGGGGGGGGGGGGGGGGGGGGTGTTGTAAAACTGAGTTTAAACTCTTTTAGAATTTATAATTCTATATATCACAAAAACTGTTCGCAATCCAACTTGGTACCCTTATATGAAGGCTAATGTATTCCAAATATTAGCTCTATTCCTCTTATATGTGATCCTTCAATCTTGGAAAATATGGGAAAAAAATTAAAAAAAAAAAAAAACAAATGAAAAAGGAAGAACATCAGATCCTAGAGTAATCCTAGAGTAGGGCCCATCTGTTTTTTTTTTTGGGGGGAGGGGGGGGGGGAGTGTGTGTTTTGGCTGATGAAATTTGCCAATTTATTTTATTATTCAGCTTATTTTTACTACTATTTATAGGTCTTATTACCATTTTTGGTACTATTTATGAGTCTTACGGTACTATTTTAGCTAACTTTTACCTTTATTTATAATACTTTCAGCAAAAAATTTTCAGTTTCAGTAAAATAAATGAATCTCAAACAAATCCTAAATATAACCCATTTATTATGCTCATGCAAAATCAACCATGTACATCTTTTGGCATTAAGGGCCTTCTAACATTTGTCATTACAAACACGCACGTATCCACGCCACAAATGTGAAGATCATCAATTTCTCGTTCATTGCTTATTGTTTCTATACTTTATAGTCCAGTCTTAACTTGTTTCTAGTTTTTAAAATTCTGTATAAGTTTTAGTTCACCCCAAATCTCCCACATTCTGCTCCCAAAAATAAATAAATAAATGAAGTCACTGAAATCTTCCTAATGAATTGCAGTTGAGTGTTAACTTAAAATCAGAAATCCCATGGCACTAGAAGCAGAGACGGACCGGACCTTAACCTTGGGAATTTTGGAAAAAAAAAAAATGCTTAGCATGTGTATACACAAAAAGAAATTTACAATTTGCTCCGCAATTTGGTCTATACTAACTTTATTTATTTATTTATACTTTGCGCCCCCCCCCCCCCCCCCCCCCCCCCCCCCCCCCCCCATCCTGTTCCGCCCTTGACTATATAATATAACATTATATAGTAGAACATTATCCATTTTTTAGGTCATTGGGCTATAAAATAGAAGGTAAGCCCTTCCTATACTACAAACCCCTTCCCACCTACATATTAAGGGTCCACTCTCTTTTTTTACTTTTTTTGAGGAAAAGGGGTCCAGTCTCTTTAAGACCTCTAGCTCCCTAGGACGTGTGAAAAGTCCAAACAGACAAGAGCAAATATGACCCTTTGGGTTGAGCAACTGCCAAGCTTCTTTAGGAGTCTCAAGGTCCAGCCTACATTTGAAATCTAAGTCACATATTTAATATTCGATGTGTATCAAGGCTTGGACCTTGATTGTCCTACAATGGCATTCCACCATGAGCTAGTCTTAAACTCTTAATGAATAAGCCCCACTATTTGTTATTGGACTGGGATTCTTCCCAGTCCATTAGTCGGATGACAGCTCAGTTGGGTATGTTTAGACTCTTATGTGCCTTTCATTTTAATTTATTTTAAAATTTTATTATTTTTATTATTAGGAGGTGGGTAAATAGGTAAAAATGAGTTAGATTAATATTATTTAATTACAGTAGAAAAAGTCTTGAGTTTCTATTGGAATGTTATGTTTATCTTGTAAAGTCATTTATTTATATTAGGAGTAAGTAGGTAACAATTCGTGCTAGAGGGTTATGTCAAAGTGAGGATATTCAAAGTATCTCAACCCTAACACAACTCATTTCAACATGTTTAATAGACAACCTAAGAAGATAAAGAGCAAAAAATAGTTTCTTTTTCTCTCTCTCGTTGTTTTGGGTAAAGGGTTAGGGATTTTAGGTTTTTGATGAAAAAAATTATCAATATAACCAATAAAATTATCTTAATTACTCCATTATATTTGGAATTCAAATTTATATTAGATAAAAATGATGTTTATTTATATTAATCAAACCATTTTGGGTTGAGTAGGTCAACCTAGAATCAACCCATTTTGACATGAACCCATTTACACTAAATACAAACCCGCAAAAAAATCGTGTTGTGTTTGTATTGTGTTCATGGGTCATACATATACTGTCACCCCTAATTTATATAGCTTGATATTCAATAATAAAGTAAATTGTAAAATCTTTTTATTGAATGAAATTTTACTTTGCACTTTAAAAATATGACTCATTTGAAGTAGTCCATAATATTAAATTAGAGGCTTTGATTCCCTCGTAACTAGTAACAACCAACATAAAAATATGCATATAACAAACTCTTTAATAACACGCAACAAATAAAAAGATATATGACTAGTGGCAGAATCAACCTCGGTAAAAGTAATATGAATGGTATTACCTTTTCTCCATTACTCCCATCCAAATATAAAATATAAGGCTTTTAATCCTTACTGAATCAAAACATCATAGACATATCACAAATGGGCCAATTTGGAGGCGGTCAAATGAACAACATGCTAGTTTATAATACCACACATTTTATCACAATTTGCTTGAATGTTTAATTGGTGGTTAGCTTACATCATTTAAGCATAGGACCACCATTTAAAGCACTCTAATCTTATAGGACCATAACTATTTTTGTTACAACTTTGATGTAGCTAACTGTGAATTTGTGAGTGATTACTTATCACTTTCACATGAACTCATTATATTTTCTCCACTATTAAATCAAAATTGAGCCATTTTCTTTACTTAGAGCATTAGCAATCGGGATGCAAAAAAAAAGTCCTATTTTGCATCCTTACACACCGCTTTATCTATTTTACCAACCCATTTTACAACTCACCCTACATCTCAGTTTCTATTTTTACATACAATTCATTAAATAATATAAACTACACAATCAAATAATATAAAAAAAAAAATTTCTCTCTCTTCTCTTCTATCTCTCTTTCCTCTCTCTTTCTATTTGTCTCTCTCTCTAGTAAACCCATGCAACCCACCTTCCACCAAAACTCAACCACAAACACCAATTCTTCACAACAGCCACCACCAGCACAACAATCAAAACCAAGTAACCAATCACCACCAGTACAACAATCAAAACCAACCACCACCACCATAGTCAATACCCATCCCAAAATTAAACCCCATAGAAAAAAAAAAAAAAAAAACAGTAGCCACCATCCCTACAGCACACCACCACCACCACTTGGAATCCATCACCACCACCATAAAAAAACTACCAAAATCACAGAGAGGGAGAGAGACAAGACATAGAGACCCTGCCAAACCCACCACCCATAGCCACTACAAAACCCACAACAACCACCAACCAACCCACCATTGAAACCTACCATCACCAAAACTCACCATCATTGAGACCCACCATCACCAAGACCCATCATAGTGACCCACCAACAAAACTCAGCCATCAATTCAACTCCACCACTGAAACCCAACCCCATAACCACCGAATTGCCATCCTAAAATCCAGCTACCATTGAAACCCACCATCACCAAACCCACCAACAGCAAAACCCACCATCACCAAGACCCACCACCAAAACTCACTCATTGATTTAACTCCACCACCGAAACCAACCCAGCAACCACCAAATCTCCACCCCTGAAACCCAGCTACCATCAATTTGATCCAACCAAAAATGTGTTAACAAGAAAGATAGATTAGGGAGAAACAAAGAGAATAGAAAGAAAATGGAGAAGAGAGAAATAGAGAGAGCAGAGGGAGAGACGGATAAGAGTGAAATAGAGAGAAGAGGGAGACATGGTGAAATAGAGAGAAGAGGGAGACATGGTTGATGATACTCCAGACTCGTCCATGATGGGTCGTCCAGAGAAATTTGACTCCTGGGTACTCTGCCAACGAATTGGTGACACGTGTCATGATTTTATTCGTAGGAAACCACGTCGATTTGCCTAACCGAGGAATGTGCCACGTGTCCCCTATTCATTTGTTTGTGTCGTTTCAGATGTCAGGGCCCATTGCCTATAAATAGTTGATTTCCATCGCTACCCTCCTCATTTCTGAAATTTCCCTCTTCAATTACTCTCGTCTTAGATCCTCGTCTAGAAGTATCCTGCGTCCATAAGTTTCCCTCGTCTTAGATCCAGGTATATTCCTATCTTCGTCCCTAGTTTTCTTTTAAACTTTCCATAAAAAATGTCAATTGTTCTTTCCTCGTCTAGCGATAGTGTAGATAAGGCCATAGACGAGTATACTGACCGTAGTAGCTTTAGTGGGTCTAGTGATAGCAACAGTAGTAGTAGTAGTAGTAGTAGTAGTAGTGAGGGAAACACTACGGACGAGTATATATCTGGTGTCCCTGGGGTTCCTTTAGAGGTTCTCCAGGAAAGGCTCAAGACGAGGTTTGAGTCCGGATCACAGGCCGGAACTAGTGCCCCCTCGTCCACAGTTCAGGACGAGGATGAGGAAGTTGTATATAGTTATGCCATAGGTATAGATTCAAAGACAGATGATAGGAAAATTGAATTACTTAAAACATGGTACCAAATCCCAGACGAGCTTAACCCTAGATTAGCCGTCCGTGGAGAATGGTGTTGTCAACCTTGCTTTGGGATAGGTGTTTATGAGGCTTACCTTTTGGGAGTACTTAGACTACCTCTAAATAGTTTTGCTAGGGAGTTATTGTCTAGGTTAGGGTTAGGAGTTTGTCAGTTTAATCCTAACGCATGGAGGTTGGTTGTCTCCATGCAAGTTTTGTGGAGGGAGGTGTTTGAGGGGAACCGTCCTCTTACTGTGGACGAGTTCCTCTTTTGTTACAAGCCCTTCGAGATTAATCAGTCCCTTGGCTTTTACCAATTTATAGCCAGGGGAAAAGATTATAGACTAATTAAATCCTTAGTCACCTCAGATAGGAACGGGAAGACGGAGTTCTTCTTTGTCTCAGGTTTCTGGGCTGGACGCCCCATTGAGGTTGACAGGGACCCATTTCCTCCATACACTGGGGAATTGGGGAACCTTCGTCCTGAAGGTATGTTCGTCTCAACCCTATTTAGTTTTTTAATTTTTTCTGTAATTTAAAAATTCTAACTCTTGTTTCCTCGTCTGTCTTTTGTTTCAGGTGCCAGACGACCTCACTTGGATAGGTTTTACATTGAACGCATCCAGAAGGCTCGTCTGTACACTGACAGGACGTTCCATTCACTAGTAAGCCTCCAACGTCTTGCTACTTGGGGCTTAGGTCCTATACCTTCTGCTGAAGCCCTTGCACACGAGATCACTACCCGTAGACGTAAGTTATTTTTATTTGTTATTCCTCTCCCATTTTATTATTATTATTATTATTATTATATATATATATATATATATATATTTTTTTTTTTTTTTAAACTGTCGTCTTTCCTTTTAGGAATAGCGACGATGAAGGAGAATAAGGGCAAGGAGGTTGTGGACGAGGGAGCCAAGTCTCAACCTCGTCCTCCCACAGGAGAGAAAAGAAAAAACATCTCTTCGAGGGTGGACTTGGGTGACCTCCCAAGTAGACGCGGAAGGGATAAGAAGCACAAGTCCTCAAAACCTCAAGGCGTCAAATCTCCTCCTGCCTCTAGTCTGGAGTCCCCAATACAGATTCTTGCTCTTGATCCTGAGCCTAAAGATCCTCCGTCCAGGAAGATCTCGTCTATGGTCCATGCACCTACATCGTCTACTGCTCGCAAGGAAGTTCCTCAGCACCTCTTAGGAATGAGGACTTGGCTTGGGAGAGATTCTCAACGGCAGTGACGGACGAGGACGTGGGTGCCTGTTACAACATGTCCTTGAAGGATTTTGAGCACTCTGGTGTTCATGATCTCTTCAAAGTAAGTTTTTAAGTTTTTTATTTTTTATTTTTTATTTTTTTTTATTATTATATATATATATATATATATATATATATATATATATATATATATATATATATATATATATATGTCTCGTCTTTGATTTATGACACTGACATGTACTTAAATTTCAATGTACAGGCCATGTCTAAGTTCATTGCTGCGTCCAGGCAAGCCACTGAATTGGACAAGACGAGGCTGCTTCTGGAGAACAGGATAAAAGAGGTGAAGGAGGAGAGCAAGGTGTGGGCTGAAGTGGCTGCTAAGGCCAGGGAAGAGGCTAAAGGGCTTAGGAACCTCAATGAAGAGCTCAAGATGGATGTCCTTGAAAAGGATACTCGTCTTGACCATCTTCAGAAGAAGAACAACGAGCTGAGCGCCCTTCTCGAAAAGGCAAAGGAGGACGTAGTTGCAAAGTTCCAAACGTCCAAGCAGTTTACTGATCTGCTGGACAAGAACTATGCAGCTGGGTTCGAGGACTTCAGGCTGGACGCTGCGGAGAACTTTCCCAACCTTGATTTTAGTACCATAAAGCTCAATCTTGGCGCTGCTACTAGCTCTCTCCTCCAAACAAGCTCAGAGGACGTCAATATTAAGGACGATGCTAGCACCCTTCCTCCTCCTGCAGATGCCAAGGACGATACTCCTCACGTGTGAAGACTTTATTTTGGTTTTTTTTTTTTTTTTTTATTATTATTTTTTTTAATTTTAAGGAAATGTAATTTGAGTACATTTGTCTCATCCAGGGTTTTAGGACGAGACTTTGAACAAATTCAGGGTGTTTGGACATTTAGTAGTCCGCCCTTAAATAATTTGATCAACTTTTTATAATGTTTGTGTGAACGAGAATTTTTCTTATCAAAATATAAGTTCATGCTCGTCCATAGGAGTAATTTTTATTAGAAAACACGCTCTCATCACTCTATAGTTTCAACTCGTCTTTGAAAAACCATGATGAAAGTGATTCTTCATTACTCGTCTTTAAACTTGTTGACTTTCATCATTAACACCTTTGCCTCGTCCATATGTTGGATTGTTTTGGTGTTGATAAATTTATTCTGCGTTTCCTCGTCCATGTGCTGGACGAGTCTTTTCGACAAGTTTAAACTCGTATCCATTTTCTCGTCCATGTGTTGGATGTATTGAATATTTGTTTGTCCTTATATTGGACGTGGAATATTTACTTGTCCATGGGTTGGACGTGCTCAAATCCTTGTTTAATTGTCCAAGGTTTTTACCTCGTCTTTTATTTGGACGAGTTTGCCTTGTTATGAAGAGCATACCGGCGTTTCATCTTCGTCGTCTAGAGAATTTTCTTGTCCATGGACTTTGGCCCTTCTTTTCTTTTTTTGTTAACTGGTGGACTTGAACAAAAATTTGAACAAAAGTAATATGGAGATTACGGATTCACACAACACTATGTACATAACATAAATATTGTTTACAGATGGGGCACATACTCATGAGTTAGTGCCTTATAAAAAGCTAAGTACATACAAGCAAATCCACCATCTTGTCCATAATCACACCGTAATAACAATAAAATAACACTATAGAATACACTGCAAATACATATATAAACCTTCTCATATACGCTCGTCCAGGAGAACCTTCGTTTAGGCTGGCATTCTTTTGATAATACCTTCTCAGGTGTTCAACATTCCATGTATACTCTAATTTCCTCCCGTCCAGGGCTTCCAAGTAGTAGGACTCTTGCCTCTTGCAGTTGATAATTCTGTAAGGTCCTTCCCAATTGGGCCCCAATTTCCCATGAGCTGGGTTCTTGGTTGCCAAAGAAAATTTCTTCAAAACGAGGTCTCCAATGTTGAATCGCCTTGGCTTAACCATCACATCATGTTGCCTAGCCATGAGATTTTTGTACCTTGCCGTTCTTTTCTCTGCGTTTGTCCTTACCTCGTCTATGAGATCGAGGTTCAAACGAAGTTGTTCCTCATTATCCTTGTCCTGATACATCGTCACCCTATGGTTGGCCATATGTACATCTGCAGGTATAACTGCCTCGCTCCCATACGCCAGCTTGAAAGGGGTTTCCCCCGTGGGGGTTCTGACAGTCGTTCTGTATGCCCATAATACACCCGGCAGTTCATCCGGCCATACTCCCTTTGCCCCTTCAAGACGAGTCTTGATGATTTTTAACAAGGATTGGTTTGCAACTTCTGCTTGACCATTTGCTTGAGGATGGGCTAGTGAAGAGTAATGATTTTGAATTCCAAAGTGTTCACAAAAATCCCTGAAGAGTGAATTGTCAAATTGTCATCCATTGTCGGACACTAACACTCGGGGCACTCCAAACCTGCACAGAATACTTTTCCAGACGAAGTTTTTCACATTCTGTTGTGTGATGCCCGCTAGGGGTTCGACTTCCAACCCACTTAGTGAAATAGTCTATCCCTACCACCAAGAACTTCATCTGCCTGGTTCCAACTGGAAAAGGACCCAAGATATCTAGACCCCATTGAGCAAATGGCCATGGGGCCATCATGGGGGTGAGGTACTCCGACGGCTGTCTGGGGATATTACTGAACCGCTGACACTGATCACAAACTTTGACATAAGCTTTAGCATCTGCCTGAATGGTTGGCCAGTAATATCCTGCACGGACGACCTTATGTATAAGTGATCTGGCTCCTGAGTGGTTTCCGCAAGCTTCTTCATGGACTTCCCTCAACACATAGTTGGTCTCATCTGGTTACAAACATCTAAGATAAGGTTATGAAAAACCTCTTTTATATAGTATGTCATTCAGAAGGATATATCTGGCTGACCGAACTCTAAGTTTCCTGGCCTCGTCCTTCCCTTCCGGTAGAGTTCCGTCCTTCAAATATGATATGATCGGGGTCATCCAACTTCCTTCATTCTATACCTTCAGTACGTCAGGGATGTCTATACTTGTAAGATATTGGACTTCATTAAACTCGTCCAAAGGCTGATATGCTAAGGCTTCCTTTGCTAATGCATCTGCGTCCATGTTTTCCTCCCTCGGGATTTGAACAAAGTTAGCTTCTTTGAATTTTTTCACTAACTGCAGTACTTTCTCAAGATATTTCTTCATTCGTTCTTCCTTGGCTTCACACGTCCCATTTACCTGACCCATGACTAACTGCGAATCTCCCAGAATGAGTACTGATTCAGCTTCTATGGACTTAGCCAATTCCAATCCTTTTAGAAGGGCTTCATACTCAACTTCATTATTGGTTACTTGATATTGCAAGCGTACCTTGTACGTCAACTTATCTCCCTCAGGGGACTACAACACAACTTTTATCCCTCCTGCATGCTGTGTAGACGAGCCATCCACGTGAATGATCCATTTTTTGTCTTCCATTACTTCCGACTGATTATGACTTGGAGTAAACTCTGCGATAAAATCTGCTAAAGCCTGAGCTTTTATTGCGTGCCTTGGCAGGTACTTGATATCAAACTCACTGAGCTCGACTGCCCACTGGATCAATCGTCCCGCAGCTTCTAACTTATTCGTTGCTTTCTTCAGCGGGTGGTCCGTCATGACGTTGATAATGTGAGCTTGGAAGTAGTGCCTCAGTTTCCTAGATGCTGTGATCAAGGCAAAAGCCAACTTCTCTATTTGTGCGTATCGTGCTTCCGCTCCTCTAAGTGCTCGACTAAATAGATCGGTTTCTGCACTCTTCCTTCTTCTCTGATCAATGCCGAACTTACAGCATGCGGGGTAACAGCCAAATACAGATACAACTCTTCTCCTAATACGGATGGGCTTAACAATGGGGCAGATGTAAGGTATGCTTTCAGGTCTTCGAAGGCTCTCTGACAGTCGTCCGTCCATTTAAATGCTTTTCTAAGAATTCTGAAAAATGGTAAACATTTATCAGTGGCTTTGGAAACAAACCTGTTAAGGGCTGCAACTCGTCCGGTGAGTGACTGGACTTCTTTAACATTTTACGGAGGCTTCATATCCAGTATTGCTCGGATTTTATCAGGATTAGCTTCGATTCCTCTGTGTGAAACCATAAAGCCCAGAAACTTTCCCGATGACACTCCGAAAGCACACTTGTTGGGATTTAACTTCATGTTGTACTACCGGAGTGTATCAAATGTTTCCTGTAGGTCGTCCAGATGAATTCCCTCGTCCTGACTTTTCACCAGCATGTCGTCTACATAGACTTCCACATTCCGCCCAATCTGCGGACGAAACATGTGGTTGACCAACCTTTGATACGTTGGCCCTGCATTCTTCAGCCCAAAAGGCATCACCTTATAACAAAATAAGCCTTGACTAGTAACGAATGATGTTTTCTCTTGATCCGTCTCGTTCATCCTTATCTGATTATATCTGGAAAAGGCGTCCATAAAGCTAAGTAGCCTATGACCCGCTGTAGAATCCACCAACTGGTCAATGCGGGGCAATGGATAACTGTCTTTAGGGCAAGCCTTGTTCAAATCGGTGAAATCCACACACATTCTCTATTTCCCATTTGCCTTTTTGACCATTACTAAATTAGCCAGCCAGTCTGGATAATAAACTTCCCGAATAAACTTCGCTAGTGTCAACTTCTGTACTTCTTCTTTAATAGCATTGTCTCTCTCCGGAGCAAATACCCTCTTTTTCTGTCGCACAGGCTTGAAGGAAGGATGTACATTCAGACGGTGAGTAATAACACTCGGGTCTATGCCTGGCATGTCCTCATGACTCCAGGCGAACACATTAATATTTTTTCTTAGGAAACAAATGAGACCCTTCTTAATCTCTCCTTCCAAATCTGCCTCTATTCTAGTACTTTTTCCCGGATCATCCTCGTCCAGAGGAATCTCTTCCAAGGCTTTTGTGGGCTCTGCCACAATTCTTCTTTCCTCTATATTCATCGCCTGAGTCTGCTCGTCCATAGCTAGCATGGCTAAATAGCACTTTCTAGCGGCCAACTGATCTCCTTGGACCTCTCTTACCCCATGCTCAGTAGGAAACTTAACTGACAAATGGTAAGTGGATGTGACTGCCTTCCAACTATTTAAGGTCGGCCTCCCAATTATAGCATTGTAGGAGGATGAACAATCAACTACAAGGAAGTTCACATTTCTCGTTACTTGTTGCGGATACGCCCCCACTACCACAGGTAAGGAGATAGTACCGATATGCTGCACTTTTATTCCACCAAAACCAACCAAGGGTGAATACACCGGACGAAGCTGCTCCCGTCCGAGGTTCATTTGTTGAAAGGCAGGATAATACAAGATGTCTACCAAACTCCCATTATCTACCAACACCCTTCTAGTTGAATAATCAGCGATGAGCAAAGTGATAACGATGGCATCGTCATGAGGATGATGTATCCTTGAGGCATCCTCGTCCGTAAAAGTGATGGCCTGCACGTCTGGAGTCCTCGTCTTGGGAGATCGACCTGAAAGTTGGATGTTCTGTACTACCTTCAGGTATGTCTTTTTTGACCTGGACGACTGACTTGTTCCCCCAAAAATCATTCTGATTTCTCCAAGCGGAGGTCGTGACGACTCCTCTACCTGCGTCTTCAGCTTCTCATCCTTGTAGTCTCGTCCAAGGAAATTCCTCAATTTTCCTTGTCTAATGAGATTCTCAATTTGCTGCTTAAGATCAAAACATTCATCGGTGTCATGCCCATGATCTCTATGGAAGCGACAATACTTATTCCGATTGCGCTTAATGGGACGTTTAATGGCGTGTACTGCTGATTTCGCGCTGAAGGGCCTGCTTTCTTATTGTCTCGTTCTTTCTTATCTTCTACACGTCCCTTTTTTGGGCGAGGTCCTTGGTCAGTGTTGCGTACAGGATTCGTGTCCATTCTTTCAGCTCTCTTTCTCTTCTTGGCTATGATCGCGTCTTCTGCATTCATGAAATTCTGAGCCGAATGGACGAGTTCTGCCATGGACTGGGGCTCTTTTTCGTAAAGCTTGTGGATGAAAAGATCGGAATTAACGCCATTGTGGAATGCCACTAGCAGTAACTTATCATCCACTTCATCCACTGTCAGAGCTTCTCGGTTGAAGCGAGTGATGAAGGACCGTAGACTTTCATTTTCTCCTTGTTCTATGGTCAACAGGCTGGACGAGGAACGTTTATGCCTTTGTCCCCCAATAAAGTTGTTAACAAACAACTTGCTCAACTCTTCAAAGGAACTTACTGAATTGGGGGGTATCTTACTAAACCACACTCGCGCAGGCCCCTTGAGGGTGGTTGGAAAGGCTCTACACATTATCTCGTCCGGAACCCCTTGGAGGTGCATCGTAGTCTTGAAAGTGGCGATGTGGTCGAAGGGGTCACGCGTCCCATCATATGAATCTAAGGAAGGCATCTTGAACTTTGGAGGGAGAGGGTGACCGTTGATGAGGGCAGTGAAAGGGGAGTCAGTCCTATGAACTAAGTCCTCCACTGGATTTGCCCTTCTCATATTCTTTCTTATCTCATCCATGACCCTTCTCATCTGGTCCATCTCCTTTTCCAGATGCGGTACCCTTCGCGAAGTGGTACCCCTTGACTGGCTCTCAGGTTCAGCGTTCATTGTGTTTTCTTGACTCTTGGTAAGCCCTTCGGCATTTTCGTCGCGATGCTGTCTCCTTGAGTTAAGTTGTCTGGTCAGTTCCTAATTCTGACGGGTTAACTCCGCCATAGTGGCAGCCATGGACTGCACATGTTGGACAGAAGATGGTTGCATGGCGGGCGCCGATTGACGTTCGCGACGAGGATTGCTGGAAGCGTCCCTACTCTCTTGAGGGCCTGGACTGGTAACCCTTGATCTTGTTCAAACCATTTCAGCCCTTTGTCAGTGAAAGAAATTACAGAATTCAAAGAAAGTAAAACTCTAAAAATTCTATATTCCCCATAGACGGCGCCAACTGATGATGCTTCAATGATCGGTGGGCTGAACTATCTTCGACGTTATCAAAGGTCGCTAGTGAATCCTGAAAAAGAAGAATAAAGTCAAAGGAGACCGGTGGAGGCCGGCCAAGAATCCTCCTATGGCAAAGTTAGTATCTTTGTTGTTTTTTGTTAAGGAAAAATGAATGGTAGTTTTCTGAATAGTTACCTTCTTCGTAGATCAGTGCTTTTATAGCACATCCACGGAACAGTCGTCTCCCTTCATGTAAGTCAACGGTTTCGAAAGTTACCTTTAACTGTTTTTGATACCGTATCGTTTGGCCTTATTGATTTAACCGTCGTTGACAACGGTTTCCATCAATTTTGTCGATTACGGAGCGAGGTGTGATGCCCAGTATTTGAACAGTAACGTTGACTGTTCAGTTTGCTCAGGACGAGATTATGTCCAGGACGAGATTATCTCAAATCTCGTCCTACCTGTTTTGCTCAGGACGAGTTTTCCTCGTCTGGACTTTCACGGGCTGAAGTCAAGGATTAGGACGACCCATCATGGACGAGTCTAGAGTATCATCAGTTGATTGTTCTAGTATCATCAATGGTAAAAAGTGAAATAGAGAGAAGACAGAGAAAATGGAGAGTCAAACAAGAGAGAGAAGTGGGAGAGTTAATAAAATATTAATTTTAAGTTTTACATCCTGTGAACAGTGAGGTTGCATATATGCAGCCTTAGAGCATTAGCATTGGGGGGTGTAAAACACCCCCTCCCCCAATTGCTATTTTACCAAAACCCCCAACATTCGGGTATGTAAACTTTTTTTTTTTCCCTCCATCCTAGTTACAGTAGGTATGGTTATTTAGAACTTGTTGTATGTCGCTAGTATGTATAAGTAAAATAATATTGTTCTCTCTCCTTTATTGCTTCTCACTCTCTGACTCTCTCTTTTCTCATATTCTTTTTTTCTTTTCTCATTCTTCTCTAAGTCTTCACTCTCCTTCCCTCTTAGTCTTCTTTCTTCTCTATTCTCTCTCTCTCTCTCTCTCTCAACTTTTTGGCAATGGATTAGAGGGGTTGTAGATTGGGTCTTGCGATTTGGGTGGTGTGGGTTTGCTCATCGTGGGTTTAATGTGGGTGTGCTCACCATTTGCTGCCATGGTGTGCTCGCTATTTGCTGCCATGATGTGCTCGTCGTTTGCTGCAGTGGGTGTGCTCACTGTTTGTTGCCATGGGTTTGCTGTGGGTGTGCTTGTTGTGGTGTGCTCATTGTGGATTTGGGTTGCCATGGGTTTAGGTTGTGCTCACGGTGGTGGAGACCGTGGGTAGCTGCTTTTTTTTTTTTTTGTGTTGAATTTTGATGGTGGATTGTGAGTTTTTGTGGGTTGCAAGTAGTGGTGGTGGCATGTGTGTAGTGCAACGATGGTGGGCTAGTGCTGGTGGTAGAGACTATGGGTTGCTGATTTTTTTTTTTTTTTGGGTGTTGAATGTTGATGGTGGATTGTGAATTTTTGTTGGTTGCTGGTGGTGGTAGTATCAGGTGTGTAGTGTAGCGGTGGTGGGTTGGTAGTGGTGGTATTAGTAGATTTGTGGTGGTTTTTTTTTTTTTTTTTAGGACTTGTGGTGGTTCTTGTATAGAAAGAATGAGAGAGAAATAATAAATAAAAATAAAGAAATGATATATAGAAAAAAAAAGAATATTTAATTGAAGTGGTTAAAAAATAGAAACTGGGTTAGAAACTCGGATGCTAGTGCTCTTATTTTAGCAAGGATGGAAAAAATTTTGGATTTACAAACCCAAATGGAGCATGGTTTTAAAGGTGATTCGGATCATCTAGATTTCCTAGGGTACTCTACCAATAGATTTTCTTAAATCTTAACCACTCTTTTATGATTTAAAAGTTTAGATTTTGCTATGTTAGTATTCCACTAATAGTATTCTTAAAATAATAAAATAATATTACAAATAAAACAATTAAGAGTTTAGGAAGTAAAATAGCCACTAAAGGTTTTTACGCCTGCAATGCTAGTGCTCTAAACAGTGAAAGAATTAAAAAATATATATGTAAGGTCACAAATTGCAGCCCAAACCTAAAAGGAATAGGAAATAGGCCCAATAAGCTTAATACAATAAATTTGTAAGAGAATGGGTGAAAAAATTGGGCTGATAATGAGTTTTCTAACAGTTAATCAGGGTTCTAAGCCTGTCCGAGGAGGAATACGCATATAATCTGAAGTTGAATTTACGTCCGAGGAGTAAATTTTAGAATGGATAAACAATTTCGGATAGTATGTTCTTTCTAATGCTACAGTAAATCTTCTCCAATCTCTCCTGGTAGTATTTTCCGATCCCCTCCTTATGGAGGTCTTCCCCCATTATATAGTCCCCTCTGATCTATTTCCATCGTCCACTTGTCCTTCATCCAACCTTAGAACCACCTATCTATCCTGTTAAGTAGATTTTTATAGTCTTCTATGGGCGGTAGTAGTTGAAAGTACTGTTCAGATGTCTTCTCCACATTAATGCGGTCAGGAAAGCTGCTGTAGTGCATTTAATACGGTGGTGAAAGCTTTTCTCTTAGATATTTCTGTGTTCTTATCCCTTCCCTGTACATTTGAAGTCTATCTTCACTGCTGGAGCTTCTTGGAAGGTTGCCCAGGGTAAGATGAAGTTCACTTTACTGACATTCGTCAGGTCCGAGAGGGTCCGAGGAGGATGACCCTCTCGGACCAACACCCTTGGATATTTATCTACTCTACTACCTATTACGGGGCCTTTCCCCATACTTTCTTCTCATTGGACGCGTTATTATTAAAGAATAGGGTTTTAAGCCCAACGCAAAGACTCAAGTTTTGGCTCCCACAATATATATTATAAATTGCACCGGCAATAATGAGAAACAAGAAATGCCTAGTTTCATTAAAAAAAATAAAAGTGACTCCAAAAAGTAGTTTACAGTGCAAAGCGAAATGGGGATGTTGTCAATCAAATATGAAATATCGTCCACTCAAGGTTTTCTTTACGTATCAGTAGATCAATTTTTTGTCGTGTCCACAAATATTGTTTTGGGGGTCCTCCTCTTTGCATGTAGATGGAGGAAAGGAATATACTTCTATCTTGTATTATCTTGTAGTCAGCCATTGTGAATATATAATTTCCACATCAAGTTGAAGTTGAACCGCTTCTCTTCCACTGAAGTAGGGAAAATCAAATGCATGAGACTACGAGACATGTTAGTCTGATACATGGATTCAAGTTTGTTTGATGATAAAATCAAGAAATATTTTTTACTTAGGCTTTCAATTAATTATTCAACGACTTGGAAACCATCTTTGCCCTTTTCCTCCAATCCAGCCGGCTATCAATCTAACCCAATTAGAGCTAATTCCTCCTTTTAAAATGTAAAAAAATTATTCATCTACCCCTTTTCTGCTTTATATACTTGTTAATGAGTGGGATTTTTTTTTTCTTTTTTTGGTGACAATGAGTGGGATATTTTTAATAAATAATAATTCCTCGTGTCTTGTCTCTTGCCTCTATCGTTTGACCTCTATTGTTTGAACCATCTCGCAGTATATTACTGAGCTTAACTCTGGCTAAACTAAACTCTATAAACTCAATCTGGATATGAGTTTTCACTGATGACCTAAGCGGGGCTTAAATTAATCAAGGAACAAATAGAAAATATAATAAGACTCTATGCATGTATATTACTCTTTTTACAAAATTTTTACTTGCTGACTCCTCCTTCTATGTCATAAGCTAAAAATAATCACAATTGCCATCCTTTATCCAAAGATTCTCTCTCTAAAATTTCAGGCGAAAAATGAATAAAGGGTACCAGCACCTGAGTAAATCTGAACATAACTAAAATTTGTGAGAAACTCTTTGCCATATTTTTCAATCAAAACATTAATGCGTGTACGTGTGAGCCCTGAAAAGTGTAGACACCTCTGAAAAATATCCGAACAGAAATTGATGGAAGATAATTAAGGAAAAAAAAAAAAACCATAATATATAGACCTCGTATATATGATAGATTAAATAATTTTGGTACATAGTTTTTTTTTTTTTTTTTTTTGGTTTAAGTTTTTTGGTACATAGTTGCATATGTAGAATCGCACCATGTGTATCGTTCTCTATACATGTGTCAATTATTATTTACGCGCTACTTTGTTTGGCATAAAACACACCAAGGCCGGCTAGAACAACCGGCCAAAATAAAATCTCAATGTCCACGTCTGCCACGCGAATGTGACGATGACGAAACACTCCCTGTACTCCCATTCCCATAGAACAAATCCGACAAGTGATTCCCCAAATCATCAGGGGCAAATTTGACAAACGAGCCCAACCCGCCCCGATTCTTCTCATAGAAATTCCCGTACGAAGCACCAAGCTTCCTCGCCACCGAAACTTTAATCTCGTCTCTCAGTTTCGGGTCGGGCACGACCCACGAACTCTGTTTCTTATAAGCCTCTTCAAACGCCGCTCTAAATTTCTTATAACAGTCCCTGGCTTGGTCCGGCGAAATCTCAGCCGTTGGATCTTCCGGCAACGAAGATATCACTTTGCTCCATCCCATTCTCTCGTAATTGGAAGCGTACTGTTTCACCTTCAACTCATGCTTATTCACCCAATCATCATCAAGAAAAAGCTTCAAATTCGAACTGCGGACCTTAGCGACGATGTATTGGAGATTATTGGCTAAGAACAAATACGAGAGTGCCACGTCCTTGTATAGCTCGACTTTGCCGTCGAGTTTGCAGAGTAAAACCAAGACTAGCCACGCAAATCGTACGGAAACTGGGCTATCATCGAGCTCGCTTGGGCTACCGATATATGATTCAGGTAACGGAGTTTGTAGATTTAAAGGCCAGTCGGCGACTATATCGGCGAGTGCGCCACTGTAATCGGCGAGGAGAGAGATATAGTTCATCACGTAACGTGTTAATGGGTGGACCCCACCGCCTGGGACGGTAGCTTTTGATGGGTCTTTTTGAATGGCCGTTTCGAAATCCATTAACATTGTACGCACCGCATCGCCGAGTTTGATCAAGGAATTAATGGCCTGTGATCGGACGGTGGAGGTTGACTCGTACGAGAATATGGATTGGATTTCGGGCAAGAGTTCTGATATTGCTTCGTATAGGTCCAGTGTGCGAAACATTTTCTCGGGGGTTTTCTTGCACTTTGCCACGGTTTCCGGGAATCCAAACAGGCTTATTGCGGCCTCTTTGGAAATCTCAGAGAAGCAAGACTCTGTGATAGAATCTGAGGCTGAGAACACGTGGTCACAGAGAATTCTCTCGCCGTAAAAGAGTGTTTTCACGGCGACCTTCACTGCGTTCAACCAGGTTTTGATTTTCAACTCCACCATTTCCCAATCCATCTTTTGCAAGTGTGAGAGACTAATCTGCCTCTCAACGCCGAGATGATACAGCGACTCATCGACAATAGATTTCCGAATTATCTTGTAAATCTTGACGCACTCTCTTCCATAACCAGACGATATCATACAATCCGCAATGGCTTTCAAATCCGCCATCGCGATCATCGAAACTCGCTCCACATCGGAGATCGAGTCATCCAACTCCGTCCCGAATCGGAACTCGTCCTCCTCCGACTTATCGCTTTCCTCAAAATCCGAAGTGCTCGACCTCGCCGCCGAAGATCTCGACGAGCGAGCCGAAACCGATTCAGGGTCCAAGTTAGCCCTATTCACAGACAAAATCTGATAGAACTCCTTCTCCAACCTCTTCATAGCAAGTTGCATCAAATTCTGAGCCGCGATAATCTTTTCAGAGCTCGAGTTCTCGGTAACCAAGCGCTGCATAGCGGCCTGTAAGTCTCTAACAGAGTTCAAATACTGTATAGCCTCGTGAGGATCGGCGTGGAAAAGCGAGGTGACGTTTGCAAAGGAAGAAACGTTAGTAAAGTCCCATTTGGTAATAAGAGACTCAGCAATCTCAATGTTCTCGTCCATTAGAGACTCAGAGAAAGTGCGGCTAGGTGAAGCTGGTGGAATCATCGCTGTTCTAGAAGGTGAAGGTGAAGGTGAAGGTGAAGGTGATTTGAAAAACACGTTCCTCATTCCTTTACTTGGGCATTAACAAATATCACAAAAGCTTTTTGTTTTTCTTTCTTTGTTTTGTTGCAGAATGAGAATGAGAGAGAGAACTAATGTGAAGAAGTTGAAATTGTTTGTTTTGGTGGGGGGGGCAGTTATAGATTGAGAGAGAGAGAGAGAGGGGGTGACGTGGGGTGTTGGGCAAAAAAGGGCGAGGGGGTTAGGAAGTGGGTCCGGTGGAAACTGCGTGAAACGAAATGGTTGACGCTGTCCTGTCGGTCACTGGTGCGTATGTATGACTATTTTATGACTAATAGTCTAATAGTAATAGACTATACGCGGTTGTTGCCTTTTTTTGGCCGTTTCTTTTCGCCAAGTTGCTGTGCGAGTTGCCCTTTTTGCAGGGAGTTATTACTAGTATTTGACTAAATGAGTGAGATGTGATCGATCATAAATGTTTTGTGATTTTGCAAAGAAATGGTGGCTTAAGTCAAAAGGGAAGAAGATGTTTGGAAGAAAGTAGGTGGATTTTGTTGTTCAATTTTTCATATAAGTAATTAGTAACATCTTCCTTCACTTATTTCTTTTCTTTTCTTTCTTCTTTTCTACCAGTTGTAGACATTAATGAATGGGATTGAGTATTTGACTTAAATCTATAAATGTATGTTAAATGAAAAGTAGATGGTGGTTGCGGTGGTAGTGAAAGTGGAGGTGAGCAAGGGTGGTAAATGGACGGATTTAGTCATAAATTGTTTGGATGTGTAATTATCCATTTATTAATTTATGACCTGTTTATATATAAATTAATTATTCATTACCAATCAAATCCATTTAATTAGTAACCCACCCATTTAACTCATTATAAAATTCATATTCAGCAATTCAACAAGAAATTCTCTTACTTGTGAAAAATTTTCACACCCAAACCCTGCAAATCTTTTTTTTTTTTTTTTTTCAGCAAAACTAATTCACCTTTCCCTCAAAACATAAGAACACTGAAACTAACTTGCAGATTTTCTTTTCTCCCAACTTTTCTTGGCAACCAAACAGAAGATAAGTAAAAAAAAATTAATTAATTAAATCATGAGAATTGAGGCATCATTCTCAAGTCTTTATCCACCTTGACCTAAAATGTACAAAATTGCAAATCACATAGATTTTTCAATCCAAAATAAATTCAAATTTCTCCAGAAAATATTTTCCCTCAAAACAAACTATGACCTAAAACAAGGAAAAATAGCAAATACACAAACGTCAAACTGAACCTAAGATAGCTATTTTCCCCTTTCTCATAACTTTTCTCGGCAACCAAACATAGGATTAGTAAAAAATTAAGGAAAATATAGAATAATTACAGATTGGTAAGATGTATTTTAGTGGATGAGATCCATGGTTTTGATTCCATGGAGTTTGAATCATAGCACATCGTCTTGGATCCCTCCAATGTTGCTTTTGACTCCATGAATCCAAATCATAGCCCCACGATTTTCCCCCAATTTTCGTTCTGTGATCTTCTTCTTTCTACGTGAGTGAGTGAGGTTTTATGGGTGTTTTACAAGGAAAAGTCAAAGAGGGAAAGGTGTTTAGATTTTGTCTAGTTTGGTAGCTAAGAAAATGCCCAGAAAATGGAGGAGAAATTTTTTACATTGGATAAAGGAAGAGGTGGCTATGTAGAAGGGGAGAACTCCATATATGGCTACTGTGATGTTTTATCGTTTGTTAGGGTTTTTGGCTTTTTGTTTTTTTAAGTATTAAACTTTAAATTTTAAATGGGTAATTGGGTACCCAGTGGTTTAACCATCAAAGCCCATTTAATTTAATAAGATATTAATTTAATAAGATGCAACTTGCGGAAAAAAAAAGAACATAAGTTGTGTGAGATTTAAGTTAGTTTAAAAATATTTAATGATAGACTTTTAGTTTTATTTTTAAGGCATAATTGTAAAACCCACCCTTTAAGTTTCACATGAATTCATTTCAGTCATCTAACTTTACTTTCGTTTAATTGAGTTCTTTAAATTTCAAATATGTTCAATTAAGGCTTCTGTCCAATTCTGTTAAGTTCTCACCATTAAAGTGACTATTTTTTTTTTCATTTTATTTTATTTTTTCAAATCTAAAATAAAAACATATATGGTTTCACAAATCTGCATAATGAAGAAACATGATTGGTAACTCAAACCAAGAAATGTCATTCTTCTTTACCTTCACCACCATTCTCTTTTGTATCTCCACTTCTTCCTTAACCCCACTTTATACTAAAACCTTAGTTCTCAACCCCTCACTACCCCACAAACTAGACCAAGGAGTTGGCATCCAACACTTTGAATTCCTCATACTCATAAGCCTCCCTCCCTCCCTCCCTCCCTCCCTCTCTTTTCTGTTGAATTTTGCAACTGGAATTTGATCAATTTGATGGTTTTGTGTGAGTGTGTGTGTGTGTGAAAGTTTTGACTAATGAACATATTTAAGATTAGTATGTTGTTGTATGTATTTTTCTTATTTTGAAGTTTCGGTCATTGGAATAAGCTTGTTGTTCTAGTTGTCAGTCAACGAATGTAAGATTCTATTATTTCTCCTATGGAGGAATTGCCTATTATTGACTTTTTTAAGGATACTACCAAGACTATAGAATCTATGTGAATCTAAAATGTGCCTTCATTGAAAGCCTGAGTAATTGAATATTTTTGCCATTGGGAACTCATTGATTGAAAGTTGCAGATGTTAAGTAAAGTAGATTCTTTGAATTCATGCCATGAGAGGTTTTGGGGGGGAGGGGGGGTGGGGGGGGGGGGGGGGGGGGCAGTGAGGGAGTTGATGAATAGAGTTTGGGTTTGAAGTGGGGCTAAGGAAGATCAACTAGATCTTTTCTTCATCTTCTTTTTTTTTTTAAAAATAGTTTAAATAATTTTTATTTTGGTATTTGAAATTTCAAAATTAGACATTTAACAGCAAGTAGTTAATGGAAGTGGATGGGAAGCCTTAATTGAAAAAATTTTGAAACATAGAGAACTCAATTGAACAAAAGTAAAATTAGAGGATTGAAATGAATTCAAGTGAAACTTAAAGGGTGGATTTTAAATTTTCTCCTTTATTTAAATTTAACAATTGTTAAATGTTATACCTTAATTTAAGAAAATATATCATAAAAAATAACATAAAATTAATTTACTAATTAGTTGTTCTTAACATTTTGATAATAGACTTTTAGTTTGAGTAGAAGTCAAAAAGTTGGTTTTCTTTTTTCTTTTTCTTTTTCTTTTTTAGAAAGAAAACATGGGTTGTTGTCAGGAATTTAAGTTTAGAATTTTTTATAATTGGCTTTTTATTTTGAATAAAATTTAAACTTGTTGAAGTTTAAATGTATAAAATTAATTTACTAATTAGTTGTTCTTAAAATATTGATAATAGACTTTTAGTTGGAGTCGAAGTAAAAATGTGGGTTTTTTTTTATTTATTTTTTTTAGAAAGAAAACGTGGTTTGTTGTATGTGATTTAAGTTTATAAATTTTTATAATAGACTTTTAGTTTGAATAGAATTTAAATTTGTTGTAATTTAAATGATAAAATTTTACCTAAATTAAACAGTTGACAAATATTATCCCTTAATTTGAGGAAATATATCATAACAAATAATATAAAATTAATTTACAAATTAGTTGTTCTTAAAATGTTAATAATAAACTTTTAGTTGGAGTAGAAGTTAAAAAGTTGGTTTTTTGTTTTTAGAAAGAAAACGTGGGCTGTTGTTTGAGATTTAAGTTTAGAATTTTTTACAATAGAATTTAATAAATTTATTGAAATATTTAAGTTTAAAAATTTTTTATAATAGACTTTCAGTTTGGATAGAATTTAAAAATTTTAAAGTCTAAATGTATAAAATTAATTTACTAATTAGGTATGTTCTTAAAATATTGAAAATAAACTTTTAGTTGTAATAGAAATCAAAACGTGGGCTTTTTAATTTTTAATTTTTTATTTATAATTAAAATAAAACGTAAGTTGTTGTTTGGGATTTAAGTTAAAATTTTTTTATAATTGACTTTTAGTTTAAATAGAATTTAAATTTGTTGAAATTTAAATGATAAAGTTTTACCTAAATTAAACATTTGTTAAATATTATCTTTTAATTTGAGGAAATATATCCTAATAAATAATACAAAATTAGTATATTAATTAGTGAATGTAATCACTTGGCAGTGCCATTATAGCTTCTAAGCCAAACTTTTGTTATATAGTATAATATATGATGATATTTAAAATGCATCAAGTTGACCAAGCAAAGTTATACAAGTCTATTTAATTAAAAGGACAAAATTTAAATACATTACCTTAGATGATGTTCATTAGGTTTTTATCTTAAGATTCAGTCATATGGCTACTTAAATAAAAAATACACTTTTATCCCATAAAAAGAAATCTACATGGCAAAATCTTAAGAGGGGAACTTAAGAAACAATACCTAAATATTGTACTTAAGTTTTTCCCTAATTAAAAAATACAATAGATAAATGGAAGGGAGATAAGTAAACTTTTATACTCTAATTCATGACATAAGCATTTCTCAAAAAATAAATAATAAATAATTCATGATATAAGCAAATGAGATAATTAAGGTTGGAATAGGCATCACTATCTTGCTGGTGAGATTAAAATAGGCCAGAACTTCATGTATTGTTGAACAAAATCCTTGATTATTGGCTGTATCTAAAAAGAACAAAATGCCATTATAAATTTGATTAAAACATGTCAAAGTATTGTTCATTCTTAATCCGTTAGATTTTAAAACATTGTTTCGGATATGATTATAACTTAAGTTAAGAAATCATATCAGTGCTTCTTGACTTGGCAATATTTGGACACAGACCTAATCTTTATTTTATTTTATTTTATTTTTTTGAGTCACAGACCTACTCTTTTCATCCTATAACATACTGACTTGTAAATTTTTTTTTTTTTTGGTCACCGACTTGTATCGTTAAATTTTAATTACACATGTATGCACTTGCTTTCTCTTTTTTGTTTTGAGAAATGCTATGTCCATAATATTTTCACAACAAATCCTAAGTGATAGGTTTTTATTGGTTGTTATGGATAGACAAAAAAGTAGTTTAAGTTGTGAATTCAAATTTAAATCAATAATAACTTATCACATGTGATTTCTTGTGAAAAATATTGTTAACGTAGCACTTCTTGTTTGTTTCTCGTACTATTTTGGTTTTCCAATTACCTCTATATAAAGTTTTGAATACAAGTATTAATTACCTTCTCATTTTATGGGTTTTCTAATTACTTCCCTGAACCCCCTTTTGTTTTCCTTAGCATGACTTCTTATTTTTCTATATAAAATTTCTTGAACTGAATAGTCATCAAAAACAATTTTATAAGTTCTCATTAATTTGTATTAGTCATACTATGAAAAGTTGAATTATATTGATAGAATACTTGGTGTGCGTTTGTTTGAGCTTTTTGAAGCCCAAAAAGCGCATAAATTAAAAAGCTAGCAATATTTTGCGTTTGGCTGGGTCCAAAACGCAACTTTTTAAAAAAAGTTGCGTTTTGGACTCAGGCAAAACCTTTGTCCAAAACGCGCTTCATTTATGGACCTCTGAGGTCCATAAATGAAAACCCGCAGCAGCGCGTTTTTGATTATTACCGTTGGCCAAGGCTTTTACCAAAATGTCCCTCATCTCACAGACACACAGACACAAACTCATTTCTCTCACACTGACCCTCATCCCTTTGCTCTTCACGCCGCACGCCTCCCAGCCTCGCTAGATTTCTGCGCTCTACTCCGTGGTAAGCTTCTTCCTCTTCTTCTTCTTTCTTTCTTCGTCTTCTTCAACGCGATTTTGATTTTTTTTTTTTTTTAATTTCTATCTAATCTGATCTGAGGAATACGTTTTGAAGGTAGAGATTTGCTACCAAAACACCAAGCAACACTGATCTGCTACCAAAAATCACCAGGTACCAACTGAAGCTTTTATTTTTATTAATTTTTTTTTTTACCGAGTGTGGGAAAAAAATTTTCAGATCTTGCATGCTTTTGTTTTCTTCAGCTTCAGCTCTCTTTGATTTGTTTTCTCGCAACCCAGAAATAGATTAATGGGTATTGTTTTTGTTGATTGGAATTTTAGTTGATTGGAATTAGTTTTTTTGTTTTCTCGGTAACAATGTTTTTGGTAGCTATGTTCTGTGAAAGGGAGGATAGGCGAATCTGAGCCTCCCTCCCCTCCCCCCTCCACCCCATTTTGATTTTTCCTAAAAATAGATTTAGTTTTTTTTTTTTTTTGGCTGATCTCGTATTTTTCTTTTATGGGTTTTTTTAAAACTAATTAGGATATGCTTGTTTTAGCTTCAATTCAATAATATATATATTTTTTGTTGTTGTGGAAAATGAAATCAATGGTATTGAAGTCTTTGAAGTCTTTACCGTTTTAGGAATTAAAGGCTGATTCGAAGTCCAAACACGCTCTTATAATGGATCTGATATGTACATACTGACTTATCTGATGGAAACAATGTTGCTGGGGAAATAGAATTTAATTGTACACTATTTGTGTTTTATTGGGTAATGCAACAAGGGGCTGAATTCAATTGAAAAACCTAATGAGCTGTACTTGAGTTGAATACAACATTTTTAGTTAACTTTTAGAGACTAGTAGACATTGATTTCTCTCACAGGAGTAAAGATGTTTGGGGTTTGCCAGGCTATAGAGTGTAGATTGTGCAGCAAGATCAAGGAGACCAAATAAAACCTTGAAGCAGTGGAATGAGGCTACATTTTGCAATATAAACTAGGAGAATTGTCATGGCGAATGTGTGTATTAGTTACGGCATGCAATGAGGAGAAAGGGTAAAGTAGTTGAGATGGCTTTGAAGGTAGATACAGAGAAAGGCATAATAAGATAAGGGATGGAGCTTTCTAAGAGATGTAATGGCTTTCAAATCCAAATGGATACATCAATGCATGTCTCTTTCTTTTTTAATTTTAATGTAATCAAATTGTAGACAAAAGCTACTGGTTTTTGTTGTTGTAAGAAGTGACTCCTTATGATTTTATTAGAGGTAAGAGATTAGGTATCAAATTGTAAAGATTTGGATAAGATAGAAGTAATAAAATCTGATTTTATAATTTGAATTAGTAGAAAATATACAAACTTTCAGATTAGATTGGTTAATTTTATAATTTTTTATTCATGATTAGTTTGGTTAATTTTATGGAGACTTGACATTAGATTAGATAATTTATATTGCATGCATTGTTCAAATATATGTGTATGGTTAGCATATGGTTTTTAGAAATTTGCTTGCAATATAGGTG
This sequence comes from Quercus agrifolia, assembly GCA_029955455.1. Taxonomy (NCBI): domain Eukaryota; kingdom Viridiplantae; phylum Streptophyta; class Magnoliopsida; order Fagales; family Fagaceae; genus Quercus; species Quercus agrifolia. The sequence goes on along the minus strand of JARQAD010000009.1, from coordinate 32,181,718 downwards.
AAGAAACTTGCTTCCAACTTGCTCCTCTTCCAACATCTCTTTTATTATTTGTGGTCTCCCTTCCTAGATGCTACATTAGTTGGTTAGGATTGTAGAGACAAAGTTTAATAAAGATTAATTTTTTTTGTTTGCTTGATATGGTTTTGCTAATATGCTTCAACCTCACTGGTTAACTTTATAGATGGGTAAAAACACCACTTCCAATCCCGAGGCAAAAATGGCTAGAGCATTATGGGATAATGATCCAAGCTGGACAACTACTTTTTGTAACCTTTGTGTGGAACAAATTCAAATCGGGAATAGATCAAGAGGTGCTGCCTTTAGTACTGAAGATTGGACTAATCTAGTGACCAAATTTTGTGATGAGACCGGTCAAAACTATGATAGGGATCAATTAAAAAGTAGGTGGGATGTATTAAAAGGTGATTGGAGAGTGTGGGAACAATTGAGGAATCTTGACACAGGTTTAGGTTGGGATGCAGTGAAGGGAACGATTCGTGCTACTGATGATTGGTGGAACCGGAAGTTAAAGGTGAGTTGAATATTTTATTAATATGTAGGTAGTTGGAGATAGTTTTTTTATATTATTGTTATATGACTGAAATTACAATTACATTTTGTAGGAATTACCCAAAGCTAGAAAATTTCGAGAGAAAGGACTACAGAATCTAGAACAACTGGAGATAATGTTTAGGGATGTTGTAGCAACTGGAGTAGCTGCATGGACCCCTTCTTCAAATACACTCCCTCCAACAATACCACAAGAGGGTGCTGGTGATTCAGATGCTAGTTCCGAATTTAAGGATGATCAATGTGACATGCCTTTAGACATTGAAAGTTTGCAACAAGGACATACTAGTCAATCACATAGTTCAGGACAAAAGTGAACTAGTGAATCAATACCCTCACAGAAGAAAAAGAAGAAGATAGGAGGAGTTGCAATGTTGGACAATCGTATTAGTCAATTATTAACTGTATGTCAGAATAAGTCTGAAGGTACTTCTCGAGAGTCACCAAGTTCAATTGATAATGTAATGACGATTGTGAGAGCACTTCCTGGAGTGGATAGTAAGTTCGTGGTGAAAGCTTCTGTGATCTTACTAAAAAGGTCACGTAGGGAGATGTTCCTAACTTTCAAAGAGCCAGAGTCACAGCTGGAGTTGCTACAAGAAATGATTTGTTGGAACCAAAAGAAGTGACCAACCTTATGTGGTACTCTGTATTAGTTTAGGACTAATATTAACTCTATGTTGTATTAGTTATGTTGTATTAACTTTAAACTAAATTATGTGATATTTAGTATTTGTTTTAGACTAATATATGTGTAATGTAAACACATTTGAAGCAACGGTTACAGTGTTATGTACTTGATGTTTTTAATTGTGTTGGTATGCAACGTGTTACAGTGTTATGTACTTTGTTGATTATTATGTTGATTTATATTAAGTATTAGCAATGGTTGATTATTTGTTATTTTGTTGTGTAGACTAAACCAATATGGATGATTATAATGGTACTCGTGAGAACAATTTTATGGAACTATTAATGGATGGGGATTACAGAAATTACTGTGATTATCATGATGGTGGTGATTATAATAATGCTGACAATAATAATGATGGTGATAACAATAATGATGATGATGGTGATAACAATGATGATAATGATGGTGATAACAATGATGATAATGATGATGATGATGGTGAGAGTAGTGACAGTGATGATGATAGTGACAGTGATTCTGATGATGATGATAGTAACGACGATTCTGATGAGGAGTTTTACCAGCTTGTGGCAGTTACCTGTGAAGCCATAGTTACATATTTCAATAAGTACATTAATAAGACTCCTTGTTATGATTCTGAACAAACAGGGTGGGGTTGGGTGAGACGTTGTATGGAAGGTAATGATCAATTGTGTTACAACATGTTTAGAATGAAAAAGGAGGTGTTTCTTAATTTGTGTCAAGTTTTACAACGTGACTTTGGACTTCAACATTCAAGGAATATAAGGTTAGAAGAGTCAGTGGCAATCTGTTTACTGATACTTGGTCATGGAACATGTAATCGGATGGTTCAAGAAATATTTCAGCATTCGGGTGAAACCATAAGTAGACATTTTGAGAAGATGATCACTCTGTTGGGTGCTCCCTTTGCAGCTGCATATGTAAAACCTTCGGATCCAACTTTTAGTGAAGTTCCAACCAAAATACAAGACCATCCAATTTATTGGCCACATTTCAAAGTATGTATACTATTGTATATTTGAATAAGTGTTATTATCTATAAGATAATACAATGCATGTGAAACTGAAAACGATTAATGTTTTTATTAGGATTGCATCGGTGCGATTGATGGCACACATGTGACAGTGGTTGTACCTACTGAAAAGTCCATTCCATACTTTGGAAGAAAGGGATAGCCAACCCAAAATGTGATGGCTGCATGTGACTTTGATATGTTATTCACATTTGTTTTGCCTGGATGGGAAGGTGCAGCACATGACACTCACATTTTTCTTGATACTATTCGTAAACAGAGTAACAACTTTCCGCACCCACCACCAGGTTTGTAATTGGTTAATCAATTATTCATTATAATAACATATTGTATGAGTGTGTTAATACAATTGAATTTTTTTTTCTAGGGAAATATTATGTAGTTGATTCTGGATACCCAATGATGAAAGGCTATTTGGCACCATACAAGGGGATATCATACCATCTTCAAGACTTTCAAAGGAGAGGTGGAAGCCCTAGGACTAGACATGAAAAATTTAATCATGCTCACTCGTCTCTTCGATGTACGATTGAGCGCACTTTTGGTGTGTGGAAGAATAAATGGAGAATTATCAGACACATACCATCTTTTCCATTCCATATCCAAATACTTATTGTATCTGCTACTATGGCTCTTCATAATTTTGTTAGACTAAATGATAGGGATGATAGGAGCTTCATAAATGCCAATCGAGATTCAATTTCTAGAAGAGAACGTAATACTGAAGTAAATAGCAGTGATGAGCAGAACTCAGGATCTTTAACAGACCCTGCGATGGTTATTCTTCGTGATTCCATTGCTAATTCCATTTGGGGGGATAATAATTAGTAGTTGTCTTTTTATTTTATTTTATAATCTCATGTAGTACATTTTAAATTTGTGTTATTGGTATGTATTTTTTTTGTGCTGTACAATTTAAACTTGGATTATTGATATGTATTTTATATGTTTTTACATATTTATGTAGTACAATTTAAACTTGGATTATTGGTATATATTTTATCATCTTTTTACATTTTTATTTCGTGCTTCATGATGATAAAAATTATTTAGATTTAATTAATATTAATAAGAAGTCATTAATAGTAATAACAAATAATTATGACATTAAAAAAGAAAAATTTCTCAAAATTCAATTAAAATAATACCAATAATATATATTTATTATTATTATTATTATTATTATTATTATTATTATTATTATTTTTTAGTAAGTATATGAAATAGATGATTTAATAAGTATGAAATAAACTCACATCCACACAAAAAAAAATAAAAATGTATAAAATAAATTCCCTTATATATACATTGCCCTTTTTGGTCATTTACCCCTCAAAAAGCCACTTTTATAAGTGCTAACCAAACACTCAACTTTTTCATTATGCACTTTTTAACAGTTTTTACCAAACACTCAGCTTTTTGAAACTCCCTTTTTCATTATGCACTTTTAACAAAACTCCACTTTTTCATTATCCACTTTTTCAAAAAGCTGAACCAAACTCACCCCAAGGTCATATACCTCTATCGAGCTAACTTGATTAATTTCAGACGTAAGCTTATTGGAGTATACTTCTTTTTGTGCCGAATATATATACACGAGAATACGACCTTTAAGGGGAGAAAGTCTAAGCAAAGATGATTCATTTGGCAATGATTAACACACACTAACGGTATATATACAATATACCTTCGTTTTTAGGACTTTCGCTTTCTTATATTCCTTAATGCCTACGATACTATAAAGGCTCACCTCAATTGACGAGGTCCAATCAAATTTGTTACAATATTAATTATATCAATGTTTTTTTTTAGACTTTTTTTAGTTTTTATTCGATGAAAAAATACTACCATAATAATAGATTAGCTATCATAATTTTTCCTTTCAAGAATCATAATAGCACATTAATAAAATACTAAAGTATTTAAAATTAAGTTGTTGACCGATTCTAAATGGAGTTTCTTATGTGGACTGGCGCCAATGGCCCTTTGTTTAAAAGATAGAAAGAAATTTTTGTAATTTAATGTATAAGGCTGTCAGGCTCTACCTATCTTTTTTTTTTTCCTACCTATCTAGTATCATTTAATTCTTGCGGAGACTGAAAAAACTAAAACAGGACCAAGTCGCCGTGCAAGAGAGGAAAAATTTATTAATTCCTATTTGACTATTAAAAATTTCAACATAGCTGTAAATGAAGAGGTAGAATTTGGTGTCTAGGAGTAATTGTTTCTAACGCCAATATATATTAACCGTTGAGTATGTTTGATGAATTTCATTTATTTCCCTCCAATTTTTTTTTTTTTTTTTTAAATTCCATTAATAAAGTGTATATATAGATAACTTTAAGTAGTATAACATCACCCAATAACTTATTATTAAATTAATATTTTGAAAATCTCAACGTTAAATTACATGTTCTATATATTCTTAATTAACATGCATATCAGTTTTCATGCCAGTTGGATATTATTTAATTACAATTCAATTTATAAACTCATCTTTTATATAATACCACACCACCCAATAACTTATTATTAAATACATATTTTGAAAATCTCACAATTAGTTTACATGTTGTATATGTTCTTAATTAATATGCATGCCAATTTTCATGCCAATAAGATATTATTTACTATTTGATCCATAAACTTATCTTTTATGTATTATTTTAAGCTATAAAAACTCGAATTTAAAAAATTGATTGATTGATGACATGACTATTGATCTTTAATTTGATCATTTTGAAATTTTGCAATCACGAAAGAATACACGAAGATAATGTAATCAATAATAAATTTGTTAAAAGTTGCATCTAATTAAAAAAATGTTAAGTGGTGTAATATTCTTTAAAATTACATCAGATGTAACTTGAACTTGATCTTGTTTAAAGAATATAGAAAGCAAAAAATGAAGTGAGATAGAGAAAAAAGAAAAGAAAAGTAAAAGAACACAAGCTTGTTTAAAAACTATTTTAAGATAATAAAAGGAAAACTAATTAATATGATATTTTCAACAAAGTTACTTCCTATGTAGAAAGAGGGAACCGTTCAAACAAAATAATCAAACAAATACTTTTCTTTCTTCGACAATATAGTATAAATATACTTGTTTTAGTTTAGTGGACTTCTTTTCCTATAAAAGAAAAGGCATATAAGTTTACTTTTTCCTAGTCAAAGATACTCTTTTTTTTTTTGGGTCAATAAATACATACATTGTTTTTTGGTGTCGCACTGGTCATAATTCATATGTTGTGTTGCCCGTCGTTTGGAATTCTTCCAAGCCAAGAATGTGTTAGGGTATGTGCTCAATTATGTTATATTAACCACTCATTCTTCTCATCTTTATTCAATGTGGGACTTCACTCACACGTGTAACCCAACAATCTCCCCCTCACGTGTGAGTCTCTGCCTCTCTGTGGGCTTCAAGACCTCTCTATGGGCCATGAACAAGTCCTACTCACTCCCCCTTGCCTAATGGGCTTTTCACTTCATCAATGCATCATCCATGGGTCTCTCGTACGCCATCCATGGGAACCACGTGTCAACCCCGCACGCACATCCATGGGAACCCCGCACGTCTATGCCGATGGGAACCTCGCACCACACCATTATTTAGCACCATTAGCAATATTCCTTTGTTGGGCTTTTCTTTTCTTTCTTTTTTCTCCAGGATCTTTGTGTGTGGGCCATTTAGGCTTTCTCTGTCCCCGCTGGATAGGGACCATGAACACATCACCACCTTCGCCGCACACCACCATGGGCTCTGATACCACTTGTTGGGGAAATAAACACTTTGGGGAGCTTCCTTGAGTAATTAATATAACATATAGAGACACACTTTAACCCAAAAGGCCTAAGCCCAATCGGTATGTGCTCAATTATGTTATATTAATCACTCATTCTTCTCATTTTTATTCAATGTGGGACTTCACTCACACGTGTAACCCAACAATCTCCCCCTCACGTGTGAGTTTCTGCCTCTCTGTGGGCTTCAAGATTCCAACCTGTGAGAAACAAAACAAATAGAGAAAACACACGTCAAAGAAAACAATCACACGCACAAGACAATATTTACGTGGTTCGACAATTTGCCTACGTTCACGGAGTTGCAGGGATTTCACTATTATCAGGGGATACAATAGTGCACAAGAACACTCTCAAGAAACCCAATTCCCAATACACCCTAATTCTCTTTCACCCACAAGACAAGAAAACACTATTCTTTCTTCTTATGCGGCTGCTAGGTTATTAAGAATTATCTCTAATTCTCACTGCTTACCAAGTATCACAAACCTAATATATATATATATATATATATATGTAGGTCGGCTTGTACTAGGAATTATAATCCTAGTTGAATTGGGTTTCCTAATACTGCTTGTATTTGGTTTAGAAGAATAATTGGGCTTGGTAATTCAAGCCACACACGGCCCACTTCAACAAATCTCCACCTTGGCTTGAATTGATCAAGCTACATGAGCAAACTCCTCCATCGCCTCCACCTTAGGCCTTAAGGGCTCACAAGCTGCAAACATCAACCACAAGCCTCCATAATACAATCCTTCATCCCTGCAACTCATCCTCCTGTCCTCAAGCTAGAAGACCAATTGAAGCTGCGCACAGCTTCAACTTCTCAATAGTGACACCTGTAGTCAACATGTCTGCCGGGTTCTTAGATCCACAAATCTTCTCAAGCATTACCAGCTTATCTTCAACAAGGTAACGGATAAAGTGGTATTTTGTCTGTATGTGCTTCGACTTTGAATGAAAAGCCGAATTTTTGGCAAGAAAGATTGCACTCTGACTGTCACTGTGTAGAATGCCTATCTCCTGCTTCTTACCCAATTCATCTAAGAAACCATGTAGCCAAATCATCTCCTTTCCAGCTTCAGTGGCAGCAACATACTCAGCCTCTGTAGTAGACAAAGTAACAATCTTCTGTAGATTTGAAGCCCATGATATAGCTGTACCACCTAGAGTAAAAACAAACCCAGTAGTACTCTTTCTACTATCAATATCACCAGCAAAATCAGCATCTACATAACCCTGCAGTTTCAAACTTGCACCTGTGAAGCAAAGACATGTATCTGATGAACCCTTCAGATATCTCAGAATCCACTTGACTGCCTCCCAATGCTGCTTTCCAGGCCTACTCATGAATCTGCTCACAACTCCCACTGCATGTGCAATGTCTGGCCTTGTACACACCATAGCATACATCAAGCTGCCAATAGCTGAGGCATAGGGCACCTTGCTCATATGGTCACTTTCTTCCTCTGTCTTCGGTGACTGTTCTTTACTTAGTTTGAAATGACTACCCAAGGGTGTGCTCACTGGTTTAGCTTCATTCATGTTGAATCTGCTAAGGACTTTCTTCACATACTCTGACTGTGAAAGCTTCAATGTACCATTAGCCTTGTCTCTAATGATTCTCATGCCAAGGATTTGCTTTGCAGCTCCCAAATCCTTCATTGCAAACTGTTTGGACAATTGCTTTTTCAGATTATTAATCTCCTCAATGCTAGACCCTGCAATAAGCATATCATCCACATACAACAGTAATATAATGTAAGAATTGTCAGAAGACTTAACATAGCAACAATGATCAGCTTCACATCTTTTGAACCCAATTCTATGCATAAAACCGTCAAATTTCTTGTACCACTGTCTTGGAGCTTGTTTTAGGCCATACAAACTCTTTCTCAGTTTGCAGACTAGATTCTCTTGTCCCTGAACAATGAACCCTTCTGGCTGAATCATGTAAAGGTCTTCCTCCAAGTCACCATGAAGGAATGCTGTCTTCACATCTAACTGCTCAAGATGTAAGTTTTCTGCAGCCACCATTCCTAGTACCAGTCTAATTGTTGACATCTTCACAACTGGAGAAAATATCTCTGTGAAGTCAATGCCCTCCTTCTGCTGGAAGCCTTTAACAACTAATCTGGCCTTGTAATGTTTGCTACCATCATGCTCATTCTTTATTCTGTATACCCACTTGTTGTGCAAAGCCTTCTTTCCTACTGGCAATTCAGTCAGTTCCCATGTCTGATTCCCCAACAAGGAATCCATCTCATCCTTCATGGCTAACTCCCACTTGCTTGAATTCTCATCTCTCAAGGCTTCATCATAACACTCTGGCTCACCACCATCAGTCAATAGGAGATAATTTAGAGTGGGTGAATAACGATGTGGAGGTCTAATGTTCCTGGAAGATCTCCGGACTTCAGCTATAGGTGTACTCTGATCTACGTGTGAATTTACATTCTCCTTATCTTCTTCACCCCTTTTCTGGACAGTACTTTCAGTCAATTCATCTAAGTTGACAAACTCAGATTTCTTTTGATCTATCTCTGCAACATCTGATACTATAGTTGACCTGTCCTTGTACATAACCTGTTCATTAAATTTCACATTTCTACTTCTGATGATTTTCCTGTTTTGTTCATCCCAAAACCTATAGCCAAATTTCTCATCACCATAGCCAATGAAAAAACATATTTTAGACTTTGCATCAAGTTTACTACGAGCATCAGAATCAATATGAACATAAGAAACACAACCAAAAACTTTTAAGTGTGAAAACTTTACCTCTTTACCGCTCCAAACCTCCTCAGGAAGTCTGAACTCCATGGGAACTGAAGGTCCTCGGTTTATCAGGTAAGCTGCAGTGCTGACAGCATCAGCCCAAAAAGTTTTTGGTAGTCCAGCATGCAACCTCATACTCCTAGCACGCTCATTGAGAGTTCTGTTCATGCGCTCAGCCACACCATTCTACTGTGGTGTCCCAGGAATGGTCTTCTCCATCCTAATTCCCTGTGTAGCACAATACTCACTAAACCCTCCATCTATGTACTCTCCTCCATTATCTGACCTCAAACATTTTACTTTCAAACCTGTTTCTGTCTCAACCATGGCCTTCCACTTCTTAAAGGTTTCAAATACATCTGATTTATTTTTCAGAAAATAAACCCATACCTTTCTGCTTGAGTCATCAATGAAAGTGATGTAGTACCTTGAACCTCCAAGGGATGCAACCGGAGAAGGCCCCCACAAATCAGTGTGTACTAACTCCAATTTTTCAGCCTTCGGTGTCCTGCCAGTTTTCAAGAAGCTCACATTTTTCTGCTTTCCTAAGATGCAACTTTCACACATGTCAAAATCAATGGACTTCAATTCTGGTAGTTTTCCTTTTGATAGTAGCATCTTCATCCCTTTCTCACTCATATGACCAAGTCTGCGGTGCCATAGGCTTGTATCAGTACTTGCATCAGCAACTGCAATTGTGTCTCTTGGACTTGAGGTCATGTACAGAGTACCAGTCTTCTTTCCACGAGCCAATACCCTAGCTCCCTTTGTAACCTTCCAAGTACCACCAACAAATAGTATTGCATGTCCTTCATCATCAAGTTATCCAACCGAAATCAGATTCCTTCTCAGGTCAGGAATATGTCGAATCTTCTCCAGTAACCAAACAGACCCATTGGGCAACAATATTCGAACATCTCCCATACCCACAACATCCAAGGCTGAACCGTCAGCCAAATACACCTTACCAAAATCACCTGCAACATAATTCTGTATGATTTCTCGGTGTGGAGTGGTATGAAACGAAGCTCCTGAATCCAAAACCCAATCATCAAGTGGACTGTCTACTGCAAGAAGTAATGCATCCTGAATCTCTTCTGTTACAGTATTAGCTGAATCATCTCCATTCTTCTTCTTAGGACTTTTGCATTGATTCCTAAAGTGACCTGTTTTCCCACAGTTCCAGCATTGTACTTGTTGGCCTGATCTAGATTTACTTCTGTTTCGATTAGAATTTCTGGATTTTGATCTACCTTGGTTTGAATTTCTGTCATTACCTCTTCCTCTTGTCTCAAGGTTTAGGGCAGAACCAGATCCTGAGGTTTCACCTGCATCTTTTCGGCGAATCTCCTCAGCCATAATTAAATCTCGTATATCATTGTACTTGAGCTTTTCCTTTCCTGTGGAATTGCTTACTGCCATCCTCATTGCCTCCCAACTGTTTGGCAAAGAAGCCAAAACGATCAGTGCACGGATCTCATCATCAAAATCAATTTCTACAGACGACAATTGATTTGTGATAGTGTTAAAGTCATTCAGATGTTGTGCTACTGATGCATTCTCTGCCATCTTCAGATTGAACAGTTTCTTCATCAAGTGCACTTTATTGTTTGCTGACGGCTTTTCATACATACCAGACAAAGCCTTCATCAGATCTGCTGTGGTCTTCTCCTTTACAACATTGTGTGCAATAGACCTAGACAGAGTTAACCTGATAACTCCTAGTACTTGTCTGTCAAGAAGAGCCCATTCCTCAGCCTTCATAGCCTCAGGTTTTGTCCCTAAAAGAGGCAGATGCAACTTCCTCCCATAGAGATAATCTTCAATCTGCATCCTCCAATACGCGAAGTCTGTGCCATCAAACTTTTCTATTCCAGACGCTTTTCCTGCTTCCTCTGCCATTGCTCCCACTCAAACCTAACCCTAGGCTCTGATACCAGTTGTTAGGGTATGTGCTCAATTATGTTATATTAACCACTCATTCTTCTCATCTTTATTCAATGTGGGACTTCACTCACACGTGTAACCCAACAGAATGGGTAGCTTTGTAAACATCAATATATATAATATGTAATACAATTTTTTTTGATATAGAATAAGTAATGTTGCATCGAAATAAACTTTGTGTGCTGATTCTTCCAACTCAAACCACAATGATCGAAAAGGATAATTAGAAGGTTCAACTTGTCATTTTGTGGTTTGAATTTATTGGATTAACCAAGTCAAGTACTCTATAGTAGCATTCAAGTTTGGGTAGACCAAGAGAACGTATTTTTAAAAAGCATATGAAAGACAACAAAAAAAAAAAATAATAATAATAATAATAATTTGTAAATCAATTCATTTAAGACAAGCTCATTTCTTACTCCTTTGAAAAAATAAAAGAGTTTCCCTCCCCTCGGTAGATATGTCGGGGATTTATACGCACCCAAAGATTCGTTTGAATGCTGTTGGCATATTCTCAATAAGAAATACTATGATAGAAAGATATATTAATAGTATTTTTGCTTTTTTTTTTTTTAATCATGTAATAAATCATTTTAAGAAAGTTTTGACATAATTTTTATAAAAAAATATAAAAGAGAAATATTATATTCACAATATTTTCACAACAAATCTTAAATGGTAGATTGTTATTGATTGTTAAGGATAGACAAAAAAGTAATTTAAGTTTTGGATTCAAATTACAACCAATAAAAACTTACCAACTATGATTTGTTGTGAAAAATAAAAAGCTGTCAAAAAAATTAATTACTTTTTTTTCTCATAAATTTTTTTAATTAAACATATTTCCTAAACTAATACCCTTAGAACATCCCTTAACTTTCCCCCTCTTTTATAAAAGTAGTTGAATTTCACTTATCTATATCAAAAATACAATGCTGCTTTTTCCTAAAAAAATTAAAATAAAATTAATTGCTTTATATCAAAGACGAGCAGAATTTTCATGGAAATAATATTAATAATTATTAGGTTAAATGAATATATTCACTATCTCCTATAAGCTTAAACTTTTGCAAGAATTACTAATTTAATATTGTATTAGAGTAAAGAATTTGGATTCAATCCCCCACCTCACCTCCCATATTTAACAATATCTATACTTATTTTCTTCTTTCATCTCTAATGGTAGAGCAATCTCTGATGTACTAATCTATCAAACTATCCTGAGAGTCAAATTACTTCTTTAGGGGGAAACTTGGAGTTCACTCATTTTCTCTAAGCTCTCCTAGTTATTCTAATTAATTGGGGAAAAAACCCTCTTAACTTTTTTTTTTTATTTTGTTGAGAGAATTTCAACTTTCAACCTATGCCTCTGCTCTTGATAATAGCTCTTTATTATCAAATTAAGACACCAATTAGTTTTTGGTGTAGGCTAGAATTGAATCTTAGATCTCTTATTCAACTATCAGAAACTTTACCAGTTGAGTTAATTGGAACCCACTAAAAAAACTAACTTTAAGAAAAGAAAACAGTTTAAAATTATTGGTTTATCTATCTATGTCATAAGGCATACTTTATGTTTATGGATCATGATTCATCATTGACATCTTAGACGTCTCTCTCACTTTATTATTATTATTTTTTTCTCTCACTTTATTTCTTTGTTGTTCTTATGTTCCCTTAATGACATGTAGCGGACCCCGTTTACATTCTATATATCCTTTAGGAGAGATGCTACGTCTACAATATTTTTACAACAAATCACAGGTAATTAGTTGTTATTGGTTCAAATTTGAAACTAACACTAAGATTACTTTTTTGCCCCAACAATAACAACCTGCTACTTAAGATTTATTGTAAAAATGTTGTAAAAATATTGTAGACATATCATTTCTCATCCTTTAGCTCAAACGGTTTCAAGCAATCAGTACAAACACTTGGTGTTTGGTATCAAGGAATCCACATTACTCCTGGCATCTAGATTCCTAGGAATGTGATTTCCTGCAATCTGGATGCCTAGGAATATAGCTATTTCTGTTTGGTTTCACTGGGAATCTCTTAAAATTCCTAGGGATGTGAGATGATAATATTTGGTTTATTATCATAAATCTTAAATGAATTATTTATTTTTTCCCATTCTATCATTAGATTTGAATATGAATTACCAAGTCCTTAAAAAAAAAAAAATCTTCATCTAAATAAATAATGAAAAACAAAATTATGGGGTCATAGAGACAGGGATATACATCCATCTTTCGTGTTGGGCCCGAGGCCCATGTTGAGGCCCATAATCACATGGAAGAAGGACAATGGTGATCGTGGCAGCCCAAAAGCCGTGTTGAGGACAAGTTTGTCCTCGGCTAGCTTAGATCGAGGTAGAAGAAGAGCGATTTACCAGCAAATACAATCTTCAAAAGCTTCCCAAAGGAGAAGACAAGTACCGTATGCTGAAGCATGGCGGTAGAACAATTCCAAGAAAAGCTACTGTCTCCTCATTAAATGCTCCACAACTAACACTCTAGCCGCATTAATGTGGAGAAGACCCCTGAACAGTGCTGCCTTGGCTACCCCAACTCATAGAAGGCCTGAAGGGGAGTCTGATGGGACAAGCACTCAAGTAGTAGCCTAAACGATCAACAAGTGTAGGATTAAGATGGTCCAAATGGAACTATATAATAGAAGAGATCTCCCATGGAGAGAGGATCAGAGATTTTACTAGAAAAAACATTGTAGCAGTCTAAACTAGCTTTGTAACCATTTTCACTGTCACTCAAGGAATAACGAAGTTGTACATCCTCGGATCATTACCAAGGATTGAATTACTTGCTCAAGTCCATAGTTGTTTTACTTATTTATTCTTTTAATCATCCCTAACTGTTGTTACACTCATTAAAACTCAGTTCTTCTACCAATCTTCTACAAATTTATTGTATTGGGCTTACTGGGATTGAATTCATTTACCCCTTAGCCATAGTGTTCAAACCCAGTCCCTACAATTGGCGCCGTCTGTGGGAAGAACTTGTGTGCTAGTGAGCGCAATAGTTAGACATGGTAGGATCAGGTCCACACCAAGAAAACCCACGCCAAGCAGATCCCCAACGGATAGAATCCGTAGGAGGCCCTGAACATGAACAAAATTAGGAGAATGAAAGGAATTGAGAGAGGAGTGTGAATACCACCCACGCGAGCAAAAGCCACTCTTAAGTGGGTAGTCGCGTATCCCAGAGATGAAACAACAACCAAGCCATGTAGTAGGAGATAGATGACTTGAAAAGGAAACTACACCGCGCCTAAAGGAGGCGGTCTCCTCCAAGTTCTAACATGTCCTCTAATGATGAAGAGGACAACAATTACAGGTAGAGATCTAGAACTCCCCTAAGCGAAACCTTCTCTTATGAAGACGAGCACCATCATAGACGAAAGCACACAGGCCCATCTAGTGGAGGCCTGGGTAATGATGCCATGAGAAAGGTCTTGGATCAGATCTCTAAGTCACCCTTCACGTGCAAGATAAAAGAGGCTAGGCTACCTTGGCGGTTCCATCAGCTTACATTCACCCTTTATAACGGTCGGATGGACCCCATAGAGCATGTGAGCTAGTTTAATCAAAGAATGGCCTTCCACTCCAAGAACGAAGCTTTGATGTGTAAGGTTTTTCCGTCCAACCTGGGACTTGCGGCGATGAGGTGGTTCGACGGCTTAAGGCTGAACTCCATAGATTCCTATAAACAGTTCACCTTGGCTTTTGGCTCTCGTTTCATCACGAACAACACGGTTCCTTGGCCTCTGAATTCGTTGTTGTCATTATTTATGTGTGAGGGAGAAACTCTAAATGCGTACTCGAATAGATATTGAGAAATGTATAATGAGATGGACGGCAACTTTGATGACGTCCCCATCAGCACTTTTAAAAGCGGCCTCCCAACTGAGCACGGCTTGAGCAAGTCCTTGACTGGTAGGCCTGTCACTAGTGTACGTCAACTTATAGACCGGATTGACAAATACAAGAGAGTGGAGGAAGACCAATTGCAAGGAAAGGGAAATGAGAAGGTTATCCCTCAAAAGAGGAGGGATTTCAGGTCAGACTGATACAACAACAACAGTTCGAGGAGAGATTTTGCAGGGCAATACGGATCAACCAACACACAGAAGGTTAACGCCGTATTTAGAGAACTGGTATAGTAGGTTTTAGAGAAAATCAAGAATGAGCCATTCTTCAAGTGGCGAAGAAGATGGCTGCAGATTCCATGAAGTACAGTCAAACTCTGTATTGTCAATACCACCAGGACCATGGGCATATTACAGAAGACTGTAGGAACCTTTGGAACCACTTGGATCAGCTAGTCCGAGAAGGGAAACTGAGGCACCTTTTGCATCCTTCCAGTGGTCACCAAGGCTAAGCAAACCAGAAGCCTCGAAGAAACGCTTCCCTAAAGCCACATGTAACCTTATCCAGTTTTGAGTTTCTCCGAGGAAGACAAAGTTAGAACCATCCAACCTCACGACGATGCGTTGATAATCACTCTTCGGATTGGGGGCTACGATGTGAAAAGGGTAATGGTAGATAATGGTAATGGGGCCGAGATCATGTACCCTGATCTCTATAAGGGGTTGAGGTTGACACCAAAAGATTTGACTCCCTACAGCTCCCCCTTAATGAGTTTTGACGGGAAGATGGTCATGCCAAAGGGCCAGATAAGACTACCGGTGCAAACTGGCCTAGAGATAGTGGAGGTTGACTTCATTGTGGTGGACACCTACTCCTCTTATACTGCCATCGTGGCCAAACCTTGGCTTCATACCCTAGGAGCCGTCGCCTCCACCCTGCATTAGAAGGTAAAATTCCATTCCAAGGGTCGAGTCTTGGAAATTCGAGGTTGCCAGGCTATGGCAAGAGAGTGCCTAGTGGCTGCCATTTCACATCGGCCCAGGGTAGAGTCCTCAGCCCATGTTGAAGAAAACTCATAGCAATCAAAGACTCTGGCATCGCCTATTAATACACCAGCTGAGGAAGCAAAATGTGAGGATTTAGAAAGGGTGATTATTGGCGATGACTCGGAGAGGTTCTTCTAGGTAGGATCTTAACTGCCCCTTCAGGAAAAGGATGGATTGATAGGGTTCCTCAGAGAAAATGTTGATGTGTTCGCGTGGGACGCTTATGATGCCCTAGGAATTGATCCGAACTTTATATATCACCATTTAAATGTAAATCCATTAGCCACTCCTAAAAAATAATCACCTCGGTACCCATCCAAGGAGTATGCCGACGCTATCAGGGACGAGGTAAGAAAGCTCAAGCAAGTAGGAGCTATCAAGGAGGTGTTCTATCCTGAGTGGTTGGCCAACACTGTGGTTGTAAAGAAGAAGAGTGGGAAGTGGCGAGTCTGTGTGGACTTCACAGACTTAAACGAAGCGTGTTCAAAAGATTCGTTCCCCATGCCCCGGATAGACCGGCTAGTGGATGCGATTGTAGGCCATCCTCGGATGAGTTTTTTGGACGCCTTTCAAGGCTATCATCAAATACCCCTAGCCCTGAGTGATCAAGAAAAAACAGCATTCGTGACTCCTATTGAAAACTACCACTACAAAGTGATGCCCATTGGTTTGAAGAACGCGGGGTCCACCTACCAAATGATGATGAATAGAATGTTTGAGCCACAACTGGGCAAGAACATTGAAGTCTACGTAGACGACATGGTGGAAAAGAGTAAAGTGGTGTCCAAGCACGTGGGAGACCTTGAGGTCATTTTTAACATCTTAAGGAAACATAATCTGCGTCTTAATGCCTCTAAATGCTCATTTGGAGTCAGGTCTGGCAAATTTTTGGGCAATATGGTAACTCACAGGGGAATTAAGGCGAGTCTAGATCAGATAAAAGCAATTCAAAATCTGCAACCTCCTAGGAACCCCAAAGAAGTCCAGAAACTCACTAGAATGATCGCAGCCTTAAATCGGTTCATTTCTAGATCTGTGGACATATGTCGACCTTTTTACCTCCTGATGAACAAATGGAAGGGATTTGAGTGGTCCGAGGATTGCGCTTTGGTCTTCCAGCAACTTAAGGAATACCCATCCCGGCCGCCCATCATCTTTAGCCCTGAGGCCGATGAGGTTTTGTCCACCTACATTGCGGTGGCCCCTCATTCTATAAGTTTAGTGTTGATACGAATTGATGGTGGTGTACAACAGCCAATCTATTATGTGAGTAAATCATTATACGAGGCCGAGGTGCGCTATTTACCATTGGAGAAGGCGATTTTAGCAATAGTGTATGCCATGCAAAAACTCCCCCACTACTTCCAAGCACACACAGTCGTTGTCCTAACTCAGCTTCTGCTAAAGACTGTACTCCAAAGTGCTGATTACACAGGAAGAATCGCCAAGTGGAACACGGTTCTAGGGGCTTTTGATATCAAATACATGCCTCGAACCTTTTTCAAAGGCCAAGTCCTTGCTGATTTAATAGCCGAACCCCCAATAGAAATAGTAGCCAAAGAGCAGAACACGGGTGGAAAATCGGTTAGCACAGTCTCCGTGCAAGAGCCCTCAAGCTGGAAGGTGTATGTTGATGGCGCAGCAAACCTAAAGGGGTCTGGGGTAGGGCTAGTACTAATATCTCCCGATATGATCATCATAGAGAATCGTTGAGACTAGGGTTCTCGACCACAAACAACGAAGCCGAATACGAGGCTTTATTGCAAGGAATGACCATGGTATAGAAAATGGGGAGAAAGGCAGTGGAAGTGTTCTTGGATTCGAGATTAGTTGTGGGCCAGGTGAAGGGGGAGTTAGAGGCCAAAGACATCAGAATGCGGGGATACTTGAGTCAGGTCAAGCGCTTATAATTGGATTTTGAATTCTTCGACGTGTCACACGTCTCTAGGAGTGGAAACACGCACGCAGATTCATTGGCCACTCTCGCCACCTCCTCGGCGCATGGTTTACCTCGAGTCATCCTTGTTGAGGACTTGTGCAGGGCAGATGGAGTCAAAGAGGACATGGTTCAGATCCATCAAGTCAGAATGGGTCCGAGCTGGATGGATCCTATAGTGAGCTTCCTTAAAGATGATATACTACCTAAAGAGAAATCAGAAGCTGAAAAAATACGAAGAAAAGCTCCTCGGTTCTGGTTGTCCGAGGATCACAAGTTGTACAAGCGCTCTTATTCTGGGCCATATTTGTTATGTGTACACCCTGAAGCGACAGACTTACTGCTCGAGGAGTTGCAAGAAGGAATTTGTGGTAGTCACATAGGAGGAAGATCTCTATCTCACAGAGCCATCACCCAAGGGTATTGGTGGCTGGGTATGCAGAAGGAAGCCTAAGAGTATGTCAAGAAATGTGACCAATGCTAAGGTTTGCCCCAAACATCCACCAACCAGGTGGGGTCCTCAATCCTCTCTCCAGCCCTTGGCTGTTTGCTCAGTGGGGCTTGGATATTGTAGGCCCTTTTTCTAAAGCAATAGGAAATAAGAGGTACCTATTGGTCGGCACATACTATTTCACTAAATGGGTTGAAGCCGAACCCTTAGCTAACATCAGGGACGTGGATGTAAAGAAGTTTATCTGGAAGAACATCGTTACTCGATTCGGGGTCCCCCACACCCTCATCTCGGATAATGGCCTCCAATTTTACAGCAAGGCCTTCAAGAGATATTGTTGTGATCTGGGAATTACAAACAGGTATTCCACTCCTGCCTACCCCCAAGGAAATGGACAGGTTGAGGTTGTTAATAAGGTCATGGCCAATGAGCTGAAAAAGAGGTTGGATGATGCGAAGGGAAGATGGGTGGAAGAGTTGCCACATGTCTTGTGGACATATCGGACTACGCCACGTCGGTCAATAGGAGAAACCCCCTTTTCCATGACTTATGAGGCCGAGGCTGTCATCCCAATAAAGACTAGCTTCCCAATACTAAGGACGAGTACCTTTACTCCGAGCAACAATGACGAGTTGTTGGGAAAGAGTTTGGATTTAGTTGAAGAGAAAAGAGAAAAGGCAATGATACAACTAGCCTATTACCACTAGAAACTCAAGTAAGGGTATAATGCCCATGTGAAGCTACGACCATTGGTACCAGGAGACTTGGTGTTGAGAAAAGTTTTGGGCAGTGCCAAGAATCTTGCTTGGGGAAAGCTGGGGCCCAACTGGGAAGGACTGTATCGCATCACTTCAGTAGCAGGAATAGGTGCGTATTATTTAGAAGACTTAGATGAGAAAGCTGTACTTCGCCCATGAAATGTAAATAACCTAAGAAGGTATTATTATTAATGAAAGTAGTTCTGTTTGCATTCTGATTTATTGTACTCACGTGTCATGCGGTTCACTTCTATCTAAGTATTAGACAAAACCAAGGTCTTGCATGAATCTTCAGACCACAAACCTTAGGGAAACTAATAACTTATGGCAACTATCTAAGTATTAGATAGAACCAAGGTCTTGCATGGATCCTCAAATCACAAATCTTGGGGAAGCTAATAACTTATGGCAACTATCTAAGAGATAAACAGGACCCAAAATGAAGCTGGGGTCCTCGGATCACCTGCCCTTTCCTTACCCAGCAAATATATAAACCAAATTAAGTCCATGAGCATCACTTAAAGCGTTTCAAGATGCTCTGGACTTTGTTGTTATTGGGTCAACCCTTGGATATTTTTTTCAAAGAGTTATAAAACTTGCTGGGGTAGATATATCCAAAGTATGTCTTGGTAATATTTTAGATTTATTAGCCTTAACCTACTCTAATTCTCAATTAAAGATACATAAAAATTATGTTCTTCCCTTGTGTGAGCAACTTTGCATTTTTGCAGCCTGTGGCTACGTCCAACCAATGAATAATCAAATCGAAAAATTGCATAAAATGAGAAAAGTAACCCATACAAATTTAGAACAGTAAAATGCACATTACAAAAAGACAATGTTCCATTACAGAAATTTCTAACTACATTATAACAAAAAAAAAAAGGGGGGGGGGGGGGGGGGGGGGAAGTTTCATGGTTTTAACTTTATCTGAAGCTTATTCTTCGAAGTCTTGTCCGCTTGAATAGCTGCTTCAGGGGGAGCCACTTCTTCCTTCTCTTTGAGAGCTCCCTCGATGGGCATGGTAATTGAGGTTAAGGCCATTTCGAAGCCTTGAGAAGCTGCCCCACCGTGTAGAACCTCCGTAGCCTTGTCTAAGTTCCTACCTGCGTCAAAGGAGACTTTCTTAGAAGCTTCAAGTTCTTTTGCTTGCTCTTGCTAACTAAAGGGAGGGGGATCCTGAGGCCAAGCCTCCTCAGAGGAGACAGCAACTGTAGAGGCCACTTCACCCTGAGTGGAAGGAGGGTTTGAGGTTCGTATGGCTGATGGGTAGAAAATGTTTTCTGACTTCCTCAACTCAGAAAAAACCTTAACCCCAACTCGGTTGAGGGCTTCACCCTAGGTCTGAGTATAGTAGGTTTAACACACGGCAGGGACCTCTGCCCTAAGGGCATCCTCGGTCTCGGCTACCCCGACATCGTAACCATGTTGCTCAGCCTTGTCCCATGCCTTCTCAGCCTCCATTTTAGCCCTCTCGGCTTCGTCTCTGGACTTCTCGATCTGGTCCCTTAGCTTTTGAGCCTCTTCCAACTGCTTCTGGAGGTTTGCTATCTGCTCTTTGGAGGAAGCCAGCTGTTCCTTAGCATCCCGTAAAAGCAGTCTTTGATCCTTAGCTTGCTTCTGAGCGCCCTCTAGAGCCGAGTTAGCGCTCCTCCTTGCCTGTTCCTCCATCTTCAACCTTTTCCTCAAGTCCTTATTGGACTGGTCGGCTATGTTGAAAGACTCTACAATGGCCACGCGCCTATTCCTTTTATCATCCAATTGGTGATAGCCAGAATTGGTGATTTCCTCAACCCTGAAAGCAGCTTGGACAGCTTGAAAGAAGGGGGGTTGGTAACCTTACAAATAACCATAAAGATGTAAAACAAAAAACAAAAAAAAAACAAGAAAAAGGGAGAAGGGGGTGCACACCATGCCCAAATATCTCTTAAGGTTAAGGAAAACCTCATGCCTCCTAATTGACCGCAGCTCGGCCATATCATTGGGGAGTAATAGGGCCTCCTCCAAAGTTGAGGCCATGAGGCATCCATCACCCCCATGGAAATCCATGATGGATGCATTGTCCCTTAAAGGTTCACCATTGAGCATGAGAGCTGGAAACCAAGCCTGAGGCTCAGATGTCTGACTCTTTCTCCTCTCCGAGCCTTTCTGCCCCTCTGGTACTGTCTTTTGCTGCTTTGCAGCCCGCTAGGACTCTTCTTCAAGTGTGGGGCGGGGTCTCTTAGCGTCTAGCACGTCTTTACCTTTCTGCTCTCTCTTCCTCTTCGGATCAACGGGCTCAGTTTTGAGCGGCAAAGATGGCTAATGAGGAAAGGGAGGAAGCTGGGGAGGAGGAGGAGGAGGAAGTTAGGGCTGAGTCGACTTCCTAGGGGCATCCTTTCCAGGCTGGGACTCAATCAGGTCCAGCAAGCTCCTTTTGGATTTCCTTTGGATACCCATTTCGTCAAAAGCAACAATTCTTGCTTCCTGTTGATGGATAAGGTTAGCCAAGGTACTCTCGAGGGATAGAGGTCGGTTGAATACTTCAAATTCGTCTTGGGAGTCTGACATGTCCACAACCTCCTCCGATTCCTTTTCTTTTTCTTCTTCTTCCTCTTCCTCCTTGTCAATGGGCCAGGATGGGGATGCTCCTACCGAAAGGATGCCCATGAAGAGTGGCTGAGTAAAGGGTGTACCCTCGAGAATGGGGACGCCCTCGGGAACGATGAATCCTTCATAGGCCACACTAATACGGTGAAGATGAGGATCTTTAGCTTTTATTACACACTTGGGAGCTTGGAATGCGAGGGAAATAGGCTGGTATCGAAGGATCATGTGTGCTACTTGTAACTGGCCGTCGGCTTTGTTCACAGATACCTTAGACAGTAGAATTTTGTCTAGGCTCTGCCTGTTGACCAAGTTGAGCTGAGGCGCGGTACAATGTTTGTCTGCAAAACCATGAAGACGGAGTAAGAATCTATCAGAGGCAAAAATAGTGCGAAACAAGAGAAAGAAGTGAGCCAAAGTGCAAAATTTACGACCGGTCCCCTACTTGGTGTCCCCTCTCTGGTTAGACAGGGTAACCCGTTGTGCCATCCCCTAGAAAAGATTAAAAAATCTTCCTTTAGCCCTTTGTTTGATGTAGGGAGGCATTGGATTAGCCTTACCTCGAGGTACCTTGACTTAAGATAGTACCCCTGCCCCTTCAAGTGATGTAAGCTGTATACCCAGTTGACATCGTGATGAGTCAAACCTAGGTTCATTCTCTCATTTAGAGCTTTTACACTCCCCAATACCCTGAACATGTTTGGGGCGCATTGTGTGGGGGATAGCCTAAAGAATCTAAGGTAGTTCCTAATGATAGTACCCATAGGGATGGTCATTCCCCCTTCTATAAAGACAATCATTGGGATAACCACCTCTCCCGTTTTCCTATTGTCTACCCATTCCCCTTGGGCAGTGTATTTCATACCCATTGTCGGTGGGATCCTGTATTTAGCCCTAAATCTCTCTCTATCCTCCTCAGATTCAACTAAACACTTGAACCTACCCATTATTCTAAGAAGTCTTGAAGAGAAATTAACGAGTTCGAAATGAAAGATAAAGGCAAGAAGAAATAGTATGATGAAAAGAGAATGTATGGAGAGAAACAAAGCTAAGAGGGTTCGAGGAAACTTACAGGTTTGAAAAGAAGGTCCTCGGACAAATTTTGGGTACTTGTAGGTGTGCAAGGAAGTGAGAAAGAGTGATGGGTTCGATGTATTGAACTTTAGAATTGTGTAATCACTGAAAGTAGGGAAATGAGTTGATTTGAAAAGCTATTTATAGTGGCACAGAAATTACAAGCAGGAAAATTCCCGCTCGTAACCCCAGAAAATCCTTCACCATTAGATTTGGATTGTGCCGTTGAACGTGGGGGACAAAGGAGCCACTAGAATTTAATGAGGGGGCGCTCTGAATGCTGAAGCGTCGGGAGCATGCCTTGAGAAGGTAAAAATGTATTTGGGAGTTCAGACAGAAGGGGTTAACTATGAATATGATGGGCCGAGGATATCAAAATCCTTCTTTCCGCCCGAGGAGTCAAAAAACAAGATTTTGAGGGGATATTGTGGGGTCATAGAGCCAGGGATGTACATCCATCTTTCATGTTAGGCCCGAGGCCCATGTTGAGGCCCATAATCACATGGAAGAAGGACAATGGTGATCGTGGCAGCCTAAAAGCCGTGCCGAGGACAAGTTTGTCCTCGGCTAGCTTAAACCAAGGTAGAAGAAGAGCGATCTACCAGCAAATACAATCTTCAAAAGCTTCCCAAAGGAGAAGACAAGTATCACAGGCTGAAGCACGGCAGTAGAACAATTCTAGAAAAAGCTACTGCCTCCCCATTAAATACTCCATAACTAACACTCTGGTCGTATTAATGTGGAGAAGACCCCTGAACAGTGCTGCCTTAGCTACCTCAACTCACAGAAGGCCTAAACAATCAACAAGTGTAGGATCAAGATGGTCCAAATGGAACTATATAATAGAAGAGATCCCTCATGGAGAGGGGATCAGAGATTTTACCAGAAAACACATTATAGTAATTTGAACTAGCTTTGTAATCATTTTCACTGTCACTTAAGGAATAACGAAGTTGTACATCCTCGGATCATTGTCGAGGACTGAATTACTTTCTTAAGTCCATAGTTGTTTTACTTATTCATTTTTTTAATCATCTCTAACTGTTGTTACACACATTAACGCCCGGTTCTTCTACCCATCCTCTACAAATTTATTGTATTGGGCTTACTGGGCTTGAATTCATTTACCCTTTAGCCATAGTGTTCAAACCCAGTCCCTACAAAAATATAAACTATTAATAATTTGTTGAGCAACACACACACAATAGCAAAAGTGAATACCTGACAATAATGGAGGGTCCCTTTCAAACCTTTTTTTTTTTTTTTTCCACACATGAAACCTAAATAGAACTTTGTTAAAGAATATATTAATAGAGTTGTCTATCCTGTTTATGTTATTTTGGCGAGAAAAGATAAAGAGAAAGGAAAAGATATTGATGATTTGTTTTATATTTTATCTTAATTGCTTAAATGATAAGGAAAATGGGTTTAAATTGTTAATTTAAAAAAAAAATACAATTTCCTTTGATGCGACAAGTTTCATCCAAAAACATTGACACTCATTTTGGTGTGATATAAAAATTTTCAAGCACAAATTATCAATGTCGATGCCTTATAGCCGTTGAATTGGCAGCCCAGTCACTAGATGAGAGAAAGTATTTGTATATTTTTGTAAAATGTTGGTTTAAAGTGCAGAATACATTCTTGAAATTTGGGTGTTTTGAATTTTACACTTTAAACCTTCAAAATCTGAATTTTACTTTTTAAAATTATATTCTATTTACATTTACAATTTCTCCATCCATATTTTCTATTAAGGCCGGGTTTGGATTGTGCGTCCACATTTTCAGCTTTTTTTTTTTTTTTTTTTAAAAGACCAGTGCCTAGTGCATTGTTCATGGGACATGAACAGTACTCCAAGGCATATGAACAGTAAAAAAAGAGTGAACAGTAATTTTTCACACATTTAAAAATTATTTTGCTACAGTGTTTTTAGTTTTTAGTTTTCAATTTTCAGCAAAATAAGTTGTATCCAAACGGAGCCTAAGTACCACACATAAACAAGCAACATGTGTTTAGTTCATCTAATTGAACATGGCATAGTGAAAATGATCAGCTGTAATGACACTGATGTCACATCATTTTATTGGACGAACTAAAGACACGTGACAAGCTTACACTTAACGTAAAATACAGACGGAATGACTGCTAATGCAAATGAAATATAACTTTAGTGAGTAACTTTTAAATTCTAAAATTGCAGGATATAAAATTTAAAGACTTTCAAACTTTAGGGGTATAATTTGCATCTTAGCGTAAAAGGTTTATTTACCATGTATTTTTGGTAAAATGTTTTACAAAACTACAAAGAATTTTACTGTGAACAAAAAAATGAAAAAAAAAAAAAAAACTATATTTTACAATAAAATACTCAAAAATTTTACAATAAACAATTGACAGCGATGGAAGGTAAAAATTAAAATCTCTATTTGCAAAGCAATATACAACATGGCTTCTACTACTGCCCGTCAGGTGGCCTAACACCCATAATCAGTGACGTTTATCATCTTTGACTTGACAAATACCGCTGGTTGCCCAGGGAGTTCCTAAACTACATTTTCAGAAACATAATTAAAATGTGGAAAATTATGAACCAATTATGTTCTTCTTCCTCTTCCTTTCAATCATATCTAACTCTGAAAAAGTGACACTCTCGGCTCCTTTCACATTAAAGTCATTTTCAAGCTAACTATATGAAGCCTTTTAAAAAAAGAAAAAGAAAAGCTAACTATATGAAGGAATTGAACACTACTGTTTCACATGTAAGTTACCCAAAGTTTTCTTTATTGTATGTCTATATCAATTGTGTTAGAAAGAGATAAAATTAAACTATATTTTTTAGGCTTCAAATTTGGGATTATTTTTAGGGGAAAATCTCATTTTCGTCCTTACATTTTCACGTTATTCTAACTTTGGTCTCTAACTTTTTTTTTCACTGCTTTTAGTCCCTATCTTGAAAAATGCGTTTCGTTTTTGTCTCTGCCGTTACATCAGATACGGAATTCGCACAGCTAGCAAGCAACATAAGTTAAGAACATTAAAATATTGTCCACTTAAGCCACGTGGCTTTCCCGCCCTTTAGTTAGTCCCATTCTTGCCTGTAAGAGATCACGTGCCCCTCACGTGACTTTATAAACTATATAATCGGCTCAGCTCCTCAAATTCAGAAATTAAAACCCTTAAATTTATTAGAAATCCCAACTCAGTCCTTGCCAAACTCATCTCCTCGCCACAAACTTAGCTCAACTCCTCACTACGAACTCAGCTCAGCTCCTCCCCAAGAACTCAGCTCCTCGCTCACAACTGCTCTCATGGAATCAAGCTCGATGTCATCAAGTGGAAGCTTGAGGAAAAGGGGTCCAACCCAATGCTTCTGCTTTGAGAAATCGATTTTGGTTGTTTCGTGGACACCTGACAACCTTGGAAGAAGGTTCTACGGGTGTCCAAATTACTGGGTAAGTTAGTATCTATATAATACACTATCTTTTTGTACACTTTTTAAATTTCTATTGATTTTCTGGGTGGGGAAAAAAACAGAGTGAGATTCTGTTTAGTTATAAGGGGTTTTCTTTAACCATAAAAAGGGGTTTTCTTTAACTCATTATAAGTGGTAAGCAAAATACTAGAAAATCTGTTCAATTTTTATCTCAGCTGATTAAACTTGAATAAATTTGAAGCAATTGAGTCTAATTCTCTTTGAATGTTTTAGGAAGCTTTTTTGTTTTTTAAATGAAATGTCGTAGGAAACTTTGTTTCTACATGATTTGTGAGATCCAGTACTTTAATAAGGGATTCAAGTAAAAATTTGCATAAATAGCATAAATATGATTAGGGATTGATTGATCAAAAATGGAAAATAAAAAGGGATTTACATAAGTAGCACAAATTTTGCTAATACTATTTATTGTTGTTTTTCATGATTCTGGTTGAATATATAATGGGTTTTATCTGGCTCCTGGGTGTCAGGTTGGATGCAAGTGTAAATTTTTTCAATGGCGTGATGATGAAATTTGCAAGCATGGCAAGGTGCTGATTCCAAAGCAGAGGCAATGGATTTTAACCCTTGAAGCTGACATTGTAGGCTGTAGTAAGAGAGAGAAGAGGCTGGTTATTTGCCTGGGGCTGTCTCTGCTAATAAGTGGGATGCTACTTTACTTGATACTTCTTTTGGTTGGCCAAATAGGTAGGGGGAAAATTGGTCATTAGGTGGGTAGGTATTAGTGTAAAAATGCCATAATTTTGGTGTATTTTGGTAGGTGTTGGCAGAATTTTTGCGTTCATATGTGTTGGCTTGAATTTGTATTGGTATGTATTAGTGGGAAAATGCTTGTGTTTTGGTGTAATTCTCTCTGTAATCCGAGACTTTAGCAATGGAACATAACTTTTATTGCATTGTTGTGAATTGTTTGTGCCTTGTGTGCAATCAATATTACTCTACATAAGAAGCTGAAAACCAAAAAAACAGAGCCATATCTGATAGACCAAATAAACAGTGCAGGCTTCATGATTTCAATCTTTAAGAACTTTTATATATGATTTGGCATATAAAGAAAAAGGAAAGGGTCAACTCATAAAGCTCATGGTATTGAATGCCTAATTTTTATCAAAGAATTGCAAATACTGATCAATCTTTCAAGATGATAAGAACCTACTAACTGATAGACCAAATAAACAGTGCAGTGCTAAGTAATATTTATTAAAGAATTGCAAATACAATTGGAATGAAGAACACTTTGGTAGTTTATTCATTTCTCAAATATCCCATACAATCCATTTCCCAATCCTTTTATACAATCTGATTTACTCATTAACTAACTTCTTAACACTGATCACACACAATCCCATATATCCCATACACTGATCATTAACTATCTAACTCCTTAACACTGATCACACACAATCCCATATGTCCCATATATCCAATGCAATCCACTTGCACTGCACTGCACCACTTCAGCACTACACTGCACACACACCTGCACTTTACCACTTCAACACTTGCACTGCACTGAACTATTTATTATACAGAACAAAAGCAAATTTAGATGTTATTACACAATAGGGCTAAAAACCAAGCCAGAGCATCACTAGGCTCCTAATCCATTAGGTCTTATATTTGCAGCAGGCCCTTGGCTTTGAAGTACTCCCCAGTTTGGTCATAAATGTCTTCAATCCCATACTTAAAACTGAACCCTTCTTTGATAAGTTTGTTTGAAGATAAGGTCAGCTTGGCCTTAGAGGGGAAATCTCCAAAATTGCAATTTCCAAATGACACAAGTCAAACAACACTTCACCACTGAAGAAAGTGAGAGATATATCTCAAAACCATAATTGAAATAATTCAGTAACCAATTAAATACAAGCTAATGGCTCATTTGAAGCATGTGTGATAGATATTGAACCTGACAGCATTTGCATACCTTTCAATGCATTTATGAGGAATTTAGTTCCAACAAAATTGTCAAAAAAGCCATTGAAACACTAATCTATCAATTCAAGTATGGTGCAAGCAATTTTGAAAGAAAGCTGCACGGCCTAAAGTGGAAATTGCAACATATTATGTAGTCCAGCTTATTTATAGTTGTAATTAAAGACATTGCCAGACCAATATCTTATAGCTGTAATTTATAGTTGTAATCACGGTAATTATAGCTGTAATGTATAGCTGTAATCATAGTAATGAGATCAATATTATTTTCTTCAGAAAATTTCCAAGTTGCTTTCTAAACTAATGTTTTGGAGGTAGGATAACCCTGAAAATTAATTCAGAAAATACTTAAATCTTTTTGTTAAAATTGCTTTGATAGACTTGCACAGAAAAAATAGTACTTTAGACCAAAGGGTACCTGCACAGACCTGCATGTGAAAGAATGTGTTCCACAGACTTGCATAATCACAGACCAGAATAAGGGTACTTGCACAATAGCATTAAAAACACAATAGCCCCCCAATGCCAATTAAACAAATCTGGCTTCAACTAAACAGGAATTAAATATTCATCACAACAATGAATAGACAATAATGATCACTAATTAACACTAATTAACATCAGTTAACACTAATTAACACTAACGATCACTAATTAACACCAATGGCAGTTTTTGGTGTACCAATAATTACAAAATATGGGAAAGTCTACCCAACACATTTACAAAAAAAGGACTTGGTCAGCTATTATATAAGTACACCAGGATGGTTCTTACAAAAAAGGCTGGCAATTAAATACACATATCAACTTGGTCAACTTAAAAAAAAATAAAAAAAAATAAATATCAACTTTGGTTGTCAACATATAGCATAAAAAGGTCTTGCTTCAGCTTGCTACCTTCCAGCAGATCTCATTGCTGCCATATACCTTGCTGCATTCCTATATGCATGCAAGGTCTCAGTGGTGACTGCACTTCTCTTCCTCTGTCTTTTTGGTCTTGGATTGGACTGGTTATCAGTGGGGGGTGGAGGTGCAGTTGTGGTCACATCATTAGTAGAGCTTGGTTGTGCATTGCCTATAACTGGGCTGTTTTGCATGACCATCCTTGGCTGTTTGCAAGAATAAGCACAAGCACAATAGTAATTAATAAGCCGCCAACTGAAAAACAAAACAACACAAATATCCAAGTCAAAGTAGTATACTTATCCTCCTAGTGGTCCTGCTGACTTGGGATGCACTCCCAGGTAGGGAGGAGTTCCCTCCTACTTCTCCCTTGTAGCTCCTCCTGTTGTGGCCTAATTTCCCACATGCCTTGCATTGTTTTGAGATGCCTACACCTTTGTTTTTTCTATGACTTCTAGGTTCATCAGATTCCAGTGGCCTCTTCTTCTTAGGCTGGCTAAGAGGTCTCCTCTTGACAAGGGGCTGCACAGGTGGCAGTCCATTAGGTCTCCACATATTCTGGCCATTGATGGGCTCTGTAATGGGGTCATAGCAATCAATGTAGGTAGTCCTTTTATAGCAAGCATTGACATACTTTTTAGAATCTTCCTTGTTGAAAAAGATAAAGGAAATGGCATGGCAACACGGTATGCCAGTTATGTCCCACTTCCTACAGTTGCAGCTCTTCTCTTCTAAGTCCATAGTGAAACTCTCAAGCCCATTCTTCACTTCAAACTTGGTACGACCAGCCCAACATGCTAGGCACTTGCTACATGCCAACTTCTCCTTGTACAATCTCTTTCTTATCTTAAGACATAACTCAGATTCCACCTTCATAATAATTTGCCTATTTGCTTGAAATTTAGTCATTAGATATAGCCTAATACACTCAAGTTGCAAGCACGTACAGAGAAAGG
Organism: Quercus agrifolia; assembly: GCA_029955455.1. Lineage (NCBI taxonomy): Eukaryota > Viridiplantae > Streptophyta > Magnoliopsida > Fagales > Fagaceae > Quercus > Quercus agrifolia. The sequence goes on along the minus strand of JARQAD010000009.1, from coordinate 32,151,885 downwards.
GAGAATTAATCATTACTTAATGCACACAGGTCTATGGATCATAAGAGAAAGTGTTGAAACTGAGTAGAATAACTACCATTGTGATTATAGGTTTGCTCCTAAACTTAAGTATTCTGTTGTTGAAGCTTTCACATATGTTGTTCAGGACAATGTCACCCTGGCCATCACTTTTGAACATACTCCTAGCCTATAAAGTTGTTGAGTGAGACTGCAGCCATTTGAATGCATCTTCATCCACCTCTTTTAGCATTGCCCTCTCCCATGCTTGCTAATAGGTAGTCTTGGCTGCTTTCCAAAAAAAGTCTCTAATAAGGACACCAAGATGATTCTTTCGCAAGTTATTGTATAAATGTTTGCAGCAGATCCTATGCTCGTACTGTGGCCAATTGTCAACAAATGCATTCACCAACCCCTGCAAAGCAATAAATATTAATTCAATAAGCAATAAATATTAATTCAACAAGCAATAAAAGCACAATTTAGCAAGCAATAAATATTAAGAAACCAAACCTTCTGCTAATCAGATATGAACACCCATGTTTTGCAATCTCCTATAGCAGCAAGCAATAAATTAAGAAACCAGGTCCAAGAGTCCTTGGTTTCAGCCTCGACTACTGCATATGCAAAGGGAAAGTACTCATCATTGGGATCTATGCCAACAACACACATCAGCTAACCACTTGTCTTGGTCTTTAGATGGCATGCATCTAGACCAATGATTGGCTTGCACCCTACCAAGAAGCCTTTCTTGCAACCCTCCAGGCAAATGTGGATTCTTTCAAAATATGGAAGCCCAATTACCAAGTCATGCTCAGCTGCCAAATCACCATCATTATAAGTATGCACCTTTATCAAAACGGTGCTCCCAGGACTGCACCTTCTCAACTCATCACAATACTCCCATAGTTGGTTGAATTGTGTAGTGTGGGCCCCATCAACAGCTTCTTGAGCTTTCTCTATAGCCCTACTTGCCTTGCCTGCAATTATGTCAACCACATACTTCTCATGCATAGCATCCTAAATATCCTTGAGCCTTATGTCAGGCTATCTCCTAACCCTCTTCATTAACTTCTTCCCAATGTATGATGCTGTGCACCTTGGATTTCTGTAACTTCTGGTACATGTGTGAGTCATGTTCAGTGTTTTCAATCTATAACTCTTCTCCCTTAGCACCTTTGCAAGGTAGACAACAAACTTGCACCCTGGTTGGCATTGGGATCTCACTCTCACCAAGTCATGTTTCACAAATTTTATACCTAACCCACCATGGACTGCATAATCAGTCATAGCATCTTTAAATTGTTTAGGTGAGAGGAACAATGTATCCTTCTCAAACCTAATGTTCTCAGCTTTGGCTACTGGCCTAAAGATTGGATATCTACTCCTCCTAATAGAATTATCAACCTCAGCAGTAGGGGTTTCACCATCACTTGAAACTTCACAATGCTCACTACTTGATGAACTCTCATCAAGGCTAAGCAGCTCCTCACTCTCATAGTCAAAATTCACCACCCATTGTCCTGGTTCAACCACATCATCTTAAGCTTGATTGTCCCAACTATCAATACTATCTTCACTAACGTCTATTGGTTGCATTTGTGGCTCTTCTTCTAAGTCACTCCCCTCAACCTCACTTCTCTCCTCAACTTGGTCATCAACAATTGGTGCTTTGCTAGCCCTCCTAGCGCAAGCCTACTCACCATGGTCAACATTAGTAGTTTCAGCATTATCATGGCCTCCAAATTATGAAAAATCAGGTCTGTACTCTTCATCAACATTATTTGTTTCAGCATTATCATGGCCTCCAAATTGTGAAAAATCAGCTCTGTACTCTCTATCATCATTCTCATTATCATTATCCTCTTCATACTCAGCATACTCATAAAAGTGATCACTCTGAAGCTCACTGTCACTACTAACACAATAAACCACATCTTCATTTACTCCTTTTGGTTCACTACCAGGTGGTCTAACAGCTAAGGGCTTTAAATCCTCCACTGGTAACTCAACTGGTTCATTCACTGAATGCTCCACAAAGACATGAATGTCCCCATATCCCTTCATCAAGTCGGTCATGAACATAGCAGCATCATCATCAACCACCTCATGGAAATGTGCCTGCTTTAGGTTCACACCAAGCATTTTAAACCATAGCTTATCCACTACAGTGTACCTAAAATCCCTACAGATACTCTCGATCTCTACTTTTGACCACTTATCTGGATCACAGTTTTCCACTATATCAACTGTCCCTCCCACATAAGCTTGAGGGTCCCATGTAAAATGCCCACCATGATGGACATGCAGAGTAAAACACTCATCCATCCTACATGCAAGTCACAGAAAGAAAACAAAATGAAAACAGATATTCACTTTCTGAAATTAATAATACTTTGTTAGGCTAATAAACTAATAAAAAAATTAAAAAACATACAATACGACAAAGGGAACACATAGACCTAGACAAACAATGCAAATACCAACAAAAATATTCAATTGTTTAGCACAGTCAATATTGTGGCCCCTGATAAACAAAAGTAAAACAAACAAAGCTACAAATACCAAAATCATATGACCCTGAATGGATGACTTTCTTCAGTTCTTGCTCGTATGCTTTTGCTGTTTAATAGGGTATTAATTAAGCTTACGAATTGACGTTAGCGGGTCCGCTTAACTTATTACAAAAGTAGATGAAAGAGATGAGTTGGCTGACACTTTACACAGTTAATAAGGATTTGTTTGTTATAAAAAAAAAAAATAATAATAAAAAAAAAATAAATATATAAATTGTTCTTTCACAAGAGACATACACATGAACAAAGTATATGTCTTTCTGCAAAGAGTATTGTGTTTCTAAAAAAAAAAAAAAAATTGCAAAGAATATTGTAACTCAATTGAAATTTTCTGATATTTTCAATAGAGACATTCATAATTCAAATCTTCCTTCTCTCATTGGTTTTTTTTTTTTTTACAAGATAGAATTTTCACTCTATCCTAATCTAAGTGTATATGTGTGTAACTCCCTCTTAGAGACTTGAATCCCTACCCTTACCCCCAACACCCCACAAGCATTTATATTTGTGGAATGACTACCGCACCAACGGTGCACGGTGGTTCCTTCTCTCATTGTATATTATTGAACTTTTTTTTTTTTTTAATTAAAGAAAAGTATGAGAAGTTGCAAATAATGGTGGAGCCAAGAGTTCAGTTTAGAGAAGGCAAAGATTAAAAGCAAAATTAATTTGAAAAATGTTAATTGATATTAATTACAAACTAAATAAGTAATTGTAAACAAATGTAATTGTCATGTAAACAAATGTAATTGTCATACAAAATATAATATAAATGTAAAATATAATATATTTTTTCATACATAATTAAATTACACTATTTTTTTGATTTTGAAATTGTAAAACGTGACTTGAAGTCATGATTTCAGTTGCATTTTATATTCTCTCTCTCTCTCTCTCTCTCTCCTAAGTGTAAGATTTTGGTTTCTAAAATGGGGATTTTTTTTTCTAAGTCAGTGAGGCAAAATAGCTAAGTAATTTTTTTTTTTCCCATTACAAGTTAAAATATTTAAGTAAATTTTCATCACAGATAAGTACACAAGGGATTTTTGGTGGAGTAGGGGAACAATTGCCCCTTCTGGCCCCTAGCTATAAGTAGTTTTGTTAGGACATATGTGAGTCACTTGTTAGGAACATATGTCATTATTTTATGTAATTAGCTTATCCTTTGACAAAATACACTTTACTTGTATTTGGGTAGATCTAGGATGTATTTAATACTTCAAAAAACTGTGTTTCAAGATTAAGTACTGAAGACATGCAAGTCTGTTCAAGATTCAAGCTGAAGATCTCGACAACTAGCTTAAGAAGCTGTTCTAGCCCCGTGGCTCGACAGCTACTCGACAGACAGGTATCTGTCGAGCTTTATGAAAAACAGAATTCCAGTTCTGTTTTGATTCCAATCTGTGTTTATGTGTTTGATTTTTCTTTTCTCATAACCCTAGACATATAAAAGGATTATTTTAAGGGCCATCAAAGTAGATACAAGTTGCACAAGTGTTGAGTAAAGTTTGTTCAAACAATTTGTAACCGAAGACAAAGTTTCGCCCTAGTTCATCTCTTCTGAAGAAGTTGTTGTGTTTGTGCACCATAGGGTTTTGTGACCAAGCAGTTTCTTGATCTTCATCGTGTGGATGAATTGAAGAACTTTGCAGCCAACAACCTTCTCTAGTTGGTGATTAAAGTTGCATACTGGGATTTGCGCAATTGGTTAGTCACGTACTTCGGAGTCGTGCATCAAAAGGAGAAATTGTCACTACAAAACAAGTCCAATTGGGTATTGGGGTAAATGTTCAACTGTAGGTTGGCATAAGGTACTAGGATTCCTTTATTTGTAATCGCTTGTTGTGATAATAGTGGAATTTCGGGAGTGGTGACCTGAAAATCACCCGGTGGGGTTTTTGCCATGTAGGTTTTTCCCCATTCGCAAACAAATCATCGTGTCATTTATTTTCCGCTGCATATTTAGTTATTTGGTGATCTGTTTGTGCTACCACGCACTTTGCATGTTAATTTGATTAATTAATAACTTTGATTAATTAATTAATTAATTTGTCATAAGTGGTCAATTCTCTTTTGGCCTATCAAGTGGTATCAAAGCAGGCACCCTCTGATTAGGTTTTAACATTTGCTGTGTTGATCCATTGACCCCTGTTTGTCATGGATAGAGGACAGTCGTTAATTATACCTCCTTTATTTGATGGAACTAACTATGCATACTGGAAAGTACGCATGAGAGCTTTCTTGCGGTCTTTAGATAGGCTGGACTAAGCCTACAGAAGCGCCGGCTGATTGGGATGACGCCAAGATCAAGGCGGCAAACTTCAATAGCAGAGCATTGAATGCCTTATTTAGTGCGGTCACTAATGAGGAGTTCAAGAAGATATCCTCCATTGAAACTGCTAAGGAAGCATGGAACATCCTCCAGACAACCTATGAGGGAACAAAGGCTGTCAAGAATTCAAAATTTTAAAGGCTCATTACAAGCTTTGAAGAGATTAAGATGGAGGAGGATAAGTCGTTCGATAAGTTCTATGCCAAGCTCAAGGACATAGTGAACTTAGCTTTCAATTTTGGAGAAACCATTCTTGAACCCAAGATTGTGAGAAAGGTGCTTAGATTTCTACCTGAGAGATTCCATGCCAAGATTACAGCAATCGAAGAATCAAAGGACATTGACAAGATTCCTTTGATAGAGCTGGTTGGTAATTTGCAGACGTACGAGCTAGGGTTAAGGAGGATTGGTAAGTCGGGAAAGAGCAAGAGCATGGCTTTGAAGGCCAAGAATAGTGACAGAGTTGAGTCTTTAGACGATGATGATTCTAAAATGAAGTCCTACATTACCAGACAATTCAAGAAATTTATGAAGAATGCAAATCGAAAGGGCTTCGACAATGACCGTAGGCAATCTAGTTCTTCTCAATTCAAAAGCCTAGACAAAGGGAAGAAGGATTCAAGGGATGGCGGTCAACACACTATTCCCGCAGGACCTAAGTGCTTTAGGTGTCAAGGTTTTGGTTACATGAAACAGGAGTATCCTACATATCTCAAGAGCAAGGCCCTTGCTGCTACTTTGAGTGATACCAAGCCTAAGGATGATTCCGACAATGAGGATGACAGAATCTTAAATGCCTTCACTGCCACTGTCAATCCTACTAATGGGATTGTTGAAGATATTTTTGAAGAAGAGGAATTGGTGGAGTCCAAGTTTGAGAAGATGGATGATCAAGATGATATCCATACAACCTATGAGAAATTATACAAGCTTATTGAGAAACATGAGAAACTTTATAGGCTGACCACCAAGAAGCTCAGTGATGTGGAACTCGATTGTGAAAAGCTTTCCACAAAGTTTGATGAAGCTAATTAGACTATTGGAGCACTGAGGTTTGAGAACAATTTCTTGGCTGGGAAGATTAAGAAGCTTGAAGCGGAGCTGTTTCAAGTTAGAGCTCAATTGGAGAGGACTTCAAGTGCAAAGCTTGATGAGATGCTCAGTCTTTAGAAATCTGTTTCTGATCGAATAGATTTAGGGTATGGTCTCTCCTCTCCTAGTATTACTTCTACTAGTACTACTGTCTTTATTCCTCTTGCTAATAATATTGAAATTGAGAATAATGTTGTTAAAAATGAATTAGCTAGTGAGAACTTAGACAATGGCAAATCTATCTTAGGAGCACCCCCAAAACAGGATAAGATGTTAAAAACCCTAAGGCTAAGAAGGCTAACTCTCAAAAGCCTAAACAAAAGAAGCAGCATCTCTGTCATCATTGTGGAGTCGCCGGTCATACTCAACCTAACTACTATAAGTGGCTAGGCACTCAACAGAGCAACGACATGATAGCATCTAAGAACTAGAATCAGCTTCAATCCTCTCTTGCTCCTCTTGGAGATCTTCTCAAAGCCCTCATGTTCCTTTCGAACTTGAACGGTTTCAATTTTTCCCCCTCACCACCGGTTCAAGGATTTAATCAAAGGAAAGACTCTTCCAAGGTGTGGAAGAAAAATAACTCCAAGTGATTCTATCACTTTCTTCTCTCTCTTTGAGTTTTTGTTGTACGGCACTGAGGTACCCAGGTCCAAATTGGGCCTTGGTCTCAGGCCTGATATAGGATCAGAATGTGGCACCAGGATGCCCAAATGCGAATTGGGCCCCAGACTTAGAATCGCCTGCACCGCCTCGCATTTGATATACCTACTTTGTACCGCCCTCATAAGTTACAGGTTTGAATCTAGTTTCCTGACCAATGCTTAGCGAAGATTTTCCTGAACAACGAAGAAAGGCAAACCCAACATATCATAGGATGCTCGACATTTTTTTTGGGAATATCACTGTTGGGCATATGTGCTTGAGTTGGAACCAAGTTCCAAAGCCACAAACTTGGTTCCTTGTTCTTACCTAAATATCCACTTAGAACAGATAACATTGGACCTCACTACCGGGCACATCTACTTAAGTTGGAACCAAGTTCCAAAGCCACAACCATAAATTTCCACTCTCACCCTGAACAGCCACCTAAGGCAGATAATACTGGACCTTTAATTACACTAACATTAGTAGTAATCATGATCCCACCACTAACTTAGAACTATAAATAGGAGAAATTATGGAGGAAAAGGGGGTTGGAATGTGAGAGAAGAATATCTAGAGGAGAGGGAGAGAAAAGTGATCTCATTGAGTCTCTGTCAAGAATCATCCGGAGCAGGAAACTCAAGCCCATCACACAAATAAGTTGTGAGCCCAAGTTAGACCAATCCCAAACTAGACTGAGCCCAAGGCTCCAACTGTGGGGTCGCACATTTGTTTTTGCATAACTTATGTGTTTTGTCTTTATTTTAAGTCAGTCTAGTTTTATACTTTGTTTTGTTTAACATGTTTTTATTTGTTGTTTTCAGTTTTGCTTTGTTTTGTTTTTCATATAAAAAAAATTGAAAAATTAGAAAAATACAAAAACAGTATGTGTTTTTTGTACATTGGTATTTGTGTACCTTAGATGGCCATTGAAACAAAGTTTTCTAAATTTTGTATCACTTGTAGCTTAGATGAGCATTTCTATGCACAACTAAGCAAGTGAGCTTTGTGGCTCTTGTTGTAATGAGTAAGATTAAGTGATCTCTTGTACTTAACACTAGTATCACTCTTTTGACGGGAATGACTAGAAAATCCTAAGAGAAAGGCATAAATAACCATCTTACCACTGTTGCCCGCCAATCATGAAATGACACATGCATGCTTCGACATAGCAAAAGTGCAGTGTCAATGACATTTGTGTGCTTCGGTATAGCAAAATTGGAATGTCAAAAGCTTACCATCATTAGGTATTTCTTTTCTTTTTCTTATATGTCCATGCATGATTTGCTTAAATAAAAATATGCAAAGAAATTGAAAAGAAAAAAGATAAAAAATGCTTTAAATATGATTGTAAGCGTGTATTCTAGGGGATGTGGGAGTTATAGGATGTACCTCGAAGGTGATAGTCCCCATCAAACAGTTATGATTGTGTGTGAGTTAAATTGATTTTCTCATATCTCAAATCGTCATAACATGTATACACTTATGCAATCTTGCGATGTTTTTTATACACAACACGCAATATTCTTTGCTACTCTTGAGACATGTGTAGGTACAATGTGATTTGGCCATCACAATGTTTTACATGTGTTAATGTATACATACTAAACTGTCTTAACTTGTTTTTTTTTTTTTTTTTTTTTTTTTTTTTTTTTTTTTAAATATAAAATTGGTTAGACTTGTCTAGTGTGTGTGTGTATGTGTTTTTGGGATCATTGTGCTTAATATTTTTGTTGAGAGATGATTTTGAGAGCTTAAAATGTTGACTGGATCTTTGTTTGAGTTGCATGCTTAATTGCATTCATAATTGTGTTTTTCCTTTCTTGAAAAACTGATTTTAAGCTATCTCAACATCTCATCGATACCTCCTCGACACCTAGCTATTTGTCGAGCTTCCAAAATTTTTCTTATCGCAATCTCAACAGATCCTTGATAGCTAGGTGGATCGATCTATAAAGTTCATGGACCCACGATAGCTTCTCGATAACTGGTGGATCGATCGAGCTTCTCTTTTATGTCTTTGCTTCATTCCTCGACACCTCCTCGACAGCTTAATCTATCGAAGTTTTTTTCCTCGATACCTTCCTCGACAGATGGCTCGACACCTCTATTTGTCGAGAATTACTGAAGCTCTATATATGGGGTTGTGGTGATCCGGTTCTCATTTTCTCGATCTCTCTCAATCTATCCGCTCCTATTCTCCTCCCAAACACTTTCTTCTCCCTTTAAATCTTCAACCCACATGATTTTCGGCCTTTCCTTACTTCAAATCACTTGGTATGTGTTCTTTTTCTCTCATTCTTCATGCATTTCATGCATTTAGACCTAGGTTTTGGGGTTTTTGAAAATTTTTAGGGTATTTCAAAACTGATGAGTTTAAAATCTCATGCATTATGAAAAATCTCGACAGACAGGTATCTGTCGAGCTTTATGAAAAACAGAATTCCAGTTCTATTTTGATTCCAATCTGTGTTTATGTATTTGGGCTTTCTTTTCTCACAACCCTAGACATATAAAAGGATTATTTTAAGGGCCGTCAAAGTAGATACAAGTTGCACAAGTGTTGAGCAAAATTTGTTCAAGCAATTTGTAACCGGAGACAAAGTTTCGCCCTAATTCATCTATTTTGAAGAAGTTGCTATGTTTGTGCACCATAGGGTTTTGTGACCAAGCATCTTCTTGATCTTCATCATGTGGATGAATTGAAGAACTTTGCAGCCAACAACCTTCTCTAGTTGGTTATTGAAGTCGCGTACTAGAATCCACGCAATTGGTTAGTCACGTACGGGAGCCATGCATCAAGAAGGGAGATTGTCACTACAGAACAAGTCCAATTGGGAATTGGGGTAAGGGTTCAAATGTAGGTTGGTATAAGGTACTAAGATTCCTTTAATAGTAACCACTTGTTATGATAATAGTGGAATTTCGGGAGTGGTGACCTGAAAATCACCCGGTGGGGTTTTTGCTGTGTAGGTTTTTCCCCATTCGTAAGCAAATCACCGTATCATTATTTTCCGCTGCATATTTAGTTGTTTGGTGATTTGTTTGTGCTACCACGTACTTTGCATGTTAATTTGATTAATTAATAAACTTGGTTAATTAATTAATTAATTTGTTACAATGGGTCAACTCGTTTTTGGCCTATCAAGTGGAGAACGTGAGAAGTTACTATTATAACTGCTTTTAGTTATAATTTAGTTTGTATTATGTTTCAAATTTTAAATGTCACCTAAAATTTATTGTGTTTGAGAAATGTTATTTTTCTTCTTTGACATTATGATATGAAGTTTTTATTTATTTATTTATTATTTTTTAAAGTTATTGTCATAAATGTGTGAGGATATTTTATATTATTTTAAAAAGTGAACATGTATCTAGAGATAGAGCCAAGACTTCAAACAAGGGGAAGAGGGAGGGGGGGGGGGGGGTTTGGGGGGCAAAAAAATGTTCATGAAAAAAGAAACTAGCATTAATTTGGTATTAACAAAATAATGATGTTAGGAATATTGCAAACTTTATTACATAAGCCTTATAAACTATCTCATCTTCAATTTAAAAAAAAAAATCAACATTTCATTTATTATGTTGTTTAGACGGTGCTAATCATATTCTTGCCACATCAATTTGTAAGATTTTTGTAGTAAAACTTGTAGTCATTCTAGCATTTTCCTTAACAATATATCAAACACAAAATAATTTAAAAAAAAAAAAATATAAAGTAAGATATTTTTATTGCAATGCAAAAAAAAGAAGAAGTTATTTTGTGTGTGATATTTTGTTTAGGAAAATGCTAGAGGTATTACAAATATTACTACAATAATTTTACAAATTTTTTTTTTTAGAGCATAACTTTATTAATCAGAAGATAAGTACATTATATCTTGAATCAAAACTGATTCAATAATTTTACAAATTGATAGTATATAATCTTAGAGAATTTTTACAAGTTAAGGTAAATATCATACTCCCTAATATATATTGTGTGGGCCAATTTTGCGCTGTGTTCAAACTGTGTGTGAGGAAGCCAGGCCCAATATTATCCCCATTCATACAAATGGAGCAAGGAAGGGCCCGGCCCAATATCCCGTGTAAGGGCAAACGAATATCCGAGGACAGCCAGCCGAGGAATGGACAAAATTACCATCCGAGGAGAGGTGGAGCATGCTTGTAAGGAATTGGGCCGTGTCCGAGGACGATGGTCACCTCGGTACTTTTGTCCGAGGTATCTGGTGAACTCGTTAATCACTCAGAACAACGCCTGGGACAAATCTTATAACAGAGCAAAGGGGGAAATATCAAACAAAAAGTAATGGTAGGAAATGACAAATATCTAAAGGTGCTGTCACCTCCGCATTAAATGTCTCCCAGCTAACCTTCTGGCCGCATTAATGTGGAGGTGATACCTGAACAATGAACGAACAGCTTTCCAGCTAAGAATGGAAGATTCAAGAGAGGGCAAGGGGGATGACGAAAAAGGACGTTGAATGCCAGGTCCACACGTGGATGATAAAAAAGGCAAAAAAGCCATGGTATATAAGGCGAGGAAAGACAGAAGAAAGAAGGGGGGGAAAAAAAGATCGGAACAGAAAGAAAAGGAAAATCAGATCTCTAGGGCATGTCCGAAGAGACTTATTGCTACATTCCTTGCTCGTATCTTTAATCTTTTTACACTAAAATCCAATATTTTGGCCCAAGATCAGACTAGCTTTCTTTCCTGCACTCTATAAATTCATTGTTTGGGCTACGTGGGCCTGGATCCATTCCCGTTTTGGATTCAAGTCTAATCTGGTCCTTACATATATATATATATATATATATATATAAATTTTTTTAGTTTTTACAATTTTAGGCAATAGCTACGTCTCTGACCGTATCATGCATTCTTTTAAGACTAAAATACAAAATTCACCTTCTATTTTTCACTAAAATTTATTTGAAATATCTAACTTTTAAGTTTATTCAATTAATAGTTTTCATCAACTTTTGTTGTAAGCTGTGGTAAATTTTTCAATTTTTTCAATTTTCTTTAAATTTTTTAAATTAAAAAAAATTCAATTAATGATTGAAAAGCATTTACCAGATTTTTTTTTTCAAAAAATTTTAATAAAAGTTTAAGGAAATGTCTTAATTGAATAAATCTGAAAGTTAAACGACTGAAATGAATGAAAACAAAGTTAAAACTAAAATAAATTCTGAAGAAACTTAGAGGATGAGTTTTGCATTTTAGCATTCTTTTAATAATGGTATAGATGAATTTCTCAATTTCTCCATAATTTAGTTTGTCCATTTGTGTGCTTGAGCTAATTAATGAGTTGTCCATCTTTTTACATAAAGCAAACACTGAAATAAATGGGAGGAGTGTATATTAATATACTTCAAACACCAAAATATTCGAATGAATATTTTAATAAGCATACAAGTAGAGGCTCGAATTGAAACCTTGAAATCATATGGTCATCAGCCACGCACACAAAGTGGTAAGGTATTCTCTTAATTATTCAATGGTTAATTTTAGACAATTGTTGAACCCTTCTGTTTTTCAACATTTTGCTTAAGGAAGACGAAAGAGAGAAAATTAAACAACTTAGGTAGGCACATGATATGATATGATGATCGAGTCTTTCAGGTTGAGAATGAAAGAAACAACCGCATCTCAAGTCCTTGTTTGGGGTTTTCTAGTAGCGAGAAAGAATTCGCTTTGTCTCTCTCTTTCGAACATGTCAAAACTAGGTTGAATTTCTCTATAAAATTTAAAACAAGGGGTTGAAGCTTTGAATGAAAATGTCAAAACGACAAAGTTCAAACTGATTAAAACTATTTATTTGTATACAACTTGGTAATTTTGTTTTTTATATTTTTTATATTTTGTTTTGTTAAGGGCATTAAAAGAAACTACTAAACAACACCGTTACGAGTACGCATTGTCACATAGGTTGATCTGCATCCAGTAGATTGGTTAATTCATGGAAAGTAAACAAACAATGCATCATTTCACATTTGTTCCATGTAATTCAATATTAGACACAGTTGCTCGCGTATTTACATACACATAAATAATTAAGTATATGAAACAGTGAGCATTCACATTCTCTATCTTCAAATTATTCTATTTTGCTATTTCAAAAGTTACTTTATCAATTGATGAGGCCGAATATCTCACCAGTGAGAAGCACGATCCTTGCGCTCAAAAAGTCACCTACACAAAAAAAGAAAACAAGAATACCTTGCAGAAGGCACCGGTGTGGAGCCGGCCAAATACCCTCCGAAGGTCAAGTTATAAATATTCTCGCAACTCTAGAGTGCTAGAGAGGGGTTAATTATGCGTACCTTGATGTGAGGGGGCATTGGGGTTTTATCGTAGTGGGACTTTACCTCCCTTCCTTGTAGCCCAAGTCGTTTCCTTGTAGAACTCTCCCTTCAGGAATCCAAAACGTGGTGGACAAGTTATTCTTTCGTGAAGAGTCCATGGTCTTAAGGTGTTCTCCCAAGATTCTTCCGATGCTTTGCCCTATTCTTAGTGGGCCCTTATTTTATCATGGGTTCTACTCAAAGGATGGGCTCGACTTTCTTTTGGCCCATGGACATAGACCCGTTAGGCCCACTCGTCTAGGCCCGTCAGGCCTTGCCTTCTATTTTTATCCTCTTCAGCTGCCCCCTTCACCCCATTTGGTCCGTCGCTTTTCGTGCAAGGGGGCCAATTGGGGTGACGGTCAAAGTAATACTGACGGTTTGATGTTCATGGGGGTGACGAATAGAAACATATGTGAACGGTGATATTTAAGCTAAGGTGACAATTGTGAATACTGAGTAGACGGTGACACAATCAGTATGGTGACGGTCTGAACTTCATAGTTGACGGTGGCTTATGGAGAGTGAGGCCGTCAGGACTACAGAGGTTTGACAAGCTGCAGAAGCATTTAAGGCGCATGACATGTGTCACTCGTCGAATGGCTCGTATCTCGGATCGAAGTGCCACTTCGTCTTCCGTGCACTCCATCTATAAAAACCAGCCCCCTTCTCTTCATTTTCTTTGCTTTTCGCAGAAACTACATTGTCAGAGCGAGCTTGTCACCTGTTAGAGCTTATCCGTTCACATCATTTAGCACCAACTCTCATCCGCTCACTCTTTTCCTCGGTAAGTGATTCCATCCGTTCACTTTAAAGTACTTTCAGTTTTTATACCTCATATGGCAAAAACTTAAATTTCTTGCATTCGTCTCCCCCTTTTTATTTTAAATCCGTCAGTCTTAGGTTTTGTCACTACGTGTAGGCAATGTCTAGTGCGTCAAGTAACCAGTCATTCGTCCGCGACGGGGCGGGTTACGAAGAATTGTACCCGTCGGGTTGTAGAGATCCAGATGAACTAAGCGAGAGGAGTCCGTCTGCCACTTCACCGTCCTCAAAAAATGAGGATATGGAGTTGGCTGAACCAGAGGAAGGTTCTGAGGATGGCGATTAAGGAATTAAGTCAATAGTGGGTGCTGACGGACTTAGGGAGTTCGTCATGCTACCTGAGTGGATGGTAAATAACTTCAAGTCCACGATTAAGGCGGTGCATTTCAAAACACTTAGAGCAATCTATCAAATACCTGACCACATCCCTATCCGCCTACCCTACAAGTCAGAAAAATGCTACTACGACGGAGTGGACGACGTAGGGGTGTACGAACAAGCACTCAAGGCTGGGCTTAGGTTTCCCTTGAATACACTAAAACGAGAACTTCTCCAGCACTTGGGTTTGTCGGTCAGCCAAATATCCCCGAATGCCTGGAGGGTTTTCATAGCGATGGAGGTCCTATACGGAGCTATGTCTGGTGGTTCCAGATCGCTGACCGTACGGGAATTCCTCCATTGCTACCGTCTAGATGAAATCGATAAATCAAGGGGAATGTATAGTTTTGTCCCTAGGAAGTCCGTCCTGAAGGTCATTTATGAAACCCCTGACTCCAACCGTGACTGGAAGAGCCGTTACTTCTTCCTGGAAGGTGACGGCTGGATGTGTCACCCAGGGGAGACGGACTTCATGCTAGTTGATAAAACTTGGGGAATTTTGGACCCGTCTGGTATATTTTTATCCGTCGTGTTGTGAATATGACTATTCTTCTTTTATACTTCAACGACCATCCTGATTTACTTCGTCTCTTTATTTTTTACAGTACGACGGCGCCCACAAGTTGACATCGAGGAGTACAACTTCCTCGAAAGAATTTTTTCAAAGACCAAACCAGAGGAGCGGACGTGGGCTAAGCTTGTAAATCTTAACACCGTCCACTGGTACTGTGACGGACCTGAGCCCACTCCGGCAGCTATCAAGTACGAAGAGCGCACCCGTCAGCGTAAGTTCGTCAGCATCTACATTCAATTTCATCGTTTTCCGTGAACTTACCCGTTTTCTTTTTCAGAGATGAAAGACGCAAAGAGGAGGGCAGTCATAAGAAATCTGGCCGTGAAGAAAAAGGAGACAGACGAGGGCGCCATGGGGACGAGTTTGAGCAAGCCCTCGGCGAAGAAAAGACCGTTGCTTAAGGGAGACCGTGCTCCCAAGAAGCAGAAGGTCTCGACGGAGCCCGTCATTGGTCTGATGGCGGAGGGTAACAAGACGGTGACCCTGGCCAAACCTGGGGGTTGCAAAGGTCTCATAGTTCCTCATCCGGGCAGTTAGAAGAAGCCGCCCGTCCTACTCCGTGAAGACCCAAAGTATGCTTTGGGGAAGCTTTCTTCTATTATTGGCAGCGAGGACTATGAAGACCTTGGAAACCACTTAACGGAGGCCATGAGGGAGACGGGCCTTTTCAGCATCGCCCAAGTAAGAGCCCGTCATTCTTTTTTTTTTTTTTTTTAATCAAACTCCATTTTGTCTTCAGGCTATGCTCATGACGAAGGGTTTGATGGACCGGTCTCTTCATCATGAGATGGCGCTTGAAAGGGTCCGTGAAAAGGCCAAGCTGGCGGAGGAGGAGCTGTTTGAGCTAAAGAATCAGAAGGTGGTGACGGAGCAGAAGCTCAAGCTTGCTAAACGAGCAAGGGATGAATATCAAAAGATGACGGAGGAGCTTAAAAAGATTCTGGAGGACAAGGAGAACGATCTCCGTCAAGCCAGAGAGAGAGCCGTCCAGGAATATCGTGACTCCGATGCCCTCTTATCAGAGCTCGGAGTCTCATATAATGACGGATTTGATGATGCGCTCCGTCAGGCTAAGGCTCTTTATCCCAAGCTTGATTTTTCATCCATTAACATAACAGTCGCGGAGGCTACGTCCGTTCATCCCGACCTATCAGATGATACGAACAAGCTTTTCGCAAAAGAGGTGCCCGGCTCCGTCGCCCCTGAGATTTAGATTGAGGAAGAAAAAGCCCGTGAAGCCAAAGACCCCGTCGTTCCTGATGTGTAGAAATATTTATTTATTTACTTTTTCCAAGTATTTTGAGAACAGTTAGATTTTGCCCGTTGTATGTCGGGCTACGGTGTATCCGTTATATTGACATTTAACTTATTTATTTAAATCCTTCATTAATGCATCTTTACTATTTTGTTGATGATCGTAGTGTAGGATCCGTCTTCTTTGACGTAGCTTTGAAGCCCGTCTATTTTGATTGTTTAGATTGTTAACACTAGTGGTGTTCGTCTACCTTGTAGACTTGTAATAAATTTTTAATCTTTGTGGTGTCCATTAACCCTACGGAGTGGGATTTAGACCCTTCGTCGGATCCGTTCATTTGAAATAGGTTTGACCCTTGTTGGGTCCATCCACGTCGTGGTCTTGACCCTAGTTGGAGTCTGTCTACTTTGTGGATTTGTATAAGTTTGACCCTGGTTGGGTCCGTCCATTTTGTGGACTGGTCTTGACCCTTGGTGGGGTCCGTCCACTTTGTGGATTTATATAAGTTGACCCTGGTTGGGCCCGTCCACTTTGTGGATAGGTCTTGACCTTAGTTGGAGTCTATCCACTTTGTGTATTTTGTATGAGTGACCCTGGTTGGGTCCGTCCATTTTATGGACTGGTCTTGACCCTTGGTGGGGTCCGTCCACTTTGTGGATTTATATAAGATTTGACCCTGGTTGGTCCCGTCCACTTTGTGGATAGGTCTTGACCCTAGTTGGAGTCAGTCAACTTTGTGGATTTTGTATGAGTGACCCTGGTTGGGTCCGTCCATTTTATGGACTGGTCTTGACCCTTGGTGGGGTCCGTCCACTTTGTGGATTTATATAAGCTTTGACCCTGGTTGGGCCTGTCCACTTTGTGGATAGGTCTTGACCCTAGTTGGAGTCTGTCCACTTTGTGGATTTTGTATGAGCGACCCTGGTTGGCTCCGTCCATTTTATGGACTGGTCTTGACCCTTGGTGGGGTCCGTCCACTTTGTGGATAGGTCTTGACCCTTGGTGGGGTCTGTCCACTAATGGTAGTAATCTTTCAGTAGTAATAACACAGCAAAGTCTGAATGTTTCTCCATAAAATTTAAAACTGTAGAAAAAAGTACCTGCCCCCTTAGGCTTAAAAAGGTACTGAAAAAGTCGTCGTAGCAAGGCTTGTTCAAACAAAAAGCTAAAAAATAATCAAAAGACTAGTAAATATAAATAAACTGGGGAATAGGGGGAAGTTGACTGTCATTTCTACTGGTAGTATTTCCGAAGGTATTCCGTATTCCATGGGTGCTGAAGCTTCCTTCCGTCCATTGTTTCGAGGTGGAATGTGCCCTTCCTCTGCCATGATGTGATTCTATAAGGCCCTTCCAATTCTGTCCGAGTTTTCCTTGCGAAGGGTCTTTAGCAGCGCCCATTACCTTCCGTAGCACTAGGTCTCCGATCTAAAAATCTCTATGCCTGACTTTGGCGTTGTAGTGCTTTGACATGAGGTCCTGGTATCGTGCCAACCTTTGTTCTGCCGTTGCTCGGTACTCGTCCACTAAGTCCAGCTGGAGGCGCATGGCTGCTTCGTTTTTATCTTCCATGTAGTTCTGCACGTGATAGCTAAAAAGACCAACCTCTGTTGGGATGACCGCATCAGCTCCGTATGTAAGTCGAAATGGGGTCTCTCTAATGGGTGTTCTTGCTGTCGTCCGATACGCCCATAGCACGCTTGGCAGTTCGTCAGGCCAGATACCATTTGCCCCCTCGAGCCGGGTTTTGATGATTTTCAGCAATGTCCGGTTCGTGACTTCTAACTGTCTGTTTGCCTGCGGGTGTGCCGGAGATGAGTAGTGATTCCTAATGCCTAGCTCTGAGCAGAAATTCCTGAATGCGTTGTTGTCGAACTTCTTTCCATTGTCGGAGACAAGGACCCTCGGTATTCCATATCTGCAGATAATGTTTCTCCATACAAAGTTGCGGATGCTTTTCTCCGTGATAGTGGCAAGGGGTTCTGCTTCCACCCACTTTGTGAAGTAGTCGATAGCGATCACTAGAAATTTTAGCTGTCTTAAGGCTGTCGAGAAGGGACCCATGATGTCTAATCCCCATTACGCGAACGGCCAGGGAGCCGTCATAGGCGTGAGCTCCTCTGATGGTTGCCTGATGAAATTACTGAACCTCTGGCATTTATCACAGGCCTTAACGTAATCTTGGGCGTCCTTGAGCATAGTGGGCTAGTAGTATCCAGCGCGGATCAATTTGTGTACTAAAGACCGTGCTCCTAAGTGATTTCTGCAAATCCCCTCGTAAACTTCTCTCATCACATAATCTGCTTCATTGTTGCTCAAACACCTCAGGTACGGTCGAGAGAAACCTCTTTTGTATAAGACATCCTCGATTAGCACAAATCGTGAAGCTTGGACTTTCAATTTCCTTGCAGTGTCCTTCCCGTCTGGTAGAGTGCCCGACTGTAGATATGCTAATAAAGGCGTGGTCCAATTCTCTTCGACAACTATTTCCTGCATTTGCTTTCGGTCATCAATAAGCGAGGAGGTTTGGACAAAATATAATACCTGTTCAGAAGCATTCATAAACTCCGCGGAAGCTGCTTTTGCAAGACGGTCGACGCATTTGTTTTCCTCCCTTGGGATTTGAACGAATTTGACCTCGAGGCCGCTGATTTGACTCTTCACTTCTTCCGGGTACTTCTTCATTCTCTCGTTTCTACACTCATAATCGCCATTGACCTGGCTTGTTATCACCTGGGAATCGCAATGTATGACTATGTTCTCAGCGCCTGCGGCCTTTGCGAGATCCAACCCAGCTACCAAGGCTTCATATTCCGCCTCGTTGTTGGTTGTAGGGAAATCTAGTCTTATCATGCATTCGATTTTATCTCCCTCTGGTGTTTGTATAACCACACCGGCACCTCCTGAGTGTTGAGTTGATGACCCGTCCGTGTGGACGCTCCACAGTTTTTGTCCTTCAACCCCTTTGTCTTCTGACTGAGTATACTCAGCTATGAAATCTGCCACTATTTGCCCCTTTACTGCGGTTCGCGGACGATACTGTACGTCAAATTCGCTTAGCTCAATTGCCCACAAGGCCATTCTCCCGGCTGCCTCTGGGCTGCTCATTGCCCTTTTCAAAGGTTGGTCCGTCAAGACTACGATTGTGTGGGCCTGGAAATACGGTTTGAGCTTCCGCGTAGCAGTTATAAGTGCAAAAGCCAACTTCTCCATCCTGGGGTATCTTTCTTCCGCCCCTCGGAAAGCCCTACTTAGGAAATAGACGGGTCGTTGCGAGCCTCCCTCATCTCTTACTAAGGCCGCGCTGACTACTGCTTGTAAGACCACTATGTAGAGGTATAGTTCTTCTCCTGGCATGGATGGGCTGAGTAGCGGGGGGGACGAAAGGTATTTCTTCAGGTCATCGAATGCCTTCTGGCACTCGTCCGTCCATTCAAAAGATTTCCTTAGTACTCGGAAGAAAGGCAAACACTTATCTGTTGCCTTGGAGACGAACCTGTTTAGGGCCGCAACTTTTCCGTTCAAGCTCTGCACTGCCTTCACTGTCCTCGGGGGTTCTAGTTCCAAAATGGCCCGTACTTTCTCCGGGTTGACCTCTATACCTCTTTGGGACACTAAGAAGCCCAAGAATTTCCTGGCTGTCACCCCGAATACGCACTTGCTTGGGTTCAGCTTCATGTTATATGACCGAAGGGTGTTGAATGTCTCCTGGAGGTCGCTCAGGTGGTCGTTCTCGCGCACACTCTTCACTAGCATGTCGTTGACATAGACTTGTACGTTCCTTCCGAGCTGGTGCGTGAACATTTTATTCATCAATCTCTAGTATGTTGCCCCTGCGTTCTTGAGTCCGAACGGCATCACTTTGTAGCAAAAAAGTCCCTAACTGGTCACAAAAGAAGTTTTCTCTTGATCCTCTTCTTTCATTTTGATCTGATTATAGCCTGAGAAAGCATCCATGAAACTCAGGAGTTCGTGTCTAGCCGTTGAGTCTACCAAGGTATCTATATGAGGGAGTGGGTAGCTGTCTTTTGGGCACGCCTTATTGAGGTCTGTGAAGTCAACGCACAGCCTCCACTTTCCGTTATTCTTCTTGACCATGACCACGTTTGCTAACCAGTTGGGATAGTACACTTCTCGGATAAAACCAGCTTCTAGCAGTTTTCTAACTTCTTCCGCCACTGCTTTGTCTCGTTCTTGTGCGAACACCCGTTTTTTCTGTCGGATTGGCGAAGAGGCCGGGTTAACATTTAGCCTGTGGACTATTATCGACGAATCGATCCCAGGCATGTCCTCGTGACTCCACGCGAATACGTCCTAATTCATCCTCAGGAAACCTGCTAAGTCTTGACGTATCATGGGGCTGGCCAAAGTGCCCATTCTGGTCGTCCGTCCAGGTCTTGATTCATCGAGGACTACCTCTTCCAACTCTTTAACCGGCTCTGCCATGGTCCGCTGTTCTCCAATGCACATGGTCTGCTGATGATCCTCCATTTCCAGCATGGCGATGTAGCATTCTCCGATTCCGCCACTTGGTCTCCTCGCAACTCTCCGATTTCGTATTCCGTCGGGAATTTGATCATCAGGTGGTATGTCGAGGTTGCTGCTTTCCATGAGTTCAGCGTGGGTTGCCCTAGTATACCGTTATAAGCGGACGAACAGTCGACCACTAAGAAAGTTACATCCTGAATGATTTACTGCGGATAATCACCGACCGTTACTAGGAGTGTGATGGCTCCTAGCGGGACTACCCTCGTTCCCCCAAAGCCAACCAGGGGGGCATTCGTTGGTGTTAACTGTGCTCTGTTAATTCCCATCTGCTGGAACGCTGGGTAGTACAGGATGTCTTCTAAGCTGCCGTTGTCGACCAGCATCTGGTGCACGTTGTAGTCTCCTACCCGTATGCTGACGACAAGAGCATCATCTTGTGGGTGGTGGAGGCGTCTCGCGTCGTCCTCTGAGAATCCAATAATCGGGCTTTCCCTCCGCGCTATCTTGGGTACAGAGCCCGTTAACTAGACATTCTGGACCATCTTGAGATAGGTCTTTCGAGCCTTTTTGGACGATCCTATAGTTGCTGTGCCCCCTACTATCATCCTTATGTCCCCAACAGGGGGCCTCGGATGGTCGTTCTCTCGTCGAGGGGCCTGTTCCCGAGTATGTGCATCCGTCCTCTCCCTGCTGACGAATTTCTGCAGTTTTCCTTCTCTGATGAGGGCCTCAATTTGCTGCTTTAAATCATAGCAATCCGCAGTATCATGACCGTGGTCACGGTGGAAACGGCAATACTTGTTTCTGGATCACTTGGTTGGATCACTCTTCAGCTTCCCTGGAAACGTCAGGGCCCCTTCGTCCTTGATCTGCATCAGTACTTGGTCTAGCGGGGCGTTCAGGGGAGTGAAGCTTGTAAATCTTCCTCCTGGAGGTTTGGAACGCTTTTCATCGCGTCTGTCTCCCGTCCTCGGTTTCTTCCTCCTATGGTCCTGATGGGCATCTTCAAGTCTCTCTCTCTTTCTGGGTTTGTCTTCCCTAGCTGATAGTGCGTCCTCTGCATTCATGTATTTTGTGGCCCTGTAGAGTACCTCAGACATGGTCTTCGGATCATTTTTATACAAAGAGAACAAGAACTTTCCCTTCCGTAAGCCATTGGTGAAGGCCGCCACCAAAATCTTGTCATCGTGCTTCTTTGTTGAAGCGAGTTATGTATGACCGTAGCGTCTCGTCCTTCCACTGCTTGATGCTCATTAAGCATGCTGTAGACTTCTTGTATCTGTGCCCCCCAATGAAGTGCGAGGTGAACTGGGCGCTTAGTTCCTTAAAGGTGTTGATCGAATTTGGTGTCAATCTGCTGAACCAGATTCTTGCTGCGCCCCTCAGCGTCGTAGGGAAGGCCCTACACATGATCTCGTCCGGTACTCCCTGGAGGTGCATCAGGGTCTTGAAGGTTTCTAGATGATCGAGTGGGTCCTTGACCCCATCGTAGCTCTTAATCTGCGGCATTCGAAACTTCTGTGGCAGTGGACAGGAGTTGACGGGTATAGTGAATGGTGAGTCAATCCTATTCACTAAATCGTCAAGGTCGCTGGAGACGCGTCCCTTGAGGGCGTTCATCATGACCTCCATTTGTTCCTTCATTGCGTGCATCTCCGCGAGAACGGGTGGTGGGGCCGTATCCATGAGAGAGGGCATGCTCAAGTTCCGCCGCTCCGGTCTACTGGGCTTGTTACTGCCCTTTAGCCTTTCAGGTCATCTTCGTTCGAAGCTATCCCCCTGGTTTTCCTCTTGGATGTTATGTCTCGCGTCCCTCTGTCGTAGTTGCTCCTCCAGATCATGATTCTGTTTCATGAGGCGCTCTACCGCAGCCGCGAGGGTCTAGACCTGTCTTTCTAGTGCGGTGGACCTCGGTATCTCGTCTTCTTTAACGTTGTTGGTGGTGGCCATCGAGCGTGTGAGTACCATGCAACTCTTATGTCCGGGAGGCGACAATGGCTTAAACTATCACGACTTCCCACAGACGTCGCCAACTGATGAGGCCGAATATCTCACCAGTGAGAAGCACGATCCTTGCGCTCAAAAAGTCACCTACATAAAAGAAGAAAACAAGAATACCTTGCAGAAGGCACCGGTGTGGAGCCGGCCAAATACCCTCCGAAGGTCAAGTTAGAAATATTCTCACAACTCTAGAGTGCTAGAGAGGGGTTAATTATGCGTACCTTGATGTGAGGGGGCATTGGGGCTTTTATAGTAGTGGGACTTTACCTCCCTTCCTTGTAGCCCAAGTCGTTTCCTTGTAGAACTCTCCCTTCAGGAATCCGAAACGTGGTGGACAAGTTATTCTTCCGTGAAGAATCCATGGTCTTAAGGTGTTCTCCCAAGATTCTTCTGATGCTTTGCCCTATTCTTATTAGGCCCTTATTTTATCATGGGTTCTACTCAAAGGATGGGCTCGACTTTCTTTTGGCTCATGGACATAGACCCGTTAGGCCCACTCATCTAGGCCCGTCAGGCCTTGCCTTCTATTTTTATCATTTTCATCAATTATATCATATAATTTAACATTCTAATTTTTATTTTCTTAGACAACATATTAAAATAATATATTTACACAAATATACCACACAACTTTTAATTTCCTAGAGAATGAAAGAGACGCAAAGAGTGAAAGAGAGAAAAATAAGAATAAAATATATTAAAAACTTGTACCATTTTGCTACCGTACCATCATAAATGTATGAGAATATTGTAGCACTGTTATAAAAATTTTTACAACTAAAAGACCAGGTAATGGGCTTATTTTATATTTTAATGCTCAGCGAATGCTAGAGGATTCTGGCCTTTTGCCCTTTTTGGGAAAAATATTTGGCATAATGCCCCTGTTTCGAAACTAAATAGGGACGTGCCCTTGTTTCGATACTCAATTATACGATAATCGAGTTACTTAAATAACTCGACTATTAAAAAACCGAGTTTTGGGCAGGTGCTTGCCACGCTGGTGTTCCAGCTTGGCTTTTGGGCAATAAAATATTCCCGCGTTACTGTTTGTAACTCGTCAATGTGGAAACCGAGTTATATGCAGAATAAGAAGGAGTTTTTGAATATAACGTCTCTGAAACTGTTTGTCTTCCTTCCTCAACAGTTTCTCTCCCTTCCTTAGTCCGATCAGTAGCCACCGTTAGTCCGTTCAGTAGACCATTCCCAAGTTTAACGCATCTTCAAGTTCTCCTATTTCTACCCGCACCCAAACCAAACCGTTCAGTAGACCCTTTCCGAAGCTGAATCCAAACCCATACCCATACCCACACTGTTTCAATCTCACCACAGCCGAAGCTCAACCCAATTTGCCTTCGGAGTTAAAGGATTAGAAACGTATTAAGGTAATTTGTAAATGTTGAGTTCAAATTTTAATTTTTTTCCCTTTGCATGTAATCTGATTTGAGTGTGGCTTCTTAAGTTTTCTCTGTTAGATTTCTCTCTATCTCTGTTCATAATTATTGTTGCTGTTTTAGCTTTGTTGGGTTTGGTTTTGAAGTGTGTTTGGTTTTAAAGTGGCTTTTGATGCACATCTAGGGCAGAAATTCATGTAAAATACAGTTAGCATGACAACGGTGTTCATTGTTAGGGGAAATTGCTTTGTAATTCATATAGTTTGAAAATGTATCAAATCAATCTCTATTTTTCCAGAAATTATGTCACAAGTTATGTCATGATTTTGAATTAGGGAAATTTTTTTTTTAATTCAATGCTGAATGATCTTGAATTGAGAAGCTATTGGTTTTACAAGCTTCAAAGTTACTGGCTTTTACAAGCTTCCACTATGTTTAGTTATTATTATAATAGATATAATGTGTGTATAATGGATATGCACGCATATATCTACACACAGACCATAGACATCCTAAAACCTTTGTTGCCATTTACTTTGCTTAGGGCTCTAACTGTGCCATATTGTTTTTATTCAACATCTAAGTTTTGTTTGTTTGTTTGTTTGTTTGTTATTTTTTTATTTATTTTTTTTTTATTTTTTTTTTATTTTTTTATGTTGGTTTCATGTCATTATCCTTGTAATATCATATGGGAACATATAAACTTACTTACCACATCAGTTGAAAGTCACTTACATTTTGTGTATAGATGCATAATTGATTGTCTTAAGAGACTAGAATTGTCTTAGAAGTTCTTAAAGTACTTTTTTGTTTTTTTTGTTATTAGTATTCCTAGTCTTTCTAAGAAAGGATTTAGAAATAGACTATATAATGAACATTCCAACTTTTTTCAATCGTAATTGCTATCTTGTACCTAAATGTGAGTGCTTAGGAAAGCCTACGTGTGATTGCCCAGTATTTTATCTTTCTTTATTTGATGTTCTTTTTATTGTTTAAATACCAAACAACCATCAACACATTCAATATGTTATCAAGAATCTAGTTTAGTGTTGAAATTCCTAAAAAGCCTACATCAAATTTGGTATTAAAGCCCGTTCAAGCTCCTGTCTTATGTCAGATTAGCAGCCTTTTGTGGGTTATGTTTGTTGACTAAGTACATCGAATTATTATTATCATCATCTATTACATTTGGGGTTGAAAAGGGAACTTAGTGGCCTTTTAGGGTCACCCAATCCTTTCATAATAGGTTGGGTTAGGTTAGGGAGCATTGAGGTTTGTGGTGGCTTTTGGGAATGGAAATAGTACATGCTCTGAGAAGCCAACTGTTTTCAGGTTGTGGTGCTTCTAGGGTGCTTCTGACGGACCTAGGGCTTTGTTTATTTATTTATTTTTTTGGTGGTTTGGCCTACTATATTTATTTCCCAAGGGTATTGGTGGAGGTATTGATTTCTGTGTGTCGGAATTAATTTTTGACACTATAAAGTGTACGCTTTTGAATGGGGTTTGATATGTAATTTAATTAATGGAAAAGAATGGAATATGAATTGCCACCTAGGCTTTTGATGCAGATGGAAAATTGCAATAAAGAAAGAAAGATGAAAAATGATAAAAAATTAAAAACCTACGAGTTAGTGATGGGAATGGAACTGGCTTAGTCTATTAGGATGTTTCAGATGATGAAGAGTTCTATTGGGACCTTCCTTAGTCTAAACTTGAATTTACTGTTATTTGATTGCAGTTTTCTTTAAAGACCTTTTAATTTGAGAATTTCAGATGATGAAGAGTTATCTTGGGACCTTCGTTGGTCGATCTAAAGTTGAATTGACTTGACTCTTATTTGATTGTTTGTTTTTCTTTTTCCCTGTTGTATGGCTTTTAATTAAGTTCTCCCAGAATAAAGACAATTTGGTAAATTCTAGGTCTTCTGGAATGGGCTGGCCTTGGCTGCACCAAAGGCCTTGTCGCCTCACACCTTAGGGCGTCGGGCCATATAAGGCCTTGGCACCTTAAGGTTGCCTTTCACCTTTAACTACCTTGACCCTATTTCTAGTTGACTTAGGAAGCCAACTATTGATTTTAAAAAATTTGCTTGATTTGAAGAAAAGAAATGAATTACTAATAACCTAATTTACGACCAAGACTTGACCAATAAAAATATAATTGACTTCTAAGAAAAAAAATAATCGACTTCATAAAAACAAATGAAGAAAAAAAACCCAAAAGAGAAGAAAGCAAAGGTCTTGGACTGTTATGGTCACCAATTCAGTGTTCATTTGACACATAACTATGCACACACCATCATTTGATGGTATAGGTCTCACAGTTGTTTAATCCATTTAATAAAGCTCAATATTAATTTGACTATTATTAGTTGCCTCCAAAGCTGTGCTTGTGATGAGATGTCCATTGCACTAGAGTCTCTAATGGAACCTTTACCTACTTCCATGTTTGTCTCCCTCTTTTTTTGTTGAAAACACACCTCAGTAGCCACTAAGTTACAATGAACCCTTTTCAGTTCTTGCTTTATTAAATAAAATTTCTTGTAGACTGTGATGTCAAGTACGGGAACAAGCAAAAGCAAAAGGAAAGAACTTTACACTTTGATTAAAGAAGGGAAATTCTAGTATTAATGGGTGGCAGGGCTTGTTTAGGGGTAATTGGTAATTGGGTACCTTTTAATTTTAGAGCTATGTTTTAGTGTTTTAGAATGGTGTTTTTTGTGGTGCTTAATTGATTGTTTGGTTTGCATTTTGCTGTGTTCATTTGTTGGTTTACTTTGTTTGATTTAGACATTGAATCTCACCTTGGTTGGTTGGTTAGGTTGCTTACACAATTTGCAACTATGTGTTTTAGTGTTTTACTTTAACTCTTCCTTGAACGTTAGGTTGTTTATATTTTAGTGTTTTACTTTAACTCTTCCTTGATATGATTAAATGGATTGAAAATCAGTGTACATAGATGCATGATGTATAATTCAGTTGAGCAATTATATGTTTTCAATTTTTTGTCAAATCTCTCTTTCACTCTGTCTCTCTGTATTTGTTTCTGTGAGTTTGTTGTAGAACAGTCAATTACTTGCCTATGTTTACTTGCAAAAGCCAAGCTTTTCTTCACTATTAAACATAGAGCTACGTGTCTAACATGATTGCATGCGTGTCAGATATGCAGCAAGTGGGAAATGTGGATCCTGGATCGATGGTTGATACACAGTTGACGCAGCAGCCGGTTCATCGATCCATGCTGCTTTGGGAGACGCCAGCCGGTCAGGTGTGTAGTTGTACTGAACTTTAGACATGTCGAAATCATTTATTTTTATTTCTGTAGGGTTCTTTGATTATTTGCAAATAGACGTTGGACATGGTAGAATCTTTTGGTTTAGGCAGAATTGTATTTAATCCAAAGAGAAAATGGTATGAAGCATAAATAATCAAGAAAATTGTATGGAGCAGAAATGTTCAAAGTCAGTAGATCTCATTTAGAAGCTATAGTAATCAATTAAAAAATGAATCCGCTGCCATTCTTTTTTCCAAACATGAGCACACAATTACGCGTGGCTACACATAAGACAACTGACGACTTTGATTCCTAATTCCCAACTCCATTTGACATAGTGAGGCACTTTGTTCATTCATTTCAAAATATGATGCCCATCACCTTAGTGCTAATTTTAAACAATGTCATTGATCTTGAATTGATCCTATCTGCTATTGAGGTAGAGCGAATAAGCAGTTAACATTGTAACTAACATATTGCAAAATGTTCAGAACTAACTAGTTAGCCTACTGTTTCTTGCATATTATTATTATGTAGCATTCTTATAGTTATTTTGTGTGCACTATCCTAAGACAATGCTCTTTCGTGTGCAGGTAGTGCCAAGCGTGCTAAAGTGTAGACGTCGAAGTTGCAAGTTACCCCAGCATGGGCTTGACACACGGATTGCTCGGTACATAACTGAGGCGGGTTTTGAAGGGTTATTCAAGGCTCCAAACTTGGAAGTGGATCATGCGTTGATCACAGCAATAGTTGAGTGTTGGTGTCCAGAGACGCACACATTCCACCTACCGCATGGAGAGATGTGCATCACCTTACAAGATATTGAGGTGATGCTAGGAGTTCGTGTTGATGGGTTGCCAATTACTGGGGCTGTGAAGATGGATTGGCCTACGTTGTGTCTTCAGTTATTGGGTCATCGTCCACCAAACCCGATACCGCATCCCCATGAGAACACCTCTATCCTTGCTGGGGCGAGGCTCAGATTCACCTGGTTGGATGCACAATTTAGTGGTCCCCTAGCTGCAGATGCTACTGATGAGGTAGTGCAGCAACATGCGCGCTATCACATACTCGATCGGTTGGGGACCATTTTGTTTATGGACAAGTCGGCAGACCGGGTGTCGGTGTTGCCTTTACAGTTCCTAAACCCAATCAGCAACGCGAAGAGGTACAGTTGGGGTAGTGGAGCATTAGCCTGGCTGTACAGGCACTTATGCAAGGCATCGGAGACGAAGGCGATGCAGATTGGAGGAGCAGTGATGTTGGTGCAGCTGTGGACGTATTCGAGGTTCCTACTGATATGCCCTGTTATGAGGTTGTCACTACCACCAGTGGAGGCAGGTCCCCTTGCCAGTCGGTATGTTATTTGATTAGTTTGATACAATTGTCATGCCATTTGTCATTCACTGTGCATGTGTCTATAATTTATGCCACTTGTAATACATTCACTAAGGACACTGCTGTCGAGAAGTAAACCCTGTTTCAAACCAAAAGTCCAATTGACATTAATTTAATGGATTACTTAACAAGATATAGCATGCCAATATACACTGTTATGAGTGCAGAAGAAAATTACAAATACAATATACTTTTTTTTAATAGATAATGCTAATACATAACACTTAGTTGCATCTATTAGTGCAATGGGAATCACAGTCACACACGTCATTTAGTACTTAATATGTACTCGGCGACAATTTCTAAAAATAGGTTGTACAAAATATTGGTAAATAGTATATAATCTGATCGTATTTAAGTATAATATTGATATTGAAGATGTTTGTTTTTGAATTTTGGCTAACTCATGAAAAAGTCTCTGTAATAATTTCATTTGGTAGTGTATGTAAACTGGTAATTATTTTCAACAAGGAAAAAAATACGATCTCAATGTTTTATTTTCCACACTCTTCGGGAAAACATAGACTATGATCGGTCTTTCTGCTATTTAGAAACGTAACAAAAACTCTGTTTCATTTTATTTTTATTATCAGAACTTTCATCTTTCTCTCTCTGAATGATTCTTTGATGTGATGCAAAAACCATACACGTAGTAAAGGTAGCTTCTTTTGTATTGTTTGAATTTTTTTATTATTAATCTTCATGCTCTGTTTGGTTGCTGAGACACAGAAATTTGGAATTTTATTGAAAGAAATCAATTTTACTGTCACAAGAGGAGGACTATGTTATGATTGTCACTATTTTATGGAATCCCTTTTCATCCTATTTGTTTTTCAAAACTTTTGAGACGTTTAGGCCTCTGAATTTCAAGCTGTGTTTTCTAAGACAAAACTATATTTTGGAGAATTTAATGATGTGGCTGTGCAAAGGCCTAGGTAACTGAGTTTAGAAAGGAATTTGACAGACTAAAAAAGGGTAGAAACTGAGAGCATTAGGGTGGGAAGATCAGTTGTCTATGTATGCAATGTAAGTGTAGAATTTGAGATAGGGGATGGGGTTGTAGTTATCAGAGAGGACTAACAATATGCCAACAACAAATGGAATGTTATAGGTAGTTCTAGCCAAACTTTGGCAGCCCCACTACAACATAATGCAGCTCAGAAGATTCCAAGGCCCATTCATATACTAAAATTCAAGGACACCCAGTAACCAATTATCTGGAATAGGTGTCAACAACTAGAGAAATTCATTGTTCTAGAATCTAGTCACAGAGATGGTATTACTTAGCTGGCTATGTCATATTATAATGTGGCTATGGCTGCTGATGATCTGAGAGAGAGAGAAAGCTGGGGTGGGGGGAGATTCTGTTCAAATAATTGTATAAGGTGGGAAAATATTTTATCTTTATATGCAAATATGATGGAAGTGCATGTGGGAGGCAATTTACCCTGCCCCAATTAGCACAACAGCCTATGAGAGAGGACTAAAAAAGGCCTAGGTAACTGAGTTTAGAAAGCAATTTGAGGGACTAAAAAATGCTAGAAACTAAGAGCATTAGGGTGGGAAGATCAGTTGTCTATGTATTCGATGTAAGTGTAGAATTTGAGATAGGGGATGGGGTTGTTGCCATCAACACATTCAATATGCATATATTTTCCGAAGGCATATTCATATGCTCAAAAATTCACAGTCTAGACTTCGTTTTTAATTCTTTCTTTAATAGTAACAAGTGGGGATGAAACCAATGAAATAACCTTCGGAGAAAACGTCTAAACTACAATGCTCTTAATGTCCTTTGTGTGCGATTGACTCACATGTAGTGCAGTAGACCATGGTACACCAGGCCAGATAGCTCCAATATCAGTTTCATGTTTATGACAACATCATAATTCACTTTTTCCCCCTATCATATGGAAATTAATCTCTTCAGTTCTAATGGCATAAAATTAGGAGAGAATTGAACCTGCCAACTAGAAAATATCTGTTTGCAACACTTCATCAATTGTAACTACAGATCCATTTAAATTTTAAGCCTTGCAAAGGTTTTAGGTATTTCCTTACTTAATTCTAATAAGTATTTTCATATCACCAAAAATACGAAAGCTAATTAATGGCTTCATTTTTGGTACGCATTTATTTTCGTGGCATCATTGTTGTTTGATATTAACTAATGAGCATTGTCTGAAATTATATGTTTACTAGATGGAAGGGGCCGAAGAGCACGACAGAGCATGCGACACATGTGCTAGCTGTGTATCGTGCGTCACTGTCGAGTATACGGGCACACTAGGTATTCTACCACTTCATGTCACAAGGATATAATTCTCTATATTTTTGGTTTTCACTTTCTAGGGTTGTCAACTACTTCATGTGTATAGTTAATAATGTAACTTTGGTCGATTAGACCATAGATATACAAGGCATTAGTTACGAATTCTGGAAAAAGGTGGGCAGTCACTATAAAGTACCTTCATTAGTAATTTTACACTAATTTGATTCCACATATATTTAGAGGTGTACGCTTAAATTTTCTTCCTCTGTTTTAGCTAGTGCAACCAGTAGTATCTGGGTACATCTTACCATGACAAATCCAATAAGAGGGGGAAATAGAATAAGAGGGGGAAATAGGTCAAGAATGTCTTAGGATTTTTAGTGAAGTGGTTCTTCAATGGTCTTATACATGTGTGCTCACGTTGAGGATTGACACAAATAAGTACGTATTTGACTTGTTTTTTTTTTAACCATTTATGCAGGTTGTCTGGGAGCCCTACAGGGATGTCCTAGAGTTGTTGCCCCCATATTGCACTGCTGGCCGACAAATATGGAGGGCCATTGTGCCATTGAGCTATTTTTGGATAGTAGAGGATCATCATCCCGAACGTGTCTTTCGTCAGTTCGGGATGAAGCAAGTGCCACTGGATATTGTGGATACGTTCCTTCATCTCCACAAAATCTCCCTCCAAGGTAAACTAGATAAGGATTGGGTGCAAGAGCATGCTGTCTACATTGACCGATGGGCCCATAGAGAGGAACATATTGCCGACGCATCGGCATTGGATGGGGACACGATGTACCTTGCTGCTTACATGGAGTCGTACCGAAGGACGACCAAACGGTACATTACACGCAACTCGGCATATTAGGAAATCCTGGTAAGGCAACAATTCGATGCTTCTTTTATGGATTGACAATATATGTGTGTTGTTGCATGCATTATGAGAATTTAAGTTTTATGGAGCCATTGGATCAATATTTTGATATTCATTTTAGAGAACATTTCATTTCTTCCCACTAGATATGCATCTGTCACAAGCAATATGTATGTATTGGTGTACCATTTCAATGTTCATATATATATGAATGAGCTCAACATGAGATATAGTCAAAAATCAGAACTCGATTTGCCCTTAAAGGCCTACTGTTGCACAACACGAAACTAACCAAAGAAGTTTTAACGGGACTCCTTTATTTCACAGGTTGAGTCCAATGTGGAATTACTATTGCAATGCGAACCAAACTCCCAAGTGTACAACCACCTGAAGAGGACGCTGGATCTTGTCGGGGAGATGAGCTGAGCGGCATTGGAGAATGCGCATGCCATGGCGACTGAGGCGAGCACACAGGCCATAGGCTATGGTGGGGGAAATCGTGGGTTTAGAGGGCGTGGACGCAGTAGAGGTTGTGCATACAGTGGAGGTCGTGGAGGTGGTCACGAGGATGACAATGTCTTGGGTAACTTCCAACTCTAATACCTTCAATTCTTACTGACTTTAACTTCTACTACTTTCAGTTGTAATTTATTTAGAGTACATATTATAGTAGCGAAGTATATATTGTTTGGTAACTAGTTTTTAGGGTTAATTTTCACTTCCTTCTCATAATTATGGTATAATTAGTTAGTTACAATGTTCTGCCAAACTTTAAATATTAAGACTAAGCACTTTAAATATTAACCAATGGGAATAAGCACTTTTTTCTTCCAAGCGAAATATATATATGAACATTGAAATGTAAGACATGCAAACTTGTTTCATTCATTCCTTATAAACTATAATCACAATACTATTATCCACTTTTAACATATACACATTGTTTATTATAATTGCATTTATGCTGAATATTTGCTTCTCTTTAGCCCTTGAATTTTTTTTTACCATAATATGAAGCTATTGGGTTGTTTAATAATTAGTATAGTGGGTTTTTTACCACTGGATGGTTAGGAATCCTTTTCAAATGTGTTTTTACCTATTTTCTTGGCTAGAAATCTGAAGTTGTCAATAAGATGGCATAGCTGCAAATGTTGAACTGGAAGCAACTTATAAAAAAAAAAAAATGTTTGTGAAGAGGGATGTTGAAGAAATTAAACCTTTTTATAAGCTAAATGGTACTTATCCATCACGTTAGATCTTAAATTTCTAACATCACATTGGTTCTTTAGTGCAAATAATTAGTGTATTTTAAATTAAAAATAATTAAAAAGAGGGAAATGCATCAGACTGCTTTCAAAATCATCAAAGACAACCCATTTAATTGTAAGCTTCTTATGTTGGAATTGTTAGAATGCAACATATCTTTTTTTTCCTTGTCACTTAAATCGCAAATGGTAAACTTGGCTTAGGAGAAAAAAAAAAGAACAAAGATAAAACACGGATTCATATTCAATCCTGCAATTAAGATGAATGAAGTAATGTAATTTGAGAGAATTGTGATAGAAAGGTATGTTTGTTTAAAACTTGGTAAATTATATAAGCTCCACCCCCACAAACCTTCTTTTTTTTTTTTTTTTTGTGGCAGACTTCTCAGTCCCCTAAGTTACCATTATTACTTTTCCTTATTTTCTTTGTATATTCATGCAAAGAAAAAGCAATCTTAAATCATCACGAATTTACTCATAGAGTTTTTGTATTTTATAATTCTTTCTCCAAAAACAAAAGCAAGGTCACTAGGCTTTTGTGTTTTATAGCCATATTCAAATAACCAAACCAAAAGAGAAAGCATGAAAGTTATAGCCACTAAGTTCAGAAGAAGGAAGCTATATGTTTTATTCCTCCAACTTGCATCAAAAGCATACTAAACACTATGTGAATGTTAGGCCTTAGGCCTCCTTTCTTTTTGAACTGCAGTTGAAGGGCTGCTTTACCCTCCAACTCATGGTCATGGTATCCGGGTGCTCTGTTTGAACTTTGGACATGTCGAAATCAGTTTCTCATTTTTTACCTGTTGTTCTTTGTTGCTACATATGAAAATTTAAACTGAAAATTTCATACATTCTACAATACAGACTCTTCCAAACCACACACACCAACCACTCTTTCACAGAAAAACCATATGGTTCCTAAAGCAAGGACTCGCCAGAGTAGAGTGGGGCCCAATTGAGACCATCATCGTCGAGGTGTAAAAACACACATTTGTTCAAGATAATACTCCCTTCCAACATGCGTGACGTGAAAATGGTAATGTATTACATTCTTATGTCAGTATGTTGCAATATTTTCAATGGATTAGCTAAGTGTATATGAAATCGTAATTCATTCTTTCCCTGTTGTTCTTTGTTGCTACATATGATTCTTGTGCTTTGGTTGGAAAATGTCCTCTGCTTATATATGTTGATGTTTCCAGTATTCTTTCTGTGTAAATTGAAATGTTACCCACATAACACTCATCACCCAACTTAGATTTATTGCACATTACTTGTAGGAAAATTTAATAGATTCAATACATACAGACTCATCCAAACCACACATACTAACCACACATATGATTCAATAATATGAATAATTCATATATATGACACCATCAGTCGTTGTATCATATACCTGTATCCGTGTATCTTAGTTCTACTAGTGTACTACTTTATATAAATACATTACATACAGACTCATCCAAACCAGGCCAACCACTCATTCTGTCTTCCTCTTTATGTAGAAGAAAGTTTTTTCGTAACAAACTTTTGTCTGACTTCATGTTTTATGGGCAAATCAGCTGAGGGATACGTTTCTATCATCTTCATATAAGTCTATTATTTCTATCTGATGATCTTCCAATTTACAGTTCTTATTGGGTGGATATTGAATCTCAGTGGTAGTCTTATCAAATATAAGAACATGGAAGCTTGAATTTCCTTCATATCTGAAGACTAAAAAATAACCGTAACAGATAGAATGGTATTCAACGAAATCCTGCCAACCATTACAAAACCAAATGTTGTTATCAGTTTTCTTCAATCCCACTTGCCAAATACCACCATAGGGAGTAGTGAGTGTAGCTACCATGGATAGCTCAGCACTGTTGAACCCTGACCATAAGTACCCATCCACACTCAAGTGAAAATACAGAGCATCCCTTCAAAGTTTATGCATTAATTTTGGGGGTGAGCTGTCCACCATTTCTACTTATACACTTTGCAATGCTACATGTGCTACTCAACAGTGCATCACACTGTTGAACCCTATCCAGTCATATCACCTACATGCACATGCGCACACAGATATGCATCCTTTTGCAATGCACCGTTTTCAAGGATGCAGAGCATCCCTGAAAAGTTTATGATACATTTAACACAGCTCGACACTGTCTCGTCAAGTCATGTCAGATGAGGCATAGGAATGCTGAATAGTCTTCACGTGAACCATGTCCAGTCATATCACCTACACGCACGTCAATACACAAATATGCATCCTTTTGCAATGAACCATTTTCAAGGATGCAGAGCATCCTTGAAAAGTTTATGAAACATTTAATGCAACTCAGCACTATCTTGTCAAGTCATGTCAGATGAAGCATAGGAACGCTGAATAGTCTTCACGTGAATAAACACACAACCTCCTTTGCAGTACACATCACCTGCCTTCCACTGTAGCATAAGCTATAGCCATATCAAACAGCTACCTCAATGAACCACGTGCACCAACAGGTGCCACTGTATAGCCAAGTCATGTTCGCAATTTTGCTTGTGCTCCTCAACACCTCACTGAACAATACAATGTCGAGACATATCATCTTTATTCATGTGAATACTTACCCTTACATATAATCACATCCACGTGAATATTTACCCTTGCAAAACTCCTATATAAAGTCCTAGTCCCATTTACATCTATCCTTGCAAAACTCCTATATAAAGTCCCACTCCCATTTACATCTACCCTTGCAAAACATCTACACATACCGATCAGAAGTCACCTTTTCCAATGTCAATGCGCAATTGGATGCTACCTCGTTTTCCAGATAACTATAGGAGGGAGAGAGATTCCAACGAGAGGGAATACTATGCCGGACTGCGGCGGGAGTGGGACTTTCATGTAAACGAGTCCAACACTCTGCACGATGATCTCGTGCGACTCGGAGCGCCTCTTGTTGATCGTGTCTCACTCACACTATCATAACAAAACATGCACCAATATGAGCGTGCAGTGACAAAAATAAAAAAAGAGAATAATCTGATGATACTCTGTAGGTCCAGGTATCACATGCTACAGCTGGCGGAAGAGCTGGCCGCCGCAACGAACCGACAACTCACTCCGACGGAACGTAACAATGTCCTTAACTATGAGGACTACCTGTCAGAGTGAATGCCTATGTGGTATGTGTGTTATGTCTAGGTTAATTCAATGATGTTAGTAGCGTTAGTGTTCAATATGCAATGCATGCATATTGGTGGCATTGTGTAAGTTACTTTAAGTTTTCCATGTTATGTTGTAGGTGCTTATTGTTATGTTCTAGGTGCTTATTGAAAAACATCATGTGTGGGAATATTTGACTTTTATGCGTTTTGTGGGAATAAACTAGATTACGAATAATGTGCATGGTCCTCACAATCAATAATAAGGTTTACATGGTACAAATGCAACAACAGTGACACACATACATTTAAAACATAGTTAACAAAAATAGTTAAATTACAAAGTCTAATTACACCACGACACGATTACTCTTCATCTGACATCTCCACGTCTGACTGATAAATGGGATCAGGAAGAAGTGATTGCATGAATTGTGCGTGCTCGTACCACCCTCCCTCCACTAACTCTCGAATCTCGACTTAGGTCCGATATCGATTAAGACGTATCTTCATTCGATTATTTTCTTCTCTTATGCGATTCAATGCTTTACGAAGTTCTTCAATCATGTCTCTAGGCATCTGCGATGCGAATCGCCGAGGCACTGGCAACTTAAAACCAGTCAACTCATCATAAAACATTTGCTGTTCA
Source organism: Quercus agrifolia (assembly GCA_029955455.1). Taxonomy (NCBI): domain Eukaryota; kingdom Viridiplantae; phylum Streptophyta; class Magnoliopsida; order Fagales; family Fagaceae; genus Quercus; species Quercus agrifolia. Next base: position 32,115,103 of record JARQAD010000009.1, on the reverse strand, counting down.
CGAAATAACCAATCCCACTCCTGTCTCATGGTATTGTGAACGTAAGCACTATTTCGCAAATTCGGATTGATTGGATAGCTAAACTCATCTTCCAATACCCAGCAACGACCCATAGCAGTGAACACATCGTGAGGCCTATAGAGTTGTGGGTTGCCAGAACCAGACATTAACACTGAATACAATAACATCAAATGATCAAGTTAACAGTGTGCATCAATTGTTGGTAAATAATGTAATGCTGCATAAGATGGTACATGACAGTGGCGGAGGTAGGATTTCAATTCAGTGGGGGCAAGCTTAGAAGTCAATATTAAAAATAACCAAAAAAAAACTTTATTACAAAAATTTATAAAAACAACTATAAGTGTCATACAAAAACTAATAATACGTAAACTATATTTAGACATTTCAGTTAATACTATAAAATAAATTAATTTGAAAAATATTTAAAATATAGCAATTTACTTGCAAAGTTGTATACACATCTCACTATCTTTTCTTGATTGTTTTTGAAACTATTGGAAAAGTTCGACTTTCTTTTTATTTTTCAAAATAATTAAAATTTTAGTTCATAGCATAAACCCACAATTTAAAACTGAAATGTCAAGAAATTGAGGACCAAAAAACAAAAAAAATTTGTGTACAATATAGGACTATCGATTGAAATGTCATAAGAAAGACACTACAATGCATTATTATTATGCTAAGCTTAAGTGCATGATAATTAAAAGCTAACAGCTAACAAGTTAAAGCTCTTGGTGTGTGTTATTGTGCCTGACAGAAATTCTTCCAATTATTTTTGCTTGTGTCACGAAACTTTTTCCTTGTTTCCTATTTTTTTTCCTTACACGGTGTCATTAACTTAGGTAAACTTGTCATTTTCCCTCTATTTCAACAGGGCCAGGAAGCTTTTTTCCTGATTTGTGTTTATTTTCTGTATCAAGGAGGGTAAAACATTTTAAATATTTCCTAATAGTAGTACATATGGAATATTTTTGGACGAGTCAGGGGGGGCACTTGCCCCCTCTCACCCCCCCTGGCTCCGCCTTTGGTACATGATGATGACATTCATAAATTTGTGTACTATTACATGCTAAAAATTAAATACTAACACTCAAATTTGACCATAAGCATTACACACATAACATGCAATATAACTCAATGTACACACATAACATTTATCACCGTTTCTATAGCTTATTGTACATTTCTTGTAACATCAAACAACACCAAACAACTAATATACCCCTAAAATACCATTCAAGAAAATACACATAACACTCATTCAAGAAAATACCAAAGCATAAGTAATACAACTTATTAAATGAAAATTTTACTCTAACAAAAAACATACATTATGATTGATAAACTTTTATAATATCTACAACTATGTTTACCAACACAATAAAATTCTCAATGTATTTCAAAGAAGAGAATGAGTTTCTTACCTGAGATGATGGAGAGATAACACCAACTTCTGACTGAAAATTCTTACAATGAGGAGAATATCTGAAAATGATGAGAAGAATTGCTTGAGAAGTAGATATAGCAGAAGAACTCGATTATAAAAGAGCTGAGTACGATTAATAACTCGATTTCCACTTAATCGGGTTCAACTTCACGTGCAAACAACTGATGTGAAATGGCGTCAGAAGAGCATAAAACTCGATTATAACATCGCCGAGTAAAATTAATAACTCGATTATCGGTTATTCGGGTTTTAAGTACTCGTTTTCTACGTTGCCGAGTTACAAACAGTAACGTGGACATTTTTTATTGCCCAAAAGCCAGGCTAGCTCACCAAACCTGCCCACAACTCGGCTTCCTAATAGTCGAGTTATTTAGGTAACTCGGCTTTACGGTGATCGAGTATTTAAACAGGGGCGTGCCCTTATTTAGTTTCAAAACAAGGGCATTATGCCAAATATATTTCTCAGAAGGGGCAAAAGGCCAGAATCCTCGCAAATGCTAAATCACAAATTTTAAGTAGTTTCAGTTACTTTTTTTAACAACACGTGTATAACAACAACGCGTGTGTAATACACTTTGTCCTTAATTTCAATTATGCTAGAAGGTGGTGTTAGTATCTGACATAGACTAACCTCGTTTATGTTTCGATATTGCCAGTGGCCGAAAAAGGCCACTCAGAAGTCAAAACACAGAGCCAAGAATCAAGAATAATTTATGAATTATGATATCATGAATGACGTCTTATGCTACACACTCTCTGTCTATGTGGTTCACAGTTCACACATATATTTTCCCCTGGTCAGCTCACTAAGTGGACCCATACGCTTTTGTTTGGCCTATTTCCACCATTTTTTTAATTATGGAAAGAATCGGTTACATAAAAGAGGCCTTCCTCGAAGCTTTTTGCTGCCATCTCGGACCTTTGTAGGCCCCACAAATTGTTCAAGTAGGTGTATGTTTAGATTGAGATTTTTGTCAAAATTTAGTTTGCGTATTTGTTGAAAATTAACAAATGTACAATTGTACTTTTAAAAAACACAAAGCTTTAAAAAGCTATGTATAAAAAAGAAACTCAAAAAAAAAAAAAAAAGTTTAATCCAAACACTCCACAAATTTCCATCAAGGAGAACTTCGTGGGTGTACTTTTGAGTGTTCATTATATAGGAGATATGTAATAGAATTGAATCTCTCTATTTGCCATGCAATTTATATTCGATAGTCTGATATGTCATGATGTTTATCATCTTTGACTTGACAAGTGACGCTGTTTGACCTGGGGAGTTCATACTTCATAATACTACATTTTCAGTAACAGAATTAGAATGCGTAAATTAGGAACCAATTATTTTCTTCTTCCTCTTCCTTTCAATCATAGCTAACTTTGAAAAAGAGAGACTCCTGGCTCCTTTCACATAAAAGTCATTCTCAAGCTAATTATGCGAAAAAATTGAGCACCACTATTTTACATGTAAGGTTCCAAGAGCTTTCTTTATTGCGCGTCTTAAACAAATCAACAATTGTGTAGATTGTGATGTGGGTTTGGATTTTAAGAATTCTCACATATATATATTAGAAGTTTATAAAGCCTTGTGAATATCAATAAACAAAATAATTAGGAGAATTTATAGATACATCGTATTATAAAGACTTGTCAAATAGATGAACTGCTCATAACACAAGTCAAAATCGTGTTATATTTCTTATAATTGTTTATACTAATTTTTTCTTAACACTGCTAGAGATAAATTAGACATACTAGTCCAATGTAATAGGTACAAGCTCATTCCTACTTGTACTAGTATTCTAGGATTTAATCATATACTCTTACAAAATAAAGATGTAATCCTTAAGAGCTCCATGGACGTAAGCCGAGAAGGTTGAATCATATAACTTTCGTGTTTGCGTTGCTAATATATTTAACAAACATTATGTAACTTCATTGTATATGTAAAATTAATAATAATAATAATAATAATAATAATAATTGCAGTTTTTAATGTGTAAGGCAACGCAATGCAATGTTTCCAGAGTTTTCCTTTGTGTGCGTGAGGTAATTAACGACACCTTTACCGCGTATGGTAGTGACAGAGTGCGGCTTAATCGAATCAACCGTGTTATGGTTGACTAAAAGTTGTATCCAGTGAAGAGTTTACTTAAAATGTAAACACAATATTGATGAGTAAAATTAATGTTGAGTTTCCTTGTAATCATCGAGGAAGTTCTCTGTGATCGATTGAGTATTAGTTTTACAACTTCAAGCTTGAAATTGCTCACCTCTACATAGCTCTGCCAATGATGCAAATTAATATTCTATTAAGTATAAAATAAGTAGTATGGTTGCCCTAATTGAAACCCTGATCTAATGGACACTAGCTGCACACTGAGTGGTTTTCTCTCATTCTATGGTTAATTTAGACACATAATACTGAACCCTTCTCATTCCATGTTGAACCCTTCTTTTTCAGGTTGAGAATGAAAAATACAACCGCATCTAAATTTTTTCAGTATTTGTTTTTGTTTTTGTTTTTTTAGGAGCCAGATATCATTCTCTCTCTCTCTCTCTCTCTCTCTCTCGATCTCCCTCTCGAACATGACAAAACTAGCTAGGTTGAATTTCTCTACAAAATTTGAAACAAGGGGTTGAAAATTTTGTGAGAAAATGTCAACGACATAGTTCTAACTTCAAACTGGTTAAAATTAAAAGTTTATACAACTTGGTCGTAACTCGTAAGTATTATTTATTACGAGTACGCTATGTCAGATAGGTCGATCTGCATGTAGCAGATTGATTAATTCAGCAGATTAATTAATTCAGCGGAAGTAATTAAATTAAAGAAACTGTGCATTGATCACTTGACATTTGTTCCATGTAATTAGAAATTAAAAACATTTGGTAATAAATAGTATCCAGCGTGCATTCGTAAACAAGTTTGTACTAAGAGTCAAATTTTGCTAGAAGGTGGTGCATGTTTCTAAATTCTGATAAAGACCTAACCTCGATCTACATATTGATATATGTTTCAATATTGCTAGTCGCCGAAAACACCACTCAGAACCAACGAGGAATCAAGAATATCTCATGATATCATGAATGACGTCTAGCTAATGGACCCATAAGCTTTTTGTTTGTTCTATTTCTGAAACTACTGGAATAAAGTTTTTTGCTGCCGTCCAGTCCTTTGTAGACCCTACAAATTGTTCTAGTAATCGTATGTTTAGATTAGTTTTTTTGCCAACAAATTATTTGCTTATTTGTTGAAAATAAACAAATGTATAAATTATACTCTAAAAAAAAATGCTTTAATATATATATATATATATATATATATATATATATATAGACATAAACAATAAACTAAAATACAACTTTAATCCAAACTCACCTCTAAATTTCTTACAATGAGAAAAAAATATCTTATATTCAAAAAAAAAGAAAAAAGAAAAAAATATCTTAAGTGTCTCAAAAGCTTAAGTTATTAGGATATGGTAAATTTAATAATTTAACCAATATTTCTAACATTCTCATTCGCGTGTGGACCTAAACTACTTTTTGATAGGTGAGACTCAATATGTGGGAATTTAAATAAGAGGTAGAGTAGAAAAGATAAGGATCAAACCCAGGATCTCATACTCTGATACCATGTTAAATTACCGATTGTCTCAAAAGTTTAAACTATTAGGATATAGTGAATTTAATTATTCAACCAATACTTCTAACAGTTGGCTAAATTGTTGATTATGTAAGAGATATGTACGTAATATAAAATTTCATTTTGTGTAATCCATTGTGACATATAGAAAACAAGAATTTTAATATTTGCAAATATAAAAAATTAAATAAAAAATTAAATGCTCTCTCTCTCTCTCTCTCTATATATATATATATATATATATATTGAGAATCAAAAGCTCAATATTTAAAGGCGGTCTAATGCTTTAAAAAATTTCTTATATACACATAGGTCCAAATTACAGTGTGATAATTATTATAGTAGCCCATAAATTGTTTAATTCTATCTTCTTACATGAAATTGAAACGTGAACTAAGAAATTATAAATATCATACATAGAAAGCAGAAGAATATAGGTTATGGACTTAAAATTGCTCAATTTCACCTTAAAAGAAATTGAAAAGTTTAAAAATATGAAATATCGCAGAGTTCTGCTTATCTGAAGTTCTACTAAATTCTAGAAGCCGGCCAAATTAATAAGGAAATCTATTGTGGCGTCTACTGAATAAACATTAAACATGTGTCATTTTCCTTGAACCTTCATCCGGTAATCATGGTTAGGATTAGGCACATCAAGCTATTTCCCAGCCCTTAATTTGCTGTAATGCTACAGTAGTCACACTGAATATTTTACAATTTTTCAAACTATTTTGGCAAATTCTTACTAATTTTTATCTGACCTACTACTTTTTGAGTAATATTACAGCCACAAATTATTTTATAATATTTTAAAAAAGCAAATTTTTATTAGTTTTCATTTTGTCTCACCACTAATATCATATTTTTTACTTATCAATAATTATTTACCACATCAGCAATTTGTAAAAAATTTTGTAAAATAGTTTATGACTTTAATATTTTCTTTTTATTTATTAATAAACACTCCCTACATCAACCGTTTATAAAATAGTTTGTGTTTTTAACAATTTTTTTTTTTCTTTGCGGATATCTTGGTACCTGGCTACAGTTTACGGCATTCAACCATGACATTTTACAATATTGGACTTCACACTATTATTTATCATTTTTGGGATTAACAAGAAGCCCAAAGAGGTGAACTTTCTATAACCCATATAACAAGGACAGCATTATGAGCCTTTCTTTGTTCCAAGTTGCTACGAGCATAAAATTTGGAGCTATTTTACTACCAAATATGATGTAACAATCAAAGAGATCATTCATATATAGTTTTAGTTATAATTTTTTTAATACATCGTATGCCTTGTTTAAATAATAATTACATATAGATTCTTATAGAAAAAAAAAATACTGATAGATAGTTTTATAAATTGATACATAATGAGTTGAAAAATATAATTACAAACTAATTTAAAGTTAAATTGTCCTTAACACAAACTCAATTTTTTATTTTTATTTTTGAAAATAATACAAACTCAAATGACAGTGCCAGGTCCACTATTTTAAACTTGAGGTGGTTCACCATAATTAGGTATAAAGTAACTCTCTTATTTGATCTTTTTTTTTTTTAATTTCAATTTTTTTTTTGAAATAATAAGATTTTTTTTTTTTAAGAGAGAAATGATAAGAGTTGAAACCTACGTGATAATTACATTTTACTAATATTTTAAGATACAATCATACAAATAAGTTTATTTTTTATGTAAACTGGATTTAAACTCAATCCCTTATTTGACAATAATTTTTTTTATGGATGATTTAATTGGGACCCACCATAATTAAGTACTTATTTAGGAAAAAAAAAACCATAACTAAATACTTGAAGTATTATCTAAAATACCACTTTAATTTATGTGGTGCTTCATCGCCCTTGCAAGTTCCAACATATATATTAAGAATCTTAAAAATAAAAGACTAGTCATCTAGAATCTAGATGGTTGGAAAATAATCAAATCAATGGATCTTAGTTTGTGGATGGGTGTATGCTTATGAAGGAGAACCGCGTATTGTAGTGACAATTCGACCTAATGGACCCACACTGTTCTCTACACAAGATTACAAAAACTGAAAGAGATTGACCTGAATATGTGAACCCGTGTGTGTATGGTTAAAATATCAGAAAACATTAGGGTCGAGATCGTTGAATTTCCTTCTCAATAAGCAAATTCCCTGCAAATCAACAGGCCAGCTGGTTCAATCCAGTTCTGTTTTTTCTCAAATATTCAAGGTTGTTCAGATTTATGATAATGACACCATGTGTACGCGACACCAAGTGTCAACCTTAGCATTTTTTATCAGGGAATGAACGACATTCACATGTCGATGGTGTAAGTAAAAGCAAATTTGGTAACATTTCAATTCATTATCAATTTTCCTCATCTAATTAAAAAAAAAGTAACTACATGAGCTGGACTATTTTTTGATGTTGTTGATTCTGGCTAATTGCTTTTATAATTAGATCGAGATGGGAAAATCTTTTATCATCTCACAATGGAGTTGTTGTGATTGAATTTTGTTACAGGAAAAGAAATTCTCTAATGGTATTGTAAAATAGAAGAGGGATACTTACTTCAGTTCCTTGTATAACTCACAGACCCAATTGATAAAACCCCTTACAAAAAAATAACTAAAGGATTAAGGTAGGTTTAGAGGCTCATTATTACAATCTATTAATAAGCCTCATGTATTTGGCCATTTGTTAGCTTGCTTCGTTTATTTGGTTAGATACAGTAACTTAGAATAACTATGTTAACTATGTTCGAGTTTGTTTTTTGGCGCGATCCTACTTGTATATCTGTGAGGTCTCTAATTTTATGTGTCATATTATGAAGAGTTAACATCTTGGATTTTATTTATATATACTATAGATTTTTTTTAGCTATAATTATAATTTTATTCAATTTATTCTATATAAGAAAAATTATTCAACCCAAACACAGGGAAATTTGGATTGCACTTTTACGATGTCTCCTAATAGCATGGCATTTACTAACAAAGTCAATAAAAGCTTGAATAGGAGTATTTATTTGGATTTATTGGGAAAATTTCATTTTTTATATAAGATAGAATTTCAACTCTAGTCTAATCTAAGTGTATATATGTGTGAAGCTCCTTCTTAAAGACTGGAACTTCGGCCTTTACCTCTCACATCCCACAAGTACTTATACATGTGGAGTGACTATCGTACCAAGGGTGCGTGGTGGTGATTTATTGGGAAACTTCAAACTTAGAAAAATGTAAACTTCAAACTGAAAAAATTTTGTTTCTCTCTCTTCTCTTCTATCTCTCTTTCGTCTCTCTTCCTCTTTGTCTTTCTCTCTCTAGTAAACCCATGCAACCCACCTTCCACCAAAACTCAGCCACAAACACCAATTCTTCACAACAGCCACCACCAGCACAACAATCAAAACCAAGTAACCAATCACCACCAATACAACAATCAAAACCAACCACCACCACCATAGTCAATACCCATCCCAAAATTAAACCCCATAGCAAAAAAAAAAAAAAAAAAAACCTCAACCACATTAGCCACCATCCCCACAGCACACCACCACCACTTGGAATCCATCACCACCACCATAAAAAAAAACTACCAAAATCACAGAGAGGGAGAGAGACGAGACATAAAGACCCTGCCAAACCCACCACTCATAGCCGCTGCAAAACACATAACAACCACCAACCAACCCACCCACCATTGAAACCTACCATCACCAAAACCTAGCCATTGATTCAACTCCACCACTGAAACCCAACCCCACAACCACTGAATTGCCATCCTTAAAATCCAGACACCATTGAAACCCACCATCAGTGAAACCCACCATCACCAAGACCCACCACCTAAACTCACCCACTAATTTAACTCCACCACCGAAACCAACCCAGCAACTACCAAATCTCCACCCCTAAAACCTAGCCACCATTGATTTGATCCAACCAAAAATGTATTAGACAAGAAAAGATAGATTAGAGAGAAACAAAGAGAATAAAGAGAAGATGGAGAAGAGAGAAATAGAGAGAGCAGAGGGAGAGATGGATAAGAGTGAAATAGAGAGAAGAGGGAGACATGGTAAAATAGAGAGAAAAGGGAGACACAGTGAAGAGTGAAATAGAGAGAAGACAGGGAAAAGGGAGAGTCAAATAAGAGAGAGAAGTGGGAGAGTTAATAAAATATTAGTTTTTAGGTTTACATCCTGTGAACAGTGAGGTTGCATATGTGCAACCTTAGAGCATTAGCATTGGAGGGTCTAAAACACCCCCCCCCCCCCAGTTGCTATTTTACCAAAACCCCCCACATCCGAGTATGTAATTTTTTTTTTTTCCCAACCTAGCTAGAGTAAGTATGGGTATTTAGAACTTACTGTACATCGCTAGTATGTATAAGTAAAATAATATTGTTTTATCTCTCCTTTATTGCTTCTCACTCTCTGACTCTCTCTTTTCTCTTATTCTTTTCCTCTTTTCTCACTCTTCTCTAACTCTTCACTCTTCTTCCCTCTCAGTCTTGTTTCTTCTCTATTCTCTCTCTCTCTCTCTCTCAACTTTTTGGCAGTGGATTAGAGGGGTTGTAGATTGGGTCTTGCGATTTGGGTGGTGTGGGTTTGCTCATCGTGGGTTTGCCGTGGGTGTGCTCACCATTTGCAACCGTGGTGTGCTCGCTATTTGCTGCCGTGGGTTTGTCGTGTTGTGCTCGCCATTTGCTGCTGTGGGTGTGCTCGTCGTTTGTTGTCGTGGGTTTGTTGTGGGTGTGCTTGCCGTGGGTTTGTCGTGGGTGTGCTCACTGTGGATTTAGGTCACCATGGGTTTAGGTTGTGCTCACGGTGGTGGAGACCATAGGTAGCTGATTTTTTTTTTTTTTTTTTTTTACGGTGTTTAATGTTGATGGTGGATTGTGAGTTTTTGTGGGTTGCTAGTAGTGGTGGCGGCAGGTGTGTAGTGCAACAGTGGTGGGCAGTGCTACTAGTGGAGGCCGTGGGTTGTTGAAATTTTTTTTTTTGGGAGTTGAATGTTGATGGTGGATTGTGAATTTTTTTTGGTTGCTAGTGGTGGTGGTATCAGGTGTGTAGTGCCGTCGTGGTGGTGGTGGTGGTGGTGGTGTTAGTAGATTTGTGGTGGTTCTTTTTTTTTTTTTTTTAAGGACTTGTGGTGGTTCTTGTACAGAAAGAATGAGAGAGAAATAATAAATAAAAATAAAGAAATTATATATATATAGAAAAAAAAATATTTAATTGAAGTGGTTAAAGAATAGAAACTGAGATGTATGGTATATTGTAAAATATGTTTGTATAATAGATAAAATAACTTTCTAGATGGTAAAATAGAGTTTGGGTTAGAAACTCGGATGCTAGTGTTCTTACTTTAGCAAGAATGGAAAAAATTTTGGGTTTACAAACCCAGATGGAGCATGGTTTTAAAGGGAATTTAGATCATCTAGATTTTTTAAGGTACTCTACCAATAGATTTCCTTAAATCCTAACCATTCTTTTATGATTTAAAGATCTAGATTTTACTATGTCAGTATTTCACTAACAGTACTCTTAAAATAATAAAATAATATTATAAATAAAACAATTAAGAGTTTAAGAAGTAAAATAGCAACTAAAGATTTTTACGTCTGCAATGCTAGCGCTCTTACGGTTGCAGTGAAACGGTGAAAGAATTAAAAATATATATATTATAAAGTGCACTGGCGATAATGAGAAACAAGAAATGCCTAGTTTCATAAAAAAATAAAAGTGACTCCAAAAAGTAGTTTACAGTGCAAAGCGAAATGGGGATGTTGACAATCAAATATGAAATATCGTCCGCTCAAGGTTTTCTTTACATATCAGTAGAGCAATGTTTTGTCGTGTCCACAAATATTGTTTTGGGGTTGATGTCCTCCTCTTTGCATGGAGATGGAGGAAAGGAATGTACTTCTATCTTGTATTATCTTGTAGTCGGCCATTGTGAATACATAATTTCCACATCAAGTTGAAGTTGAACCGCTTCTCTTCCACTGAAGTAGGGAAAACCAAATGCATGAGACTACGAGACATGTTAGTCTGATACATGGATTCAAGTTTGTTTGATGATAAAATCTAGAAATATTTTTTACTTTAGGCTTTCAATTAATTATTCAACGACTTGGAAACCATCTTTGCCCTTTTCCTCCAATCTAGCCGGCTATCAATCTAACCCAATTATAGCTAATTCTTCCTTTTAAAATGTAAAAAAAATTATTCATCTACCCCTTTTCTTCTTTATATACCTGTTAATGAGTGGGATTTTTTTTTTTTTTTTTTTTTTTTTTGACAATGAGTGGGATATTTTTAATAAATAATAATTCCTCTATGTCTTGTCTCTTGCCTCTATTATTTGAGCTATCTTAGCAATATATGCTGAGCTTAACTCCGGTTAAACTAAACTCTATAAATTCAATCTGGATATGAGTTTTCACCGATGACCCAAAGTGGGCCTAAATTAATCAAAGAACAAATAGAAAATATAAGACTCCATGCATGCATATCACTCTTTTTAGAAAATTTTTACTTGTTGACTCCTTCTATGTCATAAGCTAAAAATAATCACAATTGCCATTCTTTATCCAAAGATTCTCTCCCTAAAATTTCAGGCTAAAAATGAATAAAGGGTACCAGCACTTGAGTAAATCTGAACATAGCTAAAATTTGCGAGAAACTCTTTGCCGTATTTTTCAATTAAAACCTTAATGCGTATACGTGTGGGCCCTGTAAAGTGTAGACACAACTGAAAAATATCCAAACATTAATGCATGTATCGTTCTCTATACATGTGTCAATTATTATTTACACATAACCCTCAAAAACTTCCAAGGCCGGCAAGAACAACTGGCCAAAATAAAATCTCAATGTCCACGTCTGCCACGCGAATGTGACGATGACGAAGATGAAGAAGAAGAAGATGACGAAACACTCCCTGTACTCCCATTCCCATAGAACAAATCCGACAAGTAATTCCCCAAATCATCAGGGGCAAATTTGACAAACGAACCCGACCCGCCCCGATTCTTCTCATAGAAATTTCCGTACGCCGCACCAAGCTTCCTCGCCACCGAAACTTTAATCTCGTCTCTCAGTTTCGGGTCGGGCACGACCCACGAACTCTGTTTCTTATAAGCCTCTTCAAACGCCGCTCCAAATTTCTTATAACAGTCCCTGGCTTGGTCCGGCGAAATCTCAGCCGTTGGATCTTCCGGCAACGAAGATATCACTTTGCTCCATCCTATTCTCTCGTAATTGGAAGCGTACTGTTTCACCTTCAACTCATGCTTATTCACCCAATCATCACCAAGAAAAAGCTTCAAATTGGAACTGCGGACCTTAGCGACGACGTATTGGAGATTATTGGCTAAGAACAAGTACGAGAGTGCCACGTCCTTGTATAGCTCGGCTTTGCCGTCGAGTTTGCAGAGTAAAACCAAGACTAGCCACGCAAATCGTACGGAAACTGGGCTATTATCGAGCTGGCTTGGGCTACCGAAATATGATTCAGGTAACGGAGTTTGTAGATTTAAAGGCCAGTCAGCGACTATATCGGCGAGTGCGCCACTGTAATCGGCGAGGAAAGAGATATAGTTCATCACGTAACGTGTTAATGGGTGGATCCCACCGCCTGGGACTCTAGCTTTTGACGGGTCTTTTTGAATAGCCGTTTCGAAATCCATTAACATTGTACGCACCGCCTCGCTGAGTTTGATCAAGGAATTAATGGCCTGTGATCGGACGGTGGAGGTTGACTCGTACGAGAAGATGGATTGGATTTCAGGCAAGAGGTCTGATATTGCTTCGTATAGGTCCAGTGTGCGAAACATTTTCTCGGGGGTTTTCTTGTACTTTGCCACGGTTTCCGGGAATCTAAACAGGCTTATTGCGGCCTCTTTGGAAATCTCAGAGAAGCAAGACTCTCTGATGGAATCTGAGGCTGAGAACACGTGGTCACAGAGAATTCTCTCGCCGTTAAAGAGTGTTTTCACGGCGACCTTCACTGCGTTCAACCAGGTTTTGATTTTCAACTCCACCATTTCCCAATCCATCTTTTGCAAGTGTGAGAGACTAATCTGCCTCTCAACACCGAGATGATGCAGCGACTCGTCGACAATCGATTTCCGAATTATCTTGTAAATCTTGACGCACTCTCTTCCATAACCAGACGATATCATACAATCCGCAATGGCTTTCAAATCCGCCATCGCGATCGAGTCATCCAACTCCGTCCCGAATCGGAACTCGTCCTCCTCTGACTCATCGCTTTCCTCAAAATCCGAAATGCTCGACCTCGCCCCCGAAGATATCGACGAGCGAGCCGAAACCGATTCAGGGTCCAAGTTAGCTCTATTCACAGACAAAATCTGATAGAACTCCTTCTCCAACCTCTTCATCGCAAGTTGCATCAATTTCTGAGCCGCGATAATCTTTTCAGAGCTCGAGTTCTCGGTAACTAAGTGCTGCATAGCGGCCTGTAAGTCTCTAACAGAGTTCAAATACTGTTTAGCCTCGTGAGGATCGGCGTGGAAAAGCGAGGTGACGTTTGCAAAGGAAGAAACGTTATTGGAGTCCCATTTGGTAATAAGAGACTCAGCAATCTCAATGTTCTCGTCCATTAGAGACTCAGAGAAAGTGCGGCTAGGTGAAGCTGGTGGAATCTTCGCTGTTCTAGAAGGTGAAGGTGAGGGTGATTTGAAAAACACGTTCCTCATTCCTTTACTTGGCATTGACAAATATCACAAAAGCTTTTTGTTTTTCTTTCTTTGTTTTGTTGCAGAATGAGAATGAGAGAGAGAACTAATGTGAAGAAGTTGAAATTGTTTGTTTTGGTTTTTGATGGAGAAGCGTGGTGAGTGGTGGGGGGTATTTATAGATTGAGAGACAGAGAGACAGAGAGACAGAGGGTGACGTGGAGTGTTGGGAAAAAAAAAAAAGCGAAGAGGTAGGAAGTGGGTCCGGTGGAGACTGCGTGAAACGTAATGGTTGACGCTGCCCTGTCACTGTCAGTAATAGTGTGTATACAGTATATGTATGACTATTACCAATTGTAATGGACCATACGCGGTTGTTGCCTTGTTTTGGCCGTTTGTTTTCGCCAAGTTGCTGTGTGAGTTGCCTTTTTTTGCATGGAGTTATTACTGGCATTTGACAAAATGACTGATATCATAGTTGTCCAGATACGCGATACATATCGTATTATATAAAAAAAAATTTATATCGTATCAAAATATTACAAGTGTTCATAAATCGTATGATACAATGTATGTATCATATCGTAAAATTATATATATCATACGATATATAATAATTGCTTTAAAATGAGATTTTTTGTTAAATTTTATACTTTTATTTGAATCTAATATAAGTTGTTAAACTTGTTTTTAGCAAAAAATTATTAGTTTACTTAATTTAGCCAACTAAAATAACATATTCATAAGTTTTTTTCATTTCTCTCCTACAATTGAACTACACAGTACACACTTACTTTTCACTTTAATATATAAAAATTTGTTTAAAAATTTATTTTATTTTTATTGTTATTGTTATAAGTTCAAGAAACTAGAATGCCACAAAAAAAATTATTAAAAAAAAAGAACAAGAAGAGATAGTCAATGTTAATGACGAATAACGATGAAGAAAATTTTAATGAAGAAATAAATTTACAAAATTATAAACATGATGATACCGTTGACTTAGATGAGGTTGATTAGGCAATTTGATGAATATGATGAAAATAAATTATTATTTTTGATCATTTGCAATATATTATCACTTTTGAATTTAAGTAATTTGAATGTGTATGTTATAAACACATGTCAGTTTGATTTATTTAGTTAGCTTGTTAAACGTTATTACATAAGTGATAAATAAATTAGTCATTAGTTGAATACATTCAAAATTTATAATGAATATACCTTTTATATATGCATATTTATAATTTGTTATAAATTTTATTAAATGTTTGTGTATCTTACGATACACAATACAAAAAAATTAAAAATTGATTAACGATACAATTCACATTTTGACAACTATTCACTGTGATCAATCATAAATGTTTTGTGATTTTACAAAGAAGTGATGGTTTAAGAGCACTCACAGCAGTGAAGTTAAATGGCTATATAGCTATTTTAGCTTCACCAAAACACAAAAATCCATACTATTGCAGTGGAGCTAAAGGTAAAATTTTTACCTTCATTGCTACAATGCACAGCTATGTATGGCTGTGCACTGTAGCTAAGAGCAAAAAAAAAAAAAAAATCTCCAGCAGGATTAATATATATATATATATATTTTCTCTTTCTTTTCTTCTCAAAATTCTCACAATCTCTCAACTTTCAGACCTCTCATGTTGCCGCTAACACACGCCACCACAAACCCAACTCCGACCATGGCAACCCCCACCACCACCACCGCCACATCGGTCACAAATCCAACCATACCCAAACTCATCAAACCCACCACCACCACCAATATCAATCACCACCTCCACCACCACGACAACCCCCACCACCACCACCACCACTTTAGTCACAAACTCAACCACATCCACACTCATCAAACCCACCACTACCAGGAAAAAAAAAAGGAAAAAAAAGAAAAGAAAAAAAAGAAGAAGCAAACATCACCAAAACCCACGGCCAAAATCCATCACTGAGAGAGTCACAACCTATGAACCATAACCGAACTAAGCGGACTTGAGAGACCAACAACAAATCCACCCACGGAGAGAAGACGGAGGTTTGGCTTGGTCAAGTGGGTTGTGGTGGGTTGCGTGGCTAGTGATGGTGGTGGGTTGCAGTGGCCTGTGATGGTGTTCTAGCCATGGTGGCTTAGTGATGGTGTTCCACTGTGGGTTTTGGGTTTGAAGGGGAGAGAGAAGAATAAAAGAGAGAAGGAAGAGAGAGAGACTAAAATGAAATAATGAGAGAGAGAGAGAGAGAGAGAAGAAAAATTAACCAATAATTTGTATATATATAATTTGGTTTTAAAAAAAAATAATGTTGTTATACTAGACGATAATAGGCTATCATGATGATTGAGAAATTTTTTTTAGTCAAAAGATAAATTTGTATATATATAATTTGGGGTTAAAACAAAATATTATTGTTACACTAGATGATTATTTGCTATCATGATGATTGAGAAAATTATTTTAGTAAAAAAAAAAAATTACAAGTATAATTTGGGGTTAAAAAATTACTTGTTAACATTAGATGATTATTTGCGATCATGTGGCCGCAGCAGTGGAAGAGTCGGTGGTGGCTGTGATGGCGTTGGTGGTGGAAGAGTCGGTGGTGCCAGCGGTAGCTTTTGCAAGTGGTTGTAATTGTTGTTTATTGTAGTGAATATATTATTTTATTGTAGTAGATATATTATTTTATTGTATTGAAAGTTAAAATAAATCCACTGCTGCAACATGTTTTGTAAAGTGAGTAGGTAAAATAGATAAAGTAACTTTTTGTAATGCCAAATTACTAAATTTTTAGCTTCACTACTGTGGATGCTCTAAGTCAAAAGGGAAGAAGATGGTTGGAAGGAAGTGGGTGGATTTTGTTGTTCAATTTTTCATATTAGTAATTAGTAACATCTTCCCTCACTTATTTCTTTTCTTTTCTTTCTTCTTTTCTACGAAGTTGTAGACATTAATGAATGGGATTGAGTATTTGACTTAAATCTATATATGTATGTTAAATTAAGAGTAGATGGTGGTGTGGTGGTAGTGAAAGTGGTGGTGAGTAAAGGGTTGATAATGAGTTAATAACCATGCCAAACCGCTCAATTAAATTTTGATTTGTATATCATTGGGTATTTGACTTAAATCTAAAACCCTTTAAATAGTTGAAAACATTAATGGGAGGGATTGAGTATTTGACTTTAAAACCGCCATTAACTTCAGGCTTAATTTTGAGTATTATACCTAACCCCCCCCCCCCCCCCCCCCCCCCCGGGCGGGCGGGTAAATAGGGGGTGGTGCAAGAAAGAATCAAACTCGAAGTTCCATACATCACAAGACTGAAGAGAGGTTGAGACTTTGTTTTCTTTTTCTTTTTTTCACAAGAGAGGTTGAAAATTGGAACTAATAATGTATCCCTCAAACCCTAAGTTTAAATTTATTTATAATATCAAATAAGTTGCTTAAGTTCATACAAGTTTTATCTAACAATCATTTTTACTAATTGAAAATTGAAAAAAAAAATTGCATTAATCATGATTGTCAATTATATTTCAATAGCAACAATTCCTACTAAAATATGAAGTTATATATATATATATTATATCGCAGTTCTATTAGTCAAAGAAAACATGATTTCCTTTGTAAATTTGATCATGAATGTAATAAGCTTGAAGTGGTTCAAGTTTGGTTCATTAAGCACTGAAAATATAAATTTAGAGTTTAGAGTTTAGATTTTATAACTGTTTATCGATTTTTAAATTATCTTTGAGCTTTGTATTAATTTCTTAATATGAGATGTGATATGAGTTTGATAATTCTTATTTGGATTATGTTTAATTTATGCCATAATAAACACAAAGAATAATAATAATAAAAAAGTTCCTCAATACCGATTTTTTTCCTAGTGATAGTATAATTAAAAAAATCAGCACACACAAATTAAAAACAATAACCAAAGCCCAAAATCAAAACATACACAAAAGAGTTCAAGATTTGAGAATATATATATATATATATATATATATATATATATATATATATATATATATATATATATAAAAACAAAAACAAAAACAATAAAACAAAAACTTACATAAGAGAACCAACAACTTAAATGGGTGTCCATTGTTTTGCTTCTCATCATGCACACAAATTCAGAAGCAAAGAACAACAAGTAAGATGAATTTATTAGATTAAAATATAAGCATAAATTGCATCTTGAAAAAAAAAAATACAACAATGTGAGGTGTATTCTGTGCGATTTAATTATAGAGATGATTTTATTGTTTAAGAGAAATTATTTTGAAAATTCATGGCTCTATATATATATATATATATATATGAAAATTTTGATAATTAACTATTAGTTGGAGTAGAATTTAAATTTCTAAAACTTAGATGATAAACTTTTATCTAAATTAAATTATTGTTAAATTTTATTCCTTAGTTAAGAGTCTTGTAGCATAATATCCTAATAAAATATTAATTTAATAAGATGCAACTTGTGGGGGAAAAAAAAAACATAAGTTGTGTGAGATTTAAGTTTAAAAATATTTGATGATAAACTTTTAGTTTTATTTTTAAGGCAAAATTCTAAAACCCACCCTTTAAGTTTCATATGAATTCATTTCAGTCATTTAACTTTACTTTTATTCAATTGAGTTCTTTAAATTTCAAATATATTCAATTAAAGCTTCTGTCCAATTTTGTTAAGTTCTCGCTGTTTAAGTGTCTAATTTTTTTTTTCATTTTTTTTTAAAGTCTAAAATAAAAACATATATGGTTTCACAAAATCTGCTTAATGAAGAAACATGATTGGTAACTTAGACCAAGAAATGTCATTGTTATTTACCTTCACCACCATTCTCTTCTATCTCCACCTCTTCCTCAACCCCACTTTATACTAAAACCTTAGTCCTCAACCCCTTCACTGCCCCACAAACTAGACCAAGGAGTTGGGGACCAACACTTTGAATTCCTCATACTCATCCTTCTCTCCCTCCCTCTCTTTTCTTTTGAATTTTGCAACTGGAATTTGATCAATTTGATGGTTTTTTTGTTTTTGTTTTTGGTGTGTGTGTGTGGAAGTTTTGACTAATGAACATATTTAAGATTAGTATGTTGTTGTATGTATTTTTCTTATTTTGAAGTTTTGGTCATTGGAATAAGCTTGTTGTTCTAGTTGTCAGTCAACGAATGTAAGATTCTACGGAGGAATTGCTTGTTATTGACTATTTTAAGGATACTACCAAGGCTATAGGATCTATGTGAATCTAAAATGTGCTTTCATTGAAAGCCTGAGTAATTGAATATTTTTGCCATTGGGAAATCATTGATTGAAAGTTGCAGATGTTGAGTAAAGTAGATTCTTTGAATTCATGCCATGAGAGGTTTGTGGGGGCAGTGAGGGAGTTGATGAATAGAGTTTGGGTTTGAAGTGGGGCTAAGGAAGATCAACTAGATATCTAAGGGCTTTGCTTCTCCTTCTTCTTCTTCACACTCTTAACAGTTTCAGAAAGAGGGTTCAGATTGTGTATGGTTGGGTGGTTGCCCCTCTCTGAACCCAATGATTTCATCAACTTAGCCCTTCAAATCAACCCCCCATGACCCTTCTCTTCTAAACCCTATACCCAAAGATCAATATCAAAAAAAAAAAAAAAAAAGGAAGATCAACTAGATCTGTTCTTTGTCTTCTTTAAAAAAAAATTAAATAATTTTTATTTTTATTTTGGTCTTTGAAATTTCAAAATTAGACACTTAATGGCAAGTAGTTAATGGAAGTGGATGGGAAGCCTTTATTGAAAAAAAAATTGAAACATAGAAAACTCAATTAAACAAAAGTAAAATTAAAGGACTGAAATGAATTCAAGTGAAACTTAGAGGGCGGATTTTAAATTTTCGCCTTTATTTAAATTAAACAATTGTTAAATGTTATACCTTAATTTAAGGAAATATATCATAAAAAATAATAAAAAATTAATTTACTAATTAGTTGTTCTTAACATTTTGATAATAGACTTTTAGTTTAAGTAGAAGTCAAAATGTTGGTTTTTTTTTTTTTAATTTTTTTTTATTTGGAAAGAAAACATGGGTTGTTGTTGGGGATTTAAGTTTAGAATTTTTTATAATTGGCTTTTTATTTTGAATAAAATTTACACTTGTTGAAGTTTAAATGTATAAAATTAATTTACTAATTAGTTGTTCTTAAAATATTGATAATAGACTTTTAGTTAGAGTAGAATTAAAAATGTGGGTTTTTTTTTTTAATTTTTTATTTTTTTTAGAAAGAAAACATGGTTTGTTGTATGTGATTTAAGTTTATAAATTTTTATAATAGACTTTTAGTTTGAATAGAATTTAAATTTGTTAAAATTTAAATGATAAAATTTTACCTAAATAAAACAGTTGATAAATATTATCCCTTAATTTGAGGAAATATATCATAACAAATAATATAAAATTAATTTACAAATTAGTTGTTCTTAAAATTTTAATAATAGACTTTTAGTTGGAGTATAAGTCAAAAAGTTGGTTTTTTTTTTTTTTTTTTTGAGATTTAAATTTATTGAAATATTTAAGTTTAAAAATTTTTTATAATAGACTTTTATTTTGAATGGAATTTAAAATTTTTAAAGTCTAAATGTATAAAATTAATTTACTAATTAGTTATGTTCTTAAAATATTGATAATAAACTTTTAGTTGGAGTAATCAAAACGTGGGTTTTTTTTTTTTTTTTTTTTTTTTAAGAAAACATGAGGTTTTTTTTTTTTTTGGGATTTAATTTTATAATTTTTTATAATAGACTTTTAGTTCAAATAGAATTTAAATTTGTTGAAATTTAAATGATAAAGTTTTACCTAAATTAAACATTTGTTAAATATTATCTCTTAATTTGAGGAAATATATCCTAATAAATAATAAAAAATTAATTTACTAATTATTGAACGTAATCCCTTGGTGGTGCAATTACAGCTTCTAACCCCAACTTTTGTTAGATAGTATAATATATGATGATATTTAAAATGCATCAAGTTGACCAAGCAAAGTTATACAAGTCTATTTAATTAAAAGGACAAAATTTAGATACAGTATCTTAGATGATGTTCTTTAGGTTTCCATCTTAAGATTCAACTATATGACTACTTAATTAAAAAATACACTTTCATCCCAGGAGAAAAAATTCACATAGTAAAATCTTAAGAGAGAAATCTAAGAAATAGTATCTAAGTACTATACTTAAGTCTTGTCTTAATTAAAAAATATAATAGATAATGAAAGGGAGAGATAAAGCGTAAAATTTTTTACTCTAATTCATGACATAAGCATTTCTCAAAAAATAAAAATAAATAATTTATGATATAAGCAAATGAGATAATTAAGGTTGGAATAGGTATCACTATCTTGCTGGTGAGATTAAAATAGGCCAGAAGTTCATGCATGTATTGTTGAACAAAATCCTTGATTATTGGCTGTATCTAAAAGGAACAAAATGCCATTATAAATTTGATTAAAACATGTCTAACTATTGTTCATTATTAATCCGTTAGATTTTAAAACATTGTTTCGGATATGATTATAACTTAAGATAAGATATCATATCAGTGCTTCTTGACTTGACAAGATTTGGACACAGACCAAATATTTTCATTCTATGACATACCGACTTGTAATTTTTTTTTTTTGGTCACCGACTTGTAATGTTAAATTTTAATTACGCATGTATGCACTTGCTTTCTCTTTTTTGTTTCGAGAAATATTATGTCCTCAATATTTTCATAACAAATCTTAAGTGATAGGTTGTTATTGGTAGGCAAAAAAGTCATTTAAGTTGTGAATTCAAATTTAAATCAATAATAACTTACCACATGGAATTTGTTGTGAAAAATATTGTTAACATAACACTTCTTGTTTGTTTCTCATACTATTTTGGTTTTCCAATTACTTCTATATAAATTTTTGAATGCAACTATTAATTACCTTCTCATTTTATGGGTTTTTTAATTACTTCCTTGAACCCCCTTTTGTTTTCCTTAGCATGACTTCTTATCTTTCTATATAAAATTTCTTGACTGAATAGTCATCAAAAACAATTTTATAAGTTCTCATTAATTTGTATTAGTCATACTATGAAAAGTTGAATTATATTGATAGAATACTTGGTCATATACCTCTATCGAGCTAATTACTTGATTAATTTCAGACGTAAGCTTATAGGAGTATACTTCTTTTTGTGCCGAATATATACACGAGAATACGACCTTTAAGGGAGAAAGTCTAAGCAAAGATGATTCATTTGGCAATGATTAACACACACTAACGGTATATATACAATATACCTTCGTTTTTAGGACTTTTATTCCTTAATGCCTACGATACTATAAAGGCTCACCTCAAATGACGAGGTCCAGTCAAATTTGTTACAATATTAATTATATCAATGTTTTTTTTAGACTTTTTTAGTTTTTATTCGATAAAAAAATACTACCATAATAATAGATTAGCTATAATAATTTTTCCTTTTAAGAATCATAATAGCACATTAATAAAATACTAAAGTATTTAAAATTAAGTTGTTGACCGATTCTAAATGGAGTTTCTTATGCGGAGCGGACTGGCGCCAATGGCCCGTTGTTTAAAAGAAAGAAAGAAATTGTTGTAATTTAATGTATAAGACTGTCAGGCTCTACCTATCTTTTTTTTTTTCCTACCTATCTAGGATCATTTAATTCTTGCGGAGACTTAAAAAACTAAAACCGGGCCAAGTCGCCGTGCAAGAGAGGAAAAATTTATTAATTCCTATTTGACTATTAAAAATTTCAACATAGCTGTAAATGAAGAGGTAGAATTTGGTGTCTAGGAGTAATTGTTTCTAACGCCAATATATATTGACCATTGAGTATGTTTGATGAATTTCATTTATTTCCCTCAAATTTTTTTTTTTTAATTCCATTAATAAAGTGTGTATTAATATTTTGAAAATCTCATCGTTGAATTACACGTTCTATAAATTCTTAATTAACATGCATGTCAGTTTTCATGCTAGTTGGATATTATTTAATTACTATTCAATCCATAAACTCATCTTTTTTTTGTATTATCACACCACTCAATAACTTATTATTAAATACATATTTTGAAAATCTCACAATTAGATTACATGTCGTATATGTTCTTAATTAACATGCATGCCAATTTTCATGCCAATCGGATATTATTTACTACTTGATCCCTAAACTCATCTTTTATATATTATTTTAAGTTACAAAAACTTGAATTTAAAAAATTGATTGATTGATGAAATGACTATTAATCTTTAATTTGATCACCTTGAAATTTTGCAATTATGAAGAATACACAAAGATAATGTAATCCAATGATAAATTTATTAAAAGTTGCATCTAATTAAAAAAAAATATTAAGTGATGTAATATTCTTTAAAGTTATATTAGATGTAACTTGAATTCGATCTTGTTTAAATAATATAGAAAGCAAAAAACAAAGTGAGATAGAGAAAAAAGAAAAGAAAAGAAAAAGAACACAAGCTTGTTTAAAAACTATTTTAACATAATAAAAGGAAAACTAACAAATATGATATTTTCAAGAAAGTTACTTCCTATGTAGTGAGAAGGAACCGTTGTAACAAAATAATCAAACAAATACTTTTCTTTCTTCGACAATATAGTATGGAACTATAGATATACTTGTTTTAGTTTAGTGGACTTCTTTTCCAACAAAAGAAAAGGCATATAGGTTTACTTTTTCTAGTCAAAGATACTTTGTTTTTGTTTTTTCGGTTAATAAATAAATACATACATTTATTTTTATTTTTTTGGTGTCGCACTGGTCATAATTCATATGTTGTGTTGCCCGTCGTTTGGAATTCTTCCAAGCCAATAATGCGTAGCTTTGTAAACATCAATATATATATATATATATATATATAATATGTAATACAATTTTTTTAAGATAGAATAACTATTGTTGCACCGAAATAAACTTTGTGTGCTGATTCTTCCAACTCAAACCACAATGATCGAAAAGGATAATTATAAGGTTCAACTTGTCATTTTGTGGTTTGAATTTATTGGATTAACCAATCAAGTACTCTATAGTAGCATTCAAGTTTGGGTAGACCAATAGAACGTATTTTTAAAAAGCATATGAAAGACAACAATATATATATATATATATATATATATATATATATATATATATATATATATATATATATATATTGTGGGGGAGCAAAAACTTGAGCCTTTGCGTTGGGCTTAAGTCCCACACTTTAATAATAATACGTCAAAGGAGAAGAAATCATGAGAGAAAGTCCCGTAATTGATAGTAGAGCGTATGAATGTCCAAGGGTGTTGGTCCGAGAGGGTCATCCTCCTCGAATCTGACATATGTCAGTAAAGTGAGCTTCGTCTTACCCTAGACCACCTTCCAGGAAGCTCCAGCGACGAAGATAGAGTTCAAATGTACAGGGAAGGGATAAGAACACAGAAATATCTAAGGAAAAAGCTACTACCATCGCATTAAATGCATTACAGCAGCTTTCCTGACCGCATTAATGTGGAGAAGACCTCTGAACAGTGTTTTCAGCCACTTTTATTCTTAGAAAATAGGAAAGGTGTGGAAAAGTGGATAGAGACTCAAGTACAAGGCTAGATAGTAGACAAGTGGACGGTGGGATTGGGAAAATGAGGACTATATAACAGAGGAGAATCTCCAGAAGAAGAAGAAAAAGGAAAAAAAAAAAAGAAAAGAGAAAAAGAAAGAACGTTGAGGAAGATTCACTGTGTCAATAGGAAGAACACTATCAGAAGTAACTAATTCATCCAAGAACATACTCCTCGGACACCATCTGAAACAAGCCACTTATTCAAAAATTTACTCCTCGGACTTGAGTTTATCCTTTGATTGTGTGTTTTATCCTCCTCGGACAGATTCTTAATCCCTATTAGCTATTGTAAAACCAATTACCAACCCAATTCTTTCACCCACTCTCTTACAAATTTATTGTATTGGACTTATTGGGCCCATATCCTATTCTATCTGGGTTTGGGCTACGGTTTGTGACTCTACATATAATAATAATAATAATAATAATAATAATAATAATAACAAATTTGTACATCAATTCATTTAGGACAAGCTAATTGCTTACTCCCTTGAAAATATAAAACAGTTTCCCTCCCCTCGGTAGATATGTCAGGGATTTATACGCACCCAAAGATTTGCTTGAACTCTGTTGGCATATTCTCAATAAGTTTTGACACAATTTTATAAAAAATATAAAAGCGAAATATTATATTTACAATATTTTCACAATAAATTTTAAATGGTAGATTGTTATTGGCTGTTAAGAATAGACAAAAAAATAATTTAAGTTGTGGATTCAAATTATAATCAATAATAACTTACCACTTATGATTTGTTGTGAAAAATAAAAAACTGTCAAAAAAATTAATTACTTTTTTTTTTCTCATAAAAAATTTCTAAATAAACATATTTTCTAAGCCAATGCTCTTAGAACATCCCTTAACTTTCCCCCTCTTTTAAAAAAGTAGTTGAATTTCACTTATCTATATCAAAGATACAATGCTGCTTTTTCCTTAAAAAATTAAAATCAAAGTAATTGCTTTATCTCTAAGACAAGCAGGATTTTCATGGAAATAATATTAATAATTATTAGGGTAATGAATATATTCACTATCTCCTATAAGCTTAAACTTTTAAAAAATTTGCTAATTTAATATTGTACCATATTTAACAACATCTATACTTATTTTCTTCTTTCATCTCTAATGGTAGAGCAATCTCTGTTGTACTAATCTATCAAACTATCCTAAGAGTCAAATTACTTCTTTAGGGGCAAACTTGGAGGTCACTCATTTTCTCTAAGCTCTCCTAGTTATTTTAACTAGCTTGTAACCCCATGCATATGTATGAATACACTTAAAGATAAACAATAAGATGCATAATATAATTCTTATATATAATTTAAATACTCTTGATAGTCATTTTTATATTTTGTTAACTTTTTTAAAAATTTCGTAAGGATATTATTAGGTATAAAATGTAAATTGTCCATATTTATTTATTTATTTATTATTGTGAAGCACCTTTTTATTTATTTTTTATTTATTTTTTTATTTTTTTATGATTCATTTATTTTAGACTCTTTAGTTTTTGTATTTAATAACTCATTTGGATGAATATTTATGATATGGTCTCACAGTTGATTCTAAAATTAAGAATTAAAACTCTTTAAGAATAAATAATTTATGACACACAACGTAAAATTAAAACTCTAATTTAGAATTCTAATATGAGTTTCTTTTAGGTTCACCTATTATTTTATATATATAGATTAATTGGGAAAAAACCCCTCTAACTTCTTTTTGGGAGAGAATATCAACTTTCAACTTATGTGTTCTTGATGATAACTCTTTATCATCAAACCAAGATATCAATCGATTTTTGGTGTAGGCTGGGATTGAATCTCAGATCTCTTATTCAACTATCAGAGACTTTATCAGTTGAGCTAGCTAGAACCCACTAAAAAAACTCTCTAACTTTAAGAAAAGAAAACAGTTTAAAATTATTGGTTTATCTATCTATTTTTTAAATATAAAAATTATGGTCTTATTTGAAAGGCTATTAACTTAACATTCAATGATAGGAAGATTGGTCATACTAAGCTATCAACTAACAGATGATGCATTGCCATCTTCTTTATAATCTTCATGTCGTTTACTTTGTTTTATGTGACATAACGTATAGTGCTTGGATTAGGGTTAGTATCCAATAATCCCCAGATTTTGGGAGAGTTATTAAATTATTCAAATCGTTGATGATACTATAGAGGAACAAGTTGTCTCTGAACTAATAATGCTTAATAAACATTTACTTTTTAGTAGAAATTTTAGTTTTCCTGTAATCTTTTTGAAGTTTGATTTGAAGTCCAAAGTTTTTAATTTTTTTTTCCCGAGAATCATTTGAAGTCCAAAGTGGATGAACATAAAAAAGATTTGATTATGTCATAAAGCATACTTTATGTTTATGGATCATGATTCATCAGTGAGATCTTAGACGTCTCTCTCACTTTATTTATTTTTTCTCTCACTTTATTTCTTTGTTGTTCTTATGTTCGCTTAATGATGTAGTGGACCCCGTTTACATTATATATATATATATATATATATATATATATATATATATCCTTTAGCTCAAACGGTTTCAAGCAATCAGTACAAAGACTTAATTTTACAGTATAATAATATTATACTGTTGTATCAGTGTATCTTTTCACGAGTAATGTTAAGATCATAACTTTTGTTATCATTTCTTCATGTGGTAAGTTGTAAGTAAAGTTGTGGGCCCACCACTTTTACTATACTACTCACAATTGGTCACATAAGTAAATTGTTGCAAAAGTTGTGACAAAAGTCCGTTTATGTTTCTTTCTAGCCGTGTTTCAAATGTATTGAATTGAATGAAATTGTGAATTGAAAATATAATTTCAAGTTGAAAATCATGTCTTTAACTCATTATTTTAGTTTTAGTTTAAAAAGTGTGTATAACAGTTTTTATTTTAGCTAATACAGTCAGCTAGCACTTGCACTTGCACCATGAGAATCCACATACGGTCCTCAAGTTTGATACTATAAATGGCAAGAGGATTAGACCTAATAATTTATCAAAATCCAAAGAAAAAGTTTAGGTATGTATAAGAGTTTTTGGACCCATGAAAAAAGGGTCGATCTAAACCCAACTAGCTGAAACAGCGGATCGGTTCAGATAGACGTAGACCCCTCTTTTCAAAATAGTTTGTTTTAAAAATAAAATAAAATTTAACCATGTGTAAACATGTTTTACACTTTTTTTTTCTTTTTTTTTAGAGTAACATGTTTTACACTTTCACTACTTCTTGCTCAACTTTTCTTTATTTTCTTTCATTTCTAAGGTTTTTTCTTCTCTAAGACACATTATTTTTTAACGAGGTTAAGGTTTGAGAGTTTCGGTTTTTAATAAACTTTCAATTGTATAAACTTAAAAATTCATATATAATTTAACACTTGTATTTTGGTGTTTTATTTTATTTTATTTGCTAACTTATTTGAATTGAAAAAGAAGACAGACAACTAGATATATAAAGAACATAAGATTTATAATTCGTTTAGAACGACCTTTGACTGGATCGAACCTGAACCTAATCAACCCAACCTCTTTTAGTAAAAGTTTATTGATTTATGTATATTGTAAAAAAATTGTATATAAACAAATAAATTTAAAAATTATAATACAAAATTATGGAAAGGTAAATACAAAACTTGGATAAAGAAACAAAAAAATAAAAATAAAACTCTATAAAAAGAAATAAAACAATGAATAGAAAAGAAGTATTTTTTTTCCGCCAAGGAAGCTGATATCATTATAATTTCGCCCAACTCAAAAAAAAAAAAAAAAAAAAAAAAAAAAAGCATTTTTTGGAAAAATATAAATCTTATACATGAAAGAAGAATACGGTGACTCGGTGGGAGTTTATCTGAAAAGAGAGAACATAAAACAAAAAGTGTAAAAGAATCATTCACATCCTTTTTCTTTTTTCTTTTTTGTTTTCCTCACAAAAGTGGGGATTAGAGTGTGTCGGAGGAGATAAGAATATACTAACCAAAGCAAAAGTTACAGATTTTTATATACAAAAAATATAGCCAAATCATTCACTTTCAAAGACATCACCAGAATTCCAAGTATGTGGCCAATGGCCACTGAGAATCTGAAGGAAATCAATTATGGGCGACCTTTTTTTTTGATGCGACAAGTTTCATCCAAAAACATTGACACTCATTTTGGTGTGACATAAAAATTTTCAAGCACAAATTATCAATGTCGATGCCTTACAGCCGTCGAATTGGCAGCCCAGTCACTAGATGAGAGAAAGTATCAGTATATTTTTGTAAAATGTTGGTTTAAAGTGCAAAATACATTCTTGAAATTTGAGTGTTTTGAATTTTACACTTTAAAGTTTCATAATCTGAATTATATCTTTTAAAATTATATTATGTTTGTATTTACAATTTCTCCGTCCATATTTTTCCATTAAATACCACACATAAACTAGCAAGATGTGTT
This sequence comes from Quercus agrifolia, assembly GCA_029955455.1. Lineage (NCBI taxonomy): Eukaryota > Viridiplantae > Streptophyta > Magnoliopsida > Fagales > Fagaceae > Quercus > Quercus agrifolia. The sequence continues at coordinate 32,086,156 of JARQAD010000009.1, read as the reverse complement.
TAGTTCATTTAATAGAACATGGCATAGCGAAAATGATATGCCGTAATGACACTGATGTCACATCATCTTATTGGATGAACTAAAGACACGTGACAAGCTTATACTTAACGTAAAATATAGACGGAATGACTACTAATGCAAATGAAATATAACTTTAACGAGTAAATTTCAAATTCTGAAATTTCAAAATATAAAATTTAAAGACTCCCAAACATTAGGAGTATAATTTACACTTTAACAAAAAAGTTTAATTATCATGTATTTTTGGTAAAATGTTTTACAAAACTACAAAGAATTTTACTGTGAACCAAAAAAAAAAAAAAATTTAACTATATTTTACAATAAAATACTCAAAAGATTTTACAATAAACAATTGATAGTGGTGGAAGGTAAAAATTAAAATCTCTTCCTCCTGCAAAGTAATATACAACATGGCTTCTACTACTGCCCGCCAGGTGGCCTAACACCCATAATCAGTGACGTTTATCATCTTTGACTTGACAAATACCGCTGGTTGCCCAGGGAGTTCCTAAACTACATTTTCAGAAACATAATTAAAATGTGGAAAATTATGAACCAATTATGTTCTTCTTCCTCTTCCTTTCAATCATATCTAACTCTGATAATATAACCCTCATCCAGGAGGTTATTCGGACGTTAAAAAATAGACGAGGTGGAACAGGATATGTTGCATTAAAACTGGACCTTGAGAAAGCATATGATCGGTTAGATTGGGCCTTCATTCGGGAATCACTGGAATTCTTCCAGCTACCCCCCAACTTCATCACCCTCATTACGAATATGATATCCTCTACCCGCTTCCATATACTTTGGAATGGCAGTCCCCTACAGGAAGTTGTGCCTACTAGGGGAGTTAGGCAAGGAGACCCGCTGTGCCCCTATCTTTTTATCCTGTGTTTGGAACGTTTGTCTATCTGCTTGGAAGAGGCTGTCCACGATAAGCTACTACACCCTATGTCTTTTGGGGGGCGAGTCCGCCTCTCCCATTTCTTCTTTGCAAATGACATTTTTTTGTTCACCAAAGCCACGACTAGAGACTGCAGGTAGCTAAATACAATCCTGCAAACCTTTTGTGCCTCGTCGGGGCAAATAATGAGTGCCACCAAATTGCGTATTTGGTTCTCCCCCCGTATCCCTAGGCGTATAAAAGACCAAGTGGCCGGCATCTTTGGCATCCCAACCACTCATCGCATTGGTACATACCTTGGGACCCCTATTTTCACTACGCGTAGAACAACTAACTCATATCAATATTTAGTTGACAAAATTCAGAAACGAATTGAAGGGTGGCAAGCAAAATATCTATCAATGGCTGGTCAGGCCACCCTTATTAAAGCAATGGTGGCATCCATCCCTATTTATGCCATGCAAACCACGCTTCTCCCCCAAAAGATTAGTCACCAAATTGACAAACTAAGCTGCAAATTCTTATGGGGAGATACCACTTCCCGTCGTAGCTGCCACACTGTCAACTGGGAAACTGTCACCTTACCAAAGGAAGCAGGAGGATTGGGCATTCCCATAACCTGCCATCGGAACCGTACGATTCTCATGAACCAGGCCTGGCGTTTACATGCTAATCCTAATATGCTCTGGGCCTAGGTTCTTCAAGCCAAATATTTCCCTCACACGACATTCTTTGCCAATACTAGGTGTACGAGAGGGTCCCATATTTGGCACTTGCTCTCACTTGGTCTTAAATTGCTTCTTGCCGGCATGAGTTGGATTGTTGGGAATGGGCAAACTATTCGGATTTGGAAAGACCAGTGGCTGCCTTGGGGCTATTTCCGTAGCTACATTAAGGGTCCTATCTCCATCCAGGATGAGGATCAACGGGTTAGTACACTGAGGGCCCATCACTTTTGGACTTTTGATGCCCTCAACTTCCCCCTCCCCCCCCCCCCCCCATGCTTCTGAACCTTATCCAAGGTATTCCAATCACACAATTCACGCGACTCCCAGACACTCTTGCGTGGTCCCACAATAATGGCACATGCTCCGTGAAATCTGCCTCTAAATTCCTATATCATACACAGAATGTCCCATTCAATGCTCCATAATGGAAATGGATTTGGGCCTTAACCTGCCCTAAAAAGATTCAAACCTTCATTTGGAAAGCTATGCGTGATTGCCTGCCTACCCGAACCTTCCTCACCCTTGGCCGCCCTCATCTAGATGCTCATTGCCCTCGATGTCACCACTCGGAAATAACTGTTCACATCTTACGAGATTGTCCATGGGCAAGAGAGGTGTGGAGTCAATCCCCAGGTATCTTGGCCCTGTCTTTCTTTCGATTGTCCTTGCAAGATTGGCTCCGTAGCAATGCAACTGCAGAGTTGAGTATACTGCCTTAACAACTTCCTTGGCATATTTTGTTCCATTTTCTTTGTTGGAATTTATGGTTAGCTAGAAATGAAAGGATTTTCCGGCACCAATCCCAATCCCAACACAGTCTTATTCACTCCTCTATCCAGGCTGCCATTGAATTTCATTTCTTAGCAGGCTCTAACAGCCAGCCCCATGTTAGAATTCCACAACTTATACACTGGACAAGGCCTCTAGCTCCCTATATTAAACTAAACACCGATGGAAGTGCCATTAGTAACCCGGGGCTAGCCGAGGCTGGGGGCATTTTATGAAACCACTGGGTGAATGGATCTCTGGATTTTCCCTACACTTAGGACTTGCATCGAATAACATGGCTGAGTTGGCTACTGCCCGACAGGGTTTGGCGCTCACCTGGGACATAGGATTTAAATATATACAACTTGAACTCGACTCTAATGTTGTGCTCATGTGGTTAACTGAACAAAATGCCACTTATCCTCCTAGTATGTTACCTTTACTTTGTAATTGCAGGAACCTCATGGAGCAGGACTGGGAAGTTTGAGTGCTTTACGTGTATCGTGAAGCAAATACGTGCGTGGATGCCTTAGCAAAGCGGGGAACCCACCAACAACACTTTTTGTCTCTATATAGCTCTTGTCCCAGTTTTGTATCTGTGTTACGAAAGAGATTTGGTAGGGCTCGGAGCCCCTAGACTTTGTGCCCGATGGCCAACTATTGTTGATGTATAAACTCTTTATATTATAAATAAGACCCCCATTTCCACCCAAAAAAAAAATAATAATAATAATAAAAATCAATCATATCTAACTATATGAAGGAATTGAACACTACTATTTCACATATAAGTTACCCAGAGTTTTCTTTATTGTATGTCTATATCAATTGTGTTAGAAAAAGATAAAATTAAACTATATTTTTTAGGCTTCAAATTTGGGATTATTTTTATTTTGGTCATTTATATTTCAAAATTTTGATTTTGGTATTTATGTTTGACTCATTTTCATATATTAGTCATTTATGCATTTTATGTTTGATTGAGTTTTCTGTATGACCATTTATTTTTCAAAATTTTTCATCTTCATGAAGGGTTAAAAAGAATTGAAATGTAAACAAGCCAAAATGAAAACAATCTCAAACTCTAAGGACTAAAAGTTTTCTTTTAGTTTAAAAAAGAACCATTGGGTAAATTGTGATGTCGAAGGGAAAGATGTGGGTATGTATTTTAAGACTGATCCCTTATTGAATTTTTTTTTTTTTTCCGGTTAAAATGCAAATTATACCCTTTAAGTTTGGCTGAAATTTATTTGAACCATTCAACTTCACTTTCATTCAATTGAGTCCTCTAAATTCAAATTTATTCAATGTAACTCTTCTGTAGTGCAATTTTGTTAAAAAATTTCCCTTAAAAAAAATATTATTTTCAAATGAAAAAATCAATAAAATTAATAAAAGTATTTTATAGATTTTTTATTCAAATTTTTTTTTCATTAGTTAATTGATAACATAATGGCAATTATTTTAACGAAAGTGGACAAAATGCTTGAATTGAGTAACTTTGAAATTTAGAGGATTTAATTAAACGAAAGTAAAATTAGAGGACTAAAATTAATTTTAGTCAAACTTAAAGGGCACACTTTGCATTTTAGCCTTTATATATATATATATATTTGTTGTGTTGGCTTGGTGTTGGGCGTTTGGGTGTTGGGAAATGTGAAAAAAAGGACATAGGGTTTATTTTCTTTGCCTTATTTGGTTGATAAGAAGATTGAGAACCATCTAAATTGAGTGAAATGTAGTTTGCTTGGTTCGGTATTCCTTCACACCATGATTTAATGCTAGTGCCAAAATTGGCAATAACCAACAATCTCGATTTAGTGCAAAAAATGCCCAAGATTGACCTTACCAAATCGATATCACCCTTAATCTAAGAGAAAATACAGCTTGTTTCTGGTGTATGTTTCCTCCCACTCACAGCTGGTGGGACCCACCAGTTGTGGGACCCACTTAGTTGTGAGTGGGAGGAAGCGTACAATTGAAACAAGGTATACTTCCTCATAATCTAGGGGGCTTTGCAAAGTGACTCACCTTGGACAATTCAAAGAGTGACATGTTTCATCCCATCTAATGCAGTGGGAGGTTATCAGTGGTGTAATAAATGATGAGGTGAGTGATCTGTCAAAGTGTGCGCAACACTCTTTTGAGGTAGTGGTTCCAGTTAGAAGTAATAGCTAGAGATACTCCTTTGAGATGATGGTCCAAAGATGGCTTTGGTTTGAATTAAAAGTTGATGGCTTACTTGGACAAAATTTCATGGATTGCCTATTGAATATGAACTTACTCTAGGGGTGGCAAAATCTGACACGACCTGCGAACCCGACAAGACTAACCCGTTTATAAACAGGTTATGGGTTGAGGCTAAATGGGTTCGGCTCATATTCGGGTTGACATGGTTAACCTATTTAATAAACGGGTCGTGTTCTTGTTCAACATGCGAACCTGTCTAACCCGTTTAGCTTATAAAATTATTAGTTATTTTGATATTATTGCTTAATTAATGATTTTTTTATATGTTTATTACTATATTTATAATTGTAATTGTATTTTAATTTTAGATATATGGGAATTGATAAAAATTATATAGGTTTGGTATGACCTATTAATCAAATAGGTTATTAAATGGGTCAATTGTATTGACATTTACATGACTTGTTAATTAAATGAATTAAACATATTGTGTCGGGTCAACCTGTTTAATAAACAAGTCATATTCGGATTGAGGATTCCGGACACGTTTGCTAAATAGGTTGGGTTCAGGTCAACACATATAGCCGAATACTAATGGCTTGATGCAATATAAACCCAACACGCAAACACGAATTGCCACCCCTAACTTACTCATTTGATTTCGGTTGTGATTATTCAATTACAAGTCCTCATAGTCTTAACTATTTGATCTCATCCAAAGCAGGTGGGCCCGAACTCCTACATATATGAACATCTGGGTAACGGTGAATTGCTTTTAACCGAACAATGAACTCTTAACATGGCTCATTGTCAACAATATTATGCAATTTTATTACAGGTTTTAATATGTTAAACATATAATTTATGTGATTATTTAACATACCAATGCGTTTTTTTATCCTCAAATAATACAGAATCTTACGATTCACGATTTGATCATATGATCTACGATCTCACCTACCTCCTATGATTCACATAGAATCCCAATTTTGACAATGAGAGATGCAGTAGATAATTTCTCCAGAATTTTTATTTTATTTTTTGAGAGTCAATTTCTCCAGAATTTAGTTTGTACTTTCGTGTGCTTGGGCTAATTAACGACACCTTCACCGCGTATGGTGGTGACAAAGTACGGCTTAATCAACGGTATTTTGGTTGACTGAAAGCTGTAGTTAACCTGTAAGAGTTTACTTAAAATGTAAACACATTGATAAGAACGTTTGAATTAAATGTGGATTTTCCTTGTCATCATCGAGAAAGTTCTATGTGATCGAGCATTAAATTTCCACTTCAAGCTTGCAATTGCTCAAGTTATCGGACATGACCCTGAATGGATGACTTTCTTCAGTTCTTGCTCGTATGCTTTTGCTGTTTAACAGGGTATTAATTAAGCTTACGAATTGACGTTAGCGGGTCCGCTTAACTTATTACAAAAGTAGATGAAAGAGATGAGTTGGCTGACACTTTACATAGTTAATAAGGATTTGTTTGTTAAAAAAAAAAAAATTTGTTTGTTAATGTTTTGTAAAAAGACCCAGTTCTTTCACAAGAGACATACACATGAACAAAGTATATGTCCTTCTGCAAAGAGTATTGTGTTTCTCAAAAAAAAAAAAAAAAATGCAAAGAATAATGTAACTCAACAGAAATTTTCTGATGTTTTCAATAGAGACATTCATAATTCAAATCTTCCTTCTCCCATTGTATTTATTAAACCTTTTTTTTAATTAAAGAAAAGTATGAGAGGTTGCAATTTATGGTGGAGTTAGGAGTTCAATTTAGAGAAGGCAAAGATTAAAAGCAAAATTAATTTGAAAAATGTTAATTGATATTAATTAAAAACTAAATAAGTAATTGTAAACTAATGTAACTGTCATACAAAATATAATATATGTGTGGGCCAATTTTGCCCTGGGTTCCAACAGTGCAAAGGGAAAGGCCCGGCCCAATATCTTGTATGGAGAGATACGAACATCCGAGGACGAACATCCGAGGACGACCAGCCGAGGAACGGATAAAATCACCATCCGAGGAGAGGTGCAGCATGTTAGCAAGAGTGGGGACTGTGTCCGAGGATGAGGGTCACCTCGGACACTTTTGTCCGAGGTTCCTGGTTAACTTGTTGATCACTCAGGACAGTGCCCAGGACAATCTTATAACGGCACAAAGGGGAAAATATCCAACAAAAAGTAATGGTAGAAAATGGCAAATATCTAGTGGTGCTGTCACCTCCGCATTAACTGTCTCCCAGCTAACCTTCTGGCCGCATTAATGTGGAGGTGATACCTGAACAGTGAAAGAGCAGCTTTCCAGCTAAGGACGGAAGATTCAAGAGAAAGTGAGAAGAAAAGGCAGAAAGGCGATGATATATAAGTGGGGGAAAGACAGAAGGAAGGGGGATCGGAAGGAGGGAGAGAGAAAAACAGAAAGAGAAAAATCAGATCTTCAAGACACGTCCGAAGGAAGTTTATTGCAAGAGGTCACGCTCGTATATTGGATCTCTCTTACACTAAAATCCAATATTTCGGCCCAAGATCAGACTAGCTTTCTTTCCTGCACTCTATAAATTCATTGTTTGGGCTACGTGGGCCTGGATCCATTCCCGCTCTGGATTCCAGTCAGTTCTGGTCCTTACAATTGGCGCCGTCTGTGGGAAGCTGCTTGATCTGATCAGAAAGAGATTTGGGGGGAGGGGGAGGAAGTTTCTGTTGGGCTGACCTTCCAACCTCCCCCTTCCCAGGTTGGCCCTCCAACAACTCCTGGAGACTCCGTTGGGGTTTCCTCTGAATGCCCATATCTTCCGAGGCAGTAGGTGAGGGGGTGAGCAAATTAAAAACCTCGTAGTCGTCGGCGACCGAGGATACGTCTACAAAGCCCTCCTCGTCTCTTTCTACCTCTTCCTCCTCTTTTATTCGAGGAACGTGGGGCGAAGGCGAACTGGCTCCGGCGAGGCTGGCGACAGGCAGTACCTCAGTATGCTTGGTATCTGCTGGAAGGGGAACACCTTGTGGGACTAGAAACCCTTCGTAGGCGACACTGATCCGGCGAAGCCGAGGGTCCTTTGCCTTTATCACGCACGAAGGAGCTTGGAACGCCCGAGAAATAGGAGTGTAGCCGAGGATGAGATGGGCCGCCCTCAGTTGACCGTCTGAAGGATTGACGTAGATTTCTGCTCGGAGAACTTTGTCCAAGCTAGCCTTGTTGACTAAGCGCAACGATGGCGAAGTCGCACGCGGATCTGCATTTTTAATGAAAGTGATAAGAGTCACTTTAATATAAGCCGACGATAATGGAAAAACTAGAATCCAAACAGTTAAGCATATAGATTAAATAATTCGGACCCCCACCTGGCTCGCCCTCTTTAACTGGGCATGGTAAGCCGTCATGCCACTGCCTAGAGAAGATTAAGAAATCTTCTTTTAATCCTTTATTGGATTGAGGAAGACACTGAATCAGCCTAACCTCGGCCTGCCTGGATTTCAGGTAATACCCCTGATTTTTTAAGTGCTGAAGGTTGTAAACCCAGTTTATGTCATGATGGGTCAGATTTAGATTCATTCTTTCGTTCAAGGCCTCTATGCTCCCTAGTACCCTGAACATATTCGGTGCACATTGGGTGGGAGATAGCCTAAAATACCTAAGATAGTTCCTAGTGAGGGTGCCCATGGGAATGGTCATCCCTCCTTCTATGAAAGCGATCATAGGAATGACAACTTCGTTCGTTTTTCTTTCGTCGTACCATTCGCCCTGGGCCGCGTATCTAACGCCCACATGGGGGGGAATGTTGTACTTAATCCTAAAATTTCTCATTCCCTCCTCAGTATCTACTAACTCCTTAAATCTACCCATTTTTTTTAGGAGGCCCTAGAGAAGGGATTCTACAATAAAAAGGAATAAAAGTTAAAGAGAGTTTAGGAGGACTTACAGGTTTGAGAAATGGTCCTCGGACAGGATTTATGTGTTTGTATACGCACGAAGGAACAAGAGAAAGAAATAAAGTCTCAGGTTCTAGAATAACGCAATCGTTCAAAAGTGACAAGAAAGCGATTTGAAAGGTTATTTATAGTTACGCAAAAATTAAAAGCGGGAGTTCGCCCGCCCAAATTCCCAAAAGGTCCAACCACCGTTGGATTGGCATCTCACCGTTGAACGTGGGGGACAGGGGGGTTGCCAAAATTAAATGAAGGCGCTCCCTGGACACTGAAGAGTCAGGAACGGATCGCGAAAAGAAAAACGCACGCAGCTATGATTTGACTCAATAGAATCAGATCATAAGGGAGATCCGAAGAGAGAGTCAAAATCCTTCTTTTCTCCCGAGAAGCCGAAAAGCAAGATTTTGAGGGGCTATTGTGTGGGCCAATTTTGCCCTGGGTTCCAACAGTGCAAAGGGAAAGGCCCGGCCCAATATCTTGTATGGAGAGATACGAACATCCGAGGACGAACATCCGAGGACGACCAGCCGAGGAACGGATAAAATCACCATCCGAGGAGAGGTGCAGCATGTTAGCAAGAGTGGGGACTGTGTCCGAGGATGAGGGTCACCTCGGACACTTTTGTCCGAGGTTCCTGGTTAACTTGTTGATCACTCAGGACAGTGCCCAGGACAATCTTATAACGGCACAAAGGGGAAAATATCCAACAAAAAGTAATGGTAGAAAATGGCAAATATCTAGTGGTGCTGTCACCTCCGCATTAACTGTCTCCCAACTAACCTTCTGGCCGCATTAATGTGGAGGTGATACCTGAACAGTGAAAGAGCAGCTTTCCAGCTAAGGACGGAAGATTCAAGAGAAAGTGAGAAGAAAAGGCAGAAAGGCGATGATATATAAGTGGGGGAAAGACAGAAGGAAGGGGGATCGGAAGGAGGGAGAGAGAAAAACAGAAAGAGAAAAATCAGATCTTCAAGACACGTCCGAAGGAAGTTTATTGCAAGAGGTCACGCTCGTATATTGGATCTCTCTTACACTAAAATCCAATATTTCGGCCCAAGATCAGACTAGCTTTCTTTCCTGCACTCTATAAATTCATTGTTTGGGCTACGTGGGCCTGGATCCATTCCCGCTCTGGATTCCAGTCAGTTCTGGTCCTTACAATTGGCGCCGTCTGTGGGAAGCTGCTTGATCTGATCAGAAAGAGATTTGGGGGGAGGGGGAGGAAGTTTCTGTTGGGCTGACCTTCCAACCTCCCCCTTCCCAGGTTGGCCCTCCAACAACTCCTGGAGACTCCGTTGGGGTTTCCTCTGAATGCCCATATCTTCCGAGGCAGTAGGTGAGGGGGTGAGCAAATTAAAAACCTCGTAGTCGTCGGCGACCGAGGATACGTCTACAAAGCCCTCCTCGTCTCTTTCTACCTCTTCCTCCTCTTTTATTCGAGGAACGTGGGGCGAAGGCGAACTGGCTCCGGCGAGGCTGGCGACAGGCAGTACCTCAGTATGCTTGGTATCTGCTGGAAGGGGAACACCTTGTGGGACTAGAAACCCTTCGTAGGCGACACTGATCCGGCGAAGCCGAGGGTCCTTTGCCTTTATCACGCACGAAGGAGCTTGGAACGCCCGAGAAATAGGAGTGTAGCCGAGGATGAGATGGGCCGCCCTCAGTTGACCGTCTGAAGGATTGACGTAGATTTCTGCTCGGAGAACTTTGTCCAAGCTAGCCTTGTTGACTAAGCGCAACGATGGCGAAGTCGCACGCGGATCTGCATTTTTAATGAAAGTGATAAGAGTCACTTTAATATAAGCCGACGATAATGGAAAAACTAGAATCCAAACAGTTAAGCATATAGATTAAATAATTCGGACCCCCACCTGGCTCGCCCTCTTTAACTGGGCATGGTAAGCCGTCATGCCACTGCCTAGAGAAGATTAAGAAATCTTCTTTTAATCCTTTATTGGATTGAGGAAGACACTGAATCAGCCTAACCTCGGCCTGCCTGGATTTCAGGTAATACCCCTGATTTTTTAAGTGCTGAAGGTTGTAAACCCAGTTTATGTCATGATGGGTCAGATTTAGATTCATTCTTTCGTTCAAGGCCTCTATGCTCCCTAGTACCCTGAACATATTCGGTGCACATTGGGTGGGAGATAGCCTAAAATACCTAAGATAGTTCCTAGTGAGGGTGCCCATGGGAATGGTCATCCCTCCTTCTATGAAAGCGATCATAGGAATGACAACTTCGTTCGTTTTTCTTTCGTCGTACCATTCGCCCTGGGCCGCGTATCTAACGCCCACATGGGGGGGAATGTTGTACTTAATCCTAAAATTTCTCATTCCCTCCTCAGTATCTACTAACTCCTTAAATCTACCCATTTTTTTTAGGAGGCCCTAGAGAAGGGATTCTACAATAAAAAGGAATAAAAGTTAAAGAGAGTTTAGGAGGACTTACAGGTTTGAGAAATGGTCCTCGGACAGGATTTATGTGTTTGTATACGCACGAAGGAACAAGAGAAAGAAATAAAGTCTCAGGTTCTAGAATAACGCAATCGTTCAAAAGTGACAAGAAAGCGATTTGAAAGGTTATTTATAGTTACGCAAAAATTAAAAGCGGGAGTTCGCCCGCCCAAATTCCCAAAAGGTCCAACCACCGTTGGATTGGCATCTCACCGTTGAACGTGGGGGACAGGGGGGTTGCCAAAATTAAATGAAGGCGCTCCCTGGACACTGAAGAGTCAGGAACGGATCGCGAAAAGAAAAACGCACGCAGCTATGATTTGACTCAATAGAATCAGATCATAAGGGAGATCCGAAGAGAGAGTCAAAATCCTTCTTTTCTCCCGAGAAGCCGAAAAGCAAGATTTTGAGGGGCTATTGTGTGGGCCAATTTTGCCCTGGGTTCCAACAGTGCAAAGGGAAAGGCCCGGCCCAATATCTTGTATGGAGAGATACGAACATCCGAGGACGAACATCCGAGGACGACCAGCCGAGGAACGGATAAAATCACCATCCGAGGAGAGGTGCAGCATGTTAGCAAGAGTGGGGACTGTGTCCGAGGATGAGGGTCACCTCGGACACTTTTGTCCGAGGTTCCTGGTTAACTTGTTGATCACTCAGGACAGTGCCCAGGACAATCTTATAACGGCACAAAGGGGAAAATATCCAACAAAAAGTAATGGTAGAAAATGGCAAATATCTAGTGGTGCTGTCACCTCCGCATTAACTGTCTCCCAGCTAACCTTCTGGCCGCATTAATGTGGAGGTGATACCTGAACAGTGAAAGAGCAGCTTTCCAGCTAAGGACGGAAGATTCAAGAGAAAGTGAGAAGAAAAGGCAGAAAGGCGATGATATATAAGTGGGGGAAAGACAGAAGGAAGGGGGATCGGAAGGAGGGAGAGAGAAAAACAGAAAGAGAAAAATCAGATCTTCAAGACACGTCCGAAGGAAGTTTATTGCAAGAGGTCACGCTCGTATATTGGATCTCTCTTACACTAAAATCCAATATTTCGGCCCAAGATCAGACTAGCTTTCTTTCCTGCACTCTATAAATTCATTGTTTGGGCTACGTGGGCCTGGATCCATTCCCGCTCTGGATTCCAGTCAGTTCTGGTCCTTACAATATATATTTTCATACATAATTTAAATTAAATAAACTTTTTTTTTTTTTTCATTTTGAAATTGTAAAACATGACTTGAAGTCATGATTTCAGTTGCAAAAACTAAAAAGTGGAGAATGTGAGAAGTTACTATTATAACTGCTTTTAGTTATAATTTAGTTTGTATTATGTTTTAAATTTTAAATGTCATCTAAAATTTATTGTGTTTCAGACATGTTATTTTTCTTCTTTTGACATTATAATATGAAGTATTTATTTATTATTTTTTAAAGTTATTGTCATAAATGTGTGAGGATATTTTATATTATTTTTAAAAAATGAACATGTATCTAGGGATAGAGCCAAGACTTCAAACGAGGAGAAAAAGAGGGAGGGCGGGGGGGCGGGGGTTAAAAAGAAACTAGCATTGATTTGGTATTAACAAAATAATGACATTAGGAATATTGCAAACTTTAATTTATTACATAAGCCTTATAAACTATCTCATCTTCACTTTAAAAAAAAAAAAAAATCAACATTTCATTTATTATGTTGTTTAGATGGTGCTAATCATATTCTTGCCTCATCAATTTGTAAGATTTTTGTAGTAAAACTTGTAGTCATTCTAGCATTTTCCTTAACAATATATCAAACACAAAATAAATGTTTTTTTTTTTAATTTTATTTTATAAAGTAAGATATTTTTATTGCAAAGCAAAAAAGAAGAAGAAGCTATTTTGTGTGTGATATTTTGTTTAGGAAAATGCTAGAGGTATTACAAATTTTACTACAATAATTTTACAAAATTTTTTTTTTTTTGATAAGAAGATTGTAACTTTATTAATCAGAAGATAAGTACATTACATCTTGAATCAAAGCTAATTCAATAATTTTACAAATTGATCGTATATAATCTTAGAGAATTTTTACAAGTTAATGTATTAAATATCATACTCCCTAATATAAATATATATATATATATATATATATATATTTTTTTTTTACAATTTTAGGCAATAGCTATGTCTCTTACCGTATCATGCATTCTTTTAAGACTAAAATACAAAATTCACCCTCTATGTTTCACTAAAATTAATTTCAAACCTATAACTTTCAAGTTTATTCAATTAAGACTTTTCCATTAACTTTTGTTATATGTTGTGATTAATTTTTCAATTTTTTAAAATTTTCTTTTAATTTTTTTTAAATTAAAAAAAAATTCAACTAATGATTGAAAAGTATTTTCTAGATTTTTTTTTTTTCAAAATTTTTTAATAAAAGTCGAACGAAAGGTCTTAATTGAATAAATCTGAAAGTTAATGGACTGAAATGAATGAAAGCAATATTAGAAGACTGAAATGAATTCTGAAGATATTTAGAGAATGAGTTTTACGTTTTAACCTTCTTTTAATAATGGTATAGTTGAATTTCTCAATTTATCCATAATTTAGTTTGTCCGTTTGTGTGCTTGAGCTAATTAATGAGTTGTCCATCTTTTTACATAAAGCAAACACTGAAATAAATGGGAGCAGTGTATATTAATGTACTTCAAACACCAAATTCGAATGAATATTTTAATAAGCATACAAGTAGAGGCTTTAGTTGAAACCCTGAAATCATATGGTCATCAGCCGCGCACACAAAGTGGTAAGGTATTCTCTTAATTATTCAATGGTTAATTTTAGACAATTGTTGAACCCTTCTGTTTTTCAACATTTTGCTTAAGGAAGACGAAAGAGAGAAAATTAAACAACTTAGACAGGCACATGATATGATATGATGATCGAGTCTTTCAGGTTGAGAATGAAAGAAACAACCGCATCTCAAGTCTTTGTTTGGGGTTTTCTAGGAGCGAGAAAGAATTCGCTTTGTCTCTCTCTTTCGAACATGTCAAAACTAGGTTGAATTTCTCTATAAAATTTAAAACAAGGGGTTGAAGCTTTGAATGAAAATGTCAAAACGACAAAGTTCAAACTGATTAAAATTATTTAGTAGTATACAACTTGGTAATTTATTTATTATTTTTTTGGGCATTAAAAGAAACTACTAAACAACAACATTACGAGTACGCATTGTCACATAGGCTGATCTGCATCCAGTAGATTGGTTAATTCATGGAAGTAAACAAACACTGCATCGTTTCACATTTGTTCCAAGTAATTCAATATTACACGCACATATTTACATCTGAAACAGTGAGCATTCACATTCATTATCTTCAAATTATTATATTTTATAATTTCAAAAGTTACTTCATCAATTATACCATATAATTTTATAAAATATTCAACATTCTAATTTTTATTTTCTTATACAACACATTAAAATAGTATATTTACACAAATATTCAATACAACTTCTATTTTCCTAGAGAATGAAAGAGACAGTGAGAAAAATGGGAATAAAATATATTAAAAACTTATACCATTTTGCTACAGTATCACATAAATTTATGAAGGTACTGTTGCACTATTATATTTTAATGCTAAGTCAATGCTAAATCATAAATTTTAAGGCCCTATTTGGTAGACTATTTAAACAATATATTTTCAGTTTTTAAACAACATTACACATATTTTTATTTTTTACACACTTTTTATCAATACGTATTTCGAAAAATTACAAACAATATTACTAAAACTCCTCTGTTAAACGAGTCTTAAATAGTTTAAGTTATTTTTTAACAACACGTGTATAAAAACGCGTGTGTAATAGTTTTTGTCCTTAATTTCAATTATGCCAGAAGGTGGTTTTAGTATCTGACATAGACTAACCTCGTTTATGTTTCAATATTGCCAGTGGCCGAAAAAGGCCACTCAGAAGTCAGAACCCAGAGCCAAGAATCAAGAATATTTTATGAATTATGATATCATGAATGACGTCCTAGGCTACACACTCTCTGTCTATGTGGTTCACAGTTCACACATATATTTTCCCCTGGTCAGCTCACTCAGTGGACCCATACGCTTTTGTTTGGCCTATTTCCACCATTTTTTTAATTATGGAAAGAATCGGTTACATAAAAGAGGCCTTCCTCGAAGCTTTTTGCTGCCATCTCGGACCTTTGTAGGCCCCACAAATTGTACAAGTAGGTGTATGTTTAGATTGAGATTTTTGTCAAAATTTAGTTTGCGTATTTTTTGAAAATTAACAAATGAACAATTATACTTTTTTTTTAAAAAAGCATTAAAAAACTATGTATAAAAAAATAAACAAAAAAGAAAAAAAAATGAAAAGAAGAAAATGTTTAATCCAAACACTCCACAAATTTCCTAAAAGGAGAACTTCGTGGGTGTAGTACTGTTGAGTGTTGATTATATAAGAGATACGTAATAGAATTGAATCTCTCTATTTGCCAAGCAATATTCGATAGTCTGATATGTCATGGCTTCTACTACTACGTACTTGCTTAACCATAATACATGATGTTTATCATCTTTGACTTGACAAGTGACGCTGTTTGGCCTGGGGAGTTCATAATACTACATTTTCAGAAACAGAATTAGAATGTGGAAATTAGGAACCAATTATTTTCTTCTTCCTCTTCCTTTCAACCATAGCTAACTTTGAAAAAGAGACACTCCCGGCTCCTTTCACATAAAAGTCATTTTCAATATATATGTGAGAATTCTTAAAATCCAAACCCACATCACAATCTACACAATTGTTGATTTGTTTTAGATTGTGATGTGGGTTTGGATTTTAAGAATTCTCACATATATATTGGAAGTTTATAAAGCTTTGTGAATATCAATAAATAAAAGGCGAAAAGCCACTTTTAGTCCCTACATTTTTAGACGATTTTCATTTTAGTCTATAAATTTTATTTTTACTACTTTTAGTCCCTATCCTGAAAAACGCTTCCAGTTTTAGTCCCTACCGTTACATCAGAAACGGAGAAAACTGATGTGGCAAACGGCAGGAATAAATAATATTAAATTAATGTCCACGTGGCTTAAATTAATAATAAAATTTTTTTTTGGCATTAAAAAATTCCACGTCAGCATTTAAATTAAAAAAAATAATTTATTAATTTTAACTAAATAAAAAAAATTAAAAACAAAAAATCACATGCCCAATTTTTTTTTAAAAAAAAACCCAGATCCGGATCTAGATCCAAGAACAACAAGAACAAAAACAACAAGAACACAGATCCAAGAACACAAACCCAGAACACAAAACACAAACCCAAAACACAGAAGACAAGAACACAAACACAAGAACATAGATCCAACAAGAACACAGATACAAGTACACAAAACACAAACTGATCTCCAACAAGAACACAAACACAAACCTAGCAGTACATCTCTCTTGTCAGCCAAACACAAAAACACAAACCGGTCTCCAACAAGAACACAAACACAAACCCAGCAGAAGATCGATCTCTCGTCAACCAAACACAAAAAAGAAAACACATACCCAAAAATCAGCAAGAAAACAAACACAAATACAAACACAAACCCATCAATCTATCTTCAGCAACAACCCAACAATCCAAACACAAAATCACAACGATCCGCGATTTGAAACCCAACGATCCAAAACTAAACTCAAACCAATGATCCAAAATCTTCAAACCCACCACATCCACATCCACAAGCTTTAATCCTTCACCGATCTTCAAACCAATCACAACCATTCGATCTTCTACTTTTGTTTCACCGTGAGGAGCCCAGGCCGAAGCTCCTCAAGCTTTAATCCTTCACCGTTGACCACCACAGCCACGAATGACAGTGGGTCCTTTCTGGGTTTGGTTTATGGTTTTCAAATCCAAACACCATACAACAATGGTTGAGGGTTTAGATCGATCTAGAGAGAGAGGGCCGAGAGTTTGTGTGAGAAGAGAGATTGAGATAAGAAAAGACGAGATCTGAAAACCATGGCCATGAAGGTGATGATTAGGTCTTGATCTGAAGAAAGAGGGGCTTTGAGGAAGCCATGGGTCTTGGGTCTTAATCTGAACAGAGAAGGGATTTGAGGAGGCCATGGGTCTTGATCTGAGAGAAAGAGAGAGAGAGAGAGGCTTTAAATTTGGTTTGTGTTTGAATCGGGTGAGATAGTATAGGGCTCTTCAACATAATGTTTGTTTTGTTTATTTTTTCCATTTGGGGCTATCTAGAGCTTGAAGAACATGTATTCATGTTCTGTTCAGAGTTCTTTGTATTCTTCCCAAAAAAGAGTAAAAAAAAAAATTGATAATTTTTTGGGTTTCAAAATTTTTAGGTTCAAAATCCACTCAGATCTTAATTAATGTGATTTTTTGTTTTTAATTTTTTTTATTTAGTTAAAATTAATAAATTAATTTTTTTAATTTAAATGTTGACGTGGCATTTTTTAATGCCAAAAAACATTTTTTATTATTAATTTAAGCCACGTGGACATTAATTTAGTATTATTTATTCCTGCCGTTTGCCACATCAGCTTTCTCCATTTCTGATGTAACAGCAGGGACCAAAACCGAAAGCGTTTTTCAGGATAGGGACTAAAAGCGGTCAAAATAAAATTTAGGAACTAAAATAGAAATCGCCTGAAAATGTAGGGACTAAAAGTGGCTTTTCGCCTAAATAAAATAATTAGGAGAATTTATAGATACATCGTGTTATAAAGGTTTATATATATTTATGTTAGGGTTCATTGTAACACAAGCTTTATACTACATTCTTACATAATAAAGATATAACCCTTAAGGGTTCCGTGAATATAGACCGGCAAGGCTGAACCATGTCACCCTCGTATTCTCAGTGTTCTTATTCTGTCATTCCTCTTCCGCATTCATTCTAACATATACAACATGATATAATGCATCATGTTACTAATATATTTAAAAAACATTATGGAACTTTATTACATATGTAAAATTAATAATAATAATAATAATTGCATGCAGTTTTTAATGTGTTAAGCAGCGCAATGCAATGTTTCCAGAGTTTTCCTTTTTGTGTGTGAGGTCATTAATGACACCTTTACCGCATATGCTAGTGACAGAGTGTGGCTTAATCAAATAAACTATGCTATGGTTGACTAAAAGTTGTATCCAGTAAAGAGTTTACTTAAAATGTAAACACAATATTGATGAGTAAAATTGATGTTGAGTTTCCTTGTAATCATCGAGGGAGTTCTCTGTGATCAATTGAGTATTAGTTTTACAACTTCAAGCTTGAAATTGCTCACCTCTACATAGCTCGGCCAATGATGCGAATTAATATTCTAGTAAGTATAAAATAAGTAGTATGGTTGCCCTAATTGAAACCCTGATCTAATGAACACCAGCTACACACTGAGTGGTTTTCTCTCATTCTATTGTTAATTTAGACACATAATATTGAACCATTCTCATTCCATGTTGAACCCTTCTTTTTCAGGTTGAGAATGAAAAATACAACTGCGTCTAAATTTTTTCAGTCTTGGTTTTTGTTGTTCTAGCAGCCAGAAATCATTCTCTCTCTCTTTCTCTCCCTCTCGAACATGACAAAAGTCACAAAACTAGCTAGGTTGAATTTATCTACAAAATATGAAACAAGGGGTTGAAAATTTTGTAAGAAAATGTCAAGGACATAGTTCAAACTTCATACTGATTAAAATTAAAAGTAATAGTATACAACTTGGTCGTAACTCGTAAGTATTATATTATTTATTACGAGTACGCTATGACAGATAGGTCGATCTGCATGTAGCAGGTTGATTAATTCAGCAGAAGTAATTAAATCAAAGAAACTGTGCATTGATCACTTCACATTTGTTCCATGTAATTAGAAATTAAAAACATTTGGTAATAAATAGTATCCTGCGTGCATTCGTAAACAAGGTTATACTGAGAGTCAAATTTTGCTAGAAGGTGGTGCATGTTTCTAAATTCTGATAAAGACCTAACCACGATCTACATATTGATATATGTTTCAATATTGCTAGTGGCCGAAAATACCACTCAGAACCAACGAGGAATCAAGAATATCTTCATGATATCATGAATGACGTCTAGCTAATGGACCCATAAGCTTTTTGTTTGGTCTATTTCTGAAACTATTGGAATAAAGCTTTTTGCTACCATCCAGTCCTTTGTAGACCTATACAAATTGTTCTAGTAATCGTATGTTTAGATTAGTTTTTTTGCCAACAAATTATTTGCTTATTTGTTGAAAATAAACAAATGTATAAATTATACTCTAAAAAAAAAGCTTTAATATATATATACATATATATATATACATACACATAAACAATATATAAACTAAGATACAAGTTTAATCCAAACTCACCTCTAAATTTCTTACAATGAGAAAAAAAATATCTTAAGTGTCCCAAATCTTAAACTATTGAAATATAGTGAATGTAATCATTTAACCAATACTTTTAACACTTCATTCAAGTGTGGGCCGAAACTATCTTTTAATAGGTGAGACTTAATATGTGAGAATTTAAAGGAGGGGTAGAGTGGAGGAGACAATGATCGAATTCAAGATTTTATACTCTGATATCATGTCAAATTACTGATTGTCTCAAATGTTTAAACTATTGGGATATAATGAATTTAATCATTTAATCAATACTTCTATCAGTTGGCTATATTGTTGATTATGTAAGAGATACGAATGTAATATAAAATTTCATTTTGTGTAAGCCATTGTGAGATATAGAAAACAAGAATTTTAATATTTGCAAACAAATTAACATATTAAAAAAATTTAAATGCTCTCTCTCTCTCTCTCTCTCTCTCTCTCTCTCTCTCTCTCTCTCTCTCTCTCTCTCTCTCTCTCTCTCTCTCTCTCTCTCTATATATATATATATATATATATATATATATATATTGAGAATCAAAAGCTCAATATTTAAAGGCGGTCTAATGCTTTAAAAAATTTCTTATATACACATAGGTCCAAATTACAGTGTGATAATTATTATAGTAGCCCATAAATTGTTTAATTCTACCTTCATTCATGAAATTGAAACGTGAACTAAGAAATTATAAATATCATACATAGAAAGCAGAAGAATATAGGTTATGGACTTATAAATTGCTCAATTTCACCTTAAAAGAAATTGAAAAGTTTAGAAATATGAAATATATATCGCAGAGTTGTGCTTATCTGAAGTTCTACTAAATTCTAGAAGCCGGCCAAATTAATAAGGAAATCTATTGTGGCGTCTACTGAATAAACATTAAACAAGTGTCATTTTCCTTGAACCTTCATCCGGTAATCATGGTTAGGATTAGGCTCATCAAGCTATTTCCCAGCCCTTAATTTGTTGTAATGCTACAGTAGTCACACTGAATATTTTACAATATTTTTTCAAACTATTATGGCAAATTCTTACTAATTTTTATTTGATCTACTACTTTTTGAGTAATATTACGGCTACAAATTATTTTATAATATTTTAAAGTAGCAAATTTTTATTAGTTTTCATTTTGATTCATCACTAATATCATATTTTTTACTTACCAATAACCATTTATTATATTAGCAATTTGTAAAAAAGTTTGTAAAATAGTTTATGACTCTAATATTTTCTTTTTATTTATCAATAAGCTCTCACTACATCAACTGTTTATAGAATAGTTTTTTTTTTTTTAACAAATTTTTTTTCTTTGTGGATATCTTGGTATTTGGCTACAGTTTTACGGCCATCAATCATGACAATTTACAATATTTGACTTCACACTATTATTTATCCTTTTTGGGATTAACAAGAAGCCCAAAGAGGTGAACTTTCTATAACCCATATTACAAGGACAGCATTATGAGCCTTTCTTTGTTCGAAGTTGCTACAAGCATAAAATTTGGAGCTATTTTACTACCAAATATGAAATAACAATCAAAGAGATCATTCATATATAGTTTTAGTTATAATTTTTTTAATACATCATATGCCTTGTTTAAATAATAATTATATATAGATTCTTATATAAAAAAAAAAATACTCATAGATAGTCTTATAAATTGATATATAATGAGTTGAAAAAGATAATTCTAAACTAATTTAAAGTTAAATTATCCTTAACACAAACTCAAATTATTGTTTTTTTTTTTTTTGAAAATAATACAAACTCAAATGACAGTGCCAGGTCCACTATTTTAAACTTGAGGTGGTTCACCATAATTAGGTATAAAGTAACTCTCTTATTTAAATTTTTTTTTTTTGAAATAATAAGAGTTTTTTTTTTTTTTTTGGGTGAGAAATGATAAGAGTTGAAACCTACATGATAATTACTTTTTATTAATATTTCAAGATACAATCATACAAATAAGTTTATTTTTTTTATGTAAACGGGATTTAAACTCAATCCCTTATTTGACAGTAATTTTTTTTATGGATGATTTAATTGGGACCCATCATAATTAAGTACATATTCAGGAAAAAAAGAAAAAGAAAAAATGAAAATCATAACTAAATACTTGAATCATTATCTAAAATACTACTTTAATTTATGTGGTGCTTCATCGTCCTTGCAAGTTCCAACATATATATTAAGAATCTTAAAAATAAAAGATCTAGTCATCTAGAATCTAGATGGTTGGAAAATAATCAAATCAATGGATCTTAGTTTGTGTATGGGCGTATGTTTATGAAGGAGAACCGCGTATTGTAGTGACAATTCGACCTAATGGACCCACACTGTTCTCTACACAAGATTACAAAAACTGAAAGAGGTTGACCTGAATATGTGAACCCGTGTGTGTATGGTCAAAAAATCAGAAAACATTTGGGTCGAGATCGTTGAATTTCCTTCTCAATAAGCAAATTCTCTGCAAATCAACAGGCCTGCTGGTTCAATCCAGTTCTGTTTTTTCTCAAATATTCAAGGTTGTTCAGATTTCTGACAATGACACCATGTGTACGCGACGCCGACACCAAGTGTCAACCTTAGCATTTTTCATCGGGTATCAACGACATTCACATGTCGATGGTGTAAAAGCAAATTTGGAAACGTTTCAATTCATTATCAATATTCCTCATCTAATTAAAAAAAAGTTAACTACGTGAGCTGGACTATTTTTTGATGTTGTTGTTGATTCTGGCTAGGAGAGGAATAACAAAAGCAATTTAACTAGTTTTTATTAGGTCGAGATTGGAAAATCTTTTATCATCTCACAATGGAGTTGTTGTGATTGAATTTTGTATCGGGAAAATCTCTAATGGTATTGTAAAATAGAAGAGGGATACTTACAGACCCAATTGATAAAACCCCTTACCAAAAAAAAGAAAGGAAAAAAGATTAAGGTAGGTCTAGAGGCTCATTATTACAATTTATCAACAAGCCTCATGTATTTGGCCATTTGTTGAACTATGTGGTTAAATAACTCACAATGTGTATGTGTGTAATTCTCAAAAGAAATTACTTTACACAATATTGTATATGAGATGATTATTATTAATAAAATTGTTTGAATAATGGAATTGTATGTTTTAATCATGATTGGTTGTGCGGGGTTTGATATTGTCAAATATGTAGTTGAAATTTTTTAGGGAGAATGTGTTGTGAGTGGGGGCAGTAAGATGGATAAGAGATCTGATTTTAACGTTTATTTAAACATTAGAGACTTTAACTTTCATGTCCTAATTTGTAGAAACTGAAATAAATGTTGGCAACTTTTATAAGTCTTCAAATATCCCACTTGAGATCTCTAAATAAGAAAACCACACAAAAATACTACACAGTGAAAATACCCAATGCAACCCAAACACTATTTCACTCTTATTTCTCTATTTGAATATACTTTTCAAATATTTACTTTTTTAGTGTTTTAGTTCAATAAGAGTTCTATTTCAATTTTGCTTCAGCATTTACTAACAAGGTCAATAAAATCTTGAATAGGAGTATTTATTTGGATTTATTGGGAAGAGTAAAACTTAGAGAAAGGTAAATCATTACAAAGTCAATTATTTGGATTCAATAACTAATAAATTCACATAATCAACCGCATTAGGCTATTAGAGTACATGTTGAGACCCTCTAATTGAAATCTGTAAATACTCTTTGGTATAAAATTCAACACATTTTGATCCCTTTCTAATTCCCTTTTCTCGCAACTCTTTTTATATATATTAAAAATAGAAGAAAAAAGAGAAAGATGCCAGTGACTAAAATGAGTGGTGAAAATATTTCCTAGTCTCTTTCAAATAATGTCAAACTAGGTTGAATTAACTCAAAGAGTTTCACACTCAGGTTGGGACCCAAGTTTTGAAAATCACCACATTAATTATTAAAAATTATAGTTAGTATACTTGCAAATCATGACCACCGGAGTGTGAAATCTAGTATAGTAGTGTAATAGTTTTTGACTTTTTTACAAGTGGAGATCTTGGGTTTTATGACTATTATTCTTTATAAAATTGTTAGAAATTGCGAAGTTAAAATTTTCTTTTTTCATTTAACCACCAAAAAAAGAAGAATAAAAGGAG
Organism: Quercus agrifolia; assembly: GCA_029955455.1. Lineage (NCBI taxonomy): Eukaryota > Viridiplantae > Streptophyta > Magnoliopsida > Fagales > Fagaceae > Quercus > Quercus agrifolia. The sequence continues at coordinate 32,062,610 of JARQAD010000009.1, read as the reverse complement.
TGCAAATAAATGTAGAAAGTAAGCATATTACCCTCATTTTGTGTCATAAAACTATAGGGTGTATTGTGGCATCGGATCCTATTATCTGGAGAAAAAACGAAGAGACATGAACGGTAGTTGTTATATAATTAATGCACGTCGTAGTTGCAAAAGCAGGACCGCATAGCGCAGTGGATTAGCGCGTTTGACTTCGGATCAAAAGGTCGTGGGTTCGACTCCCACTGTGGTCGTTTGGAATTTAACATTTTAATGCTATTTTTGTGAAAATACACTATGGGCCTCAGTCTCAGCTTATGTGCTTCCTCCACAGCCCAATCCAAATTTATTTTTGGATAAATCCTAAAACATTTGATTAAGTCTATCAATTTCCCAATTATTTTACTAACTTTTGTCCATCAACTAAAGAAAAGGTTATCAATTTAAGGCTATCAATTTTCCAACTATTTTACTAAATTTTTTCCACCAACTAAAGAAATAAACTTTTCGTATAATTTTGTGAGTGGTATGAACCTAAATTGGGTCATTGGGCCATTGGCACATTGCTATGTGCAATTGCAAAATTGTGGCAAAATTTTAATATGGGCTCGTAGAACCACATATAAAGGGGCTGACCCTGTGATACAAGAAAAATAAACTCTCTCCCCGCTATTCCCTCCAGCAAAATAATCCTTTCAAATCAAACGAAAGCCTGAAACCTGCTAGCATTTAATCAATACTCAAAACTCAAAAGCACTTACTTGATATTTCCCTGTTAAATGAAATGATCTGATCAATCGTGAATTTAATAATTTTACCCATTATTATCTAAACAAAAGCGGCCACTTTTTCCCAAAAACTTGTCCCCTAGATGCTCTAAGCCATTTCACAAACGGCAAGACAGCTAAGGAGAGCTTTGGATATAGCCAATTTCAGTTTTCTTTCTTCTCCAGCTTATTTGGCCCATCGCCCATTGTCTTTAACGACTCATCATACATAGAAAGAAAGAAAGACAGGATAAAAAGTTTATAGTAGTTTAGGTCGGCCAAAAGTTTCAAGAGCTACAACCTACATGGTCCATATGAAATGGCCTCCTAATTGAATTGCCGACCAAGAAAGTGTACAATGCAGGAGGAGAAAAGAACAGCTATGATTGAGCATAATATAAATTCAGGCACAATCTTTGGGCCATGCACCCGAATCAAGTAAAGTAATAATGCAAGGTTATGTGAGGTGAGAATATGAGCCATGCGCAAGGACAATCGATTTCCTTTTGCTAATAAATGATTCAAAAGCAGCATGAAGTCATGAACACCCCTAGGTATTAAGGGTCCGTTTAGATATAACTGAAAACTGAAAATTGAAATTGAAAACTGAAAAATACTGTTGCAAAATAATTTTTAAATGTGTAAATAATACCGTGGGACCCATATTGAATGAAAAAATTGCTGAAAAGTGAAATTTGTGGGTCCGTAGACAGTACACGATGTGTCCTGATTGGCTGAGAAGAGGGAGAAAAATCAAACTTTGCGGCTACTGTTCATGCACAGTGCATGAACAGTAGCCACAAGTCCCTCAAACGTGTGCCAAAAAAAAAAAGAAGGGAAAAATGCTAGACGCAAAATGTTGGTTTTCCGCCCAATCCAAACATAGCCTAAATGCAAGGGTCATATTTTCTATGTATTAGCTTATCTTTAGACAAAATGCACTTTATTTATAATTGGGTAGATCTAAGATGAGTTTAAGGTATCAAGAAGTGGGTTGAACAAATATCACAAGTGGTATCATTAAAGACATGAAGATTGAATCATGAAACAAGTGAAGAAAAGCTGAAACAGTGAACCTTGACACTAGTCTCGACACAAGGTCGATACTAGCATCTAACCTTGAGTTTCGTGAATTCAGAATTCTCAAATCAGAATTTTGGCCTATGATGACTTGGATTGCTAGGGTTTCATTTACTAAACCTCTAGACTATATAAAAACTTTATTTTAAAGTCATCAAAGACACAGAGACTCAATTTAGAGAACTTATACACTCTATAAGAAGTTATTGCATTCTTGTGTGCTTTAGGATTTTAGTAACCAAGTGCTTCTAGATTTTCAACGTGCTTTGAATTGAAGAACTTTGCAACTAACAACAATCAATCAGTTACTAGGATCTGTGCATACAGGAAGAAGTTTCTACAAGATCAAGTCCAATTAGCGATTAGAGTAAATGTTTAACTATAGGTTGGTATTTTGAGATAGTTCAGGTTAGTAATAAGATTCCTTATACTTGTAATCGCTTGATTTTTTATTAGTAGATTCTTAAGAGTTGTGACCTGAAATTCACCCGATAGGGTTTTTGCCTTACAAGAGGTTTTCCCCATTCATCAACAAATTACTGTGTCAATTTAATTTTCACTGCACGTTAGTTTATTTGGTAATTTGGTCATGCCTCTACGATTTGCATGTAATTTGACCTAATTAATCAACTTGGGTTATTGAATTAATTAACCGGAGTCAATCTATAACCCCACACTAAAAACCACAAACGATAGTATACACATTGCATCCATCTAAAGAATGAATGTTGTGTCTTGCAAAATTTTGTCGAACCCTTTCAAATCAAGAATATTTTTTTGTCTAAAAGGGCCAAGTAAACATATTAGCTCTGCAACATAAGTATTGCACATTACATCAGCTGTAAAACATTGCATATATGCTCAAATATTAGAAGGACAAAGAATTAATAAATGGACATGCTTGGAAAACTGTGTTAAGCCTAGCCTCAACCATGGAAGAAGTAAGAACCTTGACAATCATATATAAGAAGGGACCGGCAAAATTTCTTTGGCAATCTTGTTCATAATGATCAAACTAGGAAAGAAATAAGTATCAGAATTATCTGCAGACTTTCAAAAGGATCATTGCACTAGAATTTCTGCATTTACACCTTAATTGCTTACTTTCACGTCGGAAAGTACATCACTCTTCTTCTCTTTCTGCCCCTAAAGATGCCTAAGAGAAACACAAAAATAAAAAAGCATTTAGCAAACTGTGGATTAGAATAAACATCAGGCATAACAATGACTAAGATGGATGATAATTCTAACACTTCATAGATATAAAGTAAAACAGCTTTTATGGCACATCCACTCCAACTCCATGCCAAAGAAATAAAACCTACTTGTATGATAGACAAAACAACAGCATTTCCATTTTTTTTTTTTAAAAAAAAAAATAGAAGAACAGCATTTCTATTTGAGTATATATTGAAATGAGAATATCAATGAATCACTACAAGGCAAAGCAAAAGCACTAGTGAAATCAACTAAAATACTAATTTTAAAATCATTGTAACAGGAATCATAAGCAAACAGCTTATACAACGCAAAGCTTAAATAGAGCTGAATACAGGTTTCCTAAAACTAAAAGCTCAAATGACTTGAAACAATCTCAGGAAACCACCTTTAGACAAAATGTCTGTTATAATTATGGTATCAATAATGCTTCTACATTGAAGATGAAAAAACGCAATCTTATGAAACATAATTTACCTTATCACATCAGAAACTTTCCCAAGGTAGCCGCTGTTCATTTTGTCCGTAAAAAGCTAAACAACCAACTACAAGAATAAGATCTAGGAATTATATTGTGGAAGGATAATCTTGCCAGTTTAAAGTCACAGTTTTTAATAAAACTAAACCTTACACAGGTTTCCAGTTATAAGAAACCGAAGTCTCAGCCTCAAATTCATGACATCGGTGAGCATCTGAAAGCAATTCAATCCAAAGGACCGTAATCGGTGCCAGTCTGGACTTCGTTTATCCCAATTTCTCATTGGAATACAAGGAGCAATCAACTTTATCACATGAAATTATCAAGCATAGAAGGATTGATTGTCTATGTTGTCGTTCCACAAGGGAAAAAATTTAGCAATTTCCATTTTTTTTCCTTTTCAAATTGGTAAGTTACACATGCATCAAATTTTTGGGTCCACTATCTTACCCTCTATCTCATTATTAAGGGAGATGTAAATGTGATTTAAGCTAAAGCTCCATTGACACCAAAATCATGCTCATAGTCTTCCCTAGTAAACATGCCATTTGAGCTAAAGTTCATTGGCTCATAGTCTTCCCTAGTAGATGTTCCTCTTGACATTTTTGTCTCAAGGAAAACAATAAACTATCAATATTCAATAATTATGCAAAGACAACATTCGTTATAAATTATTGATTATGTTGTGTTAAAAGTTTAAACTATTAAGAAATTAAGTAGCATCAGAAAGCCTGTGACCTAATGCAGTATTCCACCAATTCATTTGGTAAGTAAGCAGGTCGGTCTAGTACTATTAGGACCTATGCATAGCCAACTAACCCGGTGGGTAATGCAGTAACCTTCTGGGCTAGCAAAACTAATAATTTTTAAGAATTTTTTTTAGGGGTTCTAACTTGAAGTAAAGGAGGGGAGACTCTTGAGATCGTGTGCCTAACAACTAAGATACCTAAGTGGTTGTATTAAGTTATGTATAATGTATATAAATCTGTATTTATAGTTTAAATTTTTAATTTAAAAAATAAATAAATATGGACCATTGTTAGTTTTTACCGTTGGCAACAAGGAGCAATCAAAAATATATATTCTATTAATTAAAATAAAATAATGTCATATTTATCCTAAAATCAATAAATACCCTCTTGTTCCTTTTATTTTTCTCACGAAAAATCTCTCAAACTCAAACTTCAAGTTCTAGAGTACTCTCATCTTTCATTTTATTTCTTTATCTCATATAGTCTTTGTTGAAAGCATTTGCTAATATGAAGTTAGAGAGACCCGAGTGGATACCAAACAATCTACCATCTAAAGATAAAAATTAGTTGTAAAATTTATGTAACCATTTATATTTCATTTTGTTTTATGGATAAAGTTATTTAATATTGACAAATGGGTAGAGAATTGCAAATGGTACACGAATTTAGATTCCAACCTTGTTGTTAATCAAAAAAAAAAAACACCTTGTTGGGATGTATACATTTTGTAGTGATGTAATTATTCTCACCCAAATATGAATAATAAATACATCAATATACTTATCTATTCCAAGCAATAAAAGTTAATGAATGATCCTTTAACTAATTTTAATAGTTGAATTTGACAATTTGTGTTTTCTAACAATATAATATAAATATAATTTTTTAATTAAATTTATGAGCCAATTAAACACCAATTAAAAGCCTAATTAATGCCCCTTAACAGCCCATGGGTAGGTCATAAAAAACCATTAGATTCGTCCCATCTACCCAACCACTTAAGGTCCAATACACGTTGCCGATGGTCTGAGCCTTGGGCCAGGTTTTTTCTCTTCCGCCCAGCTCGTTTAACACATTGGTTGCGTAAAATTGAGTCGGCCCAGCCCAATGCGGATATTTATAAGAATTTAATGATTTTAATCATTTAATCTTACTACTCTTCACATGTAGGCTTAAATTTCTCTTGTTATATGGACTCAAAACATGATTTTTTTTTCGAAATAGGAGATAATAACATCCTAATCTCGGGATAAATTATTAATTGTTCAAAAAAATTACTAAAAACCATTTGGAATTTATATTAAGGTTTGTTTGAATATCGCTTATTTTGCTGAAATTGAAAACTTATTACTAAAAGTACTGTAAATAAAGGTAAAAGTAAGTTGAATTAGTACAATGAGGCCATGAATAATAACAAAAATAAGCTGAATAGTAAAATAATTTTCATTTTTTATTGGTATCCAAACGGATGCTAAGGTTTTTTTTTTTTTTTTTCTTCCTTTAGTTTTAATAAAAGCCCAGTCTGGTTCACGGACTGAGAGGCTAGGACAGCAAAATATATATTATTAAACCACAAGTCTAATCAATAGGTGAACTAAATCATGAATTAAATAGACTAGAGGTTTAAACATATTGTATCTTTTCTTCTTTTATATATATATGTGTGTGCGCGCGCGCTCGAAAACCCTGATTTGATCACACATGTCAAGAATGAGAGCTCGTGTAGTCCTTCTTTTTGGTGGGTTTGGGTCTTACTCGTTAAGCCCAATATCTTCAGAGGGTTCTATGGGCCTAAACGGCTAGTTTTGGGGGGGGGGGGGGGGGTGGTTTCGAGGCCTATGTTAGTTATTATATCCACATGAGGGCAGAAAATTTTGTTCAGGTAATACAGACAAGGGATATCCTGTGAGATTAAAGGGGCTTGTGGAATACGGCCCATCCACAAAGATTGATGGTGAGTAGGTGACTATACGCAGATTATGTCCTTCTCAATCTTATGGAATTAAGGGTAACACAATACTTATATGTCAGGAGCCAGGATTTCAGTTCAATAGGGACAATATTGAAAACAAAACTAATCTATAAAAATTAATTATAAAAAATAAACAAATATATTAATGTAATTTAGAAATTAATCTGAATACATAGAAGTTGAACAAGTAATTTGATTTCTTAAAATAAGTTATTGTAAAAATATTAAGAATATAGCAAAGGTTGTATCCTCACCAGTCACCACCTTGAATGCTCTTAAAAAAATTATGTTGAATTCAAAAAAAAATTTTGCTATTCTTTTAAGCAGTTAAGATTTGGATTATAGAGAAAACACATAGTTTGAAAAAAAAAAAAAAAAATCCCTAAGAGATAAGAAAAAGAGTGGAGGCTAGGGTTTTAGATATATAAGAAAATAAGTAGGCCATTTTTTTTATATAAAAAATAATGATTATGTAGAACCACTAAGAGGAGGTCGTTGGTATTTTTCACAAATTGACACTATGAATTATATAAATGGTAGACAATAAAGTAGTGTATGTAGTGAGCCTAAATATAGCTGGCTCTACTATATAAGCGAATGAGGTGGTCGCTTAAGGCCCCCAAGTAGAGAAAAGACTCCCAAATTTCAACCAATAGAGTCATTTCTTTTATTATAATAGTATTAATTAAGCCCACATATTAGCCAATAAATTAAATAATATTTTTTATCTAATGAAAAACAAGAAAAAAGAGAGAGAATAATGCTACGTTCACAACAAATACTAAGTGACATATTGTTAATGGCTGTTATTATAAAAAAGTAATTTCGGTGGTGGGTTTAAATTATGACTAATAACAACTTAATACTTAGAATTTGTTGTGAATGTAGCACATTTCACAAAAAGAAAGAGCAATACACAAAAAATTTCACAATATTTTTTCACAATAGTTGAATTGTCAAACTTTTACTAGTTTTCATCTAGGTCCACTACTAATATTATATTTTTACTTACCACTATCAATTTGCCACATCAACAACTATGAAAATTTTTGTCAATTTTTCTATGTCTATAGATTTTCTGAAGGAAAAAAAAAATTCTACGCGGTTAATTAGTAATTTTGCTTCTAAAATAAGATAATAATATTTAAATAAAATTTTCTTTTCAAAAAAAGTCATATATATTTAAATATATAAAAAGCCTTAAATCAGTTTTCGCCTAAGGCTCTCAAATATGTCAAGCCACATTTGGGCCTAAATGAAAATTGACGATTCAACAATTGTAAAATTTATTATAAGAAATATTATATATAGTATTACTCTATCAATGGTGAAATTTGTTGTAAAAAAAATGGTGTACAAATACATTATGTTTGTTTATAGTTTGGAAACCCGTAAAAAGGACAATATTGTTAGTTTTAAGTGGGGCCATTGAACTTTGTTTTTATTGAAAAAAAGATGAAAATGTGCTATATACTTACACAGATTGATGGACATAAGATTGCTTTTTATTAGAAGTAAAGAGGTTTTCTTATTTATGCAAAGCCGATATAGCAAAAATTGTCATGGGCAAAACGCGTAAGTGTATTATAATTTATATAGGAGTTTTGGGGGGAGATTGGGGGCACTTGACCCCTCTTGCCCCCTAGCTCGGCTCCTGCTTTACGTTGTAAGATATGTTGAGGAACAACGAGGTAATGTAATGTCTCCTAATCTTTTCTCTATTTTGATTGTGAAATACAACTTTGGTCAAATAAGATCATATAAAGCATAGTTTAATAAAGTATGAAATTCCTTTTATTTGTTAATTCATGATCATAAATAACAATTTGAGGCAATACATGTCGTACTTTATCATAGGATATATCAGTCTAACTACCATTATCATTTTCTTACTATTTGCACATTTTTGTAAACCTAGGTAAATATAGTTATGAAAAGACTATATTTTTGTAAAGAGTAAGAAGAATTTTTTTTAAGTAAAAAAAAAAAAAAAAACTATTGGACATTATAATTTATATAGACTAATGGTGTATCTCTCTAATAGGTGGGGAAAGTTAACTTATTTATAGGCTTAGTGGACTAGTGAATTACAAAAAGGGTAAATATGTCCAATAAATATGAATTAATGGTAATGAGTATAAAAATGTGAGTTTAAAATGGTTATATTTCTCGAATGAGTAAAAAGTCATGGTCAAAATAGGATTAAATCACCTTTGGAATAAGTCAATACAAGCTACTCTCTCCATCTCTCTTTGGTAATTAATCTACGACAAAAAAAAACAACTTGGGAGAAACCAAAGCAAAGAGGGTCACTCCCATCAAGCAGAAGAACCTTTTCTATATGCTTTCTCAAGCATGTACTATGATTGGTTCATAATTAAACCATCTTGTCAAAATCAAGTACCTTTGATGCATTGATGAAGATTCCGGATTCAGGTGCTTTTCTAACATTTAGAAGGCTCAAATACTCCCTAAAGAAGGAGAAAATTATAGAAATCATGGTCATCAACCACCAATTAAAGCAAGACTGAACTTATATAAAACTTATAGTTATGACTATACTTTCAAATGTCTTAAAAACGGATAGAAACAAGAGGATCTTAAGCTGAATATTATTTTTATATAATAAAAATATACAAAGAAACGACCACCGTGACATATGACTATATGATGCACATAGCCATAGGTTGTTTTTAAATTAAGTGAATTAATACCCAAAAAAAAAAAAAAATGAAGAAGATAAAAGGTCTGATGGATAATGGCAAAATGGAAGGGGTGATTAATTATATGAAAGAGCAAAGAATCAAAGAGAAGATTTAAAAAAGTTAAAAAGAGAAGGAAAAGTAAAAGGGAAAAAGAGGAAAATAAAGATAAACTATTAAACTAAGAACCACTTAACCCTCCATTAAAAAAAGACCAGGTGATTGGTATCTTTAAACGCGTGATTATAGAATAAATAGTTTTGACTTTTTAGAGCCACAGACATAAGATATTAAGATTTTACAAAGGGCCATGAATGATGAAGCTGATAAAGGCTCAAAAAAAATAGATGGTCAGAGTTCAGACTAAGGATGGAGCTTTTGTATAATATATAGGGTATACCAGCTGCGTGTGTCTGTACTCTGTATAACTGTAAGTGTATATATATACGTTGACGTTTGTTTGTATAAAGCTCGGATGAGGAGGCATCAAGGAGTTTCTTATTGCTCATTTTCATAAAAGAGGTGACAAAAATCAACTCCATTAACTTTACTTTTTTCACTATTATTATCAAAGTAATCACTCCAACCAAACACCCATCCCATCCAAAATCTCTCTCATTTTCTCTCCATCAATTTCCATTCTCTCTATTTTCACTCCAATTAAAAGCACCAGTAGTCTTATGCACTAACGGTTGGAAAACCTAGTTTTACATCACATACAAAACAATATAGCGAAAACAACACAAAAATTTACTTCATTCATAAGAGATAGCATACAATCATAAATTCTAGAACAAAAAATAAAAAGCATACCTTAATTAATGTAGTCTTTGGTGCTAGCATTTTTTCCACAAGAAATACACTGAAATAATTATCATTGCCGGTTAGGACTACTAACAACATTTTTAGCCGATGCCCTTAAAAACGTCTCAATAGACCATTTTGGTCTATAGTGACACCTTTACGGTTTTTGGTGGCATTTTTAAAATGTTGTAGAAAACCTGATTTTTTGTAGTGAGAAATAATGCCCAATTTGAAGTCCCCAATCTATTATCCATGTTCATTATATCTAATCCTACTTGGAGTGTAAGAAAAATAATTCTAATCTTGCTTGGAGTGCTAGTTAAGTTATCCACATCCTATTTGTAGTTCAAAGATAGTAACTCTAGGTCAGTTAATAATTACCTTTTGATGTTCTCTAGAGGAGGAAAATCCTTTAATGGGTTTACTATAAAATTTAGAGTTAATAGTGAATATGTAGCCATCAAGGACCTTATGCTATTGATATAGGCATTTAAGGTCAAACCACTTTAATTTCATGCATTTTCTCTTTTTCTCCACCTTTATTTTCTTCTTCATATTTGTGTTACTTTCTCTCTATATAGTATCATAGACTCATAGTAATTTTTTACCATTTCTAATATGGTATCATGTCTCATCTTTTCTAATATTATCATTGTGTAATATTGGGATACAACTATTTTCATAACATTTTTCACAATTTGTTAATGTAAGGTGCACGTGGATACCAAAGTCTAGTCCAAATGAAACAATATCTCATTTAGTGGATGTGTCCTTGTTAAACATGATTAGGTGTCCAATTTCAAATAGAAGTAGGAGATCATAACAAAGGTGCTGGCTGCTAATATTAAAAGTAGTTTTTCTTTCCCTTCACGTGAGTGTGTCACCTAGAAATAGAATAAAGAAGAAGAGTAGTTAGTGAATGCCACTAGAGAGAACAAGAAAACAGAAAGTGATTGTGTGAGGGGAAAGAAAATCTTAATTGATTGATTTTTTTTTTTTTTAATATCCTGGCTTTTAGTAATTTTTACGATTATAATTTTTTATGATTAGCTAAAATTCTTGGTTTATTTTCTTAATTCACATAAGACTAGGTTGAGACCTAACAAATATTATCAGAGCTTGTTTGATTTAGTGAGTTTTTTCTTGTGTGAATTAAAGATGCATCAGAAGTATCAAAGCGTGATAAATATGACGGGTCCAAATTGTCCTACTTGGAATCCTAAGATGGAGTATCTACTTTATTGTAAAGATTTGTATTATTTTTATTGAAGTTAATACAACCAAACTAGAGGATAAATCAAAAAAAGAATGGGAAAATATGAATAGGAATACTATTGGGTTTATTTGACAATAGATTGATGATTGTGCATTTCACCGCACTGCAAGTGAGACTAATGCTCATACACTTTGGAAAAAATTGGAGAGTTTCTTTGAGCGAAAGACTACTTTAACGAATGTTTTTATAAAAACACCTTAAATTTGAAGTTTAAAGATGTTAGATTCGTTGTTGAACAATTGTTGGATATAGTAAAGATGACATTAGATGAGGAAACTTGAAGAAAAGATGTGGCCACAGACAACACAAAAGATCAAAGCTCTTGTGACACAGAATAGGGGTATAAGTAAAAGTAACAGGGTCCAATAATTGAGTTAAATTCAATGATAAGTCTTAATCAAGAGATAAATCACAGTTTAAGGAGACTAGCTAGGAAGTAAAGGGTCGTATAAAAATAATCTGTTGGCATTGGGAAAGAGAACAAAATGAAGGTAAAGATAAAAAGAATGATAATGAGAAGAATAGTATAGTTGCTATGATTACTAAGGAAGTTGTGGTGCTCTTTTTCTTTTTCTTTTTTCTTTTTCCTTTTTTTTGAAAAGAAGTTGTGGTGCTCTTAGTGCCGGCTTAATGGGTGAGGCAAATAGGCAATCGCCCAAGACCCCCATGATAAAAAGACCTCCAAATTTTTATCAATAGAAATATCCATGTGCCAATGAAAGTATTAATTATGCCCCAAATATTCACCAATAAATAAAAAGTAGTTTTTTTTAATCAAAGAAAAACTAGTTAAAGAAAAATATTTTCATTGGATGTGACAATAATTGTTAGTTTTCTTAGTTTTAGAGTGTAGAATTCATTAATCCCCCACACAAAAATGCTGAAAGAACTCATTAATCTCCTACTAGTAAATAAATTTATAATCAAGTTTGAGATATCAAATATATAATTTTATTAAAAAATTTTCAATCACAATTTTTTAGTATTTGGTTGGTTCACTCAATAAATAGTGTTTATTTTAGTTGTATAGTAATTGAGTAATACAATGGATTTATTTTAATTTGTAGTTTTGCATCTAAAAAAATAAATTTTAAATAATAATAAAATACCAAAATTTAAATAAATATTTTATTAATATTCAAAATATAGGAATAATTCTCACTTAAAGTAGTCGCCTTAATCCGCACAATGCCTTGAGCCAGTCATGTGTGCTCTCTATTGAAGAGCTAAAGTGTGATCATGTTCCTAGTATTGAATTTTGGTTGTTGATTTGGAAACCTCCTTTCATGTTATCCTTACAAAATAGTTGTTCACTACGTACAAAGCAAATAATTTTGACACTGTGAAGATAAGTGTAGGGTCACGGTTTGTAGCCCAAGTATGAGCCTAATGAGCCCAATATAATAAATTTGTAGAGAGTGGGTGAAAGATTTGGGCTTTCAGCGAATTGAACAACGGTTAAATAAGACTTCAAGTGTGACTCAACATGAAACAACACGTAAAAACTAATGAAATGTTAGTCTGAGGAGGTGAATTGATATTCAAATCACTATTTCTAAAAAATAATCAACATTTAGTGCTACAGTAATTCTTATTTTATTATTTTCCACTCAGTTTTCTGATCCCCTCCTTACGGAAGGTTTTTTACATTATATAATTATTTTTTTTTTAGGTCATCTCCATCGTACACTTGTTCATCATCTAAACCTATACTCGAGTATATGTCTTGTCAAGCATCTTCTCTGGCTCTCTGTGAACAGTGGTGGTTGAGACTACACTATTCAGAGGTTTTCTCCACATAAATGCGGTCAAAAAAGTTGCTGCAGTGCATTTAATGTGGTGGTAGCATCTTTTTCCTTAGATATTTATGTATTCTTATCCTCATTGTTGGAGACTCCTGGAAGGTCACCTAAATCACCCAGGTACTTGCTTGACTGATATTCGTCCGATCCAAGGAGGGTAACCTCCTCGGACTTCAACCCTCCACCATTTCCTTATACGATTCTTTATTCTGGGGCTTCTCCAGTCATTTACTCATCTTCGGACGTACCCATATTAGTAAATAGGGCTTAAGGTCCAATGTACAAATTTGAGCCCCTACCCCCACAATAAGTATTTACAATTATTCAAAAATTAATGGAAATTGATGGTGTGTATCAAAACTAATGTTAGTTAAACAACGATGTTGAAGGATGTGCAACATGTTTAAGATTTATGTTTGAATGTGCTCTTTACATTGGTTATGGATTAGGTAGGTGATTGTAACAACCTTGGAAATTGAAGGTGGAAACTTACTGAAGGATCTTTGCTTGTTGCAAGAGGCCAAAGATGCAACTCAAAGGAATACAATTATTCAAGGTATAGACAGCCACTCAATTGATGCTTAATTAGTTTAACAAGTGATTTTGACAGCCATTCGATCATTGTTCGATCAATTGAAAGAAGAATTTGACCACCCTTCAAGTGAACTTGATTGATCGAAAATTGTGAAGCGAATTTGATGTGTTTTTATTAAAGTACGTGTTGCCTAGGTTTTTGTATTTTTGCGAAGTCCCACTATAAGCACAACTACTTAGAGGTTTTAGGAAGCTATCCTTGTACACTTCATAGATAGAAAATATATATCGAGAATTGATCAACCCTTAAGTTCAGAAGTCCATATACACAACAGAGTTGTTTTTTTGGTGGTCAAGGTCTGAAGCCATAGTTTATAATCTTAGTACTGTTGCTGTGGAGATCAAACCTTTAAGGAGGATTCTTGGAGTAGGTTAGAGGGTTTGGTTGTGATCACGGATGGGATTTATGAGATGGAATTCATATATAAAGAGTTTAGAACGTTTAAAGTTGGTGTGAGGTCACATCAATAAATTTATCTATCGAGTAAAATCTAGGGTCACATGTATAAACTAGATTGTAGAACTTTCTTTTATATAGTGAATTTGCTTATTGGGGTGAAGGTAACCTTGGATTTTATTTATTTATTTTTTTGGAGTTGGTTCTTCATTGGTTTTTCCATGGTTTTAAAAACTGGTACGGTGAAAGAACCGGAAAATGTTCTAATTACCGGTTTTATGGTCGGACTGAGGTCCGACCGATGGTCGAACCGATGACGTCATAAATAATTTAATTATTATTTATTTAAATTATATAAATAATTAATAATTTTTTAATCTACTAAAAACATAATTAGGCTCATATTCAAAGTTTTCCCTAGCATAAGTGAGGTCAAAGTTCAAGACAATAGGGAATGGGGATGATGAAGTGCCAACAATACCAAGCATCTTTGTTGTTTCAACTTTCATATCAACAACTCATACATTTTTATCTATAGCTTTGTCTTTTAATAAAAAGATACACATAAATTCCACAACAATAAGTTCATTAGTCATTACGTTTACATCCAAATGGCAAATAACAATTAAGTTCATTACATTCAAATAGCAAATAAGTTTTAAAGTTACAAACAAACAACTACTAAATTATAAGACCCAAGCTTCATTAGTTATGAAGAAAATTGAAATCAATATCATCATGTGAACCAAATGCTCCACCACTAGCATCATTATCATCATCCTCATCCTCATCTTCTTCATCTTCAACATGAATATGATGATTTTTATCTCTAAATCCGGGAGGAGCATCATCTTCATCACCAAATGATTCCAAATTAATGTCATCATCATCCTCAATTACTTCATTGTCCATATCTATACAAATTCCAAAATCAAAGAATAATAAATGAATTAACTTCCTCTAATAATCATTTCTCATAAATCGTAAATAGTCTAATTAAAATATGCTACTAGGTAAAGAATTATTATAAGTTAACCTCTTTGTACATGGCTAGAAGACCCTTCTTCAATTTGACCCCGTAGATGCATGTTCATTAGATGGTACAGACGCGGACTCCATTTCACTCAACAATTTCAGACTGGCAGCAACCATTTTATCAACAAATAAATTCATCAATACAACATTCACAATCAAGAGTATAAATGTATAATACAATACACTGTAAGCTATATTTCACAAACAATACTCTGTAAATCAAATCCCCAACAGACACAAAATCACAGATAAACTAAAATGCAATTGTAAACTAATAATTGAAGTTACCACTTACCAGTTTGATCACGGAAGGAGAACTTGAGATGAAGCCGGGAACATGGATATAGAATCTGAGATGAAGCCGAGAGAAATGAAGAAAAAAAAAAAAAAACAGAGAAAATTATCAAGGTCAAAATCAACTAATCAAAATCATAAAAAAAACAAAAGAAAATTAATTATTAGTTTAGTACCTGATGAAGCCGAGAGAAATGAAAAAAAATAAAAAATAAAAAACCGAGAAAATGAAAAAGAAAATCAAAATAAAAAAAACTTAGAAGTTTAGAAATTAGAACATTACCTGTGCAGAGAGCAGAGCAAGCCGCTGTGCAGAGCAGAGCAGAGCTGCGGCTGTGCAGGGAGCGCCGCAGCCGCTGTGCAGAGAGCGCCGCTGTGCAGAAGGCGCTCTTGTGCACAGCGAGTGCTTGACTGAGGCAGCAGAGGCTAGAGAGAGTGAGGCACTAAGGCGAGCTTGACTGAGGTAGAGGCTAGAGAGAGTGAGGCGAGCTTGACTGCGTGAGTGAGATGAGAGTCTAAGCTTGAGGCGTGCCGCGTGAGTGAGATGAGAGTCTGAGCTTGAAGGTGAGTGAGATGAGTGACTGAGTGGCTTAGGGTTAGATTTTTCATTTTAGGACAAGGGCCAAAACGACGTAGTGTCACCTGGGAAGTAAAAAAAATTAAAAAATTGAAAATCCCCCAACCGGTCAAGAACCGGTTCAACTTCCGGTTTTTCCGGTTTTTAGGTTGAACCGGCCGGTTTTCACTGTTTAACGGTTTTTAACTTATTTCCGGTTTTTTGGTATAACCGGACCGGATTAGAGGCCGGTTCCCGGTTGAACCGGTCGGACCGGCCGGTCCGGTCCGGTTTTTAAAACCATGGTTTTTCACATCGTCAGCAAATCTAGTGTTGTGTTATTTCCTTATATTTCATACTCAACAACTTTACAGACACACTAAACTTCACACTCAAATTTACAACATACTAACATTTTTAGTTGTGATTAAAGTAATATCACTTTAACATAAGTCAACCATTGACGATACTTTTATACTTTTTTTCTTTTCATTTTATATTTGAGATATAAATCTTACTTTATGATAATCTAAGTATATATATATATATATATATAATTCTCTTATGAAAACTTAAATTTCGGCTCTTACTCCCTCCACCTCTACAAAAACTTATATTTATAAAGTAATTAGAGTAATCATCATGTTAAAGGGTGCACGGCTCTCCTTCATTTCTTAGTTACTTCCAAATATTACAAGGAGACAATATTTTCCCATTTTTTGTACTTCTATTTCTTTTCTCTTCATTTTTTTTTTTTTTTTAAATAATTACAATGTACTCTACTTCCATAAGTCGAATCATACCAATTCAGATCAGGTACAGAGCCATTTAGCGGGTGCCGCCAATTAAACACAGTGAAAAAAGATAATATAAAAAAAGAAAAAAAAAAGTAAAGATTGTGTGACCGGACTGATTTGATTATCATTATCAACAATGTCTTGGCTTCTAGTAAGTAGGAAGTGACAGAATTTGTGGGCAATCTGGGTTGTGGGATCCATCACCAATGCTCAAGAAGCCTTTTCAAGAAAAAATCAACGGTAGTTAGAGGATTGTAGATAGTTACATCGTTATTCTTAACTAATCAGAAGGTAATTGATGAGTGTACTTTGTGGTGCGGTTTCCAACTTGGAACAGTCGAATGTCTGAAAGCGCTTGGACCCATCGGTTCCTCATCCAATGGAAAACACCTCAGCCATTTCCAAGTTTCATCATTGCAACCATTAGACCGACATATATTATTCAAACATTTTGCTAAATAAAATAAAGATCAAATGGAACTCTACCAAAAAGGAGAACATTATTCTTCTTGGCTTTTCCAAACGAATGCGGCACAAGTTGATCCATTAAATCCCTAAAAAATAATTGCTCCATTAAATAATATTTTTGTACATATTTTTTTCAAATCAAATCAAACTACGTGCAAAAAAAAAAAAAAAAAAAAAAATTCTAAATTCTAAATTCTAAATTACACTATTTAAAACTATTTATACAATTTTTGTGTAAAAAGTCCACCTAAAATTTAATTTATCCCCAGATGCAAGTTGTAATAAAAATTGTGTAAAAAGTTGTTCTAACATTTTTTATTTAATTTTATCTAAACTTTAATTCAACCCTAAACGTTTGGGTCCATCAACTTTAAGAAATCAAATCAAATCACACTCTCTTTAATCACACTCTAATTTTCCCTTTTAATCACACTCTCCCTCTAATCACACTACAGGCTTTTGAAAATGAAATCAAATTATTACCAAATGATCCTCATGCATAAACATGCTCTCTTCCTCTAACCACATCCAATTTTTCCCCTTTAATCTGAAATCATCATGAAAGAACTTATCATGTCTACTTCTCTACCGCTGTAATTGTATTATTACTCATTGCTAAACTTCTATCATTTTATTGATACTTTATTACTAAAGTCGTAAATTTGGAGAAATTACATTTTACTACCTTAAACTATATCTCATATTACAATTTGCACTCTAAACTTTTTGAATGCACATTTTGCACTATAAATTATGACATTTGTTACACTTTACATCTCGACGTTAAGTTTGCTATTAACTTGGATGAAAATTCAAAATTTAGAGTGCAAAGTGTAATCAGTAGTATAATTTAGTGTGTAAAGTGTGATTTATTTTTTGTTTTTAAAGCATTGAGAAGATGGGCAATTAGGTATTTTTACATGGTGCCATATTTTTTCCATCTAAATTAACAGTAAACTTGATGTTGGATGCAAAGTGTGGCAAAGATCATAGTTTAGGGTGCAAAACGTACATTCGAAAAGTTTATGGCGTAAATTGTAATTAGAGGTATAGTTTAGAATAGTAAAGTGTATTTTTCCCATAAATTATATAAGATAAGTCATTGTTCCTCTATCTCTTACTATACATTTCTGAATGTACATTAATTCGTCAATTCATTATTACTGACCTAATGAATCCAAGTTATTTGTTTCCCTTTCCATATCAGTAGTGGAACTAGAAACATTGGCAGCTGCAAAGGCTCTTGAATTTTCCATAGAAGTGGGATTTGATTCAGTTATTTTAGAGGTGGACCTGGAGATAGTTATGAAAGTTTAGATGGATGATTTGCCCTCATTGGCTTCTTTTGGCCTTCTAATCCGGGATGTTAAGACTTATGCGGAATAATTTCAATGTATTAGTTTTTCACATGGTAGAAAAGGTAATTTTGTAGCTCATAATCTAACTAGGCATGTACGTCATGTCACTAGTTTTTTGGTGTGGATGGAAGATGTTCCATTGCACATCTTTGCTGTTTATCAGGCAAATTTGCCTATTCTTTAATAAGAATTTCAGTCTTTCTTCTCACAAAAAAAAAAGAGTTACTTTAGTGTTATCTTACTATTCGATGTGCATTGCTTCACTAACACCTCCATACCAAATATAAATTACTTAACTTATCCTTTATTGCTGAACATACATTATTCTAGTTTATATCACTGGTGGACATAAATTATTTTGGTTTTTCTCATCGTTGGACATTTATCATTTTGTTTTATATCTTTCTGCTAGCTTTATACTACTCGGCTCTATAATTTACGGCTTGAAATAAATTAAATTTCCTTTATTGTCTATATTCTATTACTTAGACTTTGAGCTTTATTTCTTTCGTAAACCTAAAAATGCACAAGTAGCCATTGGTCTTCTTTAGGCTAATGTTAAGTTTTGGGCTTGACTCTCAAAAACAAACTTGAATGTATTTTAGGTCATCCCTCTCGCGACTGACATGTGACCATACACAAAAAATACATGCCCCAACACCATCTATAACTTTTAGAGCATCCACATTAGTGGATGTAAAACTCTGCAAAATACAAAAAACAACAAATTTTACACATTTTGCTCCAAAAATCTTTCACATCAATCTTTCTAAAACTATGTATATTTACACATGTGCTATAGTAACCGTGCGTATATGCATAGTTATTATAGCTGTATATACTATTATTTTATTAATTTCACATTTTGCTCTTTTTTTTTTTCTGTCTCTTCTCCGTGCAAAATGAACTCAATGTCAGACTCTCCTCTCCTCATCTTATTTTTCCTCAGATACACATAAACACAGTCACACGGACAAACCAACAGAGAGACAGATCGGTGCTGGTGTTGGTCGCTTGTGGATCGGTGGATCAGTGCTGGTGGCACTAGATCAAAGTTCATGGGTCGACGGAAATGGGTCTGGATGCTTATGGATCAATGTTAGCGGCGGAGATTGGTGCTTGTGGGTCAACGAGAATGGGTTTTGATGCTTGTGGATTGGTACTGGCGGTGAAGATCAATGCTTGTGGGTTGACTGGAACAAGTCTTTGCATGTGCATCTATTATTGTGGGTTGGTGCTTGTGGTGGAGATGGATGCTTGAGGCAGCTTAAGGGTAGAACACAAGTAGAGGAGACCTGACCGAGAGGGAGTGGAGATTAGACCAAGAGGGAGGGGAGATCTTAGTAAAGGATTGTCTATGGAGGTCTGTGTTCAGAAATGGGTATAAAGAGAGCAACAAAAAATTTTTGTTCAGAAATGGAGAGAGAGAGAGAGAGAGAGAGAGAGAGAGAGAGAGAGAGAGAGAGAGAGAGAGAGCATGTATCTATGTATAAAAAGGTAAAAGGGTAGTTGAGAGAAATAATAATAAAAAAAAGTGAGAAAATTGATTATTTAAATAAAATAGATTGTAAAATAGATGGATTGATGTGGATGATTTTGAGACATGAGTATGTAAAATAGAAAAAGTAGGTTTTTAATCTAAAACAGATAGAAAATTTTAGCCAGACTGATGCGAATACTCTCATATCTCACAACCAATTGATAATTACAAATATATTACACCGGATCCAAACGGATCAAACCCCTCACGAACTAAGCCAATAGTTGGACCTCACAAAAACTTGAGCAGGAATTAGGAGGATTAAGACCGAAAACAAGGAAATTGTTAGCAAATAGATTGTTGCATGTTGACCAATAGAAAAATTGCATGTGTAAAAGAAAGATGACTGCCATGTACCGCACATAATTCAATTTTTCCTAGCAAAACAATAATAAAAGCAATACCAGAGATTAGAGTAATTCTTTGAACATCTAATCATGATCTTTTTATATTATTATTATTATTATTTTTCCAATTCTTGTGCCCAGGTATAAGAATTTTCCACGTAAATTAAGTTCCCTGTGTTCTCGATCATCTGCATTACTTATTTTACACACAACCATTGATTCCAAAATAGCAGTCAAATGTCGCGGTTGCTTGGACATGCAGTTAATTGTCCTAATGACCGATTATCTTTATAATTAGCTGTCGAACTTTTGATAAACTTAGCGCAGTTGACATTTACTGACTATTTGAACGTTTCTTTTGTCCCATTTAAAAGTAATCCCCGAAACTAAGATTCCAAATTTAATTGTTTTTAACAACTTCTTTTGGATCATAGTATGATGCTAACACATAACAAAAGGATTTTGATAACTTTTTTTATTTTTATTTTTTACGTGATATAATTTTTACTGTAGTATAATCTAAGTATATATGTGTGTGAAGCCCCTTTTTGGAAACTTGAATCTTGGTTTTTGCCCCTCACACCTCATAAGCACTTATATTTATAGAGTGATCATCGCATCGCATCAAGGGTGTACAGTGGCAAGGATTTTGATAACTTGATTATTACGTATTTATGTATATCCAATGAAGTGGACAAAAAGTTGCAGTAGGTAAAAGTATCAATGTTCTATCACGGGACCTGTAGAAAAGTGATAATCACGCTTGCAAAATTCATGTAGTGTGATATATTATGTCGACTATAATACGTTACTATATTCATGCAAAGAAATAAAACTATATTCTAAACAGCAGCGCTGCACAGCGCCGTTGTTATCTTATCTTATATAATATTTGAATATTAAGTAAAATTAAAAGAAAGAATCTTGACTAATGTTAGATTATGGGTCCATTTAAATACAGTTTATTTTGCTGAAAATTAAAAACTGAAAACTGAAAATACTGTAATAAAATAATTTTTAAATATATATATATAGTACCGTATGGACCATTTTTAAATTTTTTTTTGAATAAAGTGGTTGTGGGTCCTGTGAACAGTGCATAATGTCTCTTGCACAGTGTAATTCACGTGTATGAACAGTGCAAATTACTGTTTATAAGCCTAAATGCATTGTTCATGTCCCATGAATAGTGCAAGAGGCGCTGAAAAAAAAAAAAAAAAAAAAAAACAACAACAACAACAACAACAACGCAAATGCAAAATCATCTGTATCCAAACCACACCTATGTAAAAGAAATTAAATCTAGGGGTGCTAACTTTTTATTTCTATTTTTTTTATGACCTTTTAAAATGGTAGATTATTAGTCATGGAAAATAAAAGCGATCTTAGTATTATGTGCATGTGAAAGGCTGAAAGCATGGGTGGAGCTATATATAGCTAGGCTTGGGGGCAATGGCCCTCCAAAATTTTAAAAAACTCTTTTATTTTTTGTATAGTTATTAAAAAATTTAAATATTCACCTACAACAATAGAAATTGGCCCCTCAGGGTCAGGTGAATATTTACCAAAAATTAAATTATAATTAACTAGGAGATGTATTAAAAAAATATATTAAATTACATATATATATACATATACTCAGGGTCAGGTGAATAAAATCTATCCCCGTCTTGTTATCTCTTTGGAACAAGGAAAACTTGCACAGGGCAAGACTAGTCTAGTGAGGCAATATAAACTTTTACCATTTGTGCTTTTAGGCAGGGGTGCTTAGCAGCTAACACACATATAGGCTCTTTCATGCCCTTTTTGGACCTCGGCTGTCTTGGTTGATAGTCTCGCTATACTAAGTCCATTGTTTGATCTTACCTGGATGTCATGGCCGAATAACCATACTTTGTAGTCGGAATAGCCAGTTGGCCTTGAGCTCAACAAGATGCCTTCAAGTTAGTTGATGGCTGCAAAATGGGGTCATGCTTGTTGGATAGTTTTGCATGAATTGGGTTTGGGCTTGTGCATTTTTTACAATCCATAGATCATAAAATTTTGTTGGGAAAAATGGGTATTTGTTCCTAATTTACAAATTTATGCAGCAAAATTTCCATATTTTGAAACTATTTAGTGAAATGCTCTTATTTTTTAAACTCAATTTTAACAAAATTGAGTTACATGTAGAACTCAACATTAGCAATGTCGACATTACTAATGTCGAGTTCTACTTAAATATATATATATATATATATATATATATATATATATATATATATATATAACACTCAATTTTGAAGATATTAAGTTTTACACCTAACTCAATTTTGTTAAAATCGAATTTAAAAAACATGGGCATTTTGTTACATAGTTTGTAAATTATGAACAAATGCTTATTTTCTCCAAATTTTGTTTGCATGTAGTTATCAAAACGTGAATTATATCGTAAATCTTTTCTTTTCTTTTTTTAATTTTCAAGGGAGTCAATACCGTACCGGATGCTGTATCGGTTTGTCCAGCGATACAATATATTTCGAATACCGGTCAATACCGGTATACCGTTTCGGGTTTACCGCTATTTTTTATATTTATATATATATATATATATATATATATATGTATGTATGTATGTGTGTGTATATATTATAATAAATAAAAAAGTTTACCATAAAACATTTCCTCAATTCAGAACTAATTATTCATGATTTTAGAATTTAGTATCAAATAAAATAAAAAATAAATAAATAATAGAAAACTTAAAAGTTACCATTGCATATTAAAAAAACAAATAATACTAATAAGTTAATGTAAATAAGTTATCATTCTGCCCTAACAAAAATTCAAAAATTACAAAACTTAAAAAAAAAAAAAAAAAAAACTTTTTTCTGTACCAACCATTACGTCCGATATTGCCCAAAATTAGCCGGTATGGCCAGTACAGCCGATATTTAAACTAGTACAAAATGCTGATGTTTCGATACCGGTACACATAATGATATGGCCAGTACTAGTACCGTATTGACTTCCTTGTAAATTTCTCATATAAGACATACAAATTTGTTATATACCCAGTTTACATTTACCTAAAATCACTTGTAAAATTTTCAATAGAGTTGAGTTCATTTGAATGGAGACTAGCACAATTTTCAATAATCTAATGTAAATTTCATATTAATGTAAAGGAACGTCAAATCCATGATTGGGGAATTAATTCAGTGCCAACACTAAATGTCCCACATAGTAACCACACACGAAGAAGAAGCAAAAAGTCTCGGACAGAAGAAGTAGGTAATATTGCAATTATATGCAAAACAATGATTTCTAAATAATAAGGGTAGATACTTTTTGAGCCTTTCTTCATGCTACTAGTAGTGGTAGTAATCATATCACACAAAGATAAACCAAACTTTTAACCCCACCTGTCAAAAAAATTTAAAAATAAACAACTTTGAAGATCCAGATTAATCACAAATCTATTATTACTATCCCTAATCCCTTTTGTGGGACCTGGCTGCTCCTTTTTCCTTCTCTCTCTCTCTCTCTCTCATATTCTACTTTAAAGGCAGATTACTTGGGCTCACCAGGAAGATACTTTCTACTACTCCCTATTTCTTTGCTGCTTCTGCTGCATTTTTACAAAGAAAAAGCCAAAACTTCCAAGTTATTCTATTCTTAACCATTCTATCCCCCCAAGTCCAACCATGAAAAGAATGGATCTTTTCTGTGCATCACCGGCCTCCACAGCCATATGCTCCAGCATGGAACAACGTTCCATGGTCCGCCGTGGCCCAAGACCCTATAATCGCCACAATCCACACCTCCATGATCGACCAAAAAGCCTACCTCATGTCCCATGTTCGTCTCAATTACCCTTTAATCCTAAGCCTTACTATGAAAAGCATAAGAGGCCCAGTTCCGTTAAACAAAGTGACTACTTACGTAGAAAAAGCTCTGCTAACACAAATGATCCAAGTAATAATAGTCCTCCTGGTTCCTCTAGATTTCTCTTAAGTGACAGTGACACACACTTTATCAACTGGTTGTCAGAGTCTGATCCTGTCTCTGCATTGGTTCCTGCTGAATCGCCAAAGCTTAAGCGCCTCAGCTCAAATCACTCTCCTGCCTTGAAATCCTCTTCCTCAGCTCGCTCCCTTGATCAGGTACCTTTAATTAATCTTTCTGTGTCTTCGTACTTTTAAAAAAAAAAAAAAAAAAAAAAATCTGAACTTGGTAATATATTTTGTGAAAAACATACAGCAACAAGCTTTATTAGTGCCAAAACTTTAGTCATATGGTCTTTGAAAAACATATTCCAAGAAAATTTATGGAGAAAACTATGTAGTTAAGTGTTTGTACTTTGCTGTTGTTGTTGTTACTTCTATTATTGATATTCAATATGCAGGTCGTGGTTTTGAGGGTATCACTGCATTGCAAGGGCTGTGAAGGAAAAGTGAGAAAACATATTTCAAAAATGGAAGGTTAGTTTGTAATAGGCATACTAGATTGTTTGTACTTTAAAATTTTTAAATATTCCCCACCAAAATTGAATATATTTTTTGATGAACACCAAGATTGAATATATAATAGCACTACTTGTAAGCAAAACATATATTCAAGTATTCAACCTATACACCTCTAATTTATAGTTCATATATTAAACCAACTGTACTACAGTACTTCTTTATAGTGTTTACACCCTAGCTTTGTGTCGTTCATCAATTATCAAATTGCAGTTCCCCATTTTTTAAGGTAATGTTTTTGGCAAATTCTGTGCAGGAGTGACATCATTTAGTATTGATTTGGAGACAAAGAAAGTGACAGTCATTGGGGACGTGACACCTTTAGGTGTACTCGCAAGTGTTTCCAAAGTGAAAAATGCACAACTATGGCCGTCTCCTACATCTTCATCTCCATCACCATCTTCCCAATGGTCAGCATGAGAAATTAACTGCAAATAATATTAGAGTTTAATGTACAAGTTTCGATGGTGTGTGTTACTGTGTCTGTATGTGGTTAGATGCTTAATCAACTTATCATGTTTCAATATGTAGCTGTAATGTAAATGTAAAAACTCTTTCTTCTATGGGATTGGAATCGTAATCTTTCTTGTCTAAAAAGAAAGTTAAAGTTAAAGAGGTGGTTTGGTAATTGGTACTCTTATGCTCCCTGAATCTCTGATCATCATTTCTTGAAAGGAACAAATGTGTCCTTCTAAGCTTTCCTTTTTCACTTTCTTTGAATTTAAAATCTTGCTTATTAGGCTGGCAACTCTTGAAATGTATTCTTGTTTACTACTTCCAATATAAATCCCGCTTGTTGTGGGGTCAATTCTTTAGCAAACTAGTGCAAAACTGCCAGTGTAGAGTGTATCTGTAAGCTTCTATCTGAGCAATGCTTTTTTTTTTTTTTTTTTAATAATTAAAAATTTACCAATTTAGTAAAGTGATTAGTTATAATTAGAGTAATAAATTATTTTTAGACTTATCACTAAAATCACTTTTATTATACACTAATTATAGTTATTATGTCAACAATTGTGAAAAATTTTATGTCATTAAATATATTTATAAAAAAACACAATATTTTGTACTAGCCAACCCCTCAGGGATCAGTACTAGTTCAATTTTGGTTGGCTTTGTGTATGTGCTACAGTATGTGTTTGAATGATTATTCCCATGCTAACTTATTGTTTTCTTTATTGTTTCCTCTTTATATATATATATATATATATATATATATATATATATATATAGACACACACATATACACACACAGTTACAACTTATAACGTTTATTTTATGAAGATTTTATTATTAAACCAGGACACCAATTGATTTTTGAAGTAAGTGAGGTTCAAAGTCTGAATCACTTATTCGACAATAAAATATTTTATTAATTGAACTAACCAAAATCCATTTTTTTTTAGTATTACTTACATTAATGTTTCTTACTTCATATTTACTATAAGACAACCAATATATTGGTGTTTTTTTTTTTAGATAGAGAACTATCATTAGGAGTCAATGCCATAGGTTGAATTTCAAATCTTTTATTCAGCCATTAAAAACTAATTTTACCAATCATTTGAATTATATTTTTCTTTAATTGTGAATGAATAAAGAGTTTTTGGGACCACTTGCTGAGTTATTGAGAATTGATGATCACTTGCCTATAATTATAAACCCAATAATTAAATATCCTTGCCGCTTCTTTCTTGGATTTAGTTTTCTAAAATAAACGTCACGGGTTCCTCAAAAAAATAAATAAATAAACGTCACAGGAGAATTTACTTTTCACACCTTAAGACAACTATGATACTGTTAAGCAAAGAAAATTTTCTATTAAAAAATGTGCCTCAAACCATCTTATTCTACGTATCTATCATATCATTTTTTTAATAAAAAATTCTGTACAAATTTTCTATGCATATAATGGTGGTGCATATATAAATTAACATAGTAGAAAAAGAATAACCTTCACTATAGCCATAAATACAGTCTTGAATAAGATACTTTTAAAAAAAAATTATTTTATATGATAAATTATGACTAGTTGTCTATTACATTAAACCCACCATTTTTATCCATCGCTCAAAATTGTGGTAAGTTTGTAGCAGAAAGGGGTGCAGTTCTAGATTTTTTCATAAATCATGGTCTCCAAGCATGAGCAGCCTGCATTTGATTACAGACACTTCAAAATAGCATGTGAAGAGTCCGGACACATGGAAATGCATGCGGGGACATGATCGCATTCAAGGAAGGGCAAGGTTATGGCTTGGGTCACAGACAGACTACACTTTTACTTTACTTTTTCTCCTGTCTTCTAAATGGTGCCCCATCAATTTGATGGGGTGGCTATTCTGTTTAGATAATTATCAGAATTTATATTGTGGGCTTTTTCCTCAACAAGTTTTAGCAATCTTTTTTTTTCTTTTTTCTTTTTTTTAAAAAAGATGAAAAATTTTACCAAATTGTGGGTTGGTCCAATTACTGACAGTCTAATAGCATGTATTTGAATTTACAGACTGGTTAAGAAATATGAGTCTGAAATTACTTATTGGCACAGTAGAGATCCTAAGATGTTCACATACAAAATAAGCCTTCAATCTTCACATGGTGATAACAATTTTTCATGTCTTTGCTAATATTAACACAAATTGACCTGCCTCGGTTTTGGTGCAATGACTTTCTTTGTGCATTGATGTGCCTTCCCCATTATAGGCCAAATGATGACAGCATGGTATACTTTTGGAAGTCAGTCCACTTCATATTTTCCATTTGGTGGGGCTGCTTCATGATCATGACTTTCTGTTTCTTGTTCTGTTTTTACTTTTAAAAACTTTATGAACTCTTAACCATTTGACAAACTAAAAGAGAATTGGAAAATCAGTAGGCATAGTAGAAATAAAATTTCCAACTCTCTCTTTCCACATTTATATGAATTTCCCTCTTCTTCCTAACTTTTTCTTTACTCGGGTGTTTGGTTGCTTTATATTCTTTGACTATGGCTTGGACGGCTGGAAAAAGGGCCCACCTTTCAACTTCAAGGGATTATATTATGAAATCTGGTAAAGAAATTTGGTGATTTGGGACGTACACCAACCTTGGTCATAGCATTGGGCATGGAAATTTTGCCTTGTAGATACTTGGATAAGGATTGTTCGTAGACGTGGCAGGATTTTTGTTACGTATAGATGTTACAATTTCTTATGTGTCAAACATGTGTCAGTTTACTATTCTCTTTGCAGATATAGGGGTTTATAAGTTAATGTATAAAGGTCTTAGCAGCCTAAGGTCATGGTGCCACTTTGTTAACTAAAAGTCTAAAATGCTATAACAAAAAATGATGAACAATGACACATTTGCATGTCTCAAGATGCTTCCCTGTGGCTAATTGTGTTGGAAGAATAATTGTATTATCATCAAACGAGGAATGACTCAAAGATTCGGTATGGAATGGCAGCATAAGTATTGGGACGATTCCAGATGATTCGATAATCCCAATCCACGGTCAGGCTAACTCATGCAGGGGAGACATGTATAAGGTACCAGTTATCTTTGGTCCAAACTCCAAACCATGGTCCCTATCCAAAAGTTTGAATCTTAATTTCTTATTTTAATTAAATGATAGCTTTATGAAGGAATTTCATAATTTACCTGGGAACTCACATTTAACCAAACAGAGACCTCTTGCCTAGATTGAGCAAACACCGATAAAGCATGAGTATTTGAATTACACTTTTTGAGAAAACTACTAGAAGAAGTCCCCCTATGGATTTCCCATCTAATATAATCAAGAGAGAACCCAACAGAGGAATAGCATGAGGTACAAAAGTGTGAACTAAAACTGAGAAGCCTATAAATGCCTCGACGCTGGATTGGTAGCTGTTTGAGAAAACTACAAAAAGAAATCTCCGTGTGGATTTCCCATCTAATAAAATAAAAAATGAACCCAAAAGAGGAATAGCATGAGGTACAAAAGTGAGAACTAAAACTGAGAAGTCTGTAAGTGCCTCGATGCAGGATTGGTAGCAGTATGCTGTGGGCCTTTCCTAAACATTGATCCTGGAATATGCTACTAGCCCAAAGTTAGGGTGGAGAATGGGACTTGTCACATAATTTAGGTCCAAGAACCACTTTTGACACCTGTAAAAAGATCTAATAAACCAGACTATGAGTCCGGAGTTAGGGAACAGGATTATGAAGATGTTAGACACCAAACTTGCTCGGCCAAGTGGACCAGCCTTCAATAGTGTTGTTAAGCCATTTTTAAATAAGGATATTATTAGGGGAACCCTATCCTAATGAAATTTGACATTCTAATTGATAATTATATGCCCTGGATTTGGTAGCACATCTTAGGCAGAGTATGGCAGACCTAAAATAACAAATCCCACTGCAAACACTAGGCCACGTGAATCCACAGGCCTAGGCTTTACTTCTTGCCACTAAAATGCAACATTGCATTAGCATATCAGTTTAACAATGAATGGAGTGTAACAGATAAGAGTAAAGCTAGAGTCCCACAGCTGGGGCCAAAAAATGTGCACCTTGACTTTGGAGAATCCATATCCGACCCAAAGAATTTGGGACTAAAGCTTGGTTGTCGTACTAATCCAGATCAAATACATACTAATCATTATAATACCTACACAAATGGAGTAGAACAGCTGCATGAATTATCATATGGCATAAAAATGTGCTGATAAGTGAACATATACTGAATGGTGTTATTACTGCACATGTTCAAAAAAGAAACTCATTCTATTTTTTCATAAACTTTTTTATTTTTTGATAAGTATTCTATTTTTTCATAATTTGATAGCTACAATGGGGTGGAGGATTTAAACTCTAGATGTCTTCATCAGAAACACCAGAATGTGTCTATTAAGCTACAAGGCTCTTAGTATAAAAAAGAAAAAAAGAAACTCATTCTATTCCAAGATGGAAAACAACAAATAAGGCAGAAAGATAGTGCACAATAATTTTCATGTTAAATAGTTGACTATGCATATTGCAAACAACAACAAAGTACTTGAAAACTTAAAAACTTAAAACTCAACTTCCATGACAACTGACAAGTATACAAGATAAGATAACCAAGGCTCTGATTATTGATTCAGCCTCCATCTATTAGACAACATTCAAATACTTAAATTATTGAATCCAAATTCCTCCAAATGCCAGACGTTATGAAACCATTATCTGTTAGACAACTTTTATGAATATCCTAACCAACAAATAGGAGTATCAAGCAGGTCATAAATATTCTCCATCATTTGGAAACACCTAGATCTTATGCGTGTTCCAGTTGAAGAGAATAATCTCCCCATGTAGTTACCAAGAGCATAGGAGTACACCTAGCTCAAAAGCCGTTCATTTATAGAAACAGAGATATGACTAAACAAACTCACGATTAGAGTCTCTATATTGGTTTTAGGATAGAACCTTAAAAATTCAAGAGCCATTCAAAAGTTAAAATGGTCTCTATTAATTTTTTATAGAAAAGGTGATGCAACAAAGCATACTCATAACTAGCCTGTATGATTATCAAAAAAACAATTAGAGGCCCAAGAGTGGTTGAGGACAGAGTCTTGAAAATTCAGGCAAACAGACAATCAACACAGATCCATGAGTTAACAATGATGAAACCTTCAACAACATTGATAAAGCCCATCAACAATCTCACTTCTCTAAGAGTGTAGAACCCACTGAAAACAATAATCTTGCACTTGTATAAAATTAAAACCTGTAACAGAATCAAACAAAATTATTAAAATAGGCAAAAGACCATATGAGATGGAAGGACAGAACTAGTACATGAATTATGAAAGTGTAACATAAGTATGCATTAACTACCACAAAGATTATGTGATATCAGAAAGCTGGACATGATCATTCAAAAAGTAACTGAGCATAAAGCTGTGAGGTCTACAAATTAGTATACAACAGAATGTCCAAATTCATGACTAAAATGTTTAGTATATGTGTTCAATACATACATCAGAATTGTGTCCTCATGATTTTGTTTAGTTGTAAAATTATGATCAACAGAAAGTAAAAACATGTACCGAGCCCCCTGGTCTTAGAAGCACAATGTTTTATTAAAAGATCCTGGACTGTGCTGCTGTTGGTCATACAAAGTATATTGGACTTCACCGTAAGCCAAGGTAGTTGGATGCATTAATGCAAATAAGAAAATGAAAGTTTTTTTTAAAAAAAAAAATAAAAACTGATGATTTAAAATATTTATATATATATATATATATATTTCAAAATTTCAAATGTTAGATTGCATGTAAAAAATGCCCAAATTTTCTGTATTACAAACCCCAACAATTTTCGCAAGTATATAGCCACTGTTAAATCTATACACGCTATTAAGTAAGATACATAGTGAACTCAGCACATTCTCCACTTGTAGTTGGAAAGGTCTTAACAGTGGAATAGCCCTTAGCATTGACATACTTACCAGTACCACCCATGACTGCAAGATTGGATTTTGAGGTAGCAGTTCAATGGACCACCAAAGAAGCTGAGACTATCAGCATAACTGCCACGGTGCCACTCTCAAACATAGTTGTGAAAGCCACGGTCTGGCTCTTTCCATCTTCAGAACTTGCTTTGTAGAACCCTTGTGCCTTACAAACCAAACCATACCCTATCTCATTCCCTTCAGTTAGCTCATCATCAAATACTGTTAGTGTTGCAAAACAAGCTTTGAATGGTCATTCCTGGAGGGAGTTGACCCCCATTCAAGGGTGGAATCCCATTGATCACGTTGGGAAGATTGATGCTGCCTGCTTTTTTTCATCTTACACTCCATGATCTATCTTGTGCTTATAGGATTTCCACCCTGCCCAATGACTGCACTAAATGCAGCAAACGAGCTTAGAATTTCAAAATGTTCAATTTTCATCTTCAGCAATAAATAAAACCTTTTTACATAATAATCTCAGATGGAAAAAAATAGTTAAAAGACATGAGCCAATATTCATTCATGTATGATGAATATTATTGTTCCATTGTTCTCAACATAAAAATTAGATGAAGAATTAAATTGCTGCTGTAGTCTCAGCCTATAAACTCCAAGCACACTGGATGGAAAATTGCTTCTTCAGAAAATGAAACCAAACCCAAGCTGTAATTTAAAGACCAAGACCAGTGTCTTGGCAGCAGCAAACCATGAACAGTTACAAAGTGGTTCAGTTTTTCAAACCATTGATCTTTTTTCTCTTCCTTGAAGCCCATCAATGGGAAAAAATCAGTTTAATTACAAGCCTCCCGCACCTTTATTCAACCACAAGCATCACTGAGCAAGGTTCATCAGACATGTCCAAGTGCATCTTCTACTCTATTTATATTTTATACCAAACAAAGAACGGTCTACCTTTCACCAAGAAACAAGGAAATCCTATTCATGACAATCTACTTGTTGCCATTTAAAGGATAACATTCACATCTCTTCAAAATCTCATGCCTCGAAGAACTTGTCAATTAAGCCCAAGCACCAATTACGCTGGTGATCAGGCCCTTGCCACCAGAAACTACCCAAACAACTACAAAATATTGGAGACATATCATTAAGTTATTGATTCCCTAAAATGACAGGACGAGATCAGTTCAGTTATAAGTCCACCTGCTCCTCCATCCCCACTACATGCATCCCCAACTAGAGCTTCCCAAGCCTCCAAATCAAATTGAATCTTTCTCTTTTCCATCTCCTCCAGAACAAAGCAAGCAGCATCAATCTTCCCACATTTCAATAGTCCCATTATCAAACATTTAAATGTTTCTGAACGAGGACAATGCCTACTCGTCAACATTGCATTCAAAACATTCAAACCTCCCTCAAAATATCCAACCCTGCAAAACCCATCAACCATCATTCGATAAGTAGCTGCATTCGGCTCACAACCTCCAACCTGCATTTCAATCAAAACTTTATACGCCTCAGCCACTCTACCTTCCTTGCACATATAATTTATCAATATATTATAGGTCACAACATCCGGCTTAAAATGCCTTTTCCTTATCTCATGAAGTAAAGATTTTGCCTCCTCAATCTTCCCTCTCTTCCCAAGATCACTCATCAAAACACCATAATTCACCAGCCGTGGTTTACACCCTTGATAATCCATATCAAACATCATCTTTTTAGCTTCAGTATACTTTCCTACAGAACACAAACCTTCCATCAATAGTGCATATGTTATAGCATTCGGATGTTTTCCTTTTGGTATCATATCTTCAAACAAGCTCATTGCTTTATCTAAATCACCCTTTCTAGACAAAAATCCAATAAGACAATTATAAGTCACAACACTAGGTTCCACTTTTTTCTCAAGCATTTCATCAAACATCTTACACGCTTGTTCCCACTCACCCTTCTGAAGCCACCCTTTGATCAGTACATTGAAAGAAATCGAATTCGGACGAAAACCCATTTTATAAGAACGATTGAAAATCTCAATTGCATCATTTAACTGGTCATTATCGACGAGTGCATTAAGAAGCGTATTACAAGACTGCAACGTACGAACACAATTAAAAGAAGGCATTCTATGAAAAAGCTCAACGGCTTTGTCCACCAAATGGGCTTTTCCATAGTGTTGAATCAAAACGATGAAAAGGGTCTCTCTGCATCGAATGTCTCGGTCCTGTATAAGACCGAGAATGGTCTCTACAGCTTCAAAGTTGCGAGAACGAGCAAGCTTGTAAATGAGAGAAGAGTAAGAGGGATAGTCGTGCTTGAAGCCCATTTTGTGGTAGTCGTGGAAGAGAAATAAAGCCTCGTCTGGGTCTTGTACGGCTTTGACATCGGAGACGAAAGGTATGGGCTTGCTAGGCTTTGGGGTGGGTTTGTGATTGTGAGGTCTTTGTTGATGGTGTGATTTGGTCTTGGGAGTGCGGTGGTATTTATGAGTATGAGAATGGATGTGATTGATGAAATGCCGACTTAGAATGAGTTGTGTTTGACTGATGCCCTTTGCTCTTGAATGGATCATGGAAGCGGGAAGAGATAATCTGAGAAAACTCTTATCTATACAGCGTCTGTTTGATGCTTGTACCAAAAATATACAGAATCAGAGTCTGATATTTTTGTTTTAGAATCAGATGATATATGTATATATAAATATATATATATATATTTTTTTTTTGAGAAACAGTGTGAAAATGGATTAGTCTTTTTCTTTTTTATAATAAAACCAAAATTGTAGGAATGTATTATCAATGTAAATCTTATAATAATAATAAAAAAATTGTAAATCTTATAGGGTGAAACTTTCTAAAAAAAAATGTAAATATTATATTTTATAAAAAAAAATGTAAATCTTATATTATAAATCTTATAGACTTACAATGTCCTAATAAGTACTAACAATATGTCTTATAAAAAAAAATTGTAATAATGTATTATCAATGTAAATCTTATAAGTTGAAACTCCCTAAAAAAAATGCAAATCTTATATTTTATCAAAATTGGCTTCATCAACCTTTGTGAATAGCTCCTCTCATTCCAACTCCACTTCATTAAGGTTCTTAGTAGACAGTTTAAACAACTTCTCATACTTTTCAAATACCTTGTATAACTATGCATAGGCTATATGGATGTCATCCTGTTCATCCGTCTTCTCGAACTTGGATTCCACCAAATCTTTTTCTTCATCTACTGCTTCTACAATCCTTTCAATAGGATCCATTGTGGCAGTGAAAGCACTAAAGATTCCCTTATCATCACTGTCATCTAACTTAGTCTCAGGCTCGGTATCACTCAAGGTAGCAGCAAGAGCTTTGCTTTTCCTAATTGACTTGAGATATGTTGGACATTCTTGTTTCATATGTCCAAAACCTTGACATTCAAAGCATTTTGGTCTGGAAGGAATAGTATACTGACCGCCATTCTTAGCATCTTTCTTCCCTCTATCTGACTTTTGAATTGTGAAGAACTAGATTACTTATAGTCCTTGTCAAAAACTTTCACATTTGCATTCTTCATAAACTTCTTAAACTACTTAGTGATATAGGACTTCATCTTGGAATTCTCATTATCTGAAGACTCATTAGTCTCATTACTTTTGGCCTTAAGTGCCATATTCTTACTTTTGGTTCCTTTCCCAAGTCTAGTCAAACCTAATTCATAGGTTTGACTAGACTTGGGAAAGGAATGGTGTTAATGTCCTTTGATTCTTCAATTGCTGTTATCTTGGCATGAAATCTCTCAGGGAGAGATCTGAGCACCTTTCTCACAATCTTGGGCTCGGGAATATGATCACCAAAATTGAATGATGAGTTCATTATGTCTTTCAGCTTGGCATAAAACTCATCGAACATCTCATCATCCTCCATCTTTTTCTCCTCAAAGCTAGTCGTGAGCCTTTGGAGTTTTGAATCCTTGACAACCTTAGTCCCTTCATAGGTTGTCTAGAGGATAGTCCATGCTTCCTTTGCAGTTTCAGTTGGGGATATTTTTTTGAACTCCTCATTGGTCAACGCACTAAAAAGTGCATTCAATACTATGCTATTGAAGTTTGCCACTTTAATCTTGGCCTCATCCCAATTAGCCAGCACTTTCTTTGGATTCACCCAGCCAATTTCTACAGCTTACCAGGCCTTCTCATCTAAAGATTGCAAAAAAACTCTTGTGTACTTTCTAGTATGCATAGTTAGTACCATCAAATAAATGAGGTATAAAGAGACTACTCTCTATCCAAGACAAACAGGGATTAATGGATCATACAGCAAAAATTAAAACCTAATCAAAGTGTGCTTCCTCTGATACCACTTATTGGGTTAAAATGAATTGACCCTTTACAATTAATTAATTAATTACCCAAGTTAATTAATTATATCAAATTTCATGCAATAACATGAAAGCACAAACAAATCACCGAATTATCTAAATGTAGCAGAAAATAAATTTGACACAAGTGATTTATTTACGAATGAAGAAAACCTCCGAGACAAAACCTCACCAAGTGATTTTAAGGTCACCACTCTTAAAAATCTACTATTATCAATCACAGGCGGTTACAAATATAAAGAATCTTACCAAACCCTTTGGCCTATCCCGAAATAACAACCTACAGTTGAACCCTTATCCTAATACCCAATTGGACTTGTATTGTAGTGGCAATTTTTCCGTTCAATGCACGAATCCCAAAACGTGACTAGCCAATGATGCATGGATCCTAGTACGTGAGTAACTCCAACAACTTAACGAGGTTGTTGGCTATAAAGTTTTCCAGTTCATCAACAATGAAGATCAGAAAGCTCCTTAGTCACAAAACCCTTAACTTAAAAACGCAGTAGCTTCTTCAGAGTGAATAATGAACTAGGGCACCGTTTTTGCATTCAGTCACTCAATGCATGCGCGACGGCCTTTAAAATAAGCCTTATATATGTCTAGGGTTGTGAAAAAAGAAACCCTATACAAATATTTCAGCATGAGCCGAAAATTAGATCTGGAAGTTCTGATTGCATAAGTCTCGATAGAAACAGCTTGTGTCGAGCTTTAACATTAAATCTCAATGAAAGGATTCTGTTGAGCTTTAGTGAACAGCTCTTTCTTCACTTATTTCTTGTCGGATCTTTATGGCTTTAACACTTGACTTGAACTCTTGTTTCTTGAAGTACTAAACCCATCCTAGATTTACCTAATTACAAGTGCATTTTGTCAAAGGATTAGCCAATTACATAAAATATGTCCTTAACAATAAGGTTTATTTTAAAGGCTATCACACATGGATACAAAGACTGAGAGACTTATTTTCTCTGTGTGAAGCTACTGCGTTTGTATGCCATAGAGTTTTGTAATCGAGTACTTTTAGATCTTCATTGTTGATAAAGTGAAGAACTTTGCATCCAACATCTGTTCAAGTTGCTAAAGTTAGTCACGTACTTAGGATCAGTGCAAAAGGGTTAGTCACAAATTGGAGGTTTGTGCATTAAGGGAAAGAAGGCTACTGTAAGATCAAGTCCAATTAGGTATTAGAGCAAAGGTTCAATTGTATGTTGGTATTTCGGGATAGACCAAGGGTAGTTGGTAAGATTTCTTATATTTATAACCGTTTGATTATTAATTAGTGGATTCTTGGGAGTGGTGACTTTAAAATCACCTAGTGGGGTTTTTGCCTTGCGAGGTTTTCCCCATTTGTCAACATATCATCGTGTCAAATTTATTTTTCGCTGCATTTAGTATTTTTGGTGATTTGTTGGTACCTTCACATTTTGCATGCAAATTTAACCTAATTAATCAACTTGGATAATTGAATTAATTAATTGGGATCAATTTATCTTAACCCAATATAGAGATTCTAAATCTTGGAAGCAATTGGCTCAATGATGTTTTTCCCTCTTGGTTGGTTACACTTCCTGAACTAAGGGTACTTATAATACGCCATATTGGATTCTATGATGTAGTGGGGAGTCCTACAACCATGTTTGCATTTCCAAAATTGCACATTCTTGATCTCATTGGCAATAAACTTACAGGTAAGTTGCCATTTGAATACTTCAGAAATCGTAAGAGTACGGAGAAAGTTGATGCAAATAGCTTCACATATATGCAGGCATTTACAATTGTATTTTCGGTGGGTTATAATGTGCCTGAATATTACCCTTACTCGATAACAATAATAAACAAAGGCAAGGAAACAATATATCCAAAGATAATGGAAGTCTTCGCAGCTATTGATCTTTCAAGCAATCCATTCAATGGAAAGATTCCAGAATTTATTAGGAATCTAAACAGGTTCTAATTGCTTAATCTTCCTAACAACAATCTCATCTCATCGGTCATAATTCCAATTGCTTTAGGAAACTTGACAACATTGGAATCACTTGACCTTTCTCAAAACAAGCATTCAGGATAGATACCTTGGCAACTAACACAACTTACTTTCCTTGAATCCTTCAATGTCTCACATAACCAACTTACAGGGCCTATACCGCATGGTAAACAGTTTGATACATTTGACAATAGTTCTTTTGACAAAAATTCAGGATTATGTGGAAGTCCATTGTCAAAGAAATGTGAAGATCTTTAGCCTTCACCTCTACCCACTGAAAGCATTGAAGAAGGGCAAGACTCATGGTTTCACATTGAATCTGATTGGAAAATAATCATGATGGGATATGATAGTGGACTTGTAATTGGAGTTGTTGTTGGAAACATTTTGACTGAGAAGAAGCAGCATTGGTTTGCAAGAACTAGGAAGAGGCAACAAAGAAGGGGAAGGCATCAACTTTATTAGAGGCAACTATTTTTTTTTTTTCA
Source organism: Quercus agrifolia (assembly GCA_029955455.1). Taxonomy (NCBI): domain Eukaryota; kingdom Viridiplantae; phylum Streptophyta; class Magnoliopsida; order Fagales; family Fagaceae; genus Quercus; species Quercus agrifolia. The sequence goes on along the minus strand of JARQAD010000009.1, from coordinate 32,024,634 downwards.
TATCTTATTAAAGTAACAAGTTGCGAATGGTGGATACATGGACCTAGTTTTGACATCAATTTTATAACCCACTACTCATATATCACTTAAATAAATTATGAAAAAAGTTGTGTAAGTTGTGATTGGACTTTCTTAAGAGGAAGGCATTGAGATATATTGAATAAAATTTGTCAAGACATGCTTCAAAGAATTTGATCTTTGTATCAAGTTGTAGCATATTGCCTATTAGCACGTCTACCCTTAATTTTTCCTAATTGTCCTTGTTTTCTCTTTTCTTGGTGTCATGAAAGAGGTTGTCAGTGCCCATTTTCCTTCATTTCCCCTTAGAAAATATTTCTTGAAATTATTAATAAAAATGGTTTAATTCCAAGTAAAAGACGTAGACAAGAGGCTGGGTCTTGTATCTTTATGGCGTTGAGAAGCTCAGTGTTGTACTGTCGTATGACCAAGAAAAAAGAAGAAGAGAGAGCCACTTAATGTGACTATCATAAGCCACATAGAAAATCAGCAAACAATTAAATAAGAGGTTAATTTGTAGCATTAGATTGATGCGGAGGGTGATGACAGTGGCGGGGACAACCTTGTAATTTAGCCCCGTCCTCCACTTCTAGATTGGATTTGAAGAATTCGGAAAATATATACATATTCATGAATTGGACAATCAGTTGATATTTCAATGTGGTAAAAATCGCAAAACTAATTTATTCGGTCTCTCTGGGCTGTCTCCTCTATTCACCCTTCTTTCTTTCTAGGGTTTTTAATCCCAAAATTCTCTCACAATTGTTTCTTATTTTTTTTATACATCAACAGTTGAGGATGAGGGCATTTAAATCATATATATTTTCATTAGAAACACTTAAAGATATCAATTAGTTGTGTTACAAGGCTCTTAATAATTGTTTGTTGTTTTTGGTTTGATTGAGTTTTGTTTTTTGCTTTTGAAGTTTTTTAAGCCCCATTCAAAATAATATGCACTTTCATGCAAGAAATTCAAAATTGGTAAAAAAAGCATGTTACAGAAGCGGTCATGACTCATCGTGTGAACAACACAATCATGAAAATAGATTATCAAAGAGTCATTCAACAAAAAGAGATAATGGCAGACTTTTTGAATGAAACTATTGAAATACTTTTCCATCAAATGTTAATTACTTCAACTTCTTTCTAATTCCGCAGTTAGTAGTGTGTCAAATTTTCAACAAATAGACTAATAAACTAATAAGTTAACTGAAAAAAGAAATGTTAAGCCAAGCTAATGACTAATCTATATATAATTGAATCGTGCAGTATATTGTTGTAATGCTCCTATCAAGTCATATCCTCGTAGCATTTCGGTTTACTTTGGTCCATCTAATTTAATCCACTTTGGTCAAACTCAATCCACTTAGTTTATTTCAATTCAATTTAGTCTAATTTGGTCTATTCTGTTCATTTCAATTCAATTGATCCATTAATTTAGTCAATTTTAAACTAATTGGACCTTAAATTGATTTTTTTATAGGTTGTCTTTTCAGTTTTTAATTTAGTTTTTGGCTAAAAACCACAAACAAAATAAACATTTGAAATTAGATATATGGCCCATAAAAAAGGTAATAAAATGATAAATATTCAAAAAATTACCTTAAATTTCAAGTTTCAATAATATAGGCATTATACTTATATTTGGAAAGAAAAACAAATGCCACAAATTTTTTTTTTTTTTTTGATAATATAAAAAATGCTACAATTCTAAACTTATGTAATGATGTAAACTTAATATAACATGTTACATGTGTTCCATGAAATAGAGGTATACATTTTTTTTAATATTCTTGGATATATTCAAATTACTCAACCGATAGTGGTATATTTAAAATAAAAGTATCTTTTATAACATCTTCTCCATTTATATAAATATATATATATATATATATATATATATTATAATTATGTAATTTATTTGTATTTATTAAATTACATTTTCATATATATATATATATATATATTCCATTACATAAAACTTATAAATATAGAAAATACTTATAAATAACAAATGCTCTATTCAATATTGAAAATTTAAATTATACTATTATAAAAAAAATTATATGTGTGGGTTTGTAACTAGTATCTCATTAATAAATGAGGAAGAAAACGCCAAGCCTTTCTCAAAATAAGTAAAAAATTAAAATCAAACATCAACAAAATATTGATACTTGCATATAGATGTTTGCAAACCATTAACATGTAAAAAATAAAAAATAAATAAAATAAATAAATATATATGGTTAATTTATAATTTTATAAATCAATTAGCACTTATTTTTCATCATTATTCAAGATGAGACCCCACTTATATGTGTACACCTAACACCAGTCCCACATTTCTCTTGCAGATATATATTTTATCTTTCTTGATTCTTTAAATTGCTTTCTAAACTTTTCCCTCTCTCGAAATAATCAAAATAGCCTACATTCTCTGAACATTAAAACTGCTGGTTATAACGTGAGGTAAGGTTCATCCCAATTTATTGTTTGATATATGCTTGATAGGACACATGTGATGGGTCAACATTGGCTTCTAGAATTTTAAAGGTAACAAAGACATATACATATTAACCCAAGGGGTTGGCTGAGTTGGTTGGACTCTCAGTCTCAAGGTGCTTGTACTAGGCTCGACTGTGTGTGCTCCCTAGTTCAAGTCCTGCTACCTGCACTTTGAAAAGAATTTTCTGGGCCAACGCATTACCCCTTCGTGGGCCCATCCGATGTGAACAGTGATTAATTTCTGATTGAAAGTCTTGAGGAAACATTGTGGGAAACCAAAAAAAAAAAAAAAAAAAAAAAAAAAGACATACATATTTGTTTAGTTCGTTTGAAATTAGGACGTTACATTAATTCCCTAGCCTGGATCGTCAACTTGGCCATTTTACTTTACTAAAGAAAGCAGAAATCAATGAAAATCATCTCAAAACAAAACTGGAGACTAGCTAGTTGATATTTCAAGTCATTTATCAACTTTTAATTTAGCTTGTCGCTTCAAAATTTTGGATTTCGTTACCAAATTTTGAGGATAGATTTGATCCTCGTGATGCCTCATATAGATTTAGGGACACAAACTAAGAGGGGACTAACCGACTAAGACGTTCTTCAATTTAAAGGGATATTTAGATTGAATATAATTTATTTAAAATTGTATATAACACTGTTTCATTTAAAATTTTAGATAAAATGTCAAGAATATTAAATACAAGAAGTGAAATCTAATCCGTTAAATAGTTGGAAATCATGGAATGTTGGTCATTCATACGGGATCAATTTGAACTAATTAATTATCACACAACCTTGCAATTTAATTTATATTGACTTTGACCTAGCAACCTGCAAAGAAATATTTAAGAAAAAACCTCGTAAAACGAGTGAAAAGCAGTATTGTTGACTTTTTGTCAATGATGGTTACGGTGACAATGATATCATTATATGTATCTTTTTCCTTTCAGCAAAAAAAAATTATATGTATCTTTTTCCATCACTCACGGAGTCTATTGTGATTATTGTCAATGCACAAAGTCGTAGTAATTATTGTCAACGACGGTTAAGCCGTTAAGATGACAATGATATCATTATAAATATCATTTTTCTTCACTCACAGATATTGTGTACAAAGTCGTCACTATAAGAAAAGAGTCTACTATCGAGACCTAAATACTCTCGTAAAAATTCAAATATCGTCGCAAAAGGTTATTAGCGAGGGCATAACCCTCGAAGGCTGTCGTATTTGCTCTTGTTGCTAAAAGAGATTTTGCGACCATAATGATGATGCCCGAATCGTCAGTAGAGATGTTCGTCCAGGTTGAAGTCGCCCACAGCCAATCCTAACCTTGAGACAAACTGAAAGGAAAGTATGGTCACCGATGTGGTGCCTGCCACAGGGCCTCCGATGCCAAAGTTAGAATAGCTAGAGTTTGAAGAAAATAATGTGGACATAGTAGGAAATTTTTTGTGTCCCTTTCCCTCGAGTTTTGTCAATGGATATATATAGGTGCTTTCTTCAGAGCCGTTGGCTTTGCTTTGATGGTGGAATCATTGCCGGAGTTGTAACGCCCATGTGGGGTGTTAAATGGATAGATATATCTTCTAACGATACGGAAGATCATTATTTATCTGCTGTAACGCTTCGTCATGATTGAGGGACGACAGTTGAGTCTTTGTCGAGCAGTTCCTCCTGGGCTGGGCTAACTTCGGCGTCATCCTTGTTTATCGTCCTTCTTGGGTGGACGAGTATATTTTCGGGACCATCAGCTACCCCTCTATTCTGAGGTCGTCCATAATTTGGACGGTCTAAGGAATATAAGAGGCTTTTTGTTTTTTTTTTGAAAAGTTTTATGACGCTTAGGGTTATGTTCTCCGCATTCATTGTTGTATGGCAGCGTGGCACACATCGTGGCCACGTGTCCTTTTCTGATCGGTGAGTAGTTCTTGTTTCCGATGAGTGCCTTTTTAGTTTTCCCGCATTTTTCAAGGCAAACTTTTTAACTCTTTGCCTTTCTTCTCTTTTTTTATCTTTTTACTTTCCTTTTGCGTTTGATTTCCCTGACTCTTAGCCTTTCTTTCCACTCTCTCTGCGTCTGATTTCTCTGAGTTCACTGTTGCTACTGCGTATTTTGCTCCCAGCCTTTTCGGTTTTCCTCCTTATTTCCAGGTACGTTTGCCTTTTCTTACGCCCTTTCCTTTTTGGCTGTACTGTATTCTTCTCTTTTGTATTCTTATTTTCCTTCTTCGAATTGTGTATCTTTCCTTAATGGTGGATTATACTAAACTTAGGCATATTTCTCCCTCCATCACCTTTCTTTTTGCTCGCTTAAGGGGACTGTTGGATTCTTTTGGTGACCGATACCCACAAATTGGGGGTTTTGTTGCAGGGGATAGTGGCCTTGATTTAGCATTAGGGGACCTGTACCCGTTGTTGCAACAATCTTTTTCTTGGTTTAAATCAATTCGTGGGGTCCTTAGGTGGGAAAATATGGGATCTGGTGATCAGGAGAGGGGTTCATCTTCTGGTGTGGTTGCGGACGGGGCTGTCATGGACATAGCTACCTCCGTTCCTCCTCCTTTGTCTGTTCTTCCTTCTACCTCCACAACCCCTCGTCCTTTTCATGCCTTCAAGGAAAAGTGTTCCTTGAAGGTGGATGTCTTTAATAAGTTTAGGGATAAGTTTCAGTTTCCCGATGAAACTAGGGCTCGTCTTCCCCGAAAGGGCGAAAAGGCTTGTGCCTTTGCCCATGGAGAGGTTTGCTTTTACGAGGTTGCTTTCTTGTGTGACCTAAGGTTTCCCGTTCATCCATTCATCATGGAACTCCTAGATCACCTACATATTGCCCTCAGGCAGCTTATGTCGAATTCTTGGAGGATCGTCATAAGTTGTATGGTGATTTGGACGACCATAGCGGATGGAGACATGATCACTCTCAACGAGTTTATCCATCTCTACCGCTTAAAAGAGTCCAAGGAGTTTGGGTATTATGAACTTGTTCCCTGGGATAGGAGATCTCATCTCGTCGTCAACCTTCCTTCGTCCTTCCGTTATTGGAAGTACAGATATTTTTTCGTGTCAGGCGATGGTTGGGAGACTTTATCCGATGACTTTTGGGGGAATGTCCCTAGGTTGTTGCACTAGTGGGAGACCCCTCATCTTGATGCTTTTACCTTTTATGTCTCTTCTTTCTAGTACCTTGGCTAATTTTGATCGTCCTTCTTACCTTGTGTGATTTTTCTTCTTCCGTAGTAAAGGAGCATCCTAAGCTTGAGAGTCAGTTTGAAGAAAGAGTTCAGGAAGCGATTAAATATGCAAGGACGATTGACGACTTTGACGAGTTGGTCAATCCACGTACATTGGCTCATCATTGTTTAGGGCCTGAGCCTTCACTCTACATTCTTCAAGCAATCGATAGAGAACAGAGGAAACGTGAGTTGTCTTGATCTGCATGATCGTTCTTTTTCTTCTTCTTCTTTTTTTTTTTTTTTTTTAATCCTTGGATTATCCTTCTTTTTTTTTTTTAATCCTTGGATTATCCTTCTTTTTTGTTGAATAGATGACGAACAAGTTTAACAAAGATATGTACGCAAAAATTAAGGGGAAGAAGAACGAGCCCCTTTCCAGTATTGGCCAGAAAACATTAAGGATAACTGATAAGGAGAAAGAGAAAGAGACAGCTGAGAGGGGTTCATCCACCCCTACCTTGGACGAGGGATGAACAACTTCTCCAGCAATCTCTGTTGAGGAGGTCCCTGCCCCCAAGAAAAGGAAGACGGGGTACAAGGGCAAGGAGAAAGTGGGCTTCAGTGTTTGGACTAACGCTGAAGCAGCCATGGCTAGGGCAAATGAGCTTTTGACTGAAGAAATGAAGGAGATTTCCCTGGTACCCTCCCACGAGATGGTGAACCAGCATGTTCATAAGCTCGTCCGGGTAATCTTCCTCTTGTCTTATCTTCCTCTTCTTTTTTTTCTTTTTTTTTTTTTTGATGATTCAAGTTTTGATGGTACTCTTTACTATTAGGTGTTGGGAGAGACTATGCATCTTACTGCTCAATTCTTGTCGAACGAAGAGAAGGCCGTTATGGCCACTTCAAAAGTGGAGGCTTTAGAGGCTGAGGCTGAGGCTTTGGGGTTACGGAAGGACTTGATTACTGCCATGGATGCACATAATGCTTCCAAGAAGCAAGTCAAGGTTCTGACTGAGCAGCTTGAAGCTGAGAAGTTGTTGGTAAAGCAAAAGGACGAACTTCTAGCCTCGGCTGGCTAGAGGATGAAAGCCGCGGTGGCTAAGGCCGTCCTTGCCTTCCAGACGACAGAAGAATACAACACCATTCTGTTCCAGTGGTACTTCAAAGGTTTCGAATTATTAAGGAGGTACCTGGTGAAGCACGGGCCGAGAGTTAATCTAGAAGATTTGGATTTTGAAGCCATGGACAAGGAGATAGAGGCGGACAAGGCGGCTCAAGTTGCTCAGGCTGCTATGGCTTCTGGTGAGGATCCTCCTGAGGTGAACAAAGGTGGTGACGATGCTCCTTCGACATGACCATGCTGCACTTTTTTTTTTTTGTGCCCTATATGTTTTGAGGCTTTTGAACGAACGATCTTTTTGTGCCCTGTATGTTTTGGGGCTTTTGGACGAACAATATTTTTATGTATGATATATTTGTTGGTATTTTCCTTGTTCGTTTCAGTTGTAGAAGCATTTTCTTCGTCCTTCTGAGGGACTTAGTGAATTTTTATTGAAACATTTTCTTCCTCCTTCTAGGGACTTAGAATTTTTGTTGAAGCATTTTCTTCATCCTTTTGGGGACTTAGAGAATTTTTGTTGAAGTACATCCATTTGGACGATGCACTTCAACAAAAATTCTATTAAGGAATCTTATCATCTTTTTTATTTAGATGATGTACATCCGTTTGAGGAATTTTATCATCTTTTTTATTTAGACGATGTACATCCATTTAAGGAATCTTATCGTCTTTTTGATTTGGACAATGTACATCCATTTAAGGAATTTTATCATCTTTTTGTTTTGGACGACCATTTTGGGCTTTTGAGGAAGAGGTAGTTAGAGCGCATGAACCGTTGAACGATGTTTGTGAAATGCTGAATAACCACTTATGAAATTCTAAATAATCACTTATTTGAATACATAACTTGCATTATAAAGCACGGAATCAAATTATGTTAACTACTAAAAAGCATGGAAACAAATTATGTTAATTGCTTACACTCATGCTATGGTTCCTTTTCGTAATACCTCTTTAGATGTTCGATGTTCCACGGACGAGGTAGCTTATTTCCTTCTAAGTCTTCTAGGTGGTAACTTCCTTGTCATGAATAGTGGACGACTCTGTAGGGTCCTTCCCAGGTTGGACCTAGTTTGCCTTGCGCTGGATCTTTTGTCGTGGGAGTCACTTTCCGGAGGACAAGATCCCCGATGCTGAATCTTTTTAGTTTTACTCTCTGATTGTAGTATTCAACTATTTTTTGCTGGTACTTGGTCATTCTTTGAGAGGCTTGGTCCCTGACTTCGTCCAGACAGTCCAGGTTCAGCTTCAATTGATCGTCATTGCTTTGTTCATCAAAGAATTCCCTCCTGAGGCTAGTGAGCCCTACTTCGACTGGGATGACTGCTTCTGTGCCGTACATTAGGTTGAAGAGTTTTCTCCTGTTGGTGTTCGTGCCGTTGTCTTGTAAGCCCAAAGGGCGCTTAGTAATTCCTCGGACCATGCTTCCTTAGCCCTCACTAACCGAGACTTAATAATCTTGAGCAAGGTTCGATTAGTTACTTCCGTTTGTCCATTGGCCTGAGGATGTCCTGGTGATGTGTAATACCCCAAATTTTGATTTTATGATTATCACTGTACTTTGTCAATTTTTAATATAGAGTTGAGGTACTATATGTGTGTGCACAGTAAGATGGGAGTAGACAATTTTGTGGTGCTACAAATAGATGAGAAAATTAAAGTTTTAGTGTATACAATTTAGTGAGGCAGTTAAAATAAGTAAATAAATAAATAAAAGGGAAGATGTTTTATGGGCTTCTTGCAAAATAAAGGGATAATTTTAAGTGGGTTTTAAACTCTAGCCCACTACGCCACCAAGCCCACATCTCTTATGTGTTAAAATATAAGGTGGAGGAAAAGATAAACTAGGGTTTTCAGAGAAAGGGTTTTGTCAGAGAGGCTAAGAGGTTTTTCCTTGGAGTTTAGAAGAGATACGTTTGAAGAGGCAACCAATTGTTCCAGGTATGATTTTTCAATTGTTAGAATCAAAGAATTAAGGAGTTAGAATTTTATCATGGAAAACATGATGTGTATAGATTTTGGAATTGATAATTTCTTAGATTACGATTTTTTTTACACTGTTTGAATTATTCTTGAATCTTAGAATGCCACCGTTCAGAGTCTAAAAGAATATCTGAATTAGTTAAAGCATGAATAAGGCTGCATCGTTTTGTAGGAACTTTTGGGCTGTTGATCTATGCCGTAGGGTTAATTATGAATGGCTGGAGAAATTGCAACCGACCCCACACATGAAATCTCATTTTGTCAAAGTCCAAAGCCTCTGATGGATGATTAATGGCCTTGGTAGTCTTTGCCTAGACTTTAACTTTTTCCCTACCGCAATGAACCATTAGAAATCAACACGTCTACAATTCTTTAAAGGATAATGGCAAACATGTTTCTTCTATCAAATTCTATTTTCATCTCAAGTAATGCTTAGATATTAAATACTTTAGGATCAATGATATTGCATCCATGAACAAGTCATATTAGTTCGGCCCACGATTTTCATTGGGATACATATTAAATTCTAGGTTTACCCATAGTGTGAATTTTAGAACAAGTTACGGTTATAGAGTCTAATTCATGTTTAAGGTTTTACTTTTGTTTAGGACATATTCTTGGGGTAGAGGTACTTTGCATTAGTGTTATCATTTAGTTCAGCAAGTATAATTGTAGTGAGCCAATTTTTTTAAGTCAATAAGATTTATTTTTGGTGGAGGATATTAAGTAATTTTAATGATTGATTATAGGTTCTATTTAAGAGTGTCTTGAGGCTTTTTGGAGGTTGTTTCAGCTGGACTTTCAGAGGGATTCAAGTACTGTAAGTAATTATGCATAATATGCACAAGTTTTGTCCTTTAGGTTCTTAGAAGTTAAAGGTTTTCAAGAGTTATATTTTTAAGCTTATGTTTTAAAAGTTTATCAAAAAGCATTTTTACACTATTGAAAGAGAAAGTTCGACCTTTAACTAATGTTTTAAAGAGAAACTTTGGATTTTAAATAAAGTTTTGAACATCTAAATCTCATTTAAAAGATGATTTCTAAACTAAACTATTTTCAGAAAATAATTGAGTTTCGAAGTAAGTTTTCTAAAAATGTTCTTGTTCTTTAAATTTGTTAAAACCAAGTGATTTCAAAGTCATATTCCTATTCTCCAAATGGTATTTAAAATGTTTCTTTTAGCAAATTGAATTTTCAGATTTACTCAAGAATTGTAATATATTTATATAAACTCCTCAGTTTCTATTCGTTCTCCAAGAGAGTCAAGCATCCTTTGATTTATATTCTATTCAATATTGTGATCTTTGATGTGCCTCCATATTTGAAAAGAAATTGTTAATATCAAGGAAATTATTATATTTTGTATAAACTTTGCTTTGTGATCTGTGATTCAAAATAAGTGTTTTTAGAATTGATTAGATATATCAGATATGTGTGTAAATCCGCTCACAGGATTGTATGTGAGAATATGTGTTGATCCCTTACCAGCAGGGGTTAGATGTTGGTATCCGCTTACAGGATTGTATGTGAGAATATGTGATGTGTATATGTGACAATGTGCTCTGATCAATTATCTGTATTTATTTTCGAATAACTTTAAGATTTGATTATATATATGTGTTCAGTGGTCCTTTATATGTTTGGAAAACTATATCGAATATTTTGAGTGAAATTGTGAAATTAAACTCGTGCTTTGCTTGACTCTATTACGTTGTATATTGAGTATAATTGCTACTAGATGTGTGGCTCACCCCATCAATTACAATTTTCAGATTAAAGTTTAGTTGGAGAACAGAACCTTTGGATTGGATTGCTTCGTAAGATGCAAGGTAAAGCGTGGGAGTTTTAGGCGAAGTCAATAATACTTGAAGTCTTAAGAGATTATTGGTTTTTTTTTTTTTTATTCTGCTTTAGATTTCACTGTATTTTGGAGATTATTCTAAATTTGTGGAGTTTGGATTTTTGTAAGAGGTTTTTAAGAGTATTGTTATTTTGGAGTTTTAAATTATTTTGTATTAATTATGTTTAGTAAGTTATGTTAGTTCAGCAAGTTAGTCATATATCTAAATTCATGTTCCATGGATTTGGGTCGTGACATGATGAATACTTGTTTTTGATGCCTAGGCTCAAGCAAAATGACCTGAACCTATGACTGTCGAACTAACGACCATTGTATCGTCTTTGGTATCCCAAACCTGCAAACAATATTTTTCCATACAAAATTTTGTACCTTTGCCTCTATGATCGTTGCAAGAGCTTTCGCTTCGACCCACTTCGTGAAGTAGTCAATTGCGACAAGTAGGAACTTCATTTTTCTCTTTCCCTGTGGTAGGGGGCCCATAATGTCAATCCCCCGCTACGCAAACGACCAGGGTGAGGAAATGGTCGTCATTTTTTCTCCTGGGACTCGTTGAACATTCCCATATCTTTGGCATCTGTCACATCTCTTCACGAAATCTGCTGCGTCTTGCTGCATCGTGGACCAGAAGTAATCTGCCTTCATGATCTTCCTAACAAGGGACTTTGATCCCATGTGATCTCCGCAAACTCCCCCGTGTACCTCTTCCAGGACATATATGGCCTCTTCCTCTTCTATACATCTCAAATAAGGCTGGGAAAAGCCCCTTTTGTAAAGCTTGTCATTTAGTATTGTGAATCGGGCAACTCGCTTTCGAATCTTCTTGGCCTCTTCAGGATTTGGTGGTAATCGTCCATCTCTGAGGAATGACAAAATTGGACTCGTCCACCCCGAGCAGGTGTGCATTGGGAAAGTTTGAAGCTCTTTGATGCTAGGGGAGTTTTGTTCTTCCAGTTTCCAATCATTTACCTTTTCCTGGTCATTTGCTGATGCACTCCATGCTACTTCGTCAGCTTCTGCATTCTAATCCCATGGGATTTGAACAAACTCTATGCAATGAAAGTTGCTTACCAACTGATTCGTCAATTTGGGGTATTTCTACATTCTTGCTTTTTTTGCTTCAAAATCTCCTTTGACTTGTCCTATGACGAGCTGTGAGTCGCTCTTAAGCATCATATTTTCAGCTCCAAGTGCCCGAGCTATTCTTAGCCTTGTCAACGAAGCCTCATACTTCGCTTCGTTATTGGTTACAGGGAATTTGAGTTGGACCCCATACTTGAGAACGTCCTCTTGAAGGGAGGTGATAATGACACCCGTTCCACCTCCTTTCTGAGTGGATGATCCATCTGTATTGATCGTCCAAAGATCTTCCTGGTCGCCTGCGTGCTCGGGGATGGTGAATTTCGCTATGAAATCTACCAATGTTTGAGCTTTTACGGCCGTTCATGGGCTGTATTTTATATCAAACTGGTTGAGTTCAATGGCCTATTGTACCATTTGTCCCGCGGCCTTGGGCTTGTTCATCATTTTCTTGATGGGCTGGTCTGTCATTACTATGATAGGATTAGCCTAGAAGTAGGGGCGAAGTTTTCTTGAAGCCACTATTAGGGCGAAGGTGATCTTCTCTATGCGTAGATATCGAGCTTCAGCCCCCTAGAAGGCCTAGCTGACATAGTACACAGGGAGTTATACCTTGTTTTCTTCTCCGATCAAAGCTGCACTAACTGCCGTGATAGATACTGCCAAGTATAAGAATAAGTCTTCGCCTTCCTTAGACGGACTCAAGAGTGAAGGGTTGCTCAGGTAGCGCTTCAAGTCTTGAAATGTTGTCTCGCATTCCTCCGTCCAAACAAATGCTTTCTTCAATGTCTTGAAGAAAGGAAGGCATTTGTCCGTTGCCTTGGAGACAAACCTGTTGAGGGTTGCGACTCTTCCTGTGAGTGATTATACCTCTTTAACCGTCTTTGGTGAGGACATCTCGAGGATAGCCCTCACTTTTTTGGGATTTGCTTCAATTCCTCTTCGCGACACCATAAAGTCAAGGAATTTCCCTGAAGAAATCCCAAAAACACATTTGGACGGGTTTAACTTCATGTCATACTGTCTGAGTGTGTTAAACGTTTCCTTGAGGTTGTCCAGGTGATCCTCTTCCTCTTTACTCTTAACGAGCATATCATCAACGTATACCTCCACATTCCTCCCAATTTGTTTGTCGAACATCTAGTTTACCAATCTTTGATACGTGGCCCCTGCGTTCTTCAAACCAAAAGGGCATAACCCTGTAACAATAGAGTCCTTGGCTAGTGATGAACGCAATTTTTTCTTGATCTTCCTCAGCCATCTGTATCTGGTTATACCCAGAAAATGCGTCCATGCAAGTAAGGAATTTGTGTCCGGTGGTAAAATCTACCAGCTGATCAATTATGGGTAAAGGGAAGCTGTCCTTCGGGCAGGCTTGGTTTAGATCCTTAAAGTCAACACACATTCTCCACTTCCCATTTTCCTTTTTGACCATGACAACGTTGGCCAACCACTCAAGATAGTAGACTTCTTGGATAAAATTTGCAGCAATCAGCTTATTTACTTCATCCATTATTGCTTTGTTTTGTTTAAAGGCAAAAACTCTTCTTCTCTACTGGGTGGGCTTCTTCTCTAGGTCTACATTCAGGCGATGTTGGATGATGTTTGCAGGGATCCCTAGCATATGCTCGTGACTCCAAGCAAATACGTTGAGATTATCTTTCAGGAAGTTGATGATTCCTTCCTTCGTGTTTGTATTTAGATTCGTCCCTACTTGGGTCGTCTTCGCCGAATTTCCCTTAACCAACTCTATCATTTCTAGCTTCTCGACAACCTCTGGTGTTTTATCTTCGATTATCCACGTGTGATTCTTTTTTGAGGCCAGGACGGCCTGATAACACTCCCTTGCCAAGTCTCCTCTTATCTCTCCGACCCCCTATTCTATTGGAAACTTTACCTTCAAACAGTATGTGGAAGTAGCAGCTTTCCAGCGGTTGAGTGTAGGTCGTCCAATAATCACATTGTAAGACGAAGGTGAGTCTACCACCAAAAAATTGTGTTTGTTAGTTACCTAGAGGGGGTATGAACCGGTTGTGACTGTCAACGTCACTATTAAATGGGGGTACACCTTGTCACCACTGAAGTTGACGAGGGGTGACTCGAAAGGACGAAGCCTTTTAGGCTCTACTTTTAATTGTTGGAAGGTGGAGAGATAGATAATGTCCGCTGAGCACCTATTGTCTACCAGAACCCTCCTTGTATTGAACCCCTCGATCATAATCATAATGACCAGTGGGTCATCATGAGGTTGTTTTACTCCTTTGGCATCTTCTTCTGAGAACTACATGTCTTGGTTCGTCCATCTTTGTTTCAAGGGAGGTAGGCTGTGAACACTATTTACCTGCCTTTGGTGTGACTTTTTGAGGGATCTGAATGACCCTTTTGTGGTTGGTCCTCCTGTGATAGTCTTTATCTCTCCTATTGCACTCTATGAACGAGGTGGTGGGTGATCTTCATCTCTTTGGGAACCCCCGTGCTGATCCTTCTTATCGTATTTGCTAAGATCTGCCCTTTTCACATACTTCTATAGTTTCCCCTTCCGTATGAGTTCTTTTATTTGCTCCTTCAGATCCCGGCAATCTTCTGTATAATGCCCGTGGTCTTTATGAAAACGGCAGTATTTCCTCTTCTCACGCACATTGGGCGATGAATGGAGTGGCTTGGGCCATTTAAGATATTGTTCGTCTTTTATTTCCGTCAAAATCTAGTCGATGAGCATCACTAACGGCGTGAACTTCATTGGCCGAGGATTTTTGTCATCTCTTCGTCTATTTCCTTCGTCATTCCACCGATCAGCTTGATCTCTTTTTTGTCCTCTTCGATTGTCTTCTTTTTCCTTCTTATTCTCCTTCATTTTCTCTGCTCCCTTTATGGCTGTTAGAGCGTCCTCAGCGTTCATATACTTCTGTGCCTTCAATAGTGCCTCTGCCATCGTCTTGGGGGGATTCTTTGCCAAGGAAACCACAAAATCTCTGGGCTTTAGTCCTGCCTTAAAGGTCGTAAATTGCACCTTATCATCCGACTCGTCTACCTCCAGCATTCCCCGTTTGAAGCATGTTACATAGGATCTCAAAGTTTCTGTTTCTCCTTGTTTGATTGTGAGCAAATGATCAACCGTCCTTTTCAGATGTTGTCCGCCAACAAAATGACGAACAAACGAGTTGCTTAGCTACTCAAAGTTATCAATGGACGACGTTGGCAATTTGGTGAACCATTCCCTGGCTGCCCCTTTAAGGGTAGTGGGAAAGAAGCGGCACAAAATCTCATCAGGAGGTTACTGAAGAACCAGGGTCATCTTAAACGTGTTCAGATGATCCAACGGATCTTTTAATCCGTCAAAGGGCTCGAGCTGGGGGAGACGGAACTTGGAGGGCACCGAGCACTCTTAGACCACTACAATAAAGGGTGAATCCGTCTTTCTAACAATCCTGTCCAAGCTTTGGTCCATCTTTCCCTTGATAGCGTTTCTTAGCTCATCCATCTCTTTCCTCATCTCCCTAAGGAAATCTAAGTTTGCCACTTCTAGAGTGTTGGTTCGTCTCCTTTAACGGTCTTCATCATCGTCCCTGTTGATTTCTGTGCGATTATCTTCTTGTTGCAGCCGTTGCTTCATCTCTTGGTTTTGCTTGGTAAGTTCCTCCATAGTGGCTGCTAGTGACTAAATTTGTAGGGCCAATGCCGCAGGATTCGGGTTAGTACTGGAGTCCATCTGAACTGATAATTTGAAATGGAACTGTGTTTTTGAACTGGGTGCTCAAGAGTCGTTCTCACAGACAGCGCCAAACTAATGATGCTCGAATCGTTAGTAGAGATGTTCGTCCAAGTTGGAGTCGCCCACAGCCAATCCAAACCCTAAGACAAATTGAAAGGAAAGTATAGTCACCGGTGTGGTGCTTACCACAGGGCCTCCAATGCCAAAGTTAGAATAGCTAGAGTTTGAAGAAAACAATGTGGACGAAGTAGGAAATTTTTTGTGTCCCTTTCCCTCGGGTTTTGTCAATGGATATATATAGGCGCTTTCTTCATAGCCGTTGGCTTTGCTTTGATGGTGGAATCATTGCCGAAGTTGTAACACTCATGTGGGGTGTTAAATGGATAGATATATCTTCTAATGGTACGGAAGATCATTATTTATTAGTTGTAACGCTTCGTCATGATTGAGGGACGACGGTTGAGTCTTTGTCGAGCAATTCCTCCTGGGATGGGCTAACTTTGGCAATATCTTTGTTTATCGTCCTTCTTGGGTGGATGAGTATATTTTCAGGACCATCACATACCTTTGCAAATAAATAATTTACGGGGGTAATCCACCATCAGTACTAAACAAATTCGCCCTCACAAATATATTACCAAACGACAAGAAAAGTCGACGACTTATTTTTAGCAAGGGGAAACAGTCGTCGTTAACAACTGTTGGGAAATTTAGACCCCGTTTGATAGAATTAACAAATTTTAAACTCAAGTTGTTAATTAGATTTATTATGAATAAAATTTGTTAAAACAAACAAACATCAATATCTTGTCAAAATCATGCAGTGGAAAAATAAATAAGACATGATATGATGACCCAAGAAAACCAATGAAACAAACTAGTTTCACAATAAAAAAACCTGGGAGGAAAACCTTCCCGAAAAGCAATTCACTATAGTAAAGAGAAGTTTCAAATCTAGTTCAAAACCTTTGTCCCTAGACTCTACAATCCCCATAGATGAATTTACAATAGAAACCTTCTATCACTTCAGAACCTCTGAACTCTTCAATATATGAACGCCACCATTTTTTGCACGAATCCCAGTACATGACTAACCAATGATGTACGGCTCCTAGTACGTGACTAACACACCAACTTGAAGAAGATGTTGGTTGCAAAGTTCTTCACTTCATCAATAATGAAGATCAAGAAGTACTTGGTTACAAAACCTTAAGGCGCAAAGACGCAATAGCTTCTTTTTAAAAAGAATAAAGTATCAGTCACCTTTTGCATATGTTTTCCTTGTATTTTTTTATGTGACGGCCTTTAAAATAAGCCTTATATATGTCTAGGGTTGTGAGAAAAGAAACCCTACACAAATATATAAACATGGGCCAAAAATCAGATCTAAAAAACTGATTTTCGTAATTCTCGATAAATAGCTATATGTTAAGCTATCTATTACGAGCTATCAAGAGGTATTGAGAGCTATTGAGAAGCTATCGAGCATCTAAAAGGTTTCTCAATAGATCAAAGCAGCTATTGAGAATGCGATAAAAGGCAGCTGAAGGGTCTCGATAGATAGCCTAGCTATTAAGAGGTATCGAGAGTTGTTGAGCTTTAAAATCCAACACTTTCTTCATTTGTTTCTTGGACAGATTTGCATGACTTCAATACTTAAACTTGAAACCTTGTTTCTTGAAGTATCAAACACATCCTAGATCTATCCAATTACAAGTAAAGTGCGTTTTGTCAAAGAATTAGTCAATTACATAAAATATTGACATATGTTCCTAACATTGAATCACATATATTCTAATAATCTCCCTCTTTGGCAATCCGTGACAAAATCACAACAAACAAATGAACATATGAGAAAAGTTATAAATCACTCAACTCATACTCACTTGTTGCATATAATAAAATCTATACAAATACAAACTCTTGAAAAACTTTGCAAGAAGAGAGTTTATGACAAGAAGACTTTGACAACCAGTATTTCTTAAACACTTTAAACAAAACTCATCATAGCATCTTAGTGTAAAATAGAAATAATAGATTGCAAACAATAAATAAGAAACATGTGTATAAAGAAAGAAAAGAAACAACACATGGAGAGATAAGTGAAATTTGATAGCAACATCATCAAATATATATATCAGAGATAAGTACAATGTTTGTTATCACCAAAGTGGTCACAAGACCAATGTACAAGAAGAAGGAAGTAAGCACTCCCCCTAACAAGATGAAACACATCTCCCCCTTACAAGGGTATGTATTTCTCCCCATAATATGTAGAATCTTAAAAAGAAACCACATTTTCTCCACAATTTCTCCCTCTTTTTTTCATGATTGACAAAGGGTACAAGAAGCTAGAAAACTTCACCCGAGAAACATAAAGATGATTAAGGATGATCCAGGGGGCACAAAAAATCCATATAATGCATGAATCTAATGAAATAAGATGCTATGTAATGAAATAAGATGATATAGATGAAAGAAAGATGCAAAACATGTGAAAAACAAATCTCATAACAAGAAAAATGTAATGCTCATAGATTCAAAACACACATACACACACACAAAATAAATCTAACCAATTTTATATTTCAAAAACAAGTTAACATAGTTTAGTGAGCAAACATTAACACATGTATTCCTTGTGATGGCCAAGTCACATTGTACCTGCGCATGTATCAAAAGTAGTAAAGAATATTGTGTGTTATATTTGAAAAACATCGCAAGATTGCATAAGTGTCTACATGTTATGACAATTTGAGATATAAGAAAATCACTTTAACTCACACACAATCATAACTGTTTGATGGGGACTATCATCTTTGAGGTACATCCTATAACTTCCGCATCTCCTAGAAGACACACTTGTAATCATATATAAAGCATTTTGATTCTTTTTACTTTTTATTTTTCTTTGCATATTTTTTTTTAAGCAAACCATGCATGGGCATATAATAGATAGAAAAGAAATACTCAATTATGTTAAGTATTTGACATTCTACTTTTGCTATGCCGAAGCATACAAATGTCATTTCATGATTGGCGGGTAACAATTGTGAGATGGTTATTTATGCCTTTCTCTTAGGATTTTCTAGTCCTTCCCGTAAAAAAGAGTGATACAAGTCTTAAGTATAAGAGATCACTTAACCTTACTGATCACAAACACGAGCCATAAAGCTCACTTGCTTAGTTATGTATAGAGATGCTCATCTGAGCTACAAAAGATACAAAATTTGGAAAACTTTGTTTCAATGGCCATCCAAAGTACACAAGTACCAATGTACACAAAACACATACTGTTTTTGTATTTTTCTGATTTTTTTCATTTTTTTTTTTTTGAAAACAAAACAAAATAAAAACAAAACAACTAGACAAACAACATGAAAGAATAAAGATAGATGCAGATGCATGAAAGCATGATTCCAAAAGCAGATAAGAAAACAAGCAAAGAGAGTCCTACTTTAGATAGAAAGAATTAAAGTAGAAGACAAATAGAAAAGATAATTAAGTCTTAGGCTCCTTTCTCACCCACACAGCATGAGTCTTTGACCGTGAAGAAGAAAAGGCACGTGTCCTAATATGTCTACTAAAGGACATAGAAGAATTAAAATTCTCCTGAAATTGAGTTAAAAAACTCAAGACTTTTAATAACTCTCCAAACAAAGGTGTAGGTCCTTAAGAGGAAACCTGTGATCGTTTGGACATTTGCTTTTGAGGATATAACTTAAAGTAATTAGGACGAATATGTTCAGAAATACCACAATGGTGACAAACATGAGGTCTAACAAAGGATTTATAATCAGCCAAATCAGTTTTAGATTTCATACATTTATCACCTTTCTCAGATTATGGCACAAAGATGGTCCTTGATCCAAAAGCCGTGGAAGAGGAAGGCCCAGAGGAAATAGCATATCCTAAGCCAATCTTATCAGAACTAGGCTTTTGAGCACTCAAGACCTCATCAAGCTTTGCACTAGGCATCCTCTCTATTTGAGTTCTAGCTTGACCAAACTCAACCTCAAGATTCTTAACCTTTTCTTCTAATGAGATGTTCTTCATAATAAGAGTCTCACCTAACCTTGTAGTCTCATCTAGTTTGACTAACATATCAGTTTTTTCAATTTTTACCTCATTAAGCTCTTTTCTATAAAGATGAGAAGTCTTTTCAGATTTTATAAATTCAGTGCATAGCTTATCATAGGCTTCCTAAAGGGTCAACTTCTTGGTGTTAGGACATATGTGATTCACGTGTTAGGAACATATGTTACTATTTTATGTAATTGGCTAATCACTTAACAAAACGCACTTTACTTGTATTTGAGTAGATCTAGGATGTGTTTAATACTTCAAGAAACTTTGTTTCAAGTTCAAGTGTTAAAGTCATACAAGTCTGTCCAAGATTCAAGTGAGAAAAGTGTTGTTCATTAAAGCTCAACAGCTAGCAATCTATCGAGCCTTGAACAGTTGTTCTAGCTCGTGGCTCGTCAGCAGCTCGACAGATAGGTATCTGTCGATGTTTATGAAGTTCAGTTTTTCATTCAATCCGTAATTGTATGTTTGGGCTTTCTTTTCTCACAACCCTAGACATATAAAAGGATTATTTTAAAAGCCGTCAAATGTGACACAAGTTGCACAAGTATTGAACAAAGTTTGTTCAAGCAAATTTTGACCGGAGACAGAATTTGTCCTACTTCATCTTTCTTATGAAGAAGCTGCTGTGTTTGTACACCATAGGGTTTTGTAACCAAGGAGCTTCTCAATCTTCATCGTGTGATGAATTAAAGAACTTTATAGTCAACAACCTTCTCTAGTTGGTGATTGAAGTCACATACTGGGATCCTCGCAATTGGTCAATTACGTACTGGGAGCCGTGCAATTACAAGGAGAGATTGTCACTACAGAACAAGTTCAATTGGGTATTGGGGTAAGGGTTCAACTGTAAGTTGGTATAAGGTATTGGGATTCCTTTACTTGTAACTGCTTGTTGTAATAATAGTGGATTATCGGGAGTGGTGACCTTAAAATCACCTGTGTCAAATTTATTTTCCGCTGCATACTTTAGTTATTAGTGATTTTTTGTGTTATCATGCGTTTGCATGTTAATTTGATTAATTAATATACTTAGCTAATTAATCAATTAATTCATCACAAAAGGTCAATACGTTTTAGGCCTATCACTTGGGTACTTCATCATTAAAAGAATCTTCACTGTTATTAGCACTCTCCACAATCACCTTATTGGTTGTGGTAGCAAAAGCCGTAAAGTGATCACATTCATCCCTATACTCAGCAGAAGAGTCATTCTTAATATCACTCCAGGTAGCAACCAACCCTTTTATCTTTTGACTTCTTGCTCTTTTCCTTTATAAGGTAGTTTGGGTACTCTATCCTCATATGACCAAAACCTTTACACTCATGGCATTGGATGACGGGTTTCTCATTCTTACCCTTCCTTGAGGATTTAGATTTCTTAGGAGGTTTGCCCTTATCCTTTTTCCTAAATTGAAGAAGCTTGATAATCTCATCAATTATGAAGGTTAGATCCTCATCCTTATCAACATTTTCATCTTCATCTTCACTTTCATCTTCATCTTCAGAGTCCTCAATCTCTTCCTCTATACCTTTAAGAGCCAAGTTTCTACTTTTTCCTCCTTTTCCCATTAAACCTAATCCCATCTGATAGGTTTGAAGGTTTCCTACAAGCTCAGTTAAAGGAATTTGATTAATGTCCTTCACTTCTTCAATGACAATGATCTTAGCATGGAATCTTTCAAGTAGGGACCTAAGGATTTTCTTAACAATTTTGGATTCTGCAATAGATTCTCCAAGATTGAAGGCAGAATTCACAATATCCTTGAGTTTAGCATAGAACTCATCAAAGGTCTCATCCTCTTCCATCCTTATTTCTTCAAAACTACTAGTGAGTCTTTGAAACTTCACAGTCTTTACTGCCTTGGTACCTTCATAGGTGATCTTAAGAATGATCCATGCTTCCTTAGCAACTTTCGTGGATGATATTTTCTTGAATTCCTCATTGGTCACCCCACAAAACGAAGCATTCAAGGCCCTACTGTTGAAATGTGCCGCTATGATTGTTGCTTCATCCTAATCCATGGACACTTCCTTTGGCTTAATCCAGCCAACTTCAATAGCTTGCCATACTTGTTCACCTATAGCTTGCAAAAAAAAATTCATATGAACTTTCTAGTACGCATAATTAGTTCCATAAAATAAAGGAGGAATCAAAAGAAATTGTCCACGATCCATGACAACAGGGGTCAAGGATCACACTCAGGAAATTAATCCAATCAGAGTGTACCCGCTTTGATACCACTTGTTGGGAAATTTAGACCTCGGTTGATAGAATTAACAAGTTTTAAACCCAAGTTGTTAATTAGATTTATTATGAATAAAACTTGTTAAAACAAACAAACATCAATATCATGTCAAAATCATGCAGCGGAAAAATAAATAAGACAAGATATGATGATGTAGGAAAACCATTAAAATAAACTAGTTTCACAGTAAAAAAACCTAGGGGAAAACTTTCCCAAAAAGCAATTCACTGCAGTAAATAGAAGTTTCAGATCTAGTACAAAACCTTTGTCCCTAGACTCTACAATCCCTGTAGATGAACTTACAGTAGAAACCTTCTACCGCTTCAGAATGTCTGAACTCTTCAATCTATGAACGCCACCCTTTTTGCATGGATCCCAGTACATGACTAACCAATGATGCACAACTCCCAGTACGTGACTAACACACCAACTTAAAGAATATGTTGGCTACAAAATTCTTCACTTCATTAACAATGAAGATCAAGAAGCACTTGTTTACAAAACCCTAAGGCGCAAAGACGCAGTAGCTTCTTTTTAGAGAGAATAAAGCATCGGTCACCTTTTGCATATGTTCTTCTTGTATTCTCTTATGTGACAGCTTTTAAAATAAGTTTTATATATATCTAGGGTTGTGAGAAAAGAAACCCTACACAAATACATAATCATGGGCCGAAAATCATATCTGAAAAACTGATTTTCGTTATTCTCAATAGATAGCTATTTGTTGAGCTATTTGTTGCGAGTTATCGAGAGGTACTGAGAAGCTATTGAGCCTATCTGTTGTGAGCTATTGAGACCTATCGAGAAGCTACCGAGCATCCAGAAGGTTTCTCGATAGATTGAAGTAGCTATCGAGAGCTATCGAGAATGCGATAGAAGGCAGCTGAAAGGTCTTGATAGATAGCCTATCTATTGAGAGGTATCGAGAGCTGTTGAGCTTCAAAATCCAGCACTTTCTTCCATTGGTTCTTGGACAGATTTGCATGACTTCAATACTTGAACTTGAAACCTTGTTTCTTGAAGTATCAAACACATCCTAGATCTACCAAATTACAAGTAAAGTGCGTTTTATCAAATGATTAGTCAATTACATAAAATATTAACATATGTTCCTAACATTGAATCACATATGTCCTAACAACAACTATTTGTGAGGACCTTCATACCCTCACAATTAGTTATTTGCGAATTCTAAATTGATGACATACTTTATAGTGGCAAATAATGGCATCGCTAAAATTTATTTGTTAAGGCTTTTAACCCTTCACAACTTATTTTTAGCGAGGGGTAGCAGTCGTCGTTAACAACTATTTGTAAGGACCTTTATACCCTTGCAATTAGTTATTTGCGAATTCCAAATTGACAGCATACTTTTTAGTGACAAATGATGGCATCGCTAAAATTTATTTGTGAGGGCTTTTAACCCCTCGCAACTTATTTTTAGTGAGGGGAAGTAGTTGTCGTTAATAACTATTTGTGAGGACCTTTATACTCTCACAATTAGTTTTTTGCAAATTTCAAATTAACGATGAGACAAATAATGTTGTCGCTAAAATTTATTTGCAAAGGATTTTAACTCCCTCGCAATTAGTTAGGAATAATAGTGACAACATTAAGCTATCATTTAAAACATTTTTGCAAGAGGTTAAGGAGTGTCGCTATTCTATTAATTGCGAGGGATTTTGTCGTCACTATAAAGTTATTTATGACCAAAATTTTTTGCCATCAGTGGTAATATTTTATATAATTTTTGAAATATTTTATTATTTATTTATTTTTAATTTATTTTATATCATTTTTGTTTAACTAGTACAATAATTACTAAAAATTGATACAATAGTCCTATAATTACTAAAAATTGATCCATCGAAAGATAAAAATTCATTTAAGTTCAAACTTTAAAATATAAAATATACAAAGAAATTTTGAATTTAAACCTTGTTTTAAACTTAAACAACTAGAATTATGACAGATCTATTAGTCTTCCTCTGAGTCACCCTCCAAGTTGTTTTCAACCTCTATGTTATTGGTTGAGTTATCCTCTTCATCTTTGCTAGTACCATCCTTAAAAAAAAAAAAAAAAGAACATTAAACATGAGTTAAAATGAAACGATTAAAGTGAATTTGTATTTGTATCAATGCTTCAATAAATAAGAATACATATACCATATCAAATCTAATCATATAATAATATATCATAAACAACAGTAAATTCCTTATGGTCTCAGATAAGCTATAAGCAAGAAAGTTGTATTGCAACTTACCTTTTCAGTAAAGAGGTTCTGAGACTGGTTAAAAAGTCAGGTTCGCTATTTACTGCTTTGTATTTAAAACAGTGTGTAGCATCCCTACAGACTGCTTATAGAGGCATAAAGCAACCACATGAACAGTTACCAATTCCAGTATCCATAGACAGCTCAGGGTAACTTCTTTTTTTTTTTTTTAATTTAACAATGACAGTAACTTAATTTGATTACTTAAACCACTATCAAAATTAAATATAAATTAAAATAATATAACAATTGTGAAAAACGTAAACCACAAAACACATATGATATACAAAATTAAATACAAAACCTATACACAGCCGTCAAAATAGTAGATAGTGTCATAGTCCTATTAACATTTATCAAAACTAAATATAAAATAATATAATATTATAATAGATGCAAGTTGTAAACCATAACAAACCAATAGAAAGTTGTAGAAAATCCAAGAGGCAAAAGCATAAGTTTGAGATTGTACCGTGGTAGCTGGATCTATGTTAGATTGTTGTGGTATGCCCATCGACTACAACTTTTGTGCAAACTTCTCCTCAAGCTTCTCCACAACTTTTGCAAGTTTGGAATCCATTTCCTCTCTAAGACGTGCCTCCAAATCTTCCTTTTCTTTTGTAAAATCTTCTCTGCAACGTTTTGCTATAACCTTCACCAAATGAAGTTAAGCCGTACACATCCTTAGCCTTAATACCTATTCCCATGCCAAGAACACGACCATGACTTGGTTCACCAACCACTTCACGAAAGATCTGATAATCATTTGTCTTAATACCTTCAGAAACAGCTTTGGCCTTTTATGGCATCCATGTTTTCCTACACATAAATAAAAACCACGTAGATAATCAAAACAACAAAAAAAAAAAAAAAAACTAAAGTTGATAACAAAATTAAAATTTTGGTATAAGTTGCATACATATAATGTCTTAGCATGATCAATTACCCATTCTTTGCCATCCTTCTTTGTGTGAAATTTCTTAAAGCAATCAATAGGGCTAGGCTTAGAGCCCGTCTCAAGATACTGAAATATTTAAAAGAATAAAAAAACATTGGTAAAGTTATTAAACTATGTAAATGCACAATAAAATGTGAAACTATTTGATGATAATATAATATACCATTTCATATCTGTACTTGGCCATTGGTACAGAACCTGTAGTGGAGAAAATTTTGGACTTATTTCTATTTTCCTTATTTGTCGAACTTGTCTCCTGCATGCATAATTCATACAATAGAACATTAGTTTCAATGAGAATATTAACAAATAATGGTTAGAGAGAGAGTGAGAGAATTTATGACATGTATTTCATTTATGCTCACCCCCCAATCCCCCTCCATCCATTTATCCACCATCTCTTTCCAAAAAGGTGTAGGAATGAAGGACGGACCATTCTTGTAACGATCTTCTTTCGCTTCGTACTTTTGAAAAATAGGATTTCTAATGCGAAACATCCATTCAGAATAGCGGTGTTTCACTGATTCTATAAATGCCTTCTTGACTTCCTCATCAGGCTGCTTATGCTTAAAGCATTAAGCTCTGTATCAAGCATATAAAGTCTCTAGCTCAGAATTTGGGTATTCTGTAAAAGTTGTCCAAGCTCCATTAAGTTTTTGTTGAAAAAGAATGGTAATCTCTTGAGTGGCTTTTGTTGTAATAATTCTGAAAATAGAAATCAAACATGTTAACAATATCATATAGCTATGATACCATAATTAATTTCAATAAACCAACATAGCAATAAGTCACTCACTTGCCATCATAAATCTCAACCTCTATTTCACCATCTCCGGCATTGATGCCTTTAGCCTTTCCTTGACCCCTCTTTTTCTAGCGTTAGTACCTATTGATAAAACAAATAATAATAAAAATTTGATAAAGAATGTGTACCTATTCACATAATTATCTAGAATTATGTCAATTGTTTAAGTAAATGAGATAAAAAAAGGGTATATAATGTAATACTACCTATTAAAATGGAATTAGAGGCCTGATGTACTCCTTCATCAGTTTAAGGCTCAGATGATGGACGTAGAATTTGTGAGAGCTCTTGCTCAGAAACTTCATTATGATCAAAGGAAGGCCTAGTTGACTGAGTTTCTTGTAGTTGAGAGTCTTGAGACTCACTAATGCCTTTACCTTTCCTCTTACCTTTCCTTACCATGCCTACCTACTATTAGAAAAACTAACATTTGTAAACAACACAATGAAAGTAGAATATAAATATGTTAATGTGGTCACAAAAAATAAAGAACACTAGCAGTTATGAATATCAATGTGAAATTACGCATGAAACACAGCTCTACCTAACTCACAAAGCTTTTACTTCAATGACATTACTGTGAAAAAAAAATAACTAACAATTTTTTTAGAACTAAATACATGCTCATCATCCTATCCCATTGATAAATTGAAAAATAAATTTTTAATTGACAACTATAAAAGGTGCAACTGAGGAACAACCTCAGAACAAATGCCAAACCACCAGATCATCAACTACAGAAATAAATGGTGATATTGACATTAAATTTTAGATACAATTTGTATAAATTGTTAAAAAAGAGAACAAACTTAAACCATTGCATGGTTGCTGCACAAGGATAGCTTATTATATGAAATCACCTTGTTAAGAAATTCATTACAATACAAAAAGATATCACAGAATTGAAAAAATTATATGCCTATAAAATAAACCAAACATACTATTCTATCACATCAATTCTTAAGATTGATTCTGTAAAGCTAGTTATCCTCGTAACATTATTTTATTCAAATTTAAAGTAGGTCTTATTTATATAGATAGTAAAATATTATTTTAGATGTGTACCTTTGATTGATGGATCACCAAAAGCTGTAAAAGATTGAGCAAATTTGCTAATAGAAAACAGAAATATGAAATTAGGAAGTGTTAGAGCCTATTTGGACAAGCAATTTCCACGACTCAATTCTCAGTTTCCATAACTCATAACTCAAAAATGGTGGGACCCATAGTAAAAAGGTTGTTTGGCCAAACGATAACTCTGTTTCCATAACTCTGTTTCCATCACTCAATTCTCTGATTTTTGAGTTATGAGTTATGGAAACTGAAAACAACTTTTGGTTGTTTTCAGTTTCCATAACTCATAACTCAATGGCAATATTATAATTAAACACACATAGGGGACCCACAGCGGCAACTTTTGACCACCTTTTGACTTTTTTTTTTCTTTTTCTTGTCCTAGGTTGGCGTTGGCTGTTTGTGTTTTTTTTTTCCTTTTCTTTTCTTTTCCTGGGTTGGCCGTTCAGTTTTTTTTTTTTTTTTGGGGCTGGCGTTGGCTGTTGGGTTTTTTTTTTTTTTTTTCTTTTTCTTTTCCTGGGTTAGCGTTGGCTATTTGTGTTTTTTTTTTTTCTTTTCTTTTCTTTTCTTTTCCTGGGTTGGCCGTTCAGTTTTTTTTTTTTTTTTTTTTTTTTTTTTAATAATATTAGCTTCGGTGAGTTGGGTACTGAAAAAAAAAAAAAAAAACACTGTACCGGCTGACAGGTGTGGGACCCATGAATAGTGTGAAAAAATTGAGTGATGAAAATAAAAGTGATGTTGCCAAATGAGTGTGAAAAAATGAGTGATGAGTGATGAGTTATGAGTGATGAGTGATGAGTAATGGAAATTGAGTGACGGAAATTGAGTGATGAATAATGCTTACCCAAACAGCACCTTAGGTTCTAAAGACTTAAGTTTTATGTATTTAAAATCCTAATTTGTATTGTTGGCAAACCATGATCAAAACAATGTATTTAAGTTGTTTTAGAATTGCTCAAAGTTGGTTCTTTGTTGTAAAGTTGGATTAAACTACTGTGCAAATTTAAAAACTGTTTCAGTACATTTCGATCGATCGAAGCTTAGGCTCGATCAATCGAAAATCGTGCCTGACATTTTTTAATTAGAATTTCCAACTCAGCCCTAAGTGTTTTAATTGGTTTTGGGTTTCTAATTTACCCTAGGTATATAAAGGAAACCCTAGCCACGTTTTTGTGTTGCTCATATTGCGGTTTATGTGAATCTCTTGTGAAATCTTTGAGGAGGTTTCCTTCACATAAACTTAGGGTTTTCAAGGAGAAGATTTTCTACACCTTGATGATCATTCCAGTTACTGCCATTGAAGCTTAAAGAAAACACAGGCGAGTGTGCTTGTATTTGATGGAGAATCCAAGAAAGAAGAAGTCCGTGGATTCGGAGCTTGCACGTGGTCGTGTCAGTAAGTTCTACTAGTGGGTAGCAATAAGAAGTCGAGCGTGGGGGCTTGTAAGTCTTATTGTATGAACTTCGATTCTTTCAAGATAGTGGATTCAAGTTTACTTTGAGGATAGTTAGGTTAAATCCTTCCCAGGTTTTTACTGGATTGGTTTCCTGGGTGATCATATCTTGTGTCTTTTATATTTCCGCTGCTTTACTTGATATGATTATTTGATTGTGTTAACCTAGATTTAATTAATTTGACTAAGTAATAACTTAGCTGATCATATCTTGTGTCTTTTATATTTCCGCTGCTTTACTTGATATGATTATTTGATTGTATTAACCTAAATTTAATTAATTTGACTAAGTAATAACTTAGCTAAATTCCTAGGTTAATCCAACTGTGTTTTAAAGAGTCTAAAAACTAACAAGTGGTATCAAAGTGGGTAGCTCTCTTATTGTTGATCTTTTGATCTTTGAGTTGATCCTTGACCCCTGTTGTCATGGAACATGGACATTCTCTGATTATTCCTCCTCACTTTGATGGGAATCATTATGCTTATTGGAAAGTAAGGATAAAAGTATTCCTGAAATCCATTGATGAGAGAGTCTGGAACTCCATTGAATACGGATGGGAGAAGCCCACTACTCCTGTTAGTGAGTGGCAAACTTCTCAAAAAGAAGTAGCTGCGTTCAATAGCAAGGCTATGAATACTATCTTTAACGTTGTTTCTATGGAGGAATTTAAGAGAATCTCAAATTTTGAGGTTGCTCATATTGCTTGGAACATCCTCCAGACTATGCATAAAGGCACAAAGGCTGTTAAAATCAACAAATTGCAGCAATTAACTTCTAAATTTGAAAGCATTAGGATGTCTGATGATGAATCTTTTGATGAATTCTATGCTAAACTAAATGATATTGTTAATTCTGCTTATAACTTGGGTGAAATCTATGATCAACCTAAAATTGTTAGGAAGATTCATAGATCCTTGACTGAGAATTTTAGACCCAAGGTGACTGCCATAACTGAAAGTAAGGATGTGGACTCCATCCCTGTTGATGAACTTGTAGGATCTCTTCAATCTTATGAGTTGGACCTACCCAAAACTAGCAAATCCAAATCAATGGCTCTTAAGTCAGTTAATGATGTAGAGGTTGGTGGATTTGATGATGAGCTCTCTGCTACAGAGATTGCTTACCTTGCCAAGAACTTTAGAAACTTTCTCAAAAATAACAATAGAAAGGCAAGAGGTGCGAACACTACTGAACCTAGAAATTTTAGGAAGAATGATTCCACTAAAGTTAACAATAATGACAAACCTAGAGAAAAAGTAGGTCAATCTTCTAATAATTCTATGGGTCCTCAGTGTTTTGGATGTTAAGAGTATGGTCACATGAAATCTGAATGTCCTACTTACTTGAAGTCTAAGGGTAAGGTTATGGCTGTAACCCTTAGTGATGGTGAAGTTTCTGATGATGACGAGGATGGAAACTTTATTACTTTCATAGCTATTGCTGTAATGAATGAAAGCATATCTGCTGAAGAGAACCTTTCTGATGGGAAACTCTCTGAAGACGCAGATCTTCAAGAGGCATACAATAAACTTTGCAAAGTTGCTGCAAAGGATGCTATGAATGTTGAACTTGGCCTAAAGAAAATTGAATCTCTTGAGCTTGATAAGAAGAATCTGCTTGTTAAACTGTTTGATGCTAATGAACTTTCGAACAATGTGAAAACTGAGAATATGTTATTGCTTAATAAAGTTAAATCTTTGGAACTTAATTTATCTGTTGCTAGATCTGCTAGTTCTAAACTTGATCGACAGATTGGTGTTCAAAAGTCTCCTTTTGACAAATCTGGAATAGGTTTTGTTGAAAGCATCTCTGTGTCTGCTCCCCATTCCACACACTTTGTTCCTTCATCTTCTTCTGAACCTTCTGTGAGTGAGGTTGTAAGTGAAACTGTCAAACCCCCTGTGAGTGAGGTTGTCAAACCCATAGAAGTTTCACCATCTAGGAAGATTAGGGTTGATCTGAAAGAGTCTAAACCTAAGGAGTCTACCCTTTCTAAGGACAAGATGCATGGTAAGCCTGCTTGGGTGTGTCATTTTTGTGGGAAGTCTAGACACATTCGTCCAAACTGTTACAAGCTGCAAGCTACAAGCTACTAAGAGAGCAAATAAGCCAAAAGTGCTAGTGCCTCAAACACAAGATCCTATAGCACTTATTGGTGAATTGGTAAAGGTGCTAAACCTTTATTCCAATCTTGGAGTTGGAAATCACTCAAATGTGAATACAAACTCCAATGCTCGTGGTGCATCTAAAAAGTTTTGGATGCAAAAGACTCAAACTTACTAAGTCTTTCTAACATGATCCTTGTGCTTCATTGCTTTTTCTTTGTGACCATTGTTCTTTGTTCCTTGGTTTTTGTGTTTTTTTTTCTTTTGTCTCTAAGAGTTGCATTGCATTACATTCATGCATTTCATTCTAGGTGTTTTTTTTTTTTTTTATTCTATATATATATATATATATATATATAAATAAAAAATAAAAAGGAGAAAGGAAGGAAAAAGGAAGCACATTGTTGTTCTTGCACTATTCTCTTTGTTTTTGAAAACAAGGTTGGTCAATTTATTTTCACATGACATGTCTATTGTACTTTGTTTAGCTTTAATGAGCTTATTTATTGCACTTCACTAGTGGAAGCTTTGTAGAACATGTTGTGGGAAAGATGTTTATGGTGTTTATCACTTTGTCTTTATCTTGAAGTCACGTGTTATTTGACTGTCAGACTTGAATCTTTTGAAAAACGCATAAATAACCATCTCACCACTGTGTACTAGCCAATCATGAACACCTTAGTGCATATCATAAGATTTTGTGCTCGAAAAAGTGTAGCACATGCACAAAAATAACATAAGGTGAAGCCTCGGTTTAAATGATAAATCACTTAAATTAAAAATTGGTGTGTACTATTAGGCTGAATGCCAAATCACTTAAATTAAAAATTGGTGTGTATATTATGAGGCAAATTTCAAGAAACTTACATGATTGCAAGTTTATGTTCTAGGAGATGTGAGAGTTATATGATATAACTATTTAGATGCTAGTCTCTTTTAAATTCTATATGATGAATTTTGTAGACTTTGTGATTGATTTCTGTTTACATATCACTTCACATGTATCTCAGGCTTTTGCTAGTTGCACACACAACACAAGTCACTCTTTGCTAAACATTGTACATATAATTGTGTGTATTTATGGTCTGACCAACCACGTTTGAAAAATACCTTGAGTTTATGCAAAACGGTTTTATTGCTTTAAAAAGGGGGAGATTGTTTAAAATCTAAATTTTCGAAAAATTGGTTTAAAACTTGTGTTTTGGAAGAGCATTTCATCTCATACTCATGCACTTTTGTATCATATATTAAATGCTTTGAGGTAAACTTTAAAAAATTAAGTTAATTTTTCTAAAAAGCTATTTTTCAAGAATTTCGATTAATCTAATTTGGTTTTCGATCAATCGAAATCCTGTTTAAAAAATTCAGTGAGCCTCTGCCTGGTTCGATTGATCGAACTTGTTTTTCGATCAATCGAATATCGTGTTTCAGGTTTTTTAAAAACAGTTCTTTGACTGATTCAAACACCTTTTCCAAAAGTTTTTTCAAACTTTTCTCTCTCTCTCCGACTTGGCAAGGCAGCACAAAGTTTTTTTGTCGTTTTCTACCTCAATTTTTGCAAGGTTTTTCTCCCTCAAGGCCGGTAAGACCATTTTATCCCTCCTTTTGTTCTTATTTTCATGTTTTCGTGCATTTTTTCATGCATTTAAAGGGTATTTTCAGACCTCCTTAAACTTGGTATTTTTGTTGATTCAATGCTATTTTTCTGAAATTGATCATTGGGTTTTGTTGGTATATTGTTATATACATGTTTGTTGTTGGTTAATTTGATCAATTTGGGGTTTTATGAAGAATTGAAAATTCTAGGGTTTATGTTGAATTCGATTTGGGGATTTTGTTCAATTGGGTTGAAATTGATGAAATTGGCTTGTTGATTTGATGTAATTAATCATTCTAAACTGTTTTCCAACTTATGTAATGATCAATTGGTCAATTTATTTTAAAAAATTAACAAGTGGTTTTAAATTTTTTTGGGGTTTTAGTTGGAAACTCTATGCTCAAGCCAATTTTGTAAGTTTGAACTTATTTTGAATTTAATTTACTACCTTAGCTCATGCATCATGTCATTTAATCTGTACATGCATCATATAGTTCTTCTTGTTCTATATTTTTTGTGCTAACTTGCAGTCTGCCCTTGGTTTTGTTTTTGTTTCTTTTTCCTATTTTTGCTATGTGCTCTTGTTCCTTAATTCTAGCACCATGCCTAGGAAGACTAGAGCTAATAGGGTTCCCTCTACCCCTTCTGTGTCTCCTTCTAGGGTTTAGCTGTTTAGGAACGTGTGTTCTCGTGAGGGTTATGAGAAACTTAATAGTAAGCGTAAGATTTGGGCTGAGCGTTCTGTGATCTTAGATGAGGTCGATCCAGCCATTAGGGCTAATCTTGAGTCTAGAGGTTGGTTGTCTCTCTTAGAGATAGATCATCCACCCCCGACTGCTTAGATTAGAGAGTTCTTCTCTAACCTCTCATGTCACGTCTATGATTCTAACACCATTGTTCGAAGTTGGATACGAGGTGTTAAGTTCACCATTACCCCTAGGGTAGTGGCTGAGGCTTTTGGGGTTCTGATTGTCACTAATCCTGTCTATTCTTGTGATGAGTCACCTCCTATTGATGAGGTCATGTCACACATCACTGGATCATCTATCCAGTAGGGTTCTGATTCTCGAATCATGTATTCTGCGCTTTCTAAGACCGCATATTTGTTTCTTAGAATGGCGTGTCATTCCTTGTGGCCTATTTCTCATCTCCACACCATCCCTCTGGAGCGATGTGTGTTTCTCTATGCTTTCATGTCCGGTGTATCTATTAGTTTTCCTCACTTGTTCCTTCGTTCTTTGAACGAAGTTCATAAGAGTTCTGCCATAGGGCATGCACTTATATATCCTATTTTCATTCATAGAATTCTTTTGTTTCTTGGTCTAGCTGATTTTCCTACTAGTGAGCCTGTCCATGTTGTTGGTTCCCTAGGTGCTACCTTCCTTCGACAGAGGGCTGCTCATTTGAGAGCTGATCCTTCGGTCTCTCGAGGTGAAGCATCGGTTTAAATCAATTTTAAGTTTTAATCTTTTCTTTATAATATTCTTGTTGTTGATGTCACTCACTCACTCACTCACGGTTGTTTCTTTTCTTATATTAATATCTCTTATATATAAAAAGCAGCAATGCCGCTACAGTGCTTTGGCACTGTGCACTCAGTGTGTTTGCATTGTAGTGGTAACAGTGCTTTGGTGAGGCACTTCGCTCTTTTTTTTTTAGTTTCAAACAGTAGTTATAATGGAATTTTTTTGTCATATGTTTGTTTTTTTTTTCATATATATTATTATACTGACACAACAAATTTCATAATATTTTCACAATTATTGAGGTGTCAATTTCTTATAAGTCAAAATAAAATAATAAAATATGAAACTGTGACCAACTACAACTAAAAATAAATGTTTTGTGAAAATGTTATGACACTTGTTAGGTGAATGTATAAAAACTACAGTACTTTTGGTTTGTTCAAGTGGCATTGTAGCTAAAGTAGCTATAGTTTTTTTTTTTCCTTTAGTCTTCCGTTTGTACTTTTTTTTCTTTTAAATATTTATAAGAACCTGCATATATATTGCTATACTGACACAACAAATTTCACGATATTTCTTTATAATAAAAGCGGCTATGCCGCTATAGTGCTTTGGCACTATGCATCCAAAGTGTTGACACTGTGCAGTACTATAACTGCAACAGTTTTTCTTTTTTTCCCCGGTAATCGATTTGTGTTTTTTTTTTTTTTTTTTAAATATTGATGTAAGCTGGCATTTATATTGTTATACTGATACAACAAATTTCATAATATTTTCACAATTATTGACGTGTCAATTTCTTACAAATCGAAATAAAATAATATTTTCACAATATTTTTACAAGTCGAAATAAAATAAAATATTTTCACAATTTTTTTTTTCATTTGTTCAACCCTTTTGTTTATTCAACTAGCACTGTAGTTACAATGCCTAAAGTTTTTTTTTATTTTTTTATTTTTTTCAATACTCAGTTTGTGTTTTTTTTCCCTTTTAAATATTGATGTAAGTTGACATTTATATTATTATACTGACACAACAAATTTCACAATATTTTCACAATTATTGACGTGTCAATTTCTTACAAGTCAAAATAAAATAATAAAATATGAGATTGTAGGCAACTACAACTGAAAATAAATGTTTTAAAAAAATGTTACAACACTTATTGTTATCACAATATTTTCACAATTGTTTTCCCTTCACAATTGTTGAAATTTCAATTTCTTATATATCAAATAAAAAAAATGCTAAATCCACAACATTTTAACATTAATTTCACAACAAATTATAGGTAAGCTATTATTGATGGATAGCACTGGAGCTATAGTGCTTTTGGTTTATTCCTAAAGTTCTTTTTTTTTTTTTTTTTTTTTTTTCAATAATCAGTTTGTGTTTTTTTTTTCTTTGAAATATTTATGTAAGCTGGTATATATATTGTTATACTGACACAACAAATTTCACAATATTTTCACAATTATTGACGTGTCAATTTCTTATAAGTCGAAATAAAATAATAAAATATGAGACTGTGACTAACTACAACTGAAAATAAATGTTTTGAGAAAGTGTTACAACACTTACTATTATCACAATATTTTCACAATTGTTGAAATCTCAGTTTTTTATAGATCAAATAAAAAAATGCTAAGTCCACAACATTTTAACATTAATTTTTACTGTGCCTAAAGTTTTTTTTATTCCCCAGTAATTGGTTTGTGGTTTTTTTTTTCTTTTAAATATTTATGTAAGCTGGCATATATATTGTTATACCAATACAACAAATTTCACAATATTGTTACAAATATTGAAGTATCAATTTCTTACAAGTCGAAATAAAATAATAAAATATGAGACTGTGATCAACTACAACTGAAAATAAATGTTTTGAGAATAACAATAATAATGTTATCAGTTTAAAACCAATAATAACTTGTCATTTAAAATTTGTTCTAAAAATGTTATGAATGTAGCATTTCTCTCAAATAAAATAAAAAAATATCTATTCGAATCCTAAAAATAAAGATATTGTGAAAATATTGTGATATTTTGTTGTATTCTTAGACTTCTTTATTAATATAATTAAATTGGGTGAGTAAAAATTCACGGTTTCACACACAAAATCTATATTAATTTTCTCACTACTGGGGGCAGCACGTGCAGCCATTGCTAGTTAATATTAAAAAGTGGAATTGAAATTGGAAAACAACAACCAAAGATGCTCCCAGCAAGTTCTCTATATGTAATGTGCTTCTTTCCATTCCATTTCCATAATGACGCAATCAGAAGGCTAGAATACCAAGTTGGCAATGTTCCGCTCACTAAACTACTCACACCTGGGCAGAGGGAGTTGCAACTTAATTCTAACAACATATCCACAATACAATAAAAGGTTTTTTTTTTTTTTTTTTTTTTTTTTTGTATAGGTAAAAGCTAAAATAGATTTCACATTAAAAAAAATCATCAAAAAAAGGTAAAAGATAAAATAGAGAGTACTAACCAAATAATTAAAATTAGACAAGAAAACTAAAATTAGTAGTTTAATTTAAATCATTAATATAGGCAATTTTATTTTTTATTTTTTATTTTTTATTTTTTATTTTTATAAATATTCATACATATTAACCCGAATTAAGTTACATAAATGGAGTATGATTTTCATATATTGTAAGGCCTAGCTAGGAATTAATAGGATAGATAGTAAAATTATCATTATCATTATCATCAACAATAACAATATTATAGTATAATGCGAAATTGCAAATTAAGTTTAGCTCAATTTAAACATACTTTCTTTTCCCTATAGAAAATCAAGTGGCGCATTTGTAACCAAATTATTAGTATCATCAAGATCAACAATATTATTATTATAGTATAATATTTTGCTAATCTATATATATATATAATAATAATAATAATAGGTGAAGCCGAAAGAAGCTGAATATGTCAATCACTGTACATGTCAATCACTACACATTACATGTCATTTATTGCAACAACGATGCTACGAAAATCTACCACTTCTTTCGCTGGACTGCAATATTTGAACATGGTTATAAGCATTAGTTGATGGGTACAATACATACAATTATACACAAAAGCGTTTCTTCTCTGCGGCATTGCACAATGCACAAGGAAAAATTCCTCATATTGAATCTTTGTTAGGATTGTTGATGCCCTCTCTTTGACAGTCATGAATTGAAGAAACATGTCACAATTTTATGAAGGAATAACAGTCCACAAGTAATCTACGTGTTATTTACTTTCTAACAAGAAAGCTTCATTGAAAATTTAACAATTTTGGTATTTCATCATGAGTAGGTGCGTGCAAGTTAACCAATGCGCGCTTTGTGGACAGTAAAGAGAGATGACACGTATGGACAGTAGCCTCAGCCTCCAG
The DNA here is from genome assembly GCA_029955455.1 of Quercus agrifolia. NCBI lineage: Eukaryota > Viridiplantae > Streptophyta > Magnoliopsida > Fagales > Fagaceae > Quercus > Quercus agrifolia. The sequence goes on along the minus strand of JARQAD010000009.1, from coordinate 31,987,716 downwards.
TCTCAAACCTTTTTTTTTTTTTTTTTGGGATTGTGGACCATTTTACCAAATACTAACCCTTGTCATCATTTTTACAGAGTTATTTATTTCTGATTTTAAAAAAAAAAAATTGATTTCTTAGTCATATCTAATTAATTGTTGATACCATTATTTAAATACCGCCTCTCTTGATTTTTCATCTATTATCTTTTTCTTCTTTTCTTCCTTTTTTTTTTTTTTGGTTTCAAATCCTAGCTTTATAATTAATTATTATTTTTAATTATTCTTAAAATCCATTTTCAAAATTAATTGAACTTGCAACCAAAATTATGTTGTCGATCAATCACTTACACGTACACAATGGTCATATGGCTTGGCCGACCATAAAAATTGGTGATTTTACAAATATCCCTCTTGGATTTTCATGTGTGTTAATCTTGTTTTTTTTTTTTTTTCTAATTTAAATAATTAATCATTGGAAATTATGCTGAAAAACAATTTTAATATCTTCAAATGTCTTATTATTATTATTATTCTTATTATTTGGATATAACAAAATCAAATGATCATTAAACTTTCACAAATGTAAATTTTTCGTTATTTATTTGACATTGTATTATAGAACATAATTACTCCAAAATATAAAAGTCTTGGTCGAACTAATTTTCTATATGTTTAATAATCCAAGCTTAACATTAATAGTACCACTACAATTGAACATTCCCGTGTGTAAGCATGGATTACATGCTAGTTTAGAATAGTACATGTTGTGGGATACAAAAATTTAATAAGGTAACAGTGCCATGTGTCATATCCACGTGCCATTTGTAACATTCCCAAAGGAGGTCGCATTGTAGAGGAAGGGCTTCAGGGAGGAGGTCAGTCTTGTCATGTTTGACGGGATGGAAGCTACCATCATATTTATTGCACCCCACCAAACCCTCTGCCTACATTTATGTGGATAAAACCCTTAAACAGTGCTGTCTAGGTAGCCGCAACTCACGGAAGGTTTGGGAAAATGTCTAATGGGACAAGCACTAAAGTAGTGGCCTACGTGATCAACAAATAGAGGGCCAAGATCAACAGAAAGAGGCTATATAACGTAAGAAACCCTCTAGATCAACAAATGGATATATGACTTAAGTAAAATTGTAATCCAATTTTTAATTTTATTTCTTGTTTTTTGAGAGAGAGAGAGAGAGAGAGAGAGAGAGAGAGAGAGAGAGAGAGATTAATCTATAATTGGTGATTTAACGCATTTGTAACATTTTTTTGAAACATTTTAGGGTTTCAATTGGGTTAGGTTGCTATTGGTCTTGTATTTTGGAAGCCTTGATAGAAATGAAAAGGAAAAATACATTAATGGTACTAAAGAATGTTCACAATATAATATGAAAATGATTATGATCAATAAATTTCAACAACCTAATTATGAATGTTTAACTTTTTTTTTTTTTTTTGTGATAGGTAACATGTCAATGTAATCCTATAGTAAATTTGTTTTATCCTTAGTATCACTAATAATAATAAAAAAGGTAAACAACCATTATACACACACACACACACACCTACACATATATACATACATACATATACACATACACACATATATAATTTTATAAAATTTTGAGCCTTTTATAAAGGGGACAATGCCTTTTTTCTTAGTAGTAAATTTTTGAGCCTTTTGTGGTGGGGGCCTTAGGCTAGCCTTGCAAAGGCATGGGTCTAGAATTTGACGATTCTGAAAATGGCACCAAATTTAAAGTCCAACCATCGGATGGGAAGAGCACGGTAAAGAATGGGTATTGGTGAAATTAGGGTGTGATTGGATGGTTTGATTGTGAGAGCAGGTTGATCAAAGTACGGGTACACGACATGTAACCTTCATGCATCAATTTAGATTTCAGTTCTTACCATTGGATTTGCATAGCATGGTAAAATTTTGGTGCGGATGAAAATATCTAATTTATTTTGGTGTGATTGGTAAAATATCTCATTTATTTCATTAATTAACCTATGTATTTCATATACATACTCCTATTTATTCTTGTTTATTATAAAAAATTATACTAATTGTTTAAAATTTAAACCTTATAAACTTCAAACTACATATAGTCTAAAATTTAAATTAACAAAAAAAAAAAAAAAAATTCTTATATCACGCAATTTCTTAAAAACTTTTTTTTAAGCTCAAAATGATAGAAATCTTTTATTAAATGCCAAATATAGTCATACAAAGTAAACTAGTGCATACACTAGTGTAGGTGGGACATTCACTACGTGCAGTGTAGTCCCAAATAAAACACAATAGAGAGCCATTAAGACCAAAAGAAAGATAGCTCCATGCCCAACACCACTATATAATCTATATATACATATAAAACCGAAGCTTTTGAAGCTCTCACAATTTTTTACGTCACTTTTATTTTTAAAACATCAGCGTTACAAAATGAAAATTTTGATTTTAATAACTATTTCTCCCCGATACTCCTCCTTCCTTATAAAAACTTGATCAACTCTTTCTCCTCCCATCTTCCTCTGTATCACAAGCATAGCACAATCCAAAACCAAACCAAACCAGTAAACATGAGCACAAACTCAAACCAAAAGTTTCTCCAAAAAAAAAAAAAAAACCAAAATAATCCCATCTCCCTCTTCGTCATCTTCCTCCTTATTCCATAAATTTCTTCAAACACATTACCACTTTGTTCTAGTCGGAATTTTTTGTTTCAGTAAAGGTAACCCCACTATTCTATTACGTTCCAAAATTCGGCCTGTACCGACGTTCTGGCCAAGGAAGTTAATACCATTTCGTACCAGTTAGTATAGCAATAATTTTTCGTATCGGTGAACAATCCGGTACCGATAGACCCTTATTTTGTTTCGTTTTAAATACTGGACTATTCCAATTTGTACTGGCTTTTTTGGCGAATTTCGATCATTTTGGCTGAAAAATGCGTTTCGGCCCAGAATGTAATTCCTCTGCAACTTGAAGAGAGAGAGAGAGAGAGAGAGAGATAGAGAGAGATAGAAGGAGGCATGGTAGTGGCAGTGTAGCTCAAGCATAGGGTTGCTAGACCAGCTGGTGCAACGTTTGAGTGAGGAGAAATAACTTGTGAGAGAGAAACTGATCTATGAGGGAAAGAGAGAAATATATCTAATTGTGATTATGGGTTAGTTTTCAATCTTTTGATGAGAAAAGTATGCGTGAGAGACTAGAGAAAGAATGAGAGAAGCAGATTTGTGAGGGACAAGTACTGAAAGACAAAGTGGGCATTTGTGTAGTGGATCTTAAGATAAGATTCAATTTGAAAATGTGTGGATGGGAATTAAAGAGGAATGAGATAGTAATATAAAGTAAGTAAATAAACTTAAAGACAAAGTTGACTAGACAAGACGGTGGAGGAAAAATAAAATAGAAAAAAATGAATTGGAAAAAGGAATTGGGCTTTTATTTTTTGAACACAAAGGGATTGGGCTTTTATTTATTTTTTTTTTATAATTAAAAGGGATTGGGATTGAGTTAATGAAGATGTTTATGGTATTTTAACCAAAAAAGAAGAAGAAGATGTTTATAGTATTGATCAATACTACAACATAATTGTACATATTGACCCAATAATTATTTAAAGACTATTAAATTTTTTTGTTTTAAATGTTAATAAAAATTATTATTATTATTATTATAATAATATTAGTGGTAATCCCGAAATGGTAACTGGTATAAAAAAATATCGTTTTCATAGTTAAACCAAAATGGTCTTCGGTATGGAATTGACTCCATTGGTTCTGGTTGAAATTTTGTCATTCTGAGCAGAAAAGAAAACTGATTTAAAAAAAAAAAGAAAAAGTTGAGTGAAGAAGATGAGACGAAGGAGGAGTGTTAAAGATTTGCTGACTCTTGAGTAGTTTGAAAAGAGGAATGAAAAGAGTTAAAAAAAGAAAAAAAAAAGATAGCATTTATGACACTTGGGAGGGGTTTAAAGCCAATTTAGCTTTCAATAATTGAAATTAGAGAGATATTTAAACTTGAACATGTTAACATTTGATATAAAACTATCTCATGCATTGCACGGATTAGCGACTAGTTTCTTATAAAATTTTAAACCTTAGCGCCACATGTTTCCCTCAAAATTGTTTCCACTTTTTCCTCTTAACACTCCCTACTCCCAACTCCCTCGGAACACAATTCCCCTTTCCCTCTAAATTTTTTCACTTTTCCCTATAACACTCCCAACTCACGCCAACTGACAACACGCAACTGCGCGGCAAGACCAAATAGACCTTCAACGCCTAGTTTGCCTACAACCTACCCAGCGTATCACACCAAAAACCCTTCAGCACTCACCTCTAAAGTCTAAAACCCTATATGAACCCCGAAAATTAACTCAATAAAATAGAACAGAACCCAGTAATAAACCCAAAAAGGACCTGGGCAGCGGCAGTAGAGCAGTAGCAGAAGCAGAAATTGGAACCCCACAGGTCTCTCAAAATTATTATTAAAAAAAAAAAAAACTATATATCCTGATAAATATGAATTTATTTAACATATTATTGGAGCTTTTTGCATTGGATTTAGAATTTTTATATAAACTTTTGGATCAAATTATCTACATATTGATTGAGAAGGGAAGCCAAGTGCAGAGCAATGCATCCGTTGGATGGAATTTGATGATGATTCGCTTGTCGAGATTGACCCCCAGCTTCGCTACAGCTTTCAACGTAACTACCAGGTCTCTATTTTCTTGATTTTCATTTTTGTTTCTTGGTTTTTGGTTTTTTGCTTACCCAGTTGAGAGAATTCTTAATTTCTTACTTTAATTTTTGTTTATTTGGTTGCCCAATTCTTAGTTTCTTGGTTACTTGCTTTAAATTGTGTTTCTTTGGTTACCCAATTCTTAGTTTCTTGATTACTTGCTTTAAATTGTGTTTCTTTGGTTACCCAGTTGAGAAAATTCTGGATTACTTGGTTTAATTTGTGTATCTTTGCTTTCCCAATTCTTAGTTTCTTGATTACTTGCTATTGATTGTTTAAAGTTCATGTCTTTGTCATTAGTAGTGTACCCTTTTGCAGTGTTGGGAATTCCTGGTTGTTCTCAATTGTGTTTTAATAGATTATGTTGATATGGAATCCATGAAAGAGAGTAGTATAGATCATGGTTAGCTTTAGCTTTAGCTTTTTTTTGTTAGGGTTTTCAATAAGGGATATGAGCTGCATAAAAAGAATGAATGAACAAGGCTGCTAGACATGTGGAATAAAAAGGTAGCACATGGTACACTCAAGGGATTAGTATAAGCAGACGACCCCACTTAGATAAAAGAAAGGAGAGAGAAATAAACGTGTACATCAGCCTTTCATGATATATCTAGAGAGCATGGTATTTTATGATTTATGTTAATGTTAGTCTTGTAGAGTTGTAGTTTGGACTATATCATGGAGATGAAATGGATGACTTTTAAAATACATTTGACTCAGTAAAGGTAGAAAGCATATTGTGATAGTAGCAGCTTTGGAATCTTAAATACAATCTATGTATTTTCTTTTTATTCAAAGTCTTCTTCAATCAACTTTCATTGTTTGAAACTCTTTTCCTCTCCCTTATGTGTGGTTGTTTCTAAAAAAATAAATAAAAAGCTTCCATGCTATTTTATTGTGTCTCTAATTTTCTATATGCTTAGAGAGAGTACAATTGTTGCAAGAATTCGTTTCCTTAGAAATATGGCCATGGCGTACATTGAGGGCTGGAATATATGCCTGGCACAATTAATACCATGATCAAGTCCAACAAGAAAAAACAACTTGCAATAGTGAAGTGAAACTGACCAGTCTCTTCTGCTAGTATAGGTGCTTCTATTGAGTGATTAATATGCCCTTCAATAATCTATCTCATAAATCTAAATTTCAAATGTGTCTTAGGCATTTACATTGTGTATCTTCAATCTTGTAACTGTTTTATGAAGATTTACAAGCCCCTACTAACAAGATACCTAATTTTATAACTCTATTAGCCCTTTTTTTTACCTGACCTTCTTACAGGGTCTTTTAAATTCAAGCCTCTTTTTTTTTTTTTTTAAAAGAATGCTTCCATAGTAGTTCTAATTCAAATATTCTGTTCTCATTTCTCTTCTGATTATGGTCTTGACTTACAATAGATCAGTTGCCTGTGGAGTCTTCCTCTTTTGAGACTGGTATTTGTATCTGTAGATCAGTTGAATTTCCCACTGACCGGTTGTTTGAGGAAATCTTAAGAGTATTGAAGCCTGGTGGGACAATCCTAGTTCATAAGAATCCTCAGTCTACTGTTGGAGAAACAGATAAGGTAATTAGTTTGAAGTTTTGTGATTATATGAAATTAGTTTGAAGTGATAGATTTTAATAGGATTTTCTTATAGATGACCTCTGCTCTTGAGTGCAAGTTACTGTTGGCGGGTTTCTTAGAAGTGGGAGTTCTCAAATCAACGGTTCCATCAGAAGTTCAGTCTTTTGGGGTAAGTTTCTGTCTCTAAGCCTGTTTAAAGTGGTACTATTTTGTTCTCTACCCCTCAATGCAACCCTCTCTAAAATTTGGAGATTTTAAGATGTATATATCATATGGTAAGGAATTTGGCTTTGTTTCCAAAACTGATTATAACTGCATAGCTCCAAAGGCCATGTACTTTATTATTCTTTGAGCCGTGAAGGTGAACCTAGTAGATGCAAATCTTATGGCGCTTCGATGCTTGAACTTCAAATGTCTTCCAAAGTAATAAATAGATAGTGAAATCAAAGCCTAATGAAGTTCTTCTATAATTGCTGTGATCTAAATTTATTTGGTTATATTTTCTCATTTTTCCATATGAACCAGCAGTCCATAGGAGTCGCAAGCTGTCAGCCTTTAGCAATAAAAATGACAAATGACTGTGGGTCTCCCCTGTTCCTTTCACCTTTTTCTAGTAAAATTTTGAGATTCTTGAAAGCAAGTCCAAAGTTTCTCAACTTGCAAATGATGTGAAAGGTCATGTTAGGTGTATTGAGAAAACAAACACAGCAACAAGAGTAAAAAAACAGGATGAAAAATCCATTGAGAAATGGTCTCGTGTTTGAATCAGTATCAGTAAAAGAGGTTGCGTATCAAACTTTCTATGAGAAAAGGGATTCTGGACATTAGCTATTGGAGTATTGTCCATTGCAAAGGAAAAAAAATTATGCTTGATAATCTTTTACTTTGTTAGATAAGAAGACTATCCACTCACCCACTCATTGCTACTATTTGATTCAAAATAAAGTAGGGAGAAAGTAATAAAGAGGGAAGGTGAAAATTCCATGATGAACATGAAAGTCAATTTCTCCATTATTGTTTAGGTTCTAAATGAGACAAAATATCTTCATGATGCTGAGAAATATCGTTGCAAAAGCCTTGTAAGTTGTAAGTCTAACCTTGCAGAATCTCACTGATGATGGCTTCAAAAAAGCTTGGATGGCTTTAGGTCCTATTACAGACTTCAAACGATTTTCAAATTGGGAAGCAATCACCATAGTGTCTAGTACATAATAGGTTTCTCCTTTCACTAGTCCATCAAGTAGGTACTTACCAAAAAAAAATGTTCCATCAAGTAGCTTACTAGAATTAATGGAACACTAAATAAATGATGAAGCTTATATGGCCACGTTCAAATTCCCATATAATTTTAATGACCTGATCAATGATATTGATACATACACGCGCACACATGCATGCACTCACTTAGGACCTATTTAAAGCTTCTATAAGAGTGAAGAAGTGATATAGCTTTATAGAACTGATGGAACATTCTTATGTTATAGAAGCCTTCATCAAGTGTAACTCATGGTCACTAGATTTTTCCATCACATAGTAAAGGCCACAGCTACCTGGTTAGTTTAGAGGGAGAATAATTAGCAACATAAAATTTTAGCTGACACAAGCATGGTATTTTTTATGCATTGATGTATGTGTGACATAGTGTTTTGTGTTCGGGGACTTTTATATTGGTCTGTGGCATAGTGTTATGTGTCTTGGCCTCCTAGGCCTTTATATTGGGAATACAGGTATCAAACTTCTTGGCCTTCTTTTGATTTGAATAAACATGGCTATCCAACACTCTTTTGAAGTAGCTAATGGTTCCTAGGACCATCCACTAGTTCTTTTAAATTTACTTTCAATTCAGTCTTGAATTCAGTGCCTTTTGTGGGCTACACAATCAGGAACATGAAACTACTGTTACATGGATGCTGTTAGAGTGAATCTTGGTAGTAAAAGCACCAACTTCTTTTTCCTTCTTCCTTTAAAGGTTCTATATATATATTTAGAAAATTTTTATGGGAAAAGAAAAAAACAATTGATTTTTTTGATAGTTTTTTATATCGTATCATATTATATATTATACTATATAATAAAAGTTGGAATTAAAAACCGTAATTGTGCTAAATAGCTGCACCAAATTGCAAAAAGGGCTTAAAAGTTGTGGTTGTGCCACTGCCAAATGGTTATATCAAATTGCAATAATTTTTAGATTAGAACAACACTTTATTTGTTCTTATCAATTTCTTTGGATAAATAATAGTAGGTCTTTTAACAAAATATGCAACCTACATAAAATTTAGAGATTAAATTAGTTTGTTGGTGCCATACAACAACATCCTACAATAGTGTTTATCAAAATATTATCAACAAAACTTAAAATTAATAAAGATAGAATTAAATAATAAAAAAGAGATTAAAAAAATAATTTAAATACTAAATACTAGTATAGAATTTTTTTTTTTTTTTTAAAGAAAAGATATAAAAAGAAAAACGTAAAAGCAAATAATATATATATTTAAAATAATAATGAGTATCAAGCTACTTTTTTGTTCTTCTTTTAGACTACGGTTTGGTTTTGTTTTGTTTTTGTTATTTTTTTTTTTTCAAGGATAAATATGATCCTATACTATCTATTTCCTAATAATAAGGTAGCAAAGATAGTGTTTGATTTTCACCTAAAAGAGGGATGTTTATCCCACATTAGTTGTAAGTCTAGTGTCCGTTGTTTATAACTCTAGTCTACAACTATAAAAGTTAAGTCCTTTTGTAATTGTACTTTAGTTAAATAATATTTTAAAAATTCGATTTAAAATACTAATATTACTATTTTTGTGTGTGTTTTAATAAGTATTACTGTTTATTCAAATAAAATTGAAATGTTTTTCCTACATTGATTGTGTGTGTCTAGTATCCGCTGTTTAGAACCCCAATCTACGATTACAAAGGTTAGACTCTTTTGTAATTGTACTCAAGTTAAATAATGTATTATAAACCTAGCCTAAAACACTAATGTTACTATTTTATTGTGTATTCTAATAATTATTACTATTCACTGAAGAAAAAAAAAAAAAAAACTTCTACACAACTTAAAATTCTCTCTCTATATATACTCGATTTTTTGGTTTATTCTTCTTTCTACTACATACCTTACAATTTTTTGCTGTATTCTTTCATTCTCCTCTCTACCTTACCTACAATCTTGCAATTATTATTATTTTTTATTATCAAATTGAATAGATTTTGTGTATTTGTTGCCTTTTTATCATATACTATATGATTTTTATCTACAATTTTAATAGATAAATTGAAACTCTATGTTTTATTTACGGTTATGCTTATCTGGAATTAAAAGTGAACTGAGACGGCCACTGAAGCTTCTTAAAGGTGAACTTACATGGCCACCGAAAATGTAAACTTTTGACTCTCTTAATCTCGTAGTCATGACCGCACCTTTTTGTTTTTTGTTTTATGTTTTAAACGTTAGAGTGTTATATTTTTATTTATTTTTTGGTAAGTTAAAATGTCACATGTTGATACGACATATGTCAGTTTTATGCCTAAATGAGTGATATAACCATTTGAATAAAATCAACACTAAAACAAATGATTAAAATATCAAAATAAAAATAAAAGTAAAAATGAAATTTTTTTTAGGTGTACAAATACAATTGACTTTTTAATTTTAAATTTAGAATTAATTCTTTTAGGATATCCTTATTCATGCAAGTATTAGAAAAGATTTTACCGCCAAAGTTCAAATCACCCTCTTCTTTAACAACTAAGGAATTATAAAATAAATTAGAAAACTTTTTATTGGTCATTTTAATTAGAGATATTATATATAAAGATAAATACACAAAATTCTGCATTTTATTAGGAATTCATTATAAGTTATTATAATAATAATAATCAATTATTAGTTACATACGAGTTCTAAAATTATGTCATAATAATTCATTTAGATATTGTTTTTCAAAAAAATATATAAAGAAAATTGATGATTACTTAAAACCTTGCATTTCACCAGACTTTCACTAGTTTGTAATAAAAGTGTTACCAAAACTTTCTCAAAATAGTTTATTAACAATTGTCCTAAGGGCACTGTAGGGGCGATGACCCAAATTTCTGTATTGGGCCTTAACCCTATTTAGTAATATGGATGTGTCCGAAAAGAAGTAAACGATCAAATATGGCCCAAAATGAAGACTTACATACGAGAAAGGTTGAAGAGCAAAGTCCAAGGAGGTTATCCCTTTCGGATATGGGGAATGTCGATCCAGCAAGTACTTAGGCAACGTAGGAGAACTTCCAAAAATTTCCAGTGATAAGAATGAACTTCAAGCATGTACAAAGAGGATAAGAATGCAGAAATATCTAAGAGAAAATCTGTTACTACCGCATTTAATGTACTGCGGCAATTTTTCTGGCCGCATTTATGTGGAGAAGACCCCTAAACAGTGTAATCTCAACCACTACCGTTCATAGAGAGTCAGAGAAGATGTCTGATGGGACAAGTACTCAAGTGAAGGTTAGATGACTGACAAGTGTACAATTAAGATGGTCTAAAAGAAAACTATATAATGTAAAAGACTCCGCATGAAGGGGGGATCAAGAAAAATTGGGAAGGAGAAGAGAAAAAGAATTACTGTAGCATCAACTTTCAGAAATAGTAAATTCAATAAGAATTCATCTCCTCGGACTATGATTTCATCTAGTTTTGTGTCTGTTTCTAGGCTTATTTATATTTCAAATCTTTACTAGCCGTTATCCTATTCGCGAAGAGCCTTATGGTCTCTCCCTTTGTTCACACTGAATTAGGGTTTATTTTCATTCATATATCAATCACAAATGAAGGTTTGTTGCTGGCTACAAGAGTATAATTAAGAAAATCGAATATATAAAATTTTGCACAAATTGGCTAGATTGTGTTCTGGGTGAATTTTAGGGAACTTCTTTGTGTAATTGAAATTTGAATCCTGACAGGCTTGCTCGAAAATTTGCCTGATACAAGAACATCTCTCGACCAAGATTCTTAGACTAACACTTGAACCTTTTTCCAGCTCTTCAACTTGAATGACTCGATACAATGACAATTGAAATAAATTGAAAACATATAAATTTTACAAATACATTTGAAATATCTGACACAGAATTTGTCAACACTTGCTAAAAATTGATTATCACTAAATAAAATTATAAAAAATCAAAAATCAAATTGTTTGAACCCATTGATCACATATCTGGCATAAATTTTCATAGTAGCACAAATCATAGGGCTTCTATTTCTTGTGAATTTTTGCAATTTTGGGAAGTTAACTTTCGCAATTCAATGCTATGAAATGGTTGATTTAATAATAATATTCAGTATTGTTAGAATTCATGTTTCTTCCAAGATACTAATTTAGGGATTTGGCTGTGAATTGGTTGCTTTGCAATGCCTCGCCAAAGTCCTACCTAGTATCTTTTCAGAAACATATCTTTTTAACAGCATCTTTTTACTACACATGTTCACAATAAAAATCCTTTAAAAAAAAAAACCAAAAAACAAAAATCCGCATGTAATCTACACATTACGTTATATATCTCTCTCTCTATTAAGGAGATAAATAATTAAGGATATAGAAAATAATCTACTTCCAAAAAGAATGATTAAGAAGAAAAAAACCCAACGATTTTCGTGTTAATTGGAACTTTTTAGATTTTTCAATGAAAAAATGTAAGGTTTAAGTTTCCCTTCCTCGTTAAACATGTATTTACCAAAAAAAACAATTAATAGGAGAATAAAGTTAATGGGCCAGGTCAGTTTGGGCTATGTTTTCTCTATTTTTTAAGAGTCTATTTGAACTGAGAAGAGAGAGGGGAAGTAGAGTAGAGTTCGTTGAAAATAGACTAATTTTTTACCAATTTTACTCTATTTCTCTCTACTCCTCCTTAATCCAAACAGACCATAATGATCCATGCCTATATACTTTTCCCCAAAGATTGACCTGGGCTTGCAATAATAGGTCTACATGTATATTTTTTATTCACCTGTTCTTCCCCAATTTCATCTTCCCAATTTCAGTTTTTCTGATCAAACCCAAGCCAGACAGTCAAGTCAAACACAACTCATATCTACTTAAAAATAAAATAAAAACAAACCAGACCAATTTTTGAGACCCACCATCATAGTGATTCATTCAACCCATGAGAACCTTCAGAGTCCTAATTAGAACCCAGTGATGTTGAGCTTTGTCCAAGTCGTGGTCAATTGATTTGGCTGCTCTGACATTGGTGGAGAGAGTACCTAGAGTTGGAGCTGGGCCAACAGTTGTTTGTGCCGGGGTTCTATGGGTGCTTATTCAGTGCTAAGAGAGAGAGTTTTTCACGATTTTTTATTTTTAAAATTGTGACGTAAATATGGAAAGTTTAAGTTTATATATATTTTAATTTTAACAGTTAATAGACCTATAAAAGTAATCCAACAGTTTTTTTTTTTTTAATTTTTTTTACAAAGATTTTCAAACTGTAGTTAGGCAAAGAAGAGCTAGAAACAGGATCCTACACCTTAAGTTACCTAATGGAAGCAACACTGAGGACTTAGCTGTTATTGAAAATACTTTAGTGGAGCACTTTAGTAAGCAATATGAGGAGACAAATACAAGACCCTTTCAGGAGATTGTGAATGAACTTGGATCTTTGCCTATTCCTCAAATTGATACTCAACAACAAGCCTTTCTTGATAGACCTATATCAGATGAAGAGATTGAATTGGATGTACACCAGCTTGGACCTCAAAAAGCCCCAGGTCCAGATGGAATACCTGCCTTATTTTATCAGGAGTTTCGGGGCATTGTGAAAGCTAACATTTTTAGGTTTGTTCATGCATTTTTTCACTGTATGTCAATCCTTAAATCTCTAAATCAAACCTATATCACCCTAATTCCTAAAATTAGTTTCCCTGAGGAGGTTTTCCATTTTAGACCCATAAGCCTATGCAATGTCACATACAAGATCATTTTCAAGATTTTGGTGAATAGATTAAAACCCTTGATGGATAAGCTTATTTCTCCTTTTCAGAATGCCTTCATCCAGGGTAGGAGCATTACTGGTAATATCCTTCTAGCTCCTGAAATCTTTGATTCTTTGAGAAAGAAAAAAGGGCGGAAAAAAGGGTTTGGTGCCCTAAAAGTTTATGTGTAAGGCTTATGATAGAGTTTCCTGGAAATTCCTTAAGGCTGTCCTGCTTTCTATGAATTTTAGCAGCACTTGGATCAACTGGGTGATGGAATGTGTCACAACAGTTCAGTTCACTCTTCTTCTCAATGGCAGTCCTACCAAACCCTTCTACCCTTCTAGGGGTCTCAGACAAGGAGACCCTATATCTCCCTATCTGTTTCTCCTTTGTGCTAATATTCTGTCTATTGCCCTTACCAAAGCTGAAAGCCAAAAGAAATTAAGGGGCATTAAAATTGGTAGAAATGGTGTATCTTTTACCCATTTGTTCTTTGCAGATGACTCACTTTTCTTCTTTCAGAATGATAAGTGTTCATTGACAAATCTGGAAAATATAATTCACTGGTATTGCTCCTTATCTGGTCAAGCCATAAACTTTAGCAAGTCTGATCTCTACTGTTCCCCAAATATCCCCTTAAATATTCAAAAAAACTTGGCTAACAGTCTGAAGGTTAATCTTGTTCAGTGTCCTAGTGAGTATTTGGGATTATCTTTTAAGCTTAGGGGGAGAAGGGTATCCGATTTTCAGGATTTAATTGATAAGGTACAAGCCAAACTCCAGGGCTGGAAGGGAAGGCTGCTCTCTCAAGATGGAAGAGCAGTCTTGATCTCTTCAGTTTTACAGCCTACTCCCCTCTATACTATGACTTGCTTTAGATTGCCTGACAGTGTGTGTAGCAAACTAGATGTCATCATGAGAGATTTTTGGTGGGGGCATGAATCAGGTACCAGGAAGCTTCATTTAATCCATTGGGATAAGGTATGCCAACCAAGAAATATGGGAGGTTTGGGTTTTAAAAAATCTAGTCTTTTCAACCAGGCTATGATATCAAAGCAATATTGGAGAATACTGCATAGTCCGAACTCTCTTCTTTCTAGGACCTTTAAAGTCAAATATTTCCCCACGTCCTCTTTACAAGATTACAAGTCAAAACCTCATCATTCTTTGATCTGGAAGAATATCTCTGTCCCTCAAAACAGAAATTTGCATAAGGGCAGATGGATCATAGGAAATGGTAGAAGCATCCCTCTAACTCATAAAGATTGGTTTAACTGTCCAAACCAGGTCTTGCAGAGCCATAACTTGGTTAATGGTACTGTGAATGAGCTGACAGATAACAGAACAAAATCCTGGAATTTAAGCTTACTTGGGAAGTTGTACCAACCATCTACAGTCAAGGATATAGTGCAAATTCCTATTGCAAAAGTAGATGGAACTTTGGACAAGCTAGTGTGGAAGCACTCTGCCTCAGGGGAGTACAAGGTGGATCAGGCATACAAAATGCTTCAATTGGACTATAATCAATCTAAGGGCTTGTGTACAAATTCATGTGTGGACCACCAATGGTCCAATCATTATGGAAGTTTTTCTGGAAGATAAAACTTCCTATGAAGGTTCTCACATTCATTTGGAAACTAGTTCATGACAGCATTCCTGTTCTGGCTGTTCTCAAAGGGAGAAGTATCACAAATCATAGCATTTTCCCTTTGTGTAATGAGGGTGAGGAAACCACAACACACCTATTTCAACAGTGTACCTTTGCTAGAGCTGTCTGGTACAGATCCATACTTAACCTCAGAACTTCTGAATTTAGTCATATGACCACAAAACAATGGGTCAAAGAAAGTATTTCTACCAACAGAGTGTTAGGGCAGAATGGAATGCAGTTTCTTCAGGCCTTTCTTACTATCTTTTGGCTTCTCTGGAACCACAGGAATCTGGTGGTTCACCAGGGCAAAATTCCTAATCCTATTGAAGTAGTACTCACATCTAACTCTCTCATCTGCAGGTACAAGGAGGCCTTTAAAGATTCTGTGCTAAATCTAAGACCAGGTATGGTGAAGCAACCTCAAACCAGTACCAACACCATTGGCAAACGATAATCAAGGTGGCAGCCTATAGGCATAGGAGAACAAGAAGATATGGATATGCTTTTGAAGCTATTGACTTGGGAGGCAATCTGTAGTTCTCACATATCAGGAGGCAATAGTGGAAGCAATGATCAAAGCAAAGGAAGTCAATCTAAGCGGGCTAATCATTTTGACCAATTGCAAAAGATCAGTCCAACTGTTTAACTATGCTAGAATACCAACTTGGCAGGAAGAGACTTTTGTCCCGGACACTAGGCAGCTAATGCATCAAGGAATGACTGCTATTTTGTTTTATGTACCTAAAGTTATCATATCCCATGTATTACAGCTTGCAAATTGGTCTACTAGGGTCCCTATGCATGTCTATAATCTTTGTATGAACTCTGTAGAGGCTTAGCCTCTTTGTTATTTTTCTCCATCAATATATTATGTTTATCCGGTATTAAAAAAAAAAAAACAAAGAACCTAATAGTTATTCTACAATATTTACTATAGCAGGCTAAACATTTTAAAACATTTTTAAAAGGTACATCAGTAGATGTATAATAAGATAGTTCTTCCAAAACATGCAAAAATACATGGCTTTATAGTTTTTCATAGTCTTGAACACAAGATCTTAATTGGTGAGTAATAACCTTTGATAGTCGTTCCTGCTGAAGAACCGTTCCGCATATGATGTCAATTGATGACGGAACTTCTGTATAACGGAGTTGAAATATCCCCTAATTTGAGAAACCACACCCGCATCAGACTTATTTTGTAGGATCAGTACCTCATCAGACTTATTTTCTAGGAACGCTTTAATTCTATCCAATTTCTCATTCATGGCATCAAACTGCCGCTCCTGAGTGACAAGCTGAAACCCCGATTCTACCTTTTCCTGCAGATTAGAAAGAGAATCATTCAAATTCGCTATCTCCTTGGCGTATGTGTACTTCTTGTAGCAGTTCCACCAAGCAACCTTCGAGCACTTATCAGCAAATTGCTCTGCTTGCTTTACCGCATTTTTAAGCCTCACCACCGTATGCTTGAAAGGAAACACTCGGCACTGTTCTATCATTTCATCATTAAGGATTGAATTCACAGATTCAACGGTGTTTAAAAGTTGTGCGAGGCGGGACTTGAAACTCTTAATTGTGCGTACTATTTCCCGGATACTCTTACATATTGCACTAACTGCTTTCCAAGTAATAGTTGCTAAAATATCTGTCACCTTGGCAGTATCAAGAGCCATAATAATCCACAAGAGCTTCGATGAGTGGTAAACACCGGAGGTATGTCTGAAGGGTACCGGAAGCAGTATGGTAACGGTTTTAGAGCATCTGCTGGAGATGCTCTAAATCTATTTTTTGGAGAGAAAAGCCCACTGTTCACCCCCAAAAACTCACTCCAACAACAGCTTCTCCATCTCCATTTTTTAGATTAGAGTTGCAACAGTGCTTCTCTACAAGTAAAGAACACTGTAGCAATTACTGTAACTTCTCTAAACAGTATTCTCCTTCAACATAATACCCGGTTGAATAAAAAAATAATTCTCTCTCTCTAGTGCTTCTCTATCTAAATGGTAATATACCACAATCAAAACAAAAACACAAAACCCAATCGAAAGATTTGAAACACAAAAACAATCTTTCTCATAAGCCTAATGAAATCTGAACAATAAAATAAAACTAATCAAACCAAAAAAAAACATGCAGAACGCCGATCTGTGTAGAACGCCGATCTCCACTTCTCTGCCGGTGATCTATGTGTGTATGAGAGAGAATTTGTTGGTATGAGATAGAGGATGAGAGTGTTCTAGAATCAAGTAGAAATAGAAAGAGTAAAAAAAGAAAGAGCTAGAGAAAGAGAGAGAGAGAGAGATGGCTGAAGAAATGACCCGGAATGAACTAGAAAAAGAAAAAGAAGGTAGATAGAGGGAAGGAGTGGGATACGTGTGTTGTGGAGAAAAAACCAAGAGAAAAAAAAGAAAAAAAGAAAAGAAAAGAAAAGAAAAGAAAGAAACATATGGATTACGGATGGTGTGAAGGGGAAAATAATATAAAAAATAAGAAATAACAATTAAGGAATGAGATTACAATATTTTCATAATAAATTTTAAAATTATAAATTGTTATTAGCTAATATTGGTGAGTAAAAAAATAATTTTAGCAATGGGTTCAAATTAAAACTAGTAACAACTTTCTACATAAGATTTTGATGTGATTCTTGTGAAAATATTGTGAAAAATATTATGGATATAATACTTTTTATTGGAAAAATATTATTGTTGGAAATGAATATAGGAAGAATAAATGATGATAAAAAAAAGAATGAAGAATGAATAAAGAAATAATATTTAAATGAGATAGAGAATGAGATAGAAAATTTGTTGGAAAATGTATTTGAAAAAGTTGATAGTTAAAAGATAAAAGTCACTGTTCATTTCCAAATAGTACAAAAATTTGAAGAATTTACTGGAGATGCTCTTTAAGTGCTGTAGCTAGATGAAGGGGATGGTAGGGTGCTCTAGCGCTCTATTTTTATTTACTTTATTTATTTTTTGGATAAAAGGTTAGAAAGGTTTAGGGCTCTATTATTTATTTATTTTGGATAAAAAGAGGATGGTAAACTAAGGATCTTATTCAGATGTATTTATAGTAGTAGATAGTGTTTAATGAAATTTTTTGTTTTTGTTTTTTCTTTTTTTTAATAATTTGATTTATTTTTTTATTATTTGCTTTATCATGAGAGATATTGTCCATAATTTGAAATTTGTTAGATATTGACTTTGTTTCTTGTACATGTACTCGAAACAATACATACGGAGAGAGCAGAACAATAGGGCATTTGAAGGGTTAGAATGGTCCAAGACGGGTTTTAAGATGGTTTTATTGTATTCCTCATGTGAAGGCACACAAATATCTTCATTTCTTGGAAAATAGGTATATGTTGAAGTTATGTAGAAACTTTTGTGAAAATGAGGGGGAGAACTACTTTAAAACGGTGTGAAATAGTAGAATTATCTAGTCCCATATCCCATTAGACATGGCAAAACGGGCGGGTCAGGTTCGGTTCGGTTCGGGTCAGGTCAATCGAGTCGCAGGTTAAAATGGGTAATTTTTAAATAGGTTAATCGGTTTCAAGTCGTGGGTTGAGTCAGGTCGAGTTGACCCATATTTTTCAAACAAGTTTTTTTTTTTTGAAATAGATGCAATCTGTCAATTGTTTATGAGTTCTTTAACTATGATTAGATTCTCACTGGTGATATTGTTACCAATTACCACTAAACGCTTGATACCCAAATTTGGTGCAACTCTTGTTCTATCTTTCTAAAAGCTAATCTTGGTATAATTTTTGATTTGTTTAAAGTAGGAAGAGAAAATGAAGGTGGCAAGTAAAGAATGACAAATTATAATGGAGAACATAATATATTAAGTAAAGAAGAACAAGTAAATATTTTATAAGAATTACACCTCAATCTCAATCTACTCAATGTTGGTAGACATGTCAAAATGAGCGGGTCGAGTTGGGTTCGGGTTGGGTCAATCGGGTTGCGGTTCAAAACGGGTCATTTTTAAACGAGTTAATCGGGTTACAGGTCAAACGGGTTGCAGGTCAATCGAGTCGGGTTAGAATTTTCTAACCCGTTTTGCCATGTCTATCTCCCATACAGGGGCAGCTCCAAGGAAACCCCCTAATCTGGGCCAAAAAGAAAAATTATATATAATTAAAAAAAAAAATTTTGACGCCTATAATAAAAATTTGAACACACTGGCTTTAAATTTTTTGCTAAGCTCGATTGAAATAAGCTTGAACATGATCCTTAGTTCTCTCTCTCTCTCTCTCTCTCTCTCTCTCTCTCTCTCTCTATATATATATATATATATATATATATATATATATATTTGATATGTATTTATGTTTGACTAGTTTTTCTCTATGTTTGATCAAGTATTTTGATAAGTGCTCTATACATTTCCAAGTCCAAGAAATCTTATGCTGCTTACTCCAATTCCAAGAGAGTGACTACGTGTATATTTAATAAACCATATACTTCAAAAGCAAAATTTTATTACTAGAGTATTAATTGTTTCTCTTAGTTTCATACTTAGTCTCAACCCTACTCCTAAGTGTGTTACCATTCTTATTTATTCTATATTTTTTATATTCAATTGATATAACTTATAAATATAAAGGTAAATTATACATTTGGTCTCTAACCTTTACATTATATTTTAATTTGGTCTTAAACCTATCAAATGTGTCAATTTGGTCCTTAACTTGTTAGTTGTGTCAAAATAGTCTCTACCATTAAGTGATAAATGAAAAATACTGACATAGCTAACAGCTAAAATTAGAAAATAATTTTTATACAACTATCATGCCACGTGGACTAAATTAAACTATATAAAAGCTACTCTCATGTGGCATGAACTCTGGCACACAAATTTAGACTATTTGCTTGCTGTATGTGTGAAAGCCGCACACTTTGGCCCACCATGTTAGAATTAGAAATATCATCTTAGGGCTCACCAATTAGGTTTAGACCTTGACAACGCAGTTACACTTTTTTTTCTTCTCTCTTTCTCTCTTCGTCCTCATAATTTACTCTTAAACTAGCTTGTAACTCGTGTTTACGCATAGAAACATTGAACTATAATAGAAAAGAAAAAAATTGAATAATTGTGTCAATACTTTTGAGGTTATTAAATTATTAGTATTATTTTATTCTTGAAAAGTATTGAATAATAATAATAATAATAATAATAATAATAATAATAATGTTGTTAAATTTGTATAAAAAATATAATACTTAATTTACATTGCATTTTGGGCATCTTAGTTGCTAGGCTAGTCATGAAGATTGCATGGTGTAGAGTAGTTATCCAAAGGTCATTTATTTTCAATCTTCTACTACTATACAGATCTATGTATACAAAAATAAAAGAAACCCAAATTCGCTATTGATGAAGCCGAAAATGTACCTCGTCAGCATGTTCCTCGTCAGTGCAATGGACAATCTCCGGGACCTGTTGTCAAGACAAGAAGAATGCAAAGGAATGTCTTCACCGGCGTGAGGTCAGCTGAGAATACTCCGATGCTTAAGTTAGATTTCGTACTCCCAGAATAAACTTTCTCACAGTTCTTTCTCTTTAGTAATTTTTCATGTCTCGTACCTTAGTGCTAGGTTCATCTTTTATAGCTTTCTTCAGGTTGGTGCAATTATGTTCATTAAATGCTGGGTCGAGCGTTTTTCTCCTGACCGTTGCATTTAATGGGTAATGATAATCTCAGTTAAGGCACAACGGATGACTGTTGTGCCGTTACTGCTTTTGTAACTGTCTCGGTGTAGTTATGGATTGCCAGCGGCCTAGCTGGCATTTATCTATGCTATCAATGTGTGCACGCATGCCTTTGATCGTGTCGACAGGGTCTTGCCCCTACATTCGTCTCTACAAAGGACGCAGTTGTGATCGTCGCTCTTAAAGACGACCTATCATGGATGTTCATCATGTATATTGTTGCAATTTTTCAAACAAAAAGGTGAAAAGAAACTATCTTGTTTTTCTTTTCCCGTGTATCATTATCTATGGATGCAACATCAATGTCAACAATCATTCTTTAATTATGCTTGGAATTTTCTTGGGTTTATAATCTTTGTTGAGGGTCATTTTTTAGGATCCAAGTGGAAGGTAGAAAGCCCAGCAACAAGGGTAGCAAAGGGTTGGCAAAAAGGTGGCAAAACCATCAGGCCCAAGTGGTAGGAATGATGGATCACAGGTTCATGAAATAAATAAATGGGCCTTGAGGAGGTAAATGGGCTTAAAGAAGCCCGGAAAGAGAGAAATAGCATACCCATAGGCAGTATATGATGTAGAAAAGTGAGAATGGGCCACTGCAGGCCCAAAAGTAATGCAAACAAAGAAAGTAAGGGGTTAATGGCAAGCCCATGAACCCAAGGATGAGAATGAAGTAATTGGGCCAGAAAAGTCCAATGAAGTTAGTAATAGCCCATGGGAATGCAGAGTTAGTAAAAGGGATGAGGAAGCCTAAAGAAAGCAAATGGGCTAAGGATGCCTAAGAGAAAAAACAAAGGGGACACATGAGCCCATAAGTAGGAAAACCAATGGCCATGTTAAGCCACCGGGGGAAAGAATAAACGGTAAGCCTAAAAAGGCCTAGCAGGATTGAGTCATTACTGCAGAAATAACAGAGTAATATGGCAGAAAATGAGGGCAACCAAGAAATGGGCCGAAAGAAGTGTAAAGCCCAGTAACAAAAAAATCAGCCCCTAAGGGGAGTGGGAAATCAAAAAGCAGCTCACATAAAAGGTCAAAGAACGAGCGACAGGCTGTACAGGCAAGCCTCCAGGCCACGACGGACGAGAGAGCAGCAGGCAGATTTTGGACATATATGGAAGGAAGGCACGCGCAAGGCCTAGACCTCACCAGCCTGTACCCAGCCAGTACAGGACACAGTGAGTTCATGGGTCAGAGGTAAGAGGGCATGGTTTGGTGGTGGGGAGAGGGGAAGACCTATTTTGAGGTTCCTGCCAAGGCTCTTTGGGGGGAAGTGTCCTATTGGGATGACACACCACCCAAACGGGCAAAACTGAGCTGGGCCACTTGGTGCATGCCATGAGGGATAGGGAGAGAGAAGGCACCCACACCGTAGTAAGAAGGGGGTGCCACGGCAGACTAATAAACAAAATAGTCCTCTTTGTCTAGTGATGGGGAGTGGCACACAGACATGGTGGTCGGCAAGTACACCTAGACCAAACAAAGGTGGTTTAAGGGCTAATATAATAAAATCCAGTCACGGCAGGGACCATAAAAAGAAGCCCTTACTGTGTACAGTAACAATGGCAACGGAGGGAAAGAGGATAGGATTGGAAACTTGAAAATTAGGAAATAGAAACGAAGAGTAACAGAGAAAGAAAGAAAAAATAAAAGAAAAGAAAAAACAGAGAGTTAGTTAGGCAGGCATGCACCAATAGGTTATTTCCTTCTCTCCCTCTCAAAATCCTGCCCTCTACCAAAAGCAAAAAAGGGGTTCCTCTAAGCACTAACCATTTAGGTCCACTTCCCTCAAAGTGATTAATTTCCCTGGTAGGATTCTTTTCCTTGGAGATTTATTGCATTGAGAAGAGGTGTTCTTCCCTCTCTGATTTTGGGTCTCACAGGCTAGACTTACTCAGATTTATTTCTTCTTTTCTTTCTTCTTTGATTGACCCATATGTTGAACACTTATCCATTTGCTTTCTTTAAGTTATAATTGTTGTGATTATCGTTATTAAGTATGGATTAACTGTTTACTATAGTTAAGAAGACGAAGTATTCTTCTTTTTCCTTTACTATCATGTCTGCTTGCCGTAACTCATTTAGAATAGTTCTGTTTGTCGTAAGCATGCTCCTGGCGGACGAGGCATAGTTTGCGCACAAGCAGGACCAATTTAAGTTCTAGTTAGATCGGTCTCAACTCTCTTATTCAGAACACTTGGGCCTAGTAACGTAGGAGGCAGCTCAACCCAGTATAATAATAGTACCGTAGGAGGCAGCCCAGTAAAATTTTTTTTTTTAAAAAAAGGGCCCATTACATTAAATTGGCGACTTCACTGGGGAGTTGAAAAACAGATAGGGATAGAGGCCCTCGCAAACAAATGCCTCCAAGATCCAGGACAATGTGAAACATGAGTGCCGTACCCTCATAGGCAGAATCTAGGCCACCAATACCTCCACAACAGTAGCCTAACCAGGCGGAAGGTGTTAACAGAATGGGGGCTGAACCCCAACCTCAGTCGAGGATCCCCACAGACAATGCTAACACCTTCATTGAGGTGTTGCAGGACCTACAACACTCTTAATAGCAAATGATGGGCGAAATCTGTCAGTTAAAAACAAACAAAACAAAGGAGAAAGGAAGCTAGCATGACCCAGAACATGCGGCAGAAGAGATGTTAGCAGGAGGCGTCCCACAGAATGCAAAACAACGTTTCATTACTATGGCTGAAGTAGCGGCTCTCTTGGAACAAGAAAGGGCCAGAGCACCCAAAAAGAGATTCTATGCATGAAAGCCTCCTTACCCACTAAAGGTACTCAGTAAACCATACCCCGAGAGGTATGAACCAAGGGCCTTTGCACATTATGATGGCAAGAAGGGAAGTGCTTTTGAGCACGTGAGCAAATTCTTTGATACTCTTGGCCCTTATGCCGCAGACGAAGACTTGTGTCTTCAAGAATTTTATAAATCACTATGCGACTAGGCATACACTTGGTACATTGGACTAAAGCCAGGATCCATCCATCCCAACGTGGGATGAGATGGTGGACGTATTTTGCACTAAATACTTCTACGAAGAAGAAACGGTAACACTTGCAACTCTGCAAGCAACCAAGCAGAAGAGTGGTGAAGACTTGATGGAATACATCAAGAGGTTCAGGGACATAGCATTGGATTGCTATGATAATTGCAAAGAAAGGACACTAGTGGAAATGTGTATGACAAACATGATCAGGGAGTACAGGGTAGTCCTAGAACACTTAAAGATATCCCAGTTTGCAAAATTGTTACAAAAGGCCAGAAAGACTGCCCAGTCTGTAAAACCAAGCACTGACAAAGGAAGTGCTCCGCAGGCTATGGCATTATCTACTGGTGAGCAGAGAAGAAAGACTGAGGGGAGGAAGTACGATACTCCCTTGCTAATACCATGCACTCCAAGAGAGTTAGATGTGTTGCTAGACAAGTGGATAGCAAACGGGGTTTTCAAGCCTAATCAAGTTTCTAGGGAGCCCACAGAGGAGGAGTGAAGGGACCCACGCTTTTGTCAATTACACAACTACGTACAACATCCCACTGTAGAATGTTGGGCACTCCACAGACTGGTGCATTGCAAGATCAAAGAAGGTACTCTAGAACTGTCCCAGCAAGAAGTTCAAAGGGTACTCAAATGCGCCTTTGGAGTGTCCTCTGGGAAATTCTTGGGTTTCCTGGTTCACAACAAAGGAATAGATATAGACCTAGCTAAAGCCATGGCCATAGTAACTATGAGGCCTCCAGTCACGGTAAAGGAGCTAAAGAGTTTCTTAGGGAAAGTCTCATATATCCAGAGATTCATCCTTAGGTTAGCATCAATCACTTCCGCTTTCACTAAATTGCTCAGGAAAAGACAAAGTTTTGAATGAGGGGAAGCGCAGCAAACGACGTTTAAGAGGCTACAGCAAATCATGATGAACCTCCCCACAGTGCAGGCCCCAATCCACAAAAGACCATTGTTACTTTACCTGGCCACCAACTCGTATGCCATTGGTGCCTTAATTACCCAAGAGAATGAAGGTGGTGTTGAGCAATTAGTGTACTACATCAGCTGTGCCTTGAAAGATGCAGAAACTTGTTACCCTATGGCAGAAAGGGTGTGTTTAGCTATCGTGTATGCTTCGCAAAGGTTGCGCCATTATTTCTTGGCTTACGAAGTATGGTTGATGACCAAGTCTCATGCCATCAAAGCTTTGTTGCAGCAACTAATCCTCTCTGGCAGGATATCCCAGTAGTTGTTACAATTGTCATAATATGATTTAAGAACGGGGACATCCAAGGCAGTAAAAAGAAAAGCTATAGCAGATTTATTGGCACAGTTTACAAGAGAGGAAGAATTCCCATTGGATGATGAGGTTCTAGGGGAAGTAGCCATGGCAGAAGAGGTTAGAGAACAATGGGCAATGAAATTTGATGGGTCTTCTACTACCCAGTCTAGAGGAGTGGGAGTAGTTTTGTACCATGGGAGTCAAGCATCTAAGGGTATTGGGTGATTCGAATCTAGTGGTCTACCAGACTAAGGGAAGCTTCTCTCTAAAGGAGCCTAGCCTAGCCCCGTACAGAGCAATGGCCTAGAAGATGGATGAAAAGTTTTCAACCTTTGAAATAGAACAAGCCCCAAGGAACGAAAATCGGTTTGCGGATGCGTTGGTCGCACTAGGCTCACAAATAATGTTCGAAGGGGATAACACCAGAATAGAGGTCAGCAAAAGGAAAGAGTCCATAATTGAGATGTTGAAGGAAAGGTTCCAAGAGGAACAATGCGAAGGGGATTGGCAGATCCCCATAAAGGAAACCCTGATGAAGGAAGAAGACACCGCAGAACTAAAGGTACTAAAAGACTATACCCTAGTAAGGGGAGAACTGTACCGTAGGATGCCAGGTGGAGTCTTGTCTAGGTGTGTGGGGCAGGAGGAAGCCCAGAGAAAATTGAAAAAAGTACATGACAAGACTTGCGGATCCTGCGGAGAGGTCAGCCTTTACTGCAGACTTCAAAGGGCGGACTTCTATTGGCCGAACATGGGTAAAGATGCAGACCTAGTCTAAACCTAGTGTGGGACCTGCCAACTTACAGTAGACAGAGAAGAAAGTTACGCTGTATTCATCAACGAAGACTAGAGAAGCCCATTCATACAGTACTTAACAGAAGGCATCTTGCCACATAAGCACATCGAAAGATACAAGCTCAAGAGGTTGGCAACACGTTACTTTTTGCATAATACTGTCCTTTTCAAAAAAGGATACGATGGGGATCCCTTAAGGTGTTTGGGCCTTGAAGAAGCAAAAGAAATGATAAAAGAAGTACACTCAGGAGAGTGTGGGGAGTATCAGGAAAAGAAAAAGTTTTACAAATGCCTACTGCAAATGGGTTACTACTGGCCTGCCATGAAGAAATACACGGCATAATTTGTAAAAAAATGCCACAGTTGCCACGTACAAGCCAACTTGATTCACACTTATCCACAGAGTTTACATAGCATGGTCACCCCATGGCCCTTCCACACTTGAGGGCTTGATTTAGTGGGACCAGTTAACCCATCATCACGTGAATATATATGGATACTAGTGGCCACAGAGTATTTCACTAAGTGGGCAGAGGCAATACCACTCTGTAAAGCCATAGGAGGAGCAGTGGCAAACTTCAACGAGGAAAATATGATTGTAAGGTTTGGGGTGCCTCATAGGATCATCAGTGACAATGGCACACCATTTGTCAACAGTGATGTAAGGAAGATGCTAGAGTTTTACCAAGTCATACACCATCGGTCATCGCCTTATTACCCTTAAGGGAATGGGTAAGTAGAGGCAACAAACAAGACTCTCATAAAGATTATTAGTAAGATGAGCCAAGAGTATACAGGAGGATGGGCAATGCACTTGCCAGAAGCCCTTTGGGCTTATAGAAATTCACCAAAGTCAGCCACAGGTTTCTCACATTTTTCCTTGGTCTACGGAACTAAGGTAGTAAGCCTAGCAAAAATAATGACACCATCCTTAAAAGTTATGCAGATGCAAGAAAAAGAAAGGGAAGAAGAAGTCTTTGTGGCAAAAAGGCGCGAAGACCTAGAAGGACTTGATGAAAAGAGAGAAAAGGCCCAGGAGCGCAGCCGTAGATACAAACAAAAGATAACTAAAGCCTACGGCATGATGATTAAAGAGAGAGTGTTCACAAAAGGACAACTTGTGTTAAAAGTAGCAGACTATGTTAGGAGAGGCATCGTAGGACCGTTCAAGTTTGCACCTAAGTGGGAGGGACCCCTTATGATAAGGGAGGCGCATCAAAGTGGATATTACCGTTTGACTCAAATGGATGGCAAAAACTTGATGGATCCCATCAATGGGAAATAGCTGAAACGTTATTACGCCTAGGGAGAAAAGTAATGTGGTTGTCCCTTTTTTTTTTTTTTCCTTTTTGTCTTGATAAAAAGCCTTTATGTTTCCTTTACCTTTTTTTTCCTTCAAGTGACTATGTCACAAGTTGTAACATGTTTTCATGAATATGTAATGAAAAAAGAAAAGAAAAGAGAAGTACGAAGTATTAATACTCTATATCATAGCAATAATAAAAGTAGTAGCAAAGTATAGCATCATGGTTACAAACCCAAATTGTGACAAACACACACCAAATAAGTACTATAGGAAACATATAAGTGTATTGGATGAAGTAATAAAAGAAGGAAAACAAAAAGAAGAAAGAAGGGAATTGCATCATCATCAATGGAGTCTAGAAATGAGGGTTTGATCTCCAAAACGGCTAGGCCCACCAATGTTGGAAAGAAGGCGCTCACGACGGCCCTTCAAGTCTACCACCTCCTTCTTTAGAATCTCAATTCGTGCATCAATAGCATCAACTGTTGGCTGAACTCTCTTCATAAAGAAGGCTAGGGCAACCTCACGGAGATGATCCAGAACAAACTCCACAGAAAACCTACACTAACAAGCTCCTGAATCGCGGCTCTCCACTGTAGGATCCTCTCGGTGGAGACAGTGTCGACAAAGTTATGCTCAATGTCGTTCATCACGCTCCCCAGCATCCTTAAGAAGTGCTCTTTGGCAGAATGACCAAGGTGGAATCCCTGCCTAAAGTCACCACGGCTGCTATAGATCGTCGCCAAGTGAGAAACACAATCCTCAGGGACTCGGAAGTCGTGGAAATCTATGAAAGGAGGCCCAGAACCCCAAAACTTTGCAAGACTGAGGTCATTAACCTCGGGCTGGTCAAAATGGGTAAAAAATGCTGCAACTTCATTCACAGGATCCAAAATGGTGGCGGAACTATTGCCCACCTCAAACTAAGAAGGAGTAGTAGGGAGTGGACCTATCAAGAAAGCACAAGGCATGAAATGAGAAACTGTGGTCTAAAAAGGACAAACTTACAAGGAAGAAATGAAGAAGGAGATAAGGGAAAAAGAAACTCATCAAGGCCAGCGACAATGGGGGCTGTAGGAAGGACAAGAGCAGGCACATAAAGAGCAATAGGAATAGGTGCTATGGGAGTGGCAGGAAGAGCGGTTGAAGGCACAACCACATCTGCCGCGACTCCTAGCCCTTTAAAGGTCTTTGCAAACAAGGAAACAGGCATACGAATAAAAGGGAGACTGCAGCAAGGAGCAACGCAGATACATATGTATGTAAAAAAAAAAAAAAAAAAAAAAAAGGGAGAAAGGAAACAAAAAAAAGGCACATACCCATGAATTTAGTTTTGAGGGGAGCGCTCTCCTCTTCATCAGAGTTAGAAATTCTCTTTTTTAGAATGGGCTCATCCTCAGGATCCTCAAGAATGTCCTTAGACTCCTTGGAGGACAAGTCCGCATCAGGACCACGCGTGGCAGAGCTAGGAATAGAGGGCGGGGTGACTACCAAAGAAGAACCATCCTTCATAGCTTGAGATAGAGCTGCGAAGAGGTCACTGGTAGAGATAACAAGGGGCAAGATAGGGGAAGTAGCCTCGGTCTAAGCAGCAACAGGAATAACTCCCTTTGGAGAAATAGGTGTCCTGGCAGGAATGGGCGTGGTCTCACTAACCTTTTCAGTATGAGTACCCTCTTCTCTGGGTATCGGCTCGAAGGGAAGGATAAGAGCCTCAGCAGGAACTCCATGTGCAGCAGCAGAGGGAGCAGGCGTTGCAAACGCTACATCGGCCCCATAAAAAAAGCCCTCCATAGGTACACCTATGGAGGCAAAAAGCTCCTCGGCGATAGGGCGATACACAGAAAGGGGCTCAAGCTCATCCTAAAAAGAAAAGAAAAGTATGCATGAAGACCAAAGGCAACTCAGGCTCAGGCTCATCAAGCAAAATGGGACGAATGGCTAGCGTATCCTCCTTGTGCTTAGACTGCAAAAAAAGAAAAAAAAAAAAAAAAGAAGAAAGGGGGAAAAAAAGAAAAGGTTTAAAAAAAGAGGGGGGGGTCAGCAAGGTTAGCCGCAAGAAAGTCAAAAGAAAAAAAAATCTTAAAGGTAACTTACCCTCCACTCGGCAGCAGGATAATGAGTTGTCTTTCTCTTACTGCCTCGTGTTCTGCTAGTAGGGGGAGCATCTGTAGGTGACCTCGGAGTGACAAGCTTGGACTTACTGGTAGACTTAAGCCTCGCAAGACCTTTCTTACTCGGCGCAGGAATGTTTGTCACTTTAACCTTCTTCTCCCAACCTGGAGGGTATTCACCAGCGTGCTAGTACCACCCTTTTTTCTCCTCGTCCCATTCAAAGATGGAAGATGGGTTCTGTTTCCTGGTATACGCTAACACAGATTTGAAGGGTAGGAGCAAGCGAGGATTAGCTGAAATAACCATACTGAGCCCATTAGGGGGAATAAGAGAGAAACCGCGACTACCCACCAACTCTTGCTCGAACGAAGTCATCATTGCTTGCCAATACCCATGCATGGTGAGAGTACAAAGACCCTCCCTTAGTGAGCCTGGAAAGGTAACTGCAGTAAAGCGCTGGCTCCAAAATTTAAAAGCAGTTGGCCGTAGAAAGGGTCGAACAAAAGTGGGGGACTCCATAAGAAAAGAAATGGCATTAGGAATGTCCTGATCCAATCCAAACTGTCTTCTTACTCGGTTGGCAGGATAATGAATGAACCTGATGCCTTCATCGGCCAAGTAAGGCAACCATCTGGTATTGGTGGCCTCCAAATAAGTAATTCTTGTCTCGTCAAAACCAATCAAATGAGTGGTAGTCCCAACAATGTCAACAAACAAGCCCATTGCAAAGTTTACGCACGTATAACCAGAGCCCAAATTCCTATAAGCTCTCCAAGAAAAAGCAATACCTTCATCAAAAGACTCAACAACAGAATAGTCGATAGGCTTCAAACTAGACCAACGGAAAGCCAGCGGGAAAACGGATTCAAATCTACCACAGAAATCGGTAATTACCCTTGGGCATGATTGATACTTCTCTTTAGCAAAGTGAATGGGTCTACACTTTGCCAAATATTGGGCACAACACTCAAATAACAACTGCTGCAGGATAGTGCTATGAACGGAAGTGGTAAGTATGTGACAAGACTCCGCCTGACTCTCATCGATCCTCAGGATGTCTAATTCGACATATAGATGCCCCAAGAACATAGGGGCCAACGGCAGGCTCACCCTAATGTCTATCTTGATGGCAAAACAGAAGTATAAGGGCTTTATGGCATAATGGGGGTAGAACCCAAAAACGAACTTGCAGAGCCAAAATCAACAAAAGATGCACGGCAGGCGGATATAGAGAACTTGGAAGAAGAACTAACCTAATATGACAACTTGGCATTCCCAGTCATCCTTTTCTTCAATTCGGCCTCAATGTCCTCTTCCTCTGGGGAAAGTTCTAGAGTGGCAAGATTAGCGTCGCCAAGGATGGGCAAGAGTAACTGGTTGGCCACGTCTTCAAGAGTAACGGTGAGTTCGTCGCAGGAGAAGAAGAAGGTGTGGGTGGTGGTACATCATCGGCGGACCAAGTGACAAAGGTTGTAGAGGTCACTGTAGTTGGACAAGTAGCGAGATAAAATGATGGCTTTCAAAACATTGGCTCACTGCAACAACCCCATAAAACTCGTATCGGATAACTCATTATCTACCCATTCTCTCCAACCCAAGGTGGTACCCAACCCAAATTTGAAATGGATAGGCACGGGGAGCAAAATGCCTTGGCAAATGACTAGATCGGGGATCGAAGAGGCCAACGAGGCCCAAGAAACATCGGGGTTTCGCTGACAAAGGGCAAGCCACACATGGCCTGGTGGCAGCGATGCATAATCGCCAGGAATCTTTGGAAAATAAGGGTGGACGTCATACCATGGATCGATTAGAGGGGCGCATTCACTGTCAGGGTCGCGCTATACTTCTTCCTCATCAGAGTGTTCCGACTCAGAATACTTGGCCTCTCTCGCCTACATCAAATGCGGTGGGAGGATCGGAAATGGCCTCTTTTCCTTTACGACGGGAGTAGTCTTGGCTTTTCACTGGTGCCATAGTATGAGGGCTCGATCGGAGTAAATGGGTGTGAATGTTTGAGAAGAAGAAAATGGTGAAGAAAGGGGAATAAAGAGAGTGTGTTTTTTGGGAAAGAAGGAGCTTGTGTTTGAAATGTGCAAGGACTCCTTCTTAAATGCCTAAGTCATTAATGCCGACACAAAGCAAGGCAACGGGTCAGCCATCAGAAGAGGGATGAAATTAATGAAATGGCGGCTATGTTTTAGAATAACTGCTAAACTGGGAAATTCAAGGGGACAACACTATTCACGGCAGGAAAAGAAAAGTGTATATATATATATATATATATGTATAGAGGGGTCCACTGTTCAAAAAAGCCCGCGAAGGAAAAGAAAGAAGAGAAGTAGGAAAGACAGAAATGTCTTTTATTCACATATGAACTGCAAGAACGCTTCAGTTGTTTAGGGGGCTAAATATTGAAGGTCATTTTTAAGGATCCAAGTGGAAGGCAGAAAGCCCAACAACAAAGGCAGAAAGGGTTGGCAAAAAGGTGGCAAAACCATTAGGCCCAAGCGGCAGGAATGATGGATCACAAGTTCATGAAATAAAGAAATGGGTCTTGAGGAGGTAAATGGGCTTAAAGAAACCCGGAAAGAAAGAAATAGCGTACCCATGAGCAGTATATGATGTAGAAAAGTGAGAATGGACCACTGCAGGCCCAAAAGTAATGCAAACAAAGAAAGTAAAGGGTTAATGGCAAGCCCATGAACCCCAAGGATGAGAATGAAGTAATTGGGCTAGGGAAGCCCAATGAAGTTGTTAATAGCCCATGGAAATGCAGAATTAGTAAAAGAGATGAGGAAGCCCACAGGAAGAAAATGCGCTAAGGATGCCCAAGAGAAAAAACAAAGGGGACACAGGTGCCCATAAGTAGGAAAACCAATGACCATGTTAAACCATTGGGGGAAAGAATAAACGGCAGGCCTAAAGAGGCCCAGCAGGATTGAGTCATTACGGCAAGAATAACAGAGTAATATGGTAGGAAATGAGGACAACCAAGAAATGGGCCGAAAGAATTGTAAAGCCCAGTAACAAATAAATATCAGCCCCTAAGGGGAGCGGGAAATCAAAAAACAGCTCACATAAAAGGTCAAAGAATGAGCGACAGGCTGTGCAAGCAAGCCTCTAAGCCACAGCGGACGAGAGAGCAACAGACAGATTTTGGACATATATGGAAGGAAGGCACGCGTAAGGCCCAGACCTCACCAGCCTGTACCCAGCTAATACAAGACACAGTTAGGTCATGGGTTAGAGGTAAGAGGGCATGGTTTGGTGGTGGGGAGAGCGGAAGACCTATTTTGAGGTTCCTACTAGGGCTCTTTTGGGGGAAGTATCCTGTTGGGATGACACACCACCCAGATGGGCAAAGCTGAACTAGGCCATTAGGTGCATGCCATGAGGGATAGGCAGAGAGAAGGCATCCACACTGTAGCAGGACGGGGATGCCACGGTAGACTAACAAACAAAATAGTCCTCTTTGTCTGGTGATGGGGAGTGGCACACAGACGTGGTGGTCGGCAAGTATACCCAGACCAGACAAAGGCGATTAAGGGCTAAAATAGTAAAATCCAGTCACGGCAGACACTATAAAAAGAAGCCCTTACTGTGTACAGTAACAACGACAACGGAGGGAAAGAGGATAGGATTGAAAATTTGAAAATCAGGAAATAGAAACGAAGAGTAACAAAGAAAGAAAAAAAAAAAGAAAAGAAAAAAAAAAACAGAGAGTTAGTTCAGCAGGCATGCACCAATAGGTTATTTCCCTTTCAAAATCCTACCATTTGCCAAAAACAAAAAAGGGTTCCTCTAGGCACTAACCATTCAGGTCCACTTCCCTCAAAGCGATTAATTTCTGTGGCAGGATTCTTTTCCTGCGAGATTAATTGCGTTGAGAAGAGGTGTTCTTCCCTCTCTGGTTTTAGGTCTCACAGGCTAGACTTACTCAGATTTATTTCTTCTTTTCTTTTTTCTTTGATTGACCCATATGCTGCTGAACACTTATCCATTTGCCTTCTTTAAGTTATAGTTGTTGTGATTATCGTTATTAAGTATGGATTAACTGTTTACTATAGTTAAGAAGACGAAGTATTCTTCTTTTTACTTTACTATCATGTCTGTTTGCTGTAACTCATTCAGAATAGTCCTGCCTGTCGAAAGCATGCTCCTGGCAGACGAGGCATAGTTTGCACACAAGCCGGACTAATTTGAGTTCCAGTTGGACCGGTCTTAACTCCCTTACTCAGAACACTTGGGCCTAGTAACGCAGGAGGAAGCTCAACCCAGTACAATAATAGTACCGTAGGAGGCAGCCCAGTAAAAATTTAAAAAAAAAAAAAAAAAAAAGGGCCACTACAATCTTCTTTTCTTTTCTTTTCTTTTTTGAGTAAAAAAAGAAAAAGAAAAATGCTTTCAAGGTGAAGAACATGCAAAATCAATGATCAAATTGATCACTATTCAGGTCTGGCTAAACGTATATGATCATTGTTTAGGTCTGGTTGAACGTATCTTGGGAATTAATGTGACAAATTTAGCTGAGAGACTGAGAACTTTACTATTTTTAACTATTAATTGAGAGAGATTTTATTTTTTATTGTTCCAATTTAAAATAATATTTTTTTCCTTTTTTTTAGAGGCAAAATTACCACAAATTATGTTTTTGTGTTTACAAAAATTTCCTTTTCAATTAATAATATGGCAAATTATGTTATTGTTTGTTGTAACATTGACTTGTGTACTATGTTAATTATTTTATATTTATCTTCTTTTTTGGGTATATTGCTCCCCTATTTGTGTATTATCCATTATGAATGGATTCTTTAGATATAATAGTAAATAGTTGTTAATAGTTCATAGTACCGAACAATATAAATGTTTTGTAGAATAATTTTGTCAAATACCACAATTTCTTAGCAAATATATATTTTGATTGAATTGTCAATCTTAAGGATATGTTTGTTATTCTCTGGAAAAAGCATATAATAATTTGGCTAGAACCACCAATAAGAAAATAACATGTGTCATCTTATGTGTGATTCACTCATGCATGTACAACATTTAAAAAAAAAAAAAAAACCAAAACAAAAAAGGTTTGGAGATTAAGAGAGACAGAAGTTTATATTTTCAGTGACCATGTAACTGTGTATGTTCACCTTTAATAAACTTTAGTAGCCATCTCAGTTCACCTTTAATTCCATATAAGCATAACTGTAAATTAAACATGGAACTTCAACCTATGAACATTAAAAATACAAAGCCTATGGACAACAATATATAGGGTCTGTTTAAAATTCACTTATTTTGCTAAAATTGAACTTTTTGCTGAAAGGTAAAAGTTAGTTGAAATAGTATAGTAAGACCCATGAATAGTACCAAAAAGTATAGTGGGACTCATGAATAGTAACAAAAATAAACTGAATAGTAAAATAAACTAACTTTTTAAGATAGAGCCAAATACATACATAGTACAATACATACTTACAAAGTTACAATTTACACCATTCCACTTGGCATTACAAGATGCGCCTGATGTGTCTAAATTTAAAGTTGCTTCAATTCGTCTTAGTTAATTCGTACATGATTTTTAAAAGAGCTTGTGTTTGAAATGCCATAATTTTGCATTGTCTATTGGAGTCAGTTTTTCTATTTTAAAGTAATTTTCCAAGTTGATGAATGAGAATATATATTAATAAACAAAACTTAGAGAAAATCCAATTAGATTGTACAATTGAAGTCCAATTTTGCATCATATATCTTAAATTATTTATTTTTAGAGAGTTTTATTTCTTAATTTTGGAGTCAAATGTGGGACCACATCATAAATATTCATCCAAGTAAGTTATTGAGTATAAAAATCAAAGAGTCTAGAATTAATGAATCATAAAAAAAAATAAATAAAAAGTATTTCACAATATCAAAAATTAAGAATAATTTATATATATATATATATATATATATATGGACAATTTACATTTTGTACCTAATAATATTCTTACAAGAATTTTTATAAAGTTAACAAAATATAAAAATAACTTTCAATAGTATTTAAATTATATATGTAGGAATTATACTATGCGTCTTAATGTATATCTTTTAAATATATCTATAAATATACATGGGGTTACAAGTTAGTGCATATTAACAACTAAAACTTAGAGAAAATCTAATTAGATTTTAATTGGATTCTCAATTTTGCACCACATGTTCCATTTAATTTTTAATTTTGTGCTAATTGAATTATTGAGTGTAAAAATCAAAGAGTCTAAATCCAATTAGATTTAAAATTGAATTTCCATTGGAGTCCAATTTTGCCATATGTCCATCTAAATATATATATATATATATATAAAATTTGAATCATATAATTATCATTATTTATAATTGTAACTGTGCATATGTACGAAACTACACACTAGTTATATATAATAATCCGCAGATAATAAAAAGAAAGTAAAACGGTAGCATTTTACATAATAGTCTATCTGAGAGTATTTATAAATATTATTATCATAACTTTTTTTATGCGAATTATTATAACTTTTTGATATCTAAACAATGACAATGCTGTTTGTATACTCTATCTCTATTGACATAACATTTCAAAGTTTTTTTTTTTTTTTTTTTTGATGGGAAATGCGTGAACTTTATTTGAAAAATCAAGAATAAAACATAGAGTCTTGAATCACCAATGATTCAATGAACAGTGGACAATCTTCCACCCAAGCTACAAGAGAGTCAATGTCTTTTGCATATGCTGCAAGAGCATGTGCGGACTTATTGGCTTGCCTTCTCACATGTGAAATGTCAAAGGTCCTAAACTCATGCAACCTAACACTTGTCCCTGCCACTATAGTAGAGATAGATATTGGAGCATTGGTGGGGTCCGCAAGTGCATGGCACGCAATACGTGAATCTGATTCAAAAATGACGTCCTGTACTCCAATGTCTCTAGCAAATATAGTAGTTTCATCCAAAGCCTTTGCTTCGGCTTCCAAAGGACCTAAAGGGAGCGGCATGCGTTTACTCATGGCAGCCACCACGGAACCTCCATGATCTCGAATAATAACCCCGACCCTTATCATGCCAAGACTTGGAAAGACAGCAGCATCCACGTTTGTCTTATACCATGGAAAATTAGGTGTGGTCCACCGAATGTCAGCATCTTCTTTTGAACTTGGAGGGCCGTTGGTGAGCAAGCTGGTACTCTCCAAGGATGGCTTGAGCATGTACCAGGATGTCATGGGGTGACTGACGGGCGGCACCAAGCCAAGTTTTGTTCCGATCAAACCAAATGCACCACGCCATTGTGACGGTGAGCTCAATAATCTCGGTGTTGACGTGCTAGGTGAAGAGCAGGTCCCACAAGAAGTCCATGAAATCTCTGTATCTAATCCCGGTTCTATCAAAAGGCAAATTTGCTAAGGTCTAGACTTCTTTAGCTAGGTGGTAGTCCCAAAACAAGTGTCCAGTAGTTTCCGGGTTGAGGTTGCATGCATCACACGTGGAGTTATCCAAGACATGTCGGTGGTAGAGATTTGCTTTTGTAGGGAGGATATTTTTGCACGCCCTCCAGGTGAAAAGCTTTATCTTATTCGGAATGTGGAGATTCCAAACCTACCTCCAAAAACGGGTTTAAAGCTTGTCATGGGAGGTTTCCATAGCTGAGTTTCCTTGAGTCATGGATATGGCCACTTTGTATGCACTGTTCATCGTGAATTTTCCTTTTGGAGTATATGCCCATATTATACGGTCCCTTGGCTTGTGTTCACTTAGTGGAATACCAAGAATACATGCGGTGTCCTCTGGAGAAAAAATTTGGCTAATTAGACTTTCATTCCACTCCCCATTGTTTGAGTCAATTAAAGAGCTCACCTTGGTGTCGTCTGGAAGAAAGGCTGGTGGAGACAACACCTTGAAGGTTGAAGGTCATGGTAGCCAACGATCCTTCCAAATGCCTATATTTTCACCATCTCCCACCTACCAACAGTAACCTGCCTTTAGGACTGGCTGGGCCGAGAGGATGCTCCTCTATGCATATGATGGCTTCATGCCCAACTTAGCATGCAGAAAATCTGTGTTAGGAAAATACCGAGCTTTTAAGACCCTGTGGACCAAGGAGTGGGGATTATTTTGCAAGCACCACCCTTGTTTGGCTAGGAGAGCTAAATTAAACGCTTTTAGGTCCCGGAAACCTAGCCCACCTTTCTCCTTAGGAGCACACATTTTTTTCCCAACTAAGCCATGTCATTTTGTTTTGACCATTCTTTTGGCCCCACCAAAATCTGCGTATCATCCCAGTCATGTCATCACAAAGAGAGTCAGGAAGCTTAAAGACACTCATAGTGTAGGTTGGTATAGCTTGTGCGACTGCTTTGATAAGTACTTCTTTGCTAGCTTGAGAAAGAAATTTCTCATTCCATCCCGATAGCTTGTTATCAAGCTTTTCCTTCAAAGCCCTGAATGTGTTCTATTTAGATCTCCCTACCAGAGAAGGCAAACCCAAATAAGTCTCATGTTGGTGAATAACCTCTGCTCTAAAATGGTTCTTGATTTCTTCTTGCATGTCCTGTGGAGTGTTCCTACTAAAGAAGAGAGCTATCTTTTCTTTATTTAGCAGTTGGCCCGAAGCCTATTCATATATTGTCAAAAGATTCTCAAGATGGCTGCATTGTTCCAAAGTGGCTTGGCAGAAAATGATACTGTCATCTGCAAAGAATAAATGGGAGATCCGTGGGCCATGGGGACAAGCCGATACACCTCTAAGAATTCCAGTTGATGTGGCATGATTTAGAAGTGCTCATAGTCCCTTTGCATAGAAAAGAAACAAGAAAGGGGAGATGGGATCCCTTTGTCGCCAGCCCCTAGAAGGGGTTATGTGACCTCGGGGTTTTTTCATTAATTCTGACAGAGTAAGTAACAGTGGTAATACATTGCATCATAAGATTAACCCATTTGTCATTGAAGCCCATTTTTTCCATAATTCTTCCTAGGTAATTCCATTCAACACGATCAAAAGCCTTACTCATATCAAGTTTTAAGGCCATCTCACCAATCTTACCATTAGTTTTTTTGCTGAGGTAATGCATAGTTTCAAAAGCAACAATGACATGATCAGTGATGAGGCGATCAAACATGAAGGCACTCTAGTTTTCACAAATAATACGTGGCAGAAACGTTTTTAGTCTATTGGCAATAACTTTGGATGTGAGCTTGGAAAGCACATTACATAGACTTATGGGCCTATATTGGGTTATTTTTGTGGGATTTTTGACCTTGGGTATGAGGGCAATGTGTGTTTCATTGAAATTTGGAGGTATAATACCGTGGTTCAGAAAATCAAGAACAGTTTTGGTGACACATTCACCTGTAAGAGACCAAAAATGCTGATAAAAAAGGGGAGGCATACCATTAGGGCCTGGAGATTTTTTGGGATACATCTACTTGAGGGCTTTGTGGACTTCATCTGCCATGAACATTTGAGTCAGAAAAGTATTCATCTCTTCTGTAGCCATTGGTTGCGCCGCATTAATGAGCACTGAAGTATCTGTATGCCCATTTAAGCGGAAAATATTTTCAAAATACTCCAAGATGATGGTTTTAGTGGTGTGGTCATCCTCCTGCCATTGTCCCGCTGAGTCATAAATGCCAAGGATGGAGTTTCTTTCCTTGCGGTTTAAAGCTTTTTGATGGAAGAAAGTAGTGTTTCGGTCACCATTCGTAATCCACAAATTCCTTGAACGCTGGTGCCACATGGTATTTTTAGCATTAAGCCATCGGTTCAAGGCAGTCCGTACCTCATGGATCTCGGCACTGTTTTGGATGGGATGGTTTTCCAAAATTTGAAGTTTACGTTTAAGTTTCTTAATTTGCTTCCCAACATGGCCGTACTCATTTTTATTCCACGCTGACAGGTGATAACGACAACTTGCATGACAGTTTATGATAGAGACTCCCTCAGTTTTATAAAGTCCTTCACTCCATGCCTCCTGGACTACTTCTTCGCACCGTGGGTCCTAGAGCCACATGGCCTCAAAGCGAAATAAAGGTCGAGAGCGAGGTCTCCGATGGGGATCGAGTTGTTGCATGCGGATGGAGAGCATTGAATGGTCAGATGATGACATAGGAATGTTGTGAACTGTTGATCCTGGGAAAAGCAACTTCCATGCATTGTTCGCAAGGGCCCTATCCAGGCGTATGTAAATTATGCCTTTAGTAGGGTGGTTGCGAGACCAAGTGAAGGGTGAGCCATGGTATCCTAGGTCGATGAAGTTACACACGTGGATAGTGCTTCGAAGGCAATCCATTTGCCTAGCTGGTCTTAAACACCCCCCTCCCCCCCACTTTCTCAGCTTGACTTGAGATCTTGTTGAAATCTCCCACACAGAGCCATGTAAGATGATTGGATCGCCCAAGGGATTGAAGAAGTGCCTAAGTCTCATCTCGTTTACTGGTATCAGGGTGTCCATAAAAGCCTTGAATCTCCAACAATGTCCTGTGGTACACAACACATGAGCATCAATAAACCAACGGAAAAAGTTTTTTACGTGTACCCGAGTTCTTGGTTTCCACAGAAGAGCCAAGCCACCACTCTGCCCATCACTAGAGACTATTAGTCCTTGATTATAGCCCCAGTGTTTTTTTTTTGGGCGTTTAACTGATCCGTAGAGAGTTTCGTCTCCATTAAGAAGACGCAAATGGGAGCTTCCTTTTGCCATGCTCTTTTGAGAGCATTAACTGTTCGGGGGTTCCCAAGCCCCCGACAATTCCAGCTTAGGACACTTATTGGACCCGGCGGTGTTGCCAAGCAGCCACCGCCGATTCCATATTGTCTGTTATAGTTCGTGCCATCATACTATCTTCTTTAGCTAGCGTCAAAGTTTATCTATCAACCAAGAAAGAATAAATAAACTTATTAGAGTTCTCTAGTAATGTTTTTTTGCCATAGAATATGGATCTGTGTATTAACAAATTGTCTCCATGTATTAACAAAGAAAATAAAAACTTATTAGAGTTCTAGTAAAAATAGAGTATCATGTTTTTCATTGATGAGTGATAATTTTGGTGTAAAACTCATGTTTGGTGTAAAGTTTCAAAATTTGGTAAGGAAGTGTAAAACATGACTCATATTTTGCACCATCTAATAAGTGATGATCACATCAACTTTTTATTTAAAATTCTATACATCTTACTACATTTAATAACATCTTAAAAAACTCCTAATTAGGTTGGGCTTTCAAATAGGTATTAGTAGGGGTAGCAATTCATATTCACGTGTCGAGTTCGTATTATGTCAACTCATGAGTATCCGACTATTCAGGTCAACACTAACCCGACATGTTTATTAAAAAGGTTAAGATTCCTCAACCCTAACACAACTCGTTTATTAAATGAGTTAGTCGTGTCGACCAGTTTATTAGATTTTATCAAAATGAAAGAAAAAAAAAATTAAAAAAAAAAAAAGCACATAAATATTTTTAATATGAAATTTAGAACTAACGAGTAACTATATCACAAATAATCATTTGAAACCAAAGCATATCTCAGTATCACAAATAATCAATCACAATATGTCGAAGTAAATAAACCACAACAACTAATCTATTTATATATATATATATATATATAAATATATATATATATATAACCAAAACCTCTGAAACTCCCATAATTTTCCACATCATCATTTTAATTTATAAAAAAATTTAATTTTTTAAACTAAATAGTGAGAGAGTCCTAACAGGAGTCTCTTATATATATATATATATATAAGTAATAACAGGAGTCCTAACAGGCCGTTCTCAATTGAGTCTGGTGGAGGTGATCTCGCGACTGTCTGTTCTTCCAGGCCCCATGAGATTTTACATGACTTTCATTGGCGATGGAGTAGTACTTTACATTATATAGTATAACTACAAGTATTGTAGTAAGTTTGCTAACTTTTTGTGTGGTTCAAAGATGCTATATTCTATGTTATTTTAGATTATATGACCTTAAGTTTTACATTACGAAGACGTATGTTAGGTTGTCTCACATCAAAAGTAGCTTATTGCATTTGTTGTACAAGTTTTCAATTCCTTTTGTTTGGATATTTTTTCACAGCTATGGAGTAAGGTCTATGCACTATATGTTATCTAATGTTTTCTCTTATGGTGTCATGCTTCTTTGTTTATTAATTAAAGATTATGTTGGAAGCCTATATTATTTACACCTTCAAAGTGTTCAAAAATGTTTGAACCAAATTTATCATCAATTTGGAAGAATTGGATTAAAAAAAACTTAGAAAAGCTTGCCATCCTTATTGAAATTGTCTCGCAATAATGACTATAATTTTTTTTTGTTTTGTTTTTATAATTTGTAAGTTTTGAATTTTTTGATTTCTAATTTTATTATCTTTTGGAAGTTTGATCATCTGAATTTTTGGGTTCAATTTTTTGCAATATCTAGCAAATTTCAATAGTTATAACTATGGATTATTCTCTTGAAGGTAACCTATCTTTCTCTTATATTTCCCTATTTGGTAGTTGTATAGCACCGGGCCTCCAGGGCCATTTGGGCCTTAGACCCAAGCTCTAAAGTATGGCCCACGGTTCATGACACCCCTGTCAAAAACTGGGCTTAAGGCCCACTAGGGTCATAGGCGCAGATCCTATGACATCATGTTTGGCCCAGAACCCGTTAGGCCAGTCATTGAAATATATGCTCATTAATTCATGGCCAGGAAGTTGTCTGGCACATCCCATCTCTGATGAGTGTGACTGCTCGGGAAGGCCATATCCCGGATGCCCGACGACTCTTTAAGAAATACCGCCGCCGAACATCACCCCCCTTGAGGTGGGAACCAGTTCCAATGCTACCCTCACCACACCCCACTCCCAACTAAACATCCACTTAGTGATAACAATATTGGACCTCCTCTCCCACTAGCCATAAGAGTAATCATGACTTTTCCACTAATTTTGGGCTATAAATATGTGAGGCTAAGGAAAGGAAAGGGGTTGTTGAAAGGCTCGGAAGAAAGTTTAGAGTTAAGAATAATAGAGTCATAAAGAGTGAGAGGAAAACGATACAAAGGTTAGAGAGATATTGCTGGGTCTCTAGGTTAGAATCACCCAAAGTAGGAAATCCAAACCCCACATTATAAGTATATTGTGAGCCTAAGATCAAGACAACCCTTTAAGCTCGTTTGGGGTGCGCACAATTGGCACCGTCTATGGGAATCTCCTATAAATCTGTGATTCGGTCGAGACTCATGCCCAGAAGATGTCCGGGAGATGATCAAAAGGTTCTATTGAAAGTGGTTCAGTAAGATCGTCTCGAGGATCCACATGGCGAAGGCAAAGGCAAAAAAGGCATGAAGATAGGGAGAGTGAACACGAGGAAGAACAGTATGGCCTTGGAGAGGGGTCGTACTAAACGAACCGGACAATATCAGATGCTTTGGGGCACAGGCAATTGGATGAGAGAGATGAGGAGTTTGAATGGTTGCATAGACTAGTAAAAGATTTGGAGTTGGATGCAAGGGGTAGACACCGAAGAAGAGACTGAGATAACCAAGCAAAGGGGTCTATGAGTGGAGGAAATCGCTATGGTACCGGGTTCAATTAGTTCGGTTCCT
Organism: Quercus agrifolia; assembly: GCA_029955455.1. NCBI lineage: Eukaryota > Viridiplantae > Streptophyta > Magnoliopsida > Fagales > Fagaceae > Quercus > Quercus agrifolia. The sequence continues at coordinate 31,944,963 of JARQAD010000009.1, read as the reverse complement.
ATCGACATCGGGACTTTTCACACTCATGGGAGTCCTATAGATGTCGGGATCATTCGCATTCACGAGAGTCCCGTCGGCATCGGGAACGTTTACGTTCATGGGAGTATGAAGGCCGGGGTTTGGATTCCCTAGAAGAGCGACGGCCCCGTAATGCAGCCATGGATGCTATGAGCTGCACCTTACGAAAAGCTGTTTGGTTGCCATTTTCAGATGACATTGAACGAGCCTTAGTGCCGAATAGGTTCACCCAACCACCATTTAATTCCTATGATGGGAAAACGGACCCAGTGGAGCACGTTAGCCATTATATCCAAATGATGTCTTTGCACACTCACAATGATGCATTTATGTGTAAGGTTCTTCCCTCAAGCCTTGGGCCCACAGCATTGAGATGATTTAATGAGTTATGGAAGGGTTCCATTCACAGTTTTGCCGAGTTGATCCAACAATTCGGTGTTCGGTTTGTAACCTGCAGTTAGGTACCGCAACCGGTGGACGCATTGCTTTCTATGAAAATGAGGGTTGGGGAAACCCTTTGCAGTTATGCCAGTCGGTATTGGAAGCTTTACAATGAGATGGGTGGAGGCAACGAAAAGATTGTGGTGAGCACCTTTAGGATGAGGCTGCCCGAGGACTCCGAACTATGGGAATCACTAACGAAGAAGCCTCCCGAGGGTATGAGGCAGCTAATGAGGCGCATTGAAAAGTATAAATGTCTCGAGGATGATCGGCTGTATAGTAAGGGTAAGGCCCCGCTAGTGAATTGCCCTTGGCAGCCCAGATTTCAGCTTTGGCCTTGAAAGGATCTAAGAATACAAGAGCCGGAAGTACAAATGGGAGAGGTGAATGTGATGTTCAAAGAGCCGGTGCATAAGATCGTAGACCGGATTAAAAACGAGCTGTATTTCAGATGGTCGAACAAGATGGGGGGTGACCCGTCTTGGAGGAATCAAAGCTTGTATTGTACGTGTCACAAGGATAAAGGTCATACCACTGAGCAATGTTGGGTGTTGAAAGATCATCTAGGGCAGCTAGTGAAGGCAGGATATCTGAAGGAGCTTGTGGTGGATTCTGGAAATCGGGGTACCAACCATTGTGCTCAACAAAGGGGAAATCCTCTCCCACCACCATTAGGAGTTATTGAAGTCATCCACGTTGTCCCGAGGGGTCCGACTATAGCCAAAAGAGAAGTACTGACCGTAGTATCCACGGGAAACTACGCAAGAGAGCAATCACCTGAGAAAAAGATGAAGATTGGGCGAGAGCCCATCTCTTTTGGCGATGATGATTTAGAGGGAATGGTCCAACCACACGACAATGCATTAGTAGTCACAGCCTGGATAAGCAGTTTCTTGGTCAAAAGATTGATGGTAGACTAAAGGAGTGGGGCCGATGTGATGTATCTGGACCTGTTCAAAGGGCTCGGGTTAAAAAACCAAGACTTATCAAAGTATGATACGCTCAGGTTTAATGGCAAGGTGGTTGCTTCTGAGGGTTAAATTTCCTTTCCCGTAAATATGGAAGGTAAGGAGGTGATGGTAGCATTCATAGTGGTCAATTCGTTTTCTCCATACACGATGATTCTAGAACGGCTGTGGATCCACGCAATGGGGGCTATTTCGTCCACTTTGCATGTAAAGGTCAAATTTCCCACCGAGTAGGGCGTCATCGTGGTAAGGGGGAGCCAGCAAGTGGTCAGGCAATGCCTAGTGGGTGTAGTTAATCGGAAGAATGAGCAGGTTGAGTAGAAGGAAAACGTCGAGGAAGCCCTTTCACAGTAATTACAAAATTCTCGGGAGGGAGTAGGGGCTAGTTGTGCCGAACAATTAATCAGAGTGAAGATACTACCAGATGTTGATCGGTATTTTCAAGTAGGGACAAGTATGACAGATAAGGTAGAAATGTTGTTATTTCTGATGCAGAACGTAGACGTGTTTGCATGGAGCCTGTATGAGGTGCCCGAGGTTGATCTCGAGTTCATCGTCCACAAGCTCAATGAGGACCCATCATTTCCTCCAAAGAAGTAGAAGTCGAACAGGTTGGCCAAGGAACACGTCGAAGCAATAAGGCAGGAGGTTAGGAAGTTAAAAGAGGCTAGGGTGATAAAGGAAATCTTCTTCCTAAATTGGCTGGCAAATACCGTGCTGGTTAGAAAGAAGAATGGAAAATGGAGAGTCTATGTAGATTTCACGGATTTGGATCGAGCGTGCCTAAAGGAACCATTCCCTATGCCAAAGATAGATCAATTGGTAGATGCTACCTATGGGCACTCGAGGATGAGTTTTCTGGATGCCTTTCAGGGCTACCATCAGATCGCCTTAGCTGCCGAGGACTAGGAGAAGACAACATTCATCTCCCTGAACGCAAACTACCACTACACCGTGATGCCCTTTGGGCTGAAAAATGTCGAGGCAACATATCAACAAATGATGACTAGAATGTTTTGGGACAAGATTGGGCGTACGGTTGAGGTATATATTGACGACATGGTGGTAAAAACTAATCTGGAGGCACGGCATATAGAGGATCTTTGGGGTGTATTCGAAGTGCTTCAGCAACATAAGCTTTGCCTAAACGCGGATAAATGTGCCTTTGGAGTAGGAGTTGGCAAGTTCCTTAGTTATCTAATCACTAGTTATAGGATAGAGGTCAACCTCGATCAGATCTACGCCATGCAGCGCCTTAAGCCCCTAAGAAATCCAAAGGAGGTACAGATCTTTACCGGAATGTTAGCTGCCATTAACCGGTTCATTTCTAAGTTTGCTAATCGCTGCTGTTCGTTTTACCAACTTCTGAAGAAATGGAAGAGATTTCAATGGAATGAGGAGTGTGAAAGAGCTTTCCAAGACTTGAAGAAATATTTAATGCGGGCACCCATGTTAGCAACCTCGGAACCCAGGGAGGACTTGTTCATGTACCTCTCAATGTTTGATCATGTCGTAAGTGCCTTGCTTGTAAGGGACCAGGGGATGCAGCAGCCCATGTACTACGTTAGTAAAACTATAGTCAATGCCGAGACTAGATACGTACCCCTGGAGAAGTTGGTGTTAGCATTAGTGCATGCTACCAGGAAGTTGTTTCACTATTTTCAAGCCCATACTATCTATGTCCTAACTGAGTACCTTTTGCAGTCGTTATTGAAGAGATCTGATTTCACAGGCCGGATAGCTAAGTGGGGGACCTGGCTGGGGTCCTTTGATATAAGGTACAAGCCAAGGAATTCGGTGAAGGGCCAAATTCTTGCTAACTTTGTCATAGAGTTTTCACCAAAGAACGAGGAAGAAATGATTTGTCATGAAGAGTGTCGCTCGTGAAAGGTATTCGTGGATGGTGCCTTAAGTGCTATGGGGGCTGGTGCTAAGATTGTCATTATCACCCCAGAAAGAGTATGATTGGAGCATTCTTTTACGTTAGGGTTCAGGGCCTCTAACAACGAAGCTGAGTACGAGGCCTTGCTCGTTGGGTTGAGGACTGTTTTAGGTATAGGTGCCTGGGATGTAGAGATTTATTTAGATTCTCGGCTGGTTGTCAGCCAGGTGCAAGGAAATTTTGAGGCCAGGGATTCTCGAATGAAAGAATACTTACAAGTGGTAAAGCAAGTCATGAGTAAGTTTCGTATGGCAAAGGTAGCTCAGGTTCCCTGGGGACAGAATAGACATGCCGACTCTTTAGCCACATTGGCATCATCAATAACGAAGGATGTGCCCCAGTTAATCAAGGTAGAACTTATAGAGGAGTGGAGTATTAATACAGTGGTTGGTGTTGGTGTTGCGATGATTTCGTCAATCGAATGATGTTGGATGGACCCAATCATTGACTTCTTAGCCAAGGATCGGGTCCCGAATGATGAGAAGGAAGCTAATAGGGTTCGCCGAATAGCTACTCGGTACTGCTTGTCAGTAGATCGTAAGCTCTACCAGAGGTCTTTTGGGGGTCCGTACCTTTTGTACCTACACCCTAAGAAAGTTAATGAACTCTTGGCCGAGCTACATAACGGGGTTTGTGGTAGTCACATAGGGGGACCTTCTTTGGCACATCGAGCAATGACTCAAGGGTTCTGGTGGCCTCAAATGCAGAAAGATGCAGTCGAGTATATGTGAAAATGTGAACAGTGCTAGAAGCATGCCCCTCTAATCCACCAACCTGTAGGCCATCTGAACTCGGTCAACAATGCTTGGCCTTCTGCACAGTAAGGGCTGGATATTCTCAGCCCATTTCTCCAGGTCATGGCTAACAGGAGGTTTGTGTTAGTAGCTGTTGACTACTTCACCAAATGGGTGGAGGCAGAGGCGCTAGCCAGTATTGGGGACGTAGACGTTAAAAAGTTCATGTGGAAGAACATAATCACGAGATTTAGGGTGCCAGACTCTCTTATATCTGATAACGGATTGCAATTCGACAGCAAGGCCTTTCGCGAGTTTTGTAGTGATCTCGGCATCAAGAATAGGTACTCCACCCTAGCGTATCCTCAAAGTAAATGGACAATCTGAAACCACTAACAAGGTAATCGTAAATGGATTGAAGAAAAGGTTGGATGGTGCAAAGGGCAAGTGGACCGAGGAGCTGCCCAGCGTTCTGTGGGCATACCAAACGACTCCTAGGAAATCAACAGGAGAAACCCCGTTCTCCTTGACATATGGGGCAGAAGCTGTGATACCAGCCGAGGTGAGCCTATGCAGTGCATAGGTCGAAGAATTTACTTCAGCCCGGAACGATGGGTTGATGGTGGAGCATTTGGATTTGCTAGAAAAGTACCGAGAAATGGCAACCATTCGGCTAGCCGAGTATCAACAGAAACTTGCTCGGCACTACAACTAGTGTGTAAGAATAAGGGAATTCAGTGCCGGAGACCTAGTGCTACGGAAAGCAGTAGGGAACATGTGGGATACGAACGCTGGGAAATTGGCCCCTACTTGGGAAGGGCCTTACAGGGTTACTGGTATCGCGGGAGTGGGAGCTTATTACTTGGAGGATCTAGATGAAAGATCGCTTCCCTAGCCATGGAATGTCCACAACTTGAAGAAGTTCTACCACTGATCAGTTAAACACGGGGGTGTAAATTGAATGAAACATTGTATATATGCTTTATAAAATAATATTAAGATGATGTTTATTCCTATAGATGCATTTAAATTCCACTATTGATCTATTAGCACCGGCCAACGGATAAGGGAAAAGTTAAGGAAACCAAGGCAACATGTTTTACGCTAAGGATAGAAACCTATCCCTGGTTCGATTCTCATCACCGAGCAGTGGAAACCTTAATCAAAACTTTCTAAGGACAGAAACCTGTCCTCGATTCGATTCCTATCACCAGGCAGGTGGAAACCTTAATAAAAAATTCCCAAGGACAGAAACCTGTCCCCGGTTCAATTCTCATCACCGGGTAGGTGGAAGCCTCAATCAAAACTTTCTAAGGATAAAAACCTGTCCTTAGTTCGATTCCTATCACTAGACAAGTGAAAACCTTAGTCAAAATTTTCTAAGAACAGAAACCTGTCCCCGGTTCGATTCTCATCACCGAGCAGGTGGAAACCATAATCAAAACTTTCTAAGGATGGAAACCTGTCCCTGGTTTGATTCCTATCACTAGGTAGGTGGAAACCTTAGTCAAAACTTTCTAAGGACAGAAACCTGTCCCCGGTTTGATTCTTATCACCAGGCAGGTGGAAACCTTAATAAAAAATTTCTAAGGAATGAAACCTGTCCCCGGTCCGATTCCTATCGCCGGGCAGGTGAAAACCTTAGTCAAAACTTTCTAAGGACAAAAACCTGTCTCCAGTTTGATTCTCATCACTGGGCAGGTGGAAACTTTAATAAAAAATTTCTAAGTATAGGAACCTGTCCTCGGTTAGATTCTCATTCCTGAGTAGGTGGAAACCTTAATAAAAAATTTCTAAGGACAGGAACCTGTCCCCGGTTAGATTCTTATTCCCGGGTAGGTGGAAACCTTAATAAAAAATTTCTAAGGACAGGAACTTGTCCCCGGTTAGATTCTCGTCACCGGCTAGGTAGAAACCATAATCAAAACTTTCTAAGGAAAGAAACCTGTCCCCAGTTTGATTCCTATCACTGGGCAGGTGGAAACCTTATCAAAAATTTCTAAGGATAGAAACCTATCCTCGGTTCGATTCTCATCACTGGGCAGGTAGAAACCTTAATCAAAACTTTCTAAGGATAGAAACCTGTCCCCAGACAGGCAGGAACCTTAACCTAAATTTTCTAAAGACTTTTTCCCAGCTCGATCCTTATCACCGGATAGGTGAGGGCCTTGTGCTAAGTATCCCCAACGGTGTTCTAGCAAAAATTCTCGCAGTAAAAGGCTTCATTTCTAGGAATTATTTTGGGCCCATCCCAAACCACTACAGTGGTACAAGGGTACCTTCCCTAGATCACCTAACCAGAAGACGAAAATAATCACCCGGACGTGGTAAAACAAAGCCTAACAACCTTAAGACAACTATACACGGTACTCAATATCCAAAGCCAAGGAACAAAGCAGTTAATGCAAACAGAAGTACATAAAATAAAACCATTGTTTGGTCGCCACAGCTCGGTGACCATAGGAAAACAAGCCCGAAAATAAATGAAATTGAAGTTAAAGCCATTGTTCGGTCACCACAGCCCAGTGACCCTGGGCAAACCATAAAAAGAGAAAATAAAAGTAAAAGCAAACATAGATAAAACAACTAGTTAAACGTGAATGTTAAACAGCTGGGTCAACAGGTGGGGGTTGGGCTGCTTCATTGGCTGGCTAACTGGGAATGTCCTCGGTCCGTAGTTGCTGGGCTTGTTCATTATCTGCAGCATGGAGGTTGCTGGAAACCTTAGGATCAACGTGGGCATCAATCGCTTGGGCTAGCTCCCTCATGCTGATGGTTTCTTCCTCATCCGCAACATCGTCCTAACTCTAGGAGGGGGTGTAGGAGTCGAGTAGGGGATTTGGCTTGGGTCTCTCAAAGGGGAGTCCTCGGCCACTCCTATCACCAAGAAGGCTGCTAGCCAACCCTCCTCGAACCCATAGAGCCACGCCTAGTGGACAACAGGCTCCGTAGATTTCTCAGCGTCTGCAAAGCCCTCGTCATACCATTTGTTTTCACAGGCTTCAAGGGCCGCTTTAAGATTAGCTATTTGATTGGCCTGGGCCAAGTTAAGACTGTCTGCCTCTGCTAATCTAAGCTCGAAGCCCTCCAGTCGACCCTCCACCTCAACTATTTTCTCTTCCGCCAGTAGCCTGGCTTTCTCCGAAGATTGAGCTTTCTTCTCTGTAGCCTCGGCAACCATGCCTTTTTCCTTTACGGTGGCATTGGCAACATCCTTCAACTCTTTTCCTCGATCAGCATCCTTGGCGAGCTCCTTCAGTCTTTCACCAAGGATGTGAGTCATCTATGCAGACTGGTAACACAAAAACAGGTGTGAGGATATAAGAATGATTTATGTATTTAAATAAACGAAAAAGGAAGGAGAGAGAAATCATCGCCACGGTGTGCCACTGTAATCGCCGTACCAACGAATCCTTGTCCCCCTCAGAGAAAAAGCGAACATCCTCGGGCAGCAGTAAGTTGTGCACTAGGCTCTGGGCCACCCTTCCCCCATCACCATTATCCTATACTATTGCGCTGGCTGTAGCTAGCAGAGGCCCTGTAACAAACTTAAAGGTAGGCTGCCTAGGGATTACGGGCTGGAAGGAAGACACTACATTCTCACCAACTTGAGCGGTAGACTGAGTTTGGCCCTTGCCCTGGGTCTGTTGAGACTTGGTAGGAGGATGAGTGCTGGGCAAGAATCGGCTGATTGTCATTTTTCGCCTTGTCACCATCTCGATGCCTAGTTTGACCTCGGTTGTTTCTTGCTCGGTTGGCGGGATGGGATCTACCGGTTCTTCGATGGGAACGTGCGCCTTGCAGCTTTGAGAGACACGCTCGGCAGATTTGTCTCTGTTCGGGGCGAGATCGTCTGCAGTTATATAGTGCGAACCGATGTCCTGGGCTTCGTTGGAGGTCAATTTGGGGGGGAGAGAGTTCGTGTGCCGCACATCTATGTAGGACAGCAAAGGGCTGTCTAGTAATAGGTCTTTATTGAAGGGTTGCCAAGTCTTGTATACGGGGTTGTAGCCAAGTATGAAATGTGATGCCTGGAGCTACCCATCAGTGTGAACGAATATCTCGGACTTGAGGACAAAATTCAAGTCCCTTACATGCACCACTCTAAGGTCTAGAACAAATTCTTTGTCGTCTGTAACAAAGGAACACAGTAAATTAGTGCTCGAGTGTGTAAAACAAACGTAAATAAACAAAAAGGAAAAAGGGATAGATAGGTAGGCAATACAAACCAACTTTGCGCGGCGAGAGTGGACAGGGGAGCACATCGGCAAACCAGTTGCCACTCACCTGAACAAACTCGACTGAGTTTCTGTTAGAATTGGGCAGGCATGAAATTAGCCGTACCTGATAATTCCTAACTTTTAAATAACAGTTGGTGTTTTTATTTCGACACAGGCTGTACATGAAACTTATATCATGGTGGTTCAATTGCAAACCGTATGTTTGATTCAACCTAAGGGTATTAAGTAAGAGTGGGCTCATGGGAAACCTAACCCCACCCTCCAAAATTGCCATAAAGGGGAAGAAAGCGATACTCGACCCGGAGCATCTGTGAAGAGCGATCTCGCTCTCATGGCAGTATGCCACATTCACATCCTCAAGGATGTTGAATGTTTGCCTAAAGGTGGCTAGGGACGCCCCAGTATTTAAAAAGTAGGCAAAACCCATCCTAAACTCTAGAATTGAAGGAAGAGACTAAAACAAGATAGAAGGGTAGAGAAACTTACTTTGGGCTCTAGAAAAGAAAGGTACTCTGGGCTGGAGGATGAACACACAGAGAGGTATGCATGGCAGGGAGGAAATTTAGTGAGTGAAGAATGCAAAAGTGGAAGAGTGATTCAGAATGAACTATTTATAAGGGCCAAAAGGGAGAGAATAAATACCACTTAATAAATGGAGAGCAGGAAACTCTACGAATCCCATCACAACCGCCACATGCGCGTAGCCTCAGTTCGTGAACCGTCAGGTAATAATGATGGCTGAGTCAACTGTCAGATACAATGCATCTTTTGAGGGCACATTAATTAACCTCTTAACTGTCTAGTGCCTACTAGTTGAACTTCTTGGATTACTACTGTCTCTTGGACTCCTTGATTCGCCCTCAGGCACCGAGCACTAATCAAGGGGGGGCTAATGTACAGCACTGGGCCTCTAGGGCCATTTGGGCCTTAGACCCAAGCTCTACAGTATGGCCCACGGTTCCTGACACCCCTATTAAAAACTGGGCTTAAGGCCCACTAGGGTCATAAGCGCAGATCCTATGGCATCATGTTTGGCCTAGAACCCGTTAGGCTGGTCGTTGAAATATGTGCTCATTAATTCGTGGCCAGGAAGTTGTCTGACACATCCCATTTCGGACGAGTGTAACTATTCGAGAAGGCCATATCTCGGATGCCCGGCGACTCCTTGAGAAATACCGCCGCTGAACATCACCCTCCCTAAGGTGGGAACCAGTTCCAATGCCACCCTTACCACACCCCACTCCCAACTAAACATCCACTTAGCGATAACAATATTGGACCTCCTCTTCCACTGGCCATAAGAGTAATCATGACTTTTCCACTGATTTTGGGCTATAAATATGTGAGGCTAAGGAAAGGAAAGGGGTTGTTGAAAGGCTGGGAAGAAAGTTTAGAGCTAAGAATAATAGAGTCATAAAGAGTGAGAGGAAAGCGATACAAAGGTTGGAGAGATATTGCTGGGTCTCTAGGTTAGAATCACCCAAAGTAGGAAATCCAAAGCCCACATCATAAGTATATTGTGAGCCCATGAGCGAGATAGCCCTTTAAGCTTGTTTGGGGTGCGCACAGTAATCATATATATTTTGTTTTGTTTCGATAATTTCTAGGCAATGCCAGTGAATTTTCTAATTTTTTTTTTCCTTTCAAAATTTTTAACATTAGAATTTTTTAGTTATTTTTTTTTGCAAAATCTAAATTTGTTAGCTAGATTTTTTACAACCCATTGCATGTTCAAGTAATGGCTTATTTATCACATTGTAACTCAAAATGATAGGAGCAATTCATACAAGAGTATAGTTTCATAATCAATTTAAGATTTTATAAAATTATTTTTGTCTATTATAAATAAATAGGTTCCCGTGCATTGCACGGGTTTCCGACTAGTAAGTTTATAAACTTAAGGTTTGAAGGGTATATTAGTAAAATGTCATTTAATTAAACAAGTCAAATGGGTTCCATATGTCGAACACTAACCCAACTCGTTTATTAAACAAGTTAGTTGTGTCAACTCATATTTGACATGAACCCATTAAGTCTCAACCCATAACCTGCTAATTTCATGTCGTGTTGTGTCGGGTTCACTGGTCGTATCCAATTTTGCCATCCAAATTATTAGAATTGATTGGTGTATTTGTACCTATTATTATGTTATGTTATCCTTCATGATTGAGCATCGATGTTTCTCTTGTCAATTCCGTGTAATGGTCTTTGCAGACCCACTCTGGGTTTGAAGCTTTTGGTTCTCGTCATATAGTCTTTCGGCATGAAAGGTGCCGTGCCATACGACAAATTTATCAGTCTTTCTTTCTTCCCACGTTGGATGACTCACTGTTTTTTTTTTTTTTTTTTTGGGAAGTCAAGGCACTGTAGAGCACGGCAATGTTTATAGCCCCACCGTTTACTCAGACTTTGAAATTTGGTATTCATCGGTTCACAACTTCACATCAGCCAACTTTAAAGGTTGCCGTGCTTAAACTCCGCAACATTTCAAGGTAGAGTGTTTACTTCAAAATCTCAGCAATCATCTCTTTTGATTGAAAAACATTGTCAGTCTGTTTTGATGATTGTGTTAAATAGATACCGTCCACTTCATGATTATTACTCTTTATCAATAGGTCAATATATAACTAATTTTTTATGTAAGTGCAGACTAAACTCCAAACTCCAAAATCCAAATATCTTATTTAATAATAAAAGGCTTTATAAAATTACCTTAATTTCGTAAACTTTTTCAAGAGATTTCTTTGTGGCATATGGGAGAGGCTCATATGGGAGGACTATAGTCAGCCCAAGTCTATGAGCAACATTTTTTACAATCTCTGCTCACCCAGTTTTTTACATCCGGCCATCCACTTCCACTTGGATTACCGGAACTAACAAATGGACTTTTAATAGACCATTATTAGCCAGCCCAAGTCTTTAATATAGTCAAACAACCTCTTATAAAACTAAACCTTTAGGACCAGAGCCCAAATCCGTTGATATACATGCACCTAAACTTCTTGAAGAAGTTGATATCAAAAAAAAAAGAAAAAAAATTCCGTGAGGTGCATGTTTACCTTAATTGATATACATGAGACGTAAAATACAATTTTTGGTTTTTACCTAAAACAAAAGTTATGATTAGATGTTAATAATTTTTTTATCTAAATTATTTTTAATTAATTGTAAAAATAAAATTTTAATTATTCTTATAGTTTCACTTTCATCCTCTAAATCTATTCTTTGAAGCATGTTTCGTATTCCATCTTATTGATGACGTCCCTACAAGAAAGTTTAGTGGCAACTTATGATATAATTTTTTTTTCCACAGTCATACATTATATAATAAAAATTAGGCTTAAAAATTGTGTTTACATCAAGTAGCTACTTTTATCAACCATTTCCAATAAAAAATAATTTTCGTTTAACCAATTTTTTTGGCTATCGAATAAGTTCCATTGAACATAATGTTTTAGTGACATTAGGGATACATTATTGAATCTAGGACGTTAGTAACTTAATTTTTGGTGGGGATTAGTAAGAAAATTAGCCCCACACATAATCTAAACATTAGAATTTCATAAAAATAACGGCATATTTGGATCTACTCAAAAGATTCAAGTTGGAACTCAATCTGGTTCATCAAAATGTGTTATAAAAAGGGGGAAGAAACCAAGAAATTAAATAAGAGTTCCTGGCCTACTAAGAGCATTTGCACTGGAGATTGCAAATGCTAAATCTAAGGAAATTTTGGCATTTCAAGCCCAAAAGAGTCAGCATCTGGGATTATAAAATGGTAGAATTGTAAAACATTTTAGAATTGTGCTACAATGCCATTCTACATGTAGAATGACACTATAACACTATTGTAGAAATTTTTTAAGGCGAAAACACTATTTTGGTCCCTACATTTTGAAGTCATAATCAATTTGGTTCATACATTTTTGTAGCAATCAATTTGGTCCCTGATATTTTCAACTTGCACTCAATTTAGTCCCTACCGTTAACCCACTAACGGAAAATGCATACATGGCAAATGGTATGCATGGTTGGTATACTTAAAGCTTAGGTGACAACTAAAATAATAATATAAAATGACACATCAGCATATGAGCAAAAATAATAATTAAAAGAAAAAACATGAATTCAGATCTGTTGTTGAACATGAACACAGTCAAAACCCCAAAAAAAATAAAACCCAAATCAAATCCACAAATCTCATCTCTTTAATTCAAGTTGGAAGCTGAAGTCTAAAAGAAGAAGAAGGCGAAGAAAGAATAGACGAAGATGAAGAACAAGGTGATCTTACAACTTCTTAAAACCTCTTACTCCAAACTTTTCAGCTAAAATCTATTTCTACCTACTCATACTCTCTCCTCGTATTGAAAATTCGAAACTGTTACTCTCTCCCACAAACCAAAACATTAAAAAATTATATAAAAAAAAAGTGTTAAATCCAAACTCTTCAAACACAAGGTCTTTTATTTTTTGCTAATAATAATGCGAAAATAGGGGGATTCAATAAAAAAATTTGAATATTTGTTTGTGGGTTTTTAAGTGTATGCAATTTGAATTTGTTTGGATGGTTGAGATCCATTAGTTCATGTGTTTGATAATATAAACCCAATGTTTTAAATTTTAATGGTAACGTGCTGGGCGCTTTTTTGCTTTACTTTTTTTAGGGGTGAAATTACGTTAAATGTGGCTGGTTGGCGGTGCAGAATGATGAATGCAAGAACCCAGCATTTAGGCCACAGTTCCATGCAATTCAGACCAAATTAACCCACAAACCTTCACCTTGATCTTCATCTTCGTCTACTCCTCTTCGCCTTCTTTTTAGGCTTCTGTTTCCAACATGGGTTGAAGAGCTGAGATTCGTGGATTTAATTTTTCTGGGCTCTGGGTTCATGTTCAACAACAGATCTGAATTCATGTTTTTTCTTTTAATTTTTTTAATTTCTTTAAATTGATAAATTATTATTTTTGCTCATATGCTGATGTGTCATTTTATATTATTATTTTAGTTGCCACCTAAGCTTTAAGTATGCCAACCGTGCATACCGTTTGCAACGTATGCATTTTTCGTTAGTGAGTTAACGGTAGGGACCAAATTGAGTGCAAGTTCAAAATATCAGGGACCAAATTAATTGTTACTAAAATGTAGGGACCAAATTGACTATGATTACAAAATGTAGGAACAAAAATAGTGTTTTCGTCATTTTTTAATCACTTTTATTCTTTCTCTTTTCTCTGGGGCTAAGACGTCTTCTTTCTTTCTCAACTCTCTCTTTCTGTTTTCTCATCAACACACTCCCCAGACATCTTACAATGAAAATCACACCCTAAAAAAAATGTCAACAACTCAGATCTAAACCCAAAGACAGCAAAATATAATAATAAAAGACAAGAAAAATAATTTCATAGGAGCTGATGGATATTGTTAGCAAATTTGGGTTCGTGGATATTGTTATGGATTTTTGTTGTTTTTTATTTTTCTTTGTCTTGGCTGGGTTTGGTTGAAAAAGAGAGAGCAAAAGTAGCGAAGCATCGGTTTGAAACCCAAAACAACCAATCTTTAAGCATCGGTTCAAAACCAACCCAGAACAACCAATCTTCAAGCATCAGTTTTCAAAACCCAGAATAACCCAGATCAAGCATAGAAGCATCGATCTAAATCCAATACCCAAGTGAGCAAAACCCTAAACAACCAATCTTCAAGCCGTCGCCGTTGTCACCTTTAGTCTTCAAGCCTCTGTCGTCGCCTAAGGTGGTTCTTTCTTGTGGTTGTTGTTGGTAGTGAGTTTGGTTGTGGTGGTGGTTGCTGGTCGGTGGCGTGGTGGTGGCAAGGTGGGTTTCTGGGTTTTTCTAAGAGGAGTATTGGTTATATATTTTAATGTGTAAATATATTATTTTAATAAGTAGAATAGGAAAATAAAAGTTGAGATGCTAGATGTATTATAAAATGATATTGTATAATTGATAAAGTGGCTTTTTGAAATGGTAAAATAGGATAGAATAGAATTTCCTGTTGTGAATGCTCACATGAGCCACATGGTTGGGGAAGGTGTAATTTACCCCTTGGCCCAATTAGGTCTAGTAAAAGTCATTATGTCTCATTACTCGTTAGCGTAAATAAGAACAGTAGATTTCACTTTGGGCCCATTTCACTTAGATTATATATTTTCCAATTTCAGTTTTCATTTTGGGTATATAACACTAGACTTTTCAATGTACCCCCAATTCGTAAAGAGATAAGATCTGGCCTCTATTCTAACTCTTTTACTTGGAAAACATTTTAATTAATTTAGAAAAAAAAATTAAGAAAGATTTTTGATGAAGCCGTAAATCTCACTAGTGAGTTGCATGATCCTAACGCTCGAGTGAATCACCTGCACAAAAGAAGAAAGAAAAAGACCTAGCAGAGAGCACCGGTGTGGTGCCGGCCAAATACCCTCCGGAGGTTAAGTTAGAAATATTCTCACAACTCTAGTGTGCTAGAGAGGGGTCAATTATGCGTACCTTGTTCATTGAGGGTATTGGGGCTTTTATAGTAGTCGAAGATGGATCTCTCTCCCTTGGAATCCAAGTCTTTTCCTTATAGGAGTCTCTTTGAGAAATCCTAAACATGGTGGTCAAGTTATTCCTTTATAGAGAAGATCTTCATTAATGGTGCATCTTCCGGAATCCATCTTGTATTTGGGCTTTACTTTCGTTAAGATTCTATTTATTTTTTAGTATTTGTTCATAATGAACCTTTTCATGAATTGGGCTTTCTTTTTATCGGCCCATGGACATGGATCCGTTAGGCCCATCTTACAAAGCCCGTCAGGCTTCATTTTAATCCTCTTCAGTTGCCCCCTTCACTCTTTTTGGTCTGTCAATGTTGAAGAGGAGGATCAAATGGGGTGACGGTAAAAATTTTATGGGTTGTCGGTTCAAAGCCTAAGGGCTGACGGTTCGAATGGCCAGGCTGACGATATGAATGGGAGGATGACGGTGACAATAAAAAAGAATTGACAGTTGAAGATACAGCGGTCTTCAGGTGTACGAACGTTTGACAGGCTGTTCAGAAGCATTTATGGCGCACGACATGTGTTGTTCTTTGGTTGGTCTTTCTTTTGGATCGAAACGATGCTTTGTCTTTCGTGCACTTTTCCTATAAAAACCAACCTCCTCCTCTCATTTCTTCATTTTCAATCCAAAACATATTGTCAGAGCACAACCGTCATCGTTGTTAGGGTGACCCGTCAACACTGTCTTACAGACCGTCGATTATACTTGTCCTGTTCACTTCCTCTACCTGTTGTTGACTAAAAATTTGGTAAGTGTTCTTCCTTAGGGAGTCTTGCAGATTCACTCTTTATCTCAATTTTTAGTCTTTACACATCCGTCATTATTGTTAGATCGGTCTGAGTCGCTTAGGTTTTATCGTCTCTTATAGGCGATGTCTAATGCGTCAAGTAACCAGTCAGTCGTTCATGATGGGGTGGATTACGAGGATGTGTATCCGTCTGGTCATGTAGACCAAGAGAGTACGGGTGAAGATAGAAGTCTGTCTGCCTCCTCCTCGTCTTCAACAAATAAGGATACGGATATGGTTGAACCAGTAGAGATTTCTGACGACGGTGAGAAGCAACCATTAAGGTCCGTCATAGGCACTAGTGGACTCAGGGAGTTCATTATGCTGTTGGAGTGGACGGTAAATAATTTTGTTTCTACAATCAAGGAGACCCATTTCAAAACCCTTTGGGAAAATTACCAGATCCCAGAGAACATCCTTATCTGTTTGCCCTATAAGTCTAAGAAATGCTACTACGACAGCGTAGAAGGTGTCGGTATATACGAACAGATGTTGAAGGTGGGACTTAGGTTCCCCTTGAATGCCTTTCATCGTGAACTCCTAAGTTGCCTGGGTTTATCCGTCAATCAAGTATCTCCGAACGCATGGAGGATCTTTATAGCCATGGAGATTCTTTATGGTGCCATGTCTGACGGAGCCAGGAGTCTGACAGTTAGGGAGTTCCTCCACTGCTACCGTCTAGACGAGATTGATAAGTCAAGGGGGGTGTACAGTTTCGTCCCTAGGAGTTCGTTACTGAAGGTTATATACGAAACTCTGGACTCAAACTGGGATTGGAAAAGTAGATATTTCTTCTTAGAAGGTGACGGCTGGATGGGTCGTCCATGGGAAACTGATCATGTGCCCGTTGATACAACTTGGGGCATTTTACATCCGTCCCGTACGCACCCGTCCTACTTTGTTTTGTTGTTGGTCCGTTCACTAGATTTAAACATTTCTTTTTAACTAACATTTGATCGTCAATCTTTTGCAGTTAGACGGCGCCTGTAGATTGACGTTGAAGAGTTTGGCTTCCTTGAGAAAATTTTTTCGAAGACCAAACCTGAAGAGAGGACCTCGGCAAAACTGGTTAACCTCAACACCATTCACTGGTATTGTGATAAACCAGAACCAATGCCGGCAGCTCTTAAGTATGAGGCAAAAGTTCGTAGACGTAAGTCCGTCATTTCTCACTTGTATGATCATAGTTTGTCCCGGCAATTGATTGTATCCGTTCACCTCTTTTTTTTTTTTTTTTTTAGAAATGGACGATGCCAAGAGGAGAGCATTGATCAAGGCTCAGGCTGCGAAGAAGAAGGAGTCCGACGATGTGGCTCCGTCGGCGGTTGTAGCAATAAATCTGTCTACAAAAAGGAAGACGACACCTAAAAGGGCTGTTAGGCGAAAAAATCCAAAGTCTCATTAGAGCCTGTCATTGGTTTAATGGCTGAAGGCAAGACGGTTACCCCTGCGAAGCATGGGTAAGGTAAGGGCTTCATGAAGGCTCCGTCCAACCTCCCAGAGAAATCGCCCGTTCTCCTCCGTGAAGACTCCAAGCACGCCTTGGAGCAGATCTCGTCCATCATCTCTGCGGAGGATTATGAGGATCTAGGAAACCACTCAACGGAGGCCATGGGGGAGTCCGGCCTCTTTGCAGTTGCTCAGGTAATCCGATTCGTCAGCTATACGTCCGTCGGCCTAATTTTAGTGAATATTTAACTCACTTCCTGCATTTTTTAGGCAATGGTGATGATGAAGGGCCTGATGGGACGGTGTCTGAAGAACGAGGCAGCCCTAGAGCGTGTACGGTCCAAGGCAGAGCAAACGGAGGACAAGCTGAACCAACTTCGGAGTTAGAAAACAACTATGGAGAAAAAGTTTGAACTTTTAGAGAGGGAGAGAAAAGAGCTCGAGCAGAGCATGGGAGAGGCGAAGACGGCCCTTGAAGGTAAGGAGACGGAGATAAAAAAGCTAAAGGAGGGGCTCTGTTAGGCTAAGGAGGTGGCGGTATGTGAGTATCGTGATTCTGACGCCTTGCTAGCAGAGCTTGGAGACTCTTTTCTTCAAGGGTTTGAGGACGCCCTCCGTCAGGTTAAGAAGACCTATCCCGATCTGGATGTTTCAAATATCAAAATGGAGGATCAAGCTCAGACGACCGCCATGCCTGATGCTTCAGATGACACGGATGACCTCTTTGCTGAAGTCGACAGTCAAGGTGAAGAGGAGTCAGCCCTTGCTCCACCCGTCACTAATAAGGCCAACCAGCCCGTCCATGAGTCTACTGCTCCAGTCGTCACCAAGGCAGCCATTCAACCCGTCACATATCAGCAAGGGGATGCTTCAACCAAGTCATAATTTATATGTTCTTTTATATTTTTGTTGCGCACTTTTTGTACTTGGGGAGCAATATTTATCCGTCATGGATAATGCATAAACAATTTTGTAATGCCTTATGAATATTTTGTTATGTGATTTTATTTGTGGGATATATCTATTATATATTTTGGTGTATAAGGGGTTCCGTCTATCTTATAGACTTGTGAACGAGCTAATGCATTAACATGATTGTGTCTGTCCACCTTGTGGACTCCCCAAATTTCTAACCGTAATTTGGTTCGTCCATTTGGCGGTCTTACGTAGTAATTTACCTTTATGCGGTCCGTCCACTTTGTGGACAAATGTAGAAACTTTCCCTTATAGGGTCCGTCCACTTTGTGGATTTATTATGTTCTTGACCGTTGTTGGGTCCGTCCATTTTGTGGACTCGTAAAATTTTTTTACCCTAGTTGGGTCTGTTCATTTTGTGGACTTATTAAGTTCTTGACCCTTGTTGGGTCCGTCCATTTTGTGGACTCATTAAATTTTTTTTTACCCTAGTTAGGTTTGTCCATTTTGTGGACTTATGTAGAATTTTTCCCTTATAGGGTACGTCCAGTTTGTGGATAAGTCTAGTAGTCAACCTATGTAGGGTCCGTCCACTTTGTGGGCACGAATGTTGAACCCTTGTAGGGTCCGTCCATTTTGTGGACTTTATCGGAATTTTACACCCTAAATGGGTCCGACCACTTTGGAAATTTTTCCAGTTCGTGGAGAGGTCTAGTAGTTAACCCTTGTAGGGTCCGTCCACTTTGTGGGTACGAATATTGAACCCTTGTAGGGTTCGTCCACTTTGTGGACTTTATTGAAATTTTATACCCTAAATGGGTCCAACCACTTTGGAAATTTTTCCAGTTCGTGGACAGGTCTAGTAGTTAACCCTTATAGGGTCCGTCCATTTTGTGGGTAGGAATATTGAACCCTTGTAGGGTCCGTCCACTTTGTGGACTTTATCAGAATTTTGTACCCTAAATGGGTCCGTCCACTTTGGAAATTTTTCCAGTTTGTGGACAGGTCTAGTAGTTAACCTTTGTAGGGTCCGTCCACTTTGTGGGTAGGAATATTGAACCCTTGTAAGGTCTGTCCACTTTGTGAACTTTATCGGAATTTTATACCCTAAATAGGTCCGTCCACTTGTCTTGTAGTTAGGGTTCGTCCACTTACAATAGTAATAAAACATAGCTTAGTCTGAATGTTCTTCCATAAAATTTAAAGCTGTAGAAAAGTACCTGCCCCCTTTGGCTTAAAAGGGGTACCGAAAATTATTGTAGTAAGAACTTGTCTAAAAAGAAAACTAGCAAAATTAAAGAAGAAAAATAGTAAAATTAAATAAGCTAGGAAATAGGGGGAGGTCGTCGACCATCATCTCTATTGGTAGTATTTTCGAAGGTGTTCCGTGTTCTATGGGTGCTGAAACTTCCGTCCGTCCATTGTCTCGAGGTGGTAGGTGCCCTTCCTCTACCATGACGTGATCCTATAAGGTCCTTCCCAGTTTGGTCCAAGCTTTCCTTGTGAAGGGTCTTTAGCAGCGCCCATTACCCTCCGTAGCACCAGCTCTCCAACCTGAAAGTCCTTATGCCTGACGTTGGAGTTGTAGTGTTTTGACATGAGATTCTGGTACCGCGCCAACCTTTGTTCTGTCGTTGCTCGGACCTCGTCCACCAAGTCTAGCTGAAGGCGCATAGCTTCTTCGTTTTTATCCTCGTTGTAGTTCTCAACCCGATAGCTTGTTAGTCCTACCTCTGTTGGGATGACTACATCAGCTCCGTATGCGAGTTGAAACGGCTTCTCTCCCATTGTTGTCCTTGCTGTAGTCCAATATGCCTATAGGACGCTTGGTAACTCATCAGGCCAGATGCCCTTTGCCCCCTCGAGTCGGGTCTTGATGATCTTAAGCAAGGACCGGTTTGTGACCTCGACTTACCTATTGGCCTGTAGGTGTGCAGGAGATGAGTAGTGATTTTTAATACCTAGCTCTGAGCAGAAGTCCCTGAATGCATTATTGTTGAATTGTTTTCCATTGTCGGAAACGAGTACTCTTGGTATCCTGTACCTGCAAATGATATTCCTCCACACAAAGTTTCAGATGTTCTTCTCTGTGATAGTGGCTAGGGCTTCTGCTTCCACCCACTTAGTGAAGTAGTCGATACCAACTACCAAAAACTTTAGTTGTCTTACAGCAGTCGGGAAAGGGCCCATAATGTCTAGTCCCCATTGGGTGAACGGCCATGGGGCCGTCATGGGTGTCAAGTTCTCTGATGGTTGCCTTATCAGGTTACTGAATCTTTGACATTTATCGCAGGTCTTGACATAAGCTTGGGCGTCCTTTAGCATAGTGGGCCAGTAGTATCCTACTCGGATTAACTTATATACTAGCGATCGTGCCTTGGAGTGGTTTCCACAGATACCTTCGTGAACCTCTCTCATCACATAGTCTGCTTCGTCGTGGCTTAAACACCTCAGGTACGGTCGAGAGAATCCTCTTTTGTATAAGACATCTCTGACTAGTACAAACCGCGAGGCTTGGACTTTTAGCTTCCTTGCAGCGTCTTTTCTGTCTAGCAGAATGCCTGACCTCAGGTATGCTATTAATGGCGTGGTCCAATTCTCTTCAAAATTTATTTCCTGCATTTTTTCTCTATCATTTATAAGTGAGGAGACTTGGACAAAAGATAATACCTGTTTGGGTGCATTCATAAACTCCGCCAAGGCTGCTTTTGCAAGACGGTCGGCACATTCGTTTGCCTCCCTTGGGATTTGAACGAATTTGACTTCAAGGCTGCTGATCCGATTCTTCACTTCTTCTAGGTATTTCTTTATCCTTTCATTTCTACACTCGTAGTCACTGTTGATCTGGCTTGTTATTACCTGGGAATCGCAATGTACGACCATATTTTTAGCATTTGCTGCCTTCACGAGGTCTAACCTAGCCACCAAGGCTTCATATTCGGCCTCGTTGTTGGTCGTGGGGAAATCTAGTCGAATCATGCATTCGATCTTATCCCCTTCCGGGGTTTGTATAACCATACCAGCACCTCTTGCGTGTTGGTTTGATGATCCGTTTGTGTGGATGCTCCATTGTTCGAGTCCTTCTGCCCCCTTGCCTTCTAACTAAGTATACTCGACTATAAAGTTTGCCACTATTTGTCCCTTTACTGTGGTTTACGGACGGTATTGTATATCAAACTCGCTCAGCTCAATTGCCCATAAGGCCATCCTTCCGACAGCCTCAGGGCTGCTCATGGCTCTTTTCAAGGGCTAGTCAGTCAAAACTATGATGGTGTGGGCTTGGAAATACGGCTTGAGCTTTCGCGCTGCTGTTTCGAGTGCAAAGGCCAACTTCTCCATCCTGG
The DNA here is from genome assembly GCA_029955455.1 of Quercus agrifolia. Taxonomy (NCBI): domain Eukaryota; kingdom Viridiplantae; phylum Streptophyta; class Magnoliopsida; order Fagales; family Fagaceae; genus Quercus; species Quercus agrifolia. The sequence goes on along the minus strand of JARQAD010000009.1, from coordinate 31,923,569 downwards.
GGTACCTATCTTCTGCTCCTTGGAATGCCCTGTTTATAAAATAGATGGGCCGTTGCGATCCTTCCTCTTATCTTACTAAGGTCGCACTAATTGCTGCTTGCGAAACCGCTATGTAAAGGTAGAGTTCTTCTCTTGGCCTGAACGGGCTGAGTAGTGGTGGGGACGAAAGGTATTTCTTCAAGTCCTCGAATGCCTTCTGGCACTCGTTCGTCCACTCAAACGATTTTCTCAGAATGTGGAAGAATGGCAGACATTTATCCGTCGCTTTGGAGACGAATCTGTTTAGGGCTGTGATCTTATCGTTCTAGCTTTGCACTTCTTTCACCGTCCTCGAGGGCTCTAGCTCCAATATGGCCTGCACTTTCTCCGGGTTAACCTCTATGCCTCTTTGGGACACCATGAAGCCCAAGAATTTCCCAGCTGTAACTCTGAACACACATTTGCTTGGATTCAGCTTCATGTTATATGATCGAAGGGTGTCGACCATCTCCTAGAGGTTGTTCAAGTGGTCTTTTTTGCACATACTCTTCACCAACATATCATCAACGTAGACTTGTACGTTCCTCCCAATTTGGTGTGTGAATATTTTGTTCATTAATCTCTGGTACATCGCCTTTGCGTTCTTGAGTCCGAACGACATCACTTTGTAGCAAAAAAGCCCTTGACTGGTGACAAAAGAGGTTCTTTCTTGATCGTCCTCATTCATTTTGATTTGATTATATACTGAGAAGGCGTCCATGAAGTTTAGGAGCTCGTGTCTTGCCGTCGAATCTACCATAGTGTCTATCCGAGGGAGGGAATAGCTATCTTTCGGGCATGCTTTGTTGAGGTTCATGAAGTCGACGCATATTCGCCACTTCCCATTAGCTTTCTTGACCATGACTACGTTCGCCAACCAGTCAGGATAGTATACTTCTTGAATAAAACCTACTTCTAGCAACTTCCTGACTTCTTTGGCTATTGCCTTGTCTCGCTCTGGTGCGAACACTCGCTTTTTCTATCGAATGGGTGAGGATGCTGGGTTCACGTTCAGCCTATGGATTATGACTGAAGGATAGATCCCAGGCATGTCATCGTGGCTCCACGCAAACACGTCTTGATTCATCTTAAGGAACGATGCGAGGGCTTGGCGTATCAGCTGGCTGGCCAATGTCCCCATCCTAATTGTTCGCTCAGGCCTTAATTCATCGAGAGTTACCTCTTCCAACTCTTCCATCGGTTCCGCCATTGTCCGTTGCTCTTCTATACACATGGTCTGCTGGTGATCCTCCATCTTCAACATGACAATGTAGCATTCGTGTGCGGCCACCTGGTCCCTTCGCAACTCCCCAATCCCATACTATGTAGGGAACTTGATCATTAAATGGTATGTTGATGTTGCTGCCTTCCACGAGTTCAATGTGGGTCGTCCGAGGATACCATTGTAGGCGGACGAATTGTCGATCACAAGGAACGTTACGTCCCTAGTGATTTGCTACGGATAGTTGCCCACCGTCACCAAGAGTGTGACCGCTTCTAATGGGAATACTTTTGTTCCTTCAAAGCCAACCAGTGGAGCGTTCGTTGGTATCAAGCGCGCTCTATCAATCCCCATTTGCTGGAACGCTGGGTAGTATAGGATGCCCACCGAGTTACCGTTGTCGACAAGCACTCGGTGCACATTGTAGTCTCCTACTTGTATGCTGACAACAAGTGCGTCATTGTAAGGGTGATGGAGACGTCTCGCATCTTCTCCCGAGAACCCAATAATGGGGCTTTCCCTCAGCGCTATTTTAGGTATGGAGCCCGTTAGCTGGATGTTCTGGACCATCCTGAGATAGGTCTTTCGAACCTTCCTAGATGAGTTGGTCATCGTGGTTCCTCCCACAATCATCCTTATTTCTCCAATGGGGGGTCTCGGGTGCTCGTTCTCCCGTCGGGGGGCCTGTTCTCGAATATTCATATCCGTTCTCTCCTTGTTGACAAACTTCTGCAACCTTCCATCTCTGATAAGTGCCTCAATTTGTTGTTTTAAGTTATAACAGTCGGCCGTGGTCACGGTGGAAGTAGCAATATTTATTTCTAGATCCTTACTCGGATCACTCTTTAACTTCCCTGGAAACGTCAGGGTCCTCTCGTCCTTGATCTACATAAGGACTTGGTCTAAGGGGGCATTCAACGGAGTGAAGCTTGTAAATCTTCCTCTCGAGGGCTTAGGATGCCTTTCATCCCTTCTGTCTCCTGTCCTCAGTTTCTTTCGCCCTTGGTCCTATTGCGCATCTTCCAGTCTCTCTCTCTTCCTGGGCTTTTCTTCCCTTGCCAGCAGTGCATCTTCTGCATTCATGTATTTTGTGGCCCTATAGAGTACCTCAGACATGGTCTTCAGGTCATTTTTATATAGAGAGAACAAGAATTTTCCCTTCCGCAGACCATTGGTGAAGGTTGCTACCAAAATCTTGTCGTCGGCCTCATCGATTAAGAGTGCTTCCTTGTTAAAGCGAGTTATGTAGGACCTCAGCGTCTTGTCCTTCCGCTACTTGATGCTCATCAAGCACACTGTAGATTTCTTGTACCTATGTCCCCCAATGAAGTGAGAGGTGAACTGGGCGCTCAATTCCTTAAAAATGTTGATTGAATTCGGCGTCAATCTACTGAACCAAATTCTTGCGGGGCCTTTCAGCATTGTAGGGAAGGCCCTACACATGATCTCGTCTGGTACTCCCTGGAGATGCATCAGGGTTTTGAAGGTTTCCAGATGATCGAGTGGGTCCTTGACCCCGTCGTAGCTCTCAATATGCGGCATTCAGAATTTTTGTGGCAGGGGACAAGAATTGACGGAGATAGTGAACGGCGAGTCGGTTCTGTTTACTAAATCGTCAAGGTCATTAGAGACTCGTCCCTTGAAGGCGTTCATCATAACCTCCATTTGTTCCTTCATCGCCTGCATCTCCGCGAAAATAGGTGGTGGGGCTGTATCCATGAGAGAGGGCATGCTCAAGTTCCGCCGTTTAGGTTTGCTGGGCTCGTTACTGCCCTCTGGCCTTTCGGGTCCCCCTCGTTCGGAACTGTCTCCCTGGTTTTCCTCTTGAACATTGTGTCTTGCGTCTCTTTGACGTAGTTGTTCCTCCAGATCATGATTCTGTTTCATGAGGCGTTCCACCGCAGCCATGAGGGTTTGGACCTGTCTTTCTAATGCGGTGGATCTCGGCAGCTCGTCTCCTTGGCCGTTGTTGGTGGTGGCCATCGAGCGGGTGAGTACCATGCAACTTTTGTGTCCGGGAAGCGATAAGTCTAGCTAAACAGTCACCTTTCATCCCCACAGACAGCACCAACTGATGAAGCCGTAAATCTCACTAGTGAGTTGCATGATCCTAACGCTCGAGTGAATCACCTGCACAAAAGAAGAAAAAAAAAGACCTAGCAAAGAGCATCGGTGTGGTGCTGGCCAAATACCCTCCGAAGGTTAAGTTAGAAATATTCTCACAACTTTAGTGTGTTAGAGAGGGGTCAATTATGCGTACCTTGTTCATTGAGGGTATTGAGGCTTTTATAGTAGTCGAAGATGGATCTCTCTCCCTTGGAATCCAAGTCTTTTCCTTATAGGAGTCTCTTTGAGAAATCCTAAACGTGGTGGTCAAGTTATTCCCTTATAGAGAAGAAGATCTTCATTAATGGCGCATCTTTCGGAATCCATCCATCTTGTATTTGGGTTCTACTTTCGTTAAGATTCTATGTATTTTGTAGTATTTGTTCATAATGGACATTTACATGAATTGGGCTTTCTTTTTATTGGCCCATGGACATGGATTCGTCAGGCCCATCTTACAAGGCCCGTCAAGCTTCATTTTAATCCTCTTCAATTTTGAAGGGGAAAATTTCCCTCATTTTAATGTGAACAAAGTGAGAGAGTCTATCAATATCCTTAGAGAGAATTTTGTAGCCTCCTCACCTTCACCCACTCCAAACCAATATACATTTGAGAGGAGATCAACATCCAATTAAACACCCTGTGTATCCAAGAGTGTCTTTGGATTGCTGAAACCGCATAAGTCGTAATCAAATCTTCAATTGGCATGTCTGAGAGATCAAATTTGAAAACGGTGATCGTCTTGGATTATATTGTTGGAAAACTATTGAAGAGAAGCAGTTGGTGCAACATATTGGGCGTGGCCTCAATGAGTTTTGCCTTCTAGGATTTTTTTTGTCAACATATGTTGGTCTTTGTATGTGTGTGTTGGTCATTTATTTAATGTATTTTTTAGATTCTAAAAATTTAGGATTAAATGTTTAGAGTCTTATTTTGTTTATGTTGGCAAACCGAGAACAAAAACATATTTAAAATAGGTGTGAGACATTGCTCAAGGTGGTACAAGTCAAGTCTTAAGAACATTCAAGTTGCAAGAAAAAGAACTGAAATTCAGTGAAGCTCAACCGATCGAAAATCGCAGTAAAGTAATTTCTGCAGAATTTTAAATCAGGCCCATGCAAGGATGGAGCCATAACTTTGAGTTGGGGGGGGCGGTTTTACTGTTGGCTGTGTGTGTACAGTGATTTCAACCTTTGATTCTGCTACTTAGCTGTTGAAATTTATTATTTTTTTAATTTTTTTTTAAGGAAAGAAAAAAAAAAATATTTTTGTTTAGAATTTTTAAAGGGCAGATTTGTTTATTTTGGATAAAATTAGTTAATCGAGCTTTATTTTGTTTTTTGTTTTACTGGTAATTTTTGTTGTTGAGCTTTTTTCTTTTTCTTTTTTGGCTTGTATATTTTGTTTTAGATTTTAGATCTATAAAATTTTTTATGGTCACTAAAATAAGAAAAATGTTAGAGTTGCAAGTTTTTACTTATGTAATAAGTGGTTACTGATAAGTAAAAAATAATATGAGTGGTGTGCTTATATGCGAACCAATAATAATTTGCTACCAAAAAGGTTTGTAAAAATGTTATAAAAAAGTTTGTAAAAACGTTTGTGAGTATAGCATTAATCATAAAAGAAACAATGATATTGTTAAAGGGAAATGAAATGTAATTTTATAGAAAAAAATTACTAAAATTTATATATATATATATATATATATATATATATATATATTTTTTTTTTAATTTAAGGGGGGCCATTGCCCCCCTAGTCCAAGGGTAGTTTTGCCCTTGGGCCCAAGCCCGTGAAAATGTTTAGGGTTTCAACCTAACACTCTTAAGTATAAAAGAAAAAATCTAACTACGTTTTGAAGACTTTGGGAAGACTTGTGAGTTACTTCTATGAGATTTGAAAGATTTTGTACCTCATAACTTCACAAGTGTCTACCAAAACAAGATCTACAATCAAGTGCTGGTAGAATCCAATTGCTGCTACAAGATCAACAACTAGTGATCTAAAATCATTAAGTGAAATCTCAAAGTCATAAGCGTGGGAGCTTGTGTGCTGCAAATCCAAGAGAGAAGAGTTCATGGATTTGGAGCTTGCACGTGGTTATGTCAGTAAGTTACTAATGGAGGTAGCAAATAGATTTAGGGTTAAATCTTTTGTAAAAATATCAATTCTCTATTAGTGGATTTGTTTACCTTGAGGATAGTTAGGTCAAATCCTTCTCAGGTTTTTACCTTGAAACAGTTCGTTTCATTGATTTTCTTGGGTGATCATATTTGTGTGTTATTTATTTTTCCACTTGTGCATGATATTATCTTTTACTGTTTAACATAGATCTCATAATTAACCTAAGTAATCACTTGGCTAATATATTACATTAAACAATCTATTTTAAGGGGTCTAAACAAATAAACAATATTGATTACCCATGATTGTTACTTATTGAAAATTGACTAATTAACACTTCATTTTTAACTCTTGATCAATTAAAATCAATAGCAAGCCGAACTATGTTCTTAACAATGTTTTCACTATGTACATTAACATCATGTAATCATAGTAAAAATTTCTAATCCAAATAATTTTCTTCTCTTTGAATTTTAAAATTGTAAAGAAAGACAAGTTGACGAGGACAGGGACTTTGCATCATTTTTATTTATGGTTGAAATTAAAGGAGTGTTACATCGGTAACACCACTATTATGTCTCTAGAGAGAGAGAGAGAGAGAGAGAGGAATCAAACATAAATCTCATATAGGTATATATTTGAGAATTATGACCGAGCGTGTGGCTAAGTCTGAAACAATAATCACATCAAAATTCTTATTGAAGTGACCAAGTTAGCTAGGCATGGTCTTCCAAGTTCGTAAGTATGCTGCTTACTAGTCTCAACTCTTAAACACTAGGCACTTCCTCGGAATTTTTTTTCTAAATAACAATAAATATTAAAAAATTTAGTTAGTTGTCACATTTCAAAACAATGTTGAAAATTAGCATCTCGAGTGTCTAAAACTCGAGTTCAAAGATAAAACTCGAGTTTTTAAGTCTCGATTTGAAAGAGAAGTGGTTTAAAGTGAGAAAAAAATCAATTTGAAAATCGAGTTTTCAAGACTCGATTTCCATAAATTACAGAAAAACGCCGCTATAGGGCTTAAAAACGTCACTATAGGGTTTAAAAACACCACTATAGGGCCCCCTAAATCTGGTACTTACAAAAATTTTTTCAGGAAAACGCCGCTATAGATCTTTAAAACGTCACTGTAAGGCTTAAAAACGCTGCTATAGGTGAAATTTTTTTTGCATAAAACTCGAGTCTTAAAGACTCAAGATCTATGTGGCACCTTCACACTTGCAAGGCGAGTCTTAGAGACTCGATTTCTAATATGGATCTCGATTTTCTAAAACTCGAGATGCTATTTTCCTTAATTCTTCAAAACATTGTCTAACTAACTATATAGAAACCCTAAATATCTTTAGTCCGCTCATTCCCCCCACTTCCTCGACACGACTTTATAAATCACTTTTACGGGGCTCCTCTGATACGAAATGAAAACAATGAAGAGAGAGAGAGAGAGAGAGTCTTGAACAAGTTTTGATATTGTGTTTTGGGTCTAAACAACCCGACCACTTTTCTAACTCTTTTACTTGGAAAACATTTTAATTAGTTTTGAAAGAAATATCTTAAGGTTGTGTTTGGATGACAATATTTGCATTTGGATTTGGATTTGAAATTCATTGATTTGAAATCCCTTGATTTGAAATCCATTGATTTTAAAATTCCTTGTTCGGGTCTTTTTAAACAATAAAAGATTTGAAATTCATCATTTGAAATTCCATTGTTTGGATACCTAAATTTGGATTTGGATTTAGATTTGGATTTGGATTTAAGATCAATAAAATATATTTTTAATTATTATTTTTCTTAATCCTTCTACATTTTAATTTTAGTAACAATTTTAATAAATACATGAGGTAGTGAAAAAGTTATTGATAATCCAATTGTCAAGATGAAATCTCTTGCCAACTAATGACAACTAAAATGTTCTATATCAACATAGAGAGAGAACTCAAATGCATGGGTTTTTTCACAACATTCAAAATCTCAAACTAAAAAATATTCTATAGTTCTTAACAATTAAAAGTGAGGAACCAATATCTACAACTTCAACTGGTGGATCTTTCCTACTCCTTTTTCTTTGGTGAGGCTTAGCTACAGAACTTGTTGATAATGAATGTTGGCATGGTTGTTGTGCAATGGGAGAATTCAAAAGATACGCAGCACTGCTGCAACAAAGACAAGTAATTTCATCCAGCAATCAAAAAACATACAAACAATTTATCTATACTAGGCCATCTATGTATAAAAAAATGAATCAATACTTTCTCACTAAGAGAAACAACAATGCAGTAAGAATTCAAAAAGTAAAAATAAAGCCAAAAGTTCAATTCCCACTAATAGATAAGTTAAAAAAATTATTTCAATAGTCTTCACTCAAAATTAAGCAATAAGCAAATATATGCAGATTAAATAACATGACAACCTAACTTCCAAGTTTAAGGTGTTTATTTTTCATATGCTAAATCTTTTCAACAACCAAGAAGTCATAATAAAATCAAAACTTTCATCTATAACATAACAGGCTTCAAGAGTTTCTCTTGCAATAATCAAACTGAACACACACGCACACACAAATAACCCTCAACATCTTATGCTAAACATTAAGCTTTAAAGCATCAAACTACTCTCTTATTCAATTTCTTAAAGTACTCCTTTTACTAGGCCTTCCACAGATGATAAGGAAGAAACTGCGGAGGAGCTTGTTTTGCAAAGTCTTCATCAACCAATAGAAAAAACCACCCACCATGACATACCATGATTAGCTAAATAGATAAAACTTGGGCACAATAAAGAATTGTGCCAAAGTTTTATTCTTAGCTTAGCTCGACATTATAAGACTATAAGATCCATTTCTATCGCCATCCCAGTTAATAACATATTGGGTACATCTCACTAAAACCACCACAAATACACAAACTTGTTTGTTTGTACAAGCAAACCGAATTGACACCAGCTACAATAAAATAAAAAATAAAAAAAATGAAGAAAAATGCTTTTTTGCAAATAATGGAACAACATACTTTTCTAAAAAGATTTCAGAGTAATTACAAACCATTGCCTACTACTTTTGCATTAAAAAAATTTTCTAACACAATTAACATTAACATCTACTAGGCAATAAATTGGAAAGATTATTGTATGCCACTTGAAACAGCACAGTAATTGCATCCAAGTATCCAACTTTGATATTATATAATTTGACACTAAAATTAGACATTGCTCAGTAAAAAGGCAGTGTGCAAATGGCTTGGACAGACCATTTTCAGGCATAAATCATGAGAAGGATTCCATGGACATATTTATGATAAGTTTTGGCGCTGGATACAAAGCACTTAATAGAAAATGGTATTTCCTTTCAACTGTTAAAAAATAGTCATACAAATTCAAGTAGTTCCAGCAGAGCCCTGTGAACCCAGTAGCTCTAGCCACTACTCTTTTGACATAACAGAGTAAAAGTACTACTTACACAACTCATAGACAGTTCATAGAAGCATTTCATCAAACACATCATTTGCGTTACAAACCCACAAACGAAAATACAAATAGAAAATAAAGACAAACCCAAAACAAATCATTGAAAATACTATGAAACAAACGGCACAAACAAATCAAAAAAAAAAAAACCCCACAAAAAAATCAAATGAAACCCACTGAATAACCCACAGCCTTTGTGGATTTAGACTTAGTAGAAAGAGAGAAATAGAGAGGTTAAAGAGGAAGATAAGAATTGAGAGAAACAAACCTGAAATTGCCAAGAGAAAGATGGAAGAACTTGTGAGTTGCGGCTAGGAAGAAAGACACAAAGAGAAGCGAATGGATAGAGAAATAGGGCACAACGTTCGTGCGAGATTTCAAATTCCATCGTGTGTGAGGGTATTTGAAATCCATGAATTTGGACCTATCAAATTCTAGTTGGATTTGGGACCAAATCTAAATCTATTTCTTTTAACTTACCCAAACAAAGGATTTGGATTTGTATCCTTTCAAATCCAAATCCAAGGGATTCAAATAGACCATAAGGGGAAATGAGAGAAATTGGGCAGTGACAACCTCTTTAGACCAAGGAGAGAGAAAACAAGGACAATTAGGAAAAATAAAAAGTGGAAAGTACCAATAGGCACAATAGTGCTACAGTATGATACAAAGATAAAAACATCAATAATGTCTTTACAAACTTTATTCTATCCTGATGCCTTCCCCTCTAGAAAGTTTAGTGAAAATTTATTTCATAAAACTTTCCACAATTTATTAAAGTGACAGTTGTGAGTAGTGGGAAATAAAGGTGGCCCCAAAACTAAGTATATGCATGATGTATCCACCAATCGCAAATCGTTACTTTATGTCTCTAGTCAAGTTGCCTTCTTCCTCTTTTATGTTGTCTATTCCTAGTTCTTACATACCAATGGTACTTTTTCTTAGTCACAATGTTTCCAACAACCACTCCAATTACAAGCCCACAACAATATCCCATCAGGATTATTTTAAAATCAAATTTAATGTGAAACCATTAGTCTCGATCTTCATCAATGCTTGAAGTGGGTAAAGGTGATGGCTCTAGATTTTCACATTTTTTTTATGTTGGTCCACCACATAATCCTGGATTTCCATCAAATGAACTATTCTCAAAAGTATTAAACTGTTTACCTTGTGGTATAGGCCTTGTAAGTTGGTTATGTGAAATGTTAAAGAGTCCAAGAAAAGTGAGTTGCGTTAGTTGCCAAGGAATCTGTTAGGTTCTAAAGACTTAGGAACTAATGTATTTAGAATTATAATGTGTATTGTTTGCAAACCATGATCAAAACAGGTTGTTTAGTCTTGTTTAGACTTGCTCAAAGTTGTGTCTTTTATGTAAAGTTGGATTCGACATGATGCAGAATTGATAGTGCATTTCGGCCTGGCTCGATGGATCGAAGCGTAGGCTTGATCAATCGAAAATCAGGCAGAATGCATTTCTCTGCAGAATTCCAACTCAGCCCTAATTCATAAAATGTTTAGGGTTTTATGTTTTTGCCCTAGGTATATAAGGCAAACCTTAGCCACATTTTAGAGGTTGCTTATATTGCGGTTTGTGTAAATCTCTTATGAGATCTATGAGGAGTTTTCCTTTACACAAGCTTAGGGTTATCAAGAGGAGATTCATTCAAGAACTTGATGATCATTCAGTCGCTGCACTAAAGAGTTTAAAGAAACAAAAGCGGATGTGCTTGTACTTGTTAGAGAATCCAAGAAAAAGGGAGTCTGTGGTCTCGGAGCTTGCACGTGGTCGTGTCAGTAAGTTTCTACTGGTGGGTAGCAATAGGATGTTAGTGGTCTAAGTCATTATTGTAAAACTTCGATTCTTTCATAGTGGATTCAGGTTTACCTTGAGGATAGTTAGGTTAAATCTTCCCCAGGTTTTTATCGGTGTGTTTTCCTGGGTCATCATATCATTATGTTATTTATATTTCCGCTGCTTTGCATGATATGATTATGTGATTGTGTTAACCTAGATCTGAAACTTGGACTAAGTAATCACTTGGCTAATTTACAAGGTTAATTCCATTGTGTTTTAAGGGGTCTAAAAAACAAACAAGTGGTATTAGAGCGGGTAGCTATCTTGTTGTTGATCTTTTGATCTCTGAGCTGATCCTTGACCCCTGTTGTCATGGATAATTTGAAGTGTCTTTTTGATCATGTTTCTGTTCATGCTTTTGTTGATTTTATTGATGCCTATGAAACTCTTCGTAAGAAATTATTGAAATCTATGAAAATTGCTAAGAAATTCAAGGAAGAGTTAAAATTGGCTAATCTTGAAAAAGAGGAATTGGTTGTTAGATTAGATGAATCTAATCTAAAGAATGAATTTTTGAGAAATCAAATTTCCTCTCAAGATGAGAAGATGAAAAGCTTGGAACAAGAGTTAGTTGAATCTAAAGCTAAAATTGAAAATTTGACTAGTACCAAGCCTGCTGTTGATAACGGAAGTGTTTCTATTTCTCTTAAGCCTAAAATTGAGAAAGTTTATATCCCTCCTTTTAAGAGGAATAATAAAGAAAATGTTTATTTTGCTAGGTTAGACAAAGGTAAAAGTTTTGATATAGACACTGAATTTTCTAAACCTACTGTTAGAGAGCATAATAAATCTGTTTTTGTGCCTACTTGTTACCTTTGTGGTGTTGTTGGTCATATTAGACCAAATTTTTCTTTGTTGAGGCAAAAACCAAAATTTGAGACTACATTTACTGTTAGAAATACTGATGTTCGTAAATTTGTTCCTATTTGTCATTCTTGTGGTGTCTCTAGTCACATTCGTCCTAATTGTCATAAGTTGAAATTTAAGCACTATGTATTTCAATCTAGGATATATGATGATATTTCTCCTACCATAAATCCATATAAATTGTTTCATATTCTTTTGAAAAATTTAAGCTTGTTGGCTTGTGAAAGGAATTTGCAGGATTTCAATTTCTCTCAGAAGATTGGTGTAATTCCTCAAATATACTCTGCTTCCTATGGATTTTCACCTACAAAGCCGAAGACTCGTGCTATATGGGTGAGAAAAGATTCTCCAAGGTGAGTGTTGCTGACTTGTTCCTAATTTAATTCTTTCAATTGTTTGTGGACATGTCTTGTTTTTGTTTTTGGTTGTTTTGGTTTTTAGGTTGTTTTTTATTAAAAAAAAAAATCCAAAAACATTGAAAAATTTCAAAAAAAACAAAAATATTTTATTTTGTGTCTAGATTTATTTTTCTTGAGGATTACTTGAGTTACGATATCTCTTTCTTGATTTAAAACATGCTTGACATTGTGGAAAAACTTGAATAGTATGTGTTATATAAGTGCTAAGCTATTTTTGAATTTGTGTGAGTATGTACTAGTTTGTACATGTACTCAAGGGTTAATTAAGAAATTGATACTTCTTGTTTGTGTACCATCTATAACTTAGTTAAGCACTGTCATACATTGCATTTACATTGTTCATTTAGTATAATGTGTGTTTTTTGTTTTTTGCCATAATTTTTTTTACCAAAAAGATTTTTGTGTTCTGTATTTCAAATCTTGGATTTATAATCAAGGATTGACCATATTATCTTTACATAACATGTTTATGTACCTTGTTTAGCTTGGATGAACTTCTTTTATTACACTTTATTAGTTTGAGCTTTGTAGTGCATGTTGTGTGGGAGATGTTTATAGTTTTTTATCACTTTATCTTGATCTTGAAATCACATGTTTTTGACTGTCGGACTTGAACCTTTTGAGAAAGGCATAAATAACCATCTCACCACTATTTACTAGCTAATCATAAACACCTTAGTGCATATCATAAGATTTTGTGCTCGAGAAAGTGTAGCACATGCACAAAAATAACATAAGGTATAGCCTCGGATTAAATGCTAAAATTGGTGTGTACATTATTAGACTATAATTAATTCAATCAAATAAAATTGGTGTGTACATTATCTTGGCTATTTTAATAAGTTTTTGATCAATTAAAATTAGTGTGTACATTATGAGGTAAATCAAGAAACTTACATGATTGAAAGCTTGTTTTCTAAGAGATGTGGGAGTTATATGATGTAACTCTTTAGGTGATAGTATCTTTTAAATTCTATGCGATGAATTTTGTAGAAATTATGATTAATTGCTATTCACATATCACCTCACATGTATCTCAAGCTTTTGTTAGTTGCACATACTACACAAGTTACTTTTTGCTAAACTTGGTACATTATATTGTGTGTGATCTTGTTATGGCCATCCAAGATTAAAAGTTCCTTGATTTTGATGCAAAATGTGCTTAATGTTTAAGTTTTTGAGGACAAATTGATTCAAAAATGTGTTTTTGGAAGATCTGGGTTGAATACAAGTGTTTTTGAAAAACATTTCATCTCATACTCATGCATTCTATTCATAAAATATTATGCTTTGAGGAGTTTCTGCATACAATTGTTCTGTTTTTCAAAAAATTGGTTTTTCCAAATTTTCGATTGATCAAGTGTGATTTTCAATCCATTGAAAAATTCCAGATTTTTCAAGTCTAGCTTCTGCATGACTCGATTGGTATTCAATCGATTGAAACTAAAAATTTTTCAGTTTTTAAGTATTTGACCAATCTTTTTTTTACTTCATTTATGTTTAGGATTCACATGCATTACATTGTTTTCTGTATCCATCTTGCATTTTTGCAGTCATATCTCTCATTGTTGTCACACATAACATGCATACACTTTGCTAAATTAGGTATTCAACTTGCTCTAAAAATTGATTGCTTAATTTTTGAGTTATATACTTTTTAGTATATGCTATTTTTATGTGTGAACTGCAAAAAATATTTTTCTTAAGAGATATGGTGGATAATCAATGTGCAAATATTGTCTCTACTCATGCAACTGTTTATGGGTCACATAGTGTCAAGTTTGCATTTATTGAAAGAGAGAATATTTTTCTTCATGTGTATCCTCAACTTAGTTTTTAAGTTTGGTTTGTGTGTCTTTTTACTTTTCCTCACCTCCTAAAGTTTCCCCAAAACTGTTTTTGCCACAACTTATTTTGTTTTTCCTATTTTCATAGGGGGAGTTGTTGCTTTTCATAGGGGGAGTTGTCTCTATGTTCTATAGGGTTGAACTGTTTTGTGTTCCCTTGGTTCTCTTTTTTTCTCTTCTATTTATTGTAACTCTACTCTTTGTTTGAGTTGTCTTTGTCAATACATGACAAAAAGGGGGAGAGATTTAATTAAATGTGTGGAAAATAAAAGAATGTTCTGTTTTACAAGAATGTTCTGTTTAGGGGGAGTCGGCATTTTTTTTTTATGTATCTAACTTAAGGGGAGAGTTAGTTTGCATATTCGTTGTTTTACTGTTTGTCTATCACACATGCGTTTATGCATCTTGTTTAGTGTTTCAGGAAAAATACAGGTTGATTCAATTGAGCTGCTGTCTATGCTTGCAACTGATGGATAGTAGTTAGGATTGAATTTGTTGTAATGAGCATTCTTTTTTAAAAGGGCTTTTCTTTGTAAACTTTGAGCTTTTAGTTGTGTTTTGTAACGGATTGCCAAAGGGGGAATTTGTTAGGTTCTAAAGACTTAGGAACTAATGTATTTAGAACTCTAATGTGTATCGTTGGCAAATCATGATCAAAACAGGTTGTTTAGTCTTGTTTAGACTTGCTCAAAGTTGTTTCTTTTATGTAAAGTTGGATTCGAGCTGATGCAGAATTGATAGTGTATTTCGGCCTGGCTCGATCGATCGAAGCTTAGGCTCGATCAATCGAAAATCGGACAGAATTTGTTTTTCTGTAGAATTTCAACTCAGCCCTAGTTCATTAAAATGTTTAGGGTTTTATGTTTTTGCCTTAGGTATATAAGGCAAACCCTAGCCACGTTTTAGAGGTTGCTCATATTTTGTGTAAATCTCTTGTGAGATCTATGAGGAGTTTTCCTTTACACAAGCTTAGGGTTATCAAGAGGAGATTCGTTCAAGAACTTGATGATCATTCAGTTGTTGCACTAAAGAGCTTAAAGAAACACAAGCGGGTGTGCTTGTACTTGCTGGAGAATCCAAGAAAGAAGAAGTTTCTGGTCTCGGAGCTTGCACGTGGTCGTGTCAGTAAGTTTCTACTGGTGGGTAGCAATAGGATGTTAGTGGTCTAAGTCACTATTGTAAAACTTCGATTCTTTCATAGTGGATTTAGGTTTACCTTGAGGATAGCTAGATTAAATCCTCCCCAAGTTTTTACCGGTGTGGTTTCCTGGGTCATCATATCATTATGTTATTTATATTTCCGCTTTTTTACATGATATGATTATGTGATTGTGTTAACCTAGATCTAAAACTTGGACTAAGTAACCACTTGGCTAATTTACTAGGTTATTTCAGTTGTGTTTTAAGGGGTCTAAAAAACAAACAGAATCGGTCCTGAGAGCTTGTTTTGAGAAAGGTCAAGCAACTCCAATGTTGCCAAGTCTCCTAATGATAATGGGATATGAATAGTAAGATTGTTGTTGGAAATGTTGAGCACCCTATAGATTCCCAATGAATTCTGAAATCTCTCTATTGAATTTGTTGCTTGAATGATCAATAGTTACTAAGGCTCAAATGATCTTTTGGAATATTGTTTCCCTGCCTTTGTTTTTTATCATCATTGAGTAAACATAATATTCATTCATGGCCAAATCCACCACCAAAAAAACTCTATATGTCCTCATTGGTGTGAAATTATTTGCATCAACTTTCTTCATAGACTTCCAATTTCGGAAGAATTTAAATGGCAACTTACTAGTAAATTTATTGGTGGAGAGATCAAGAATGTGCAACTTGGGAGCTATAAACATGGCTGTAGGACTCCCAACTACACCATAGAAGCTATTTTGTTGCAAAATTAGTACCCTTAGTACAGGAAGTGTTTCCAACCAAGAGGGGAAAACGTCATTGAACTGATTGCTTCCAAGATTCAAAATCTCTAGCATTCTACAATTTGATAATGATGTTGGCAGAACCCCTATGAATTGATTTTTGCTCAAGTCAATCATCTTCATTCTACTTCCCTTTGCACATAGTTAGGGAAGCATGCCATGAAAATTGTTGACTTTAAGATTCAATATGCTCAAAGAGATGCTGAACTTGCTCAAACAATCGGGGAGTATGGCATTGAATTTGTTGTTGGAAAAATCAAGGGAATGAAGAGAACTAAGGTTACAGATTGACGACGAAATTTCTTCTTGGAGCATGTTGCCTACAACCAAATAAACCAAGGTGGATGGCGGTAGAATTTTGGGTAATACTTGTATCTTGTTGAACTTAAGGTCTAAAATCTACAATTGAGGCCAGGGAAAATTGGGTAGATACATGTCAAAGCCTGTTAATAAATTGTGAGAAAAGTTCACAAACATCAAAGTTTTTGCACTTGTTGCAGGATAGGTCAAGATATTGTAACTGGTCTTGGTTGCTTAAGAAACCTGGGAAATTACTTAAGTTGCATGAAGCCAATCCTAAAACCTGAAACTTATTTTGGGTAACATTAGTTTTAGTTTTGGTGAGGAATGATATATTGTTCATTGATAGAAGTAATGTGGTTAAATATTTGAGCTTATGAAACATATCTAGAGACACTATGCCACTCAAGTTATTTGAAAGAAGGTCAAGAGTTTTAAGTTTCTTAAGTACAAAGATTGAGGTTGGAATGGAGCCTTGTAATTGATTATATGCAAGGTGTAACACAGTTAACTGCGACAAATTGGCAAGCCAAGAAGGGACTTGACCAGTTAATTGATTCCGGCTCATATCCAAAAAAAGAAGTTGGGTTAGATTTTTCAATGATGATGGGATCTCCCTTGTTAAATTGACTCCATCAAACGCCAAAAACATAAGTTTGCTCAATTTTCCAAGACATGACAAGAAAGAAGGATCTGAGATTCTAATATAGTTTTGGTTAATGTCTACATAACTAAGTTGAGTAAGGTTACAAAATGAAGCTGGAATTGACCCCGAGAGTGGAAGGAATTTTTCCTGTAAAAGAGTTATTATAAAGGACCAAAAGAGTGAGTTGAGTCAAGTTACCAATTGAAGGTGGAATGCTACCCGAGAAATTACTACTCCCAATCCACAATACATTCAAGAAATCAAGGTTACCAATTAAGCTCGGCAGTTCCCCAGAGAAACCAATATCCAAAATCTCTAAATGTGTAAGAGGGCTGCTGGAGTAGAATTCAAGCAAAGAGCCCATGAGATCTTCATTGTAATTCACCCTAAGATCCTGTAGGTTTGGTAGTTTAAAAATTCCTACTAGGAATTCTCCATAAAGTCCATTACGACTCAGATCAAGTGTTAAACCAGATAAATTTGATAAGATTGTAGGCATTGGAGATGATATTTGCACGTTGTTGAGAAGCAGATCTTCCAGGCTGGTTAAGTTTTGAACTAAACCTTTTAGGCTTCTGAGATGTAGGACAGAATTATTTGACAAATCAAGGGATATTAACTTGGAAAGATCTGAGAACTTTGAAGGAATGTCGCCAATAAACGATGAATGAGAGAGGTTGAGATATGTCAACCTAGAAAGATTGCTAAATCCAGATGGGATATTGTTAGGACATATGTGATTTATTGTTAGGAACATATGTCAAATTAGAATTGGCTAATCCTTTAACAAAACGCACTTTGCTTGTAATTGGGTAGATCTAGGATGTGTTTAATACTTCAAGGAACAAGGTTTCAAGTTCAAGTGTTAAAGCCATGCAAATCTGTCTAAGAAACAAGTGAAGAAGTGCTAGATTTTAAAACTCAGCAGCTAATATCTATCGAGGTTTAAAAGCTACTGAAGCCCGATGCTCAACAGCTAGCTCGATAGATAAGCTATCTATCAAGGTTTATGAAAAACAGATTTTCAACTCTGATTTTCATCCAATTCGTGTATATATGTTTGAGCTTTCTTTTCTCATAACCCTAAACATATATAAGGATTATTTTAAGGGCTGTCAAAGGTTGCGCGAGTGTGCAGCAAAGTTGTGTTCATGCAAATTGTGACTGGAAACAGAATTTGCCCTAGTTCATCTTTCTCTTAAAGAAGTTGCTGTGTTTGTACACTGTAGGGTTTTATGACCAAGGAGCTTTGTGATCTTCATCATGTGATGAACTAAATAATTTTGCAGCCAACATCTTTCTCAAGTTGGTGAGTAAGCCGCGTATAGGAACCCGCTCATCGAATTGGTTAATCATGTACTCGGAGCTGTGCATTAAAAAGGAGAGATTGTCACTATAGAACAAGTCCAATTGGGTATTGGGGTAAAGGTTCAACTGTAGGTTGGTATAAGGTACTAGGATTCCTTTACTTGTAACCGCTTATTATGATAATAGTGAATTCTCAAGAGTAGTGACCTTAAAATCACTCGATGAGATTTTTGCCGTGTAAGTTTTCTCCATTCGTAAACAAATCACCATGTCAATTTAATTTCCGCTGCATTTAGTTAATTGGTGATTTGTTTGTACTACCATGCATATTGCATGCTAATTGAATTAATTAATTAACTTGGCTAATTAATTTGTTAATTCATTACAAGGGGTCAATACATTCTTGGCCTATCAAGTGGTATTAGAGCAGGTATACTCTGATTAGGTTTTAATCTTTGCTGTGTGATCCATTGACCCTTGTTTGTCATAGATAGAGGATAGTCTCTTATTATACCTTTTTTATTTGATGGCACTAACTATGCATACTGGAAAGTACGTATAAGAGTTTTCTTGCAGTTATTAGATGAAAAGGTGTGGCAAGCTGTGGAGATAGGCTAGACCAAGCCTACAAAAGCCCCGACTGACTGGGATGATGCTAAGATCAAGGCGACAAACTTCAATTGTAGGGCATTGAATGCGTTATTCAGTGCAGTCATGGATGAGGAATTCAAGAAGATTTTCTCTAATGAAATTGCTAAGGAGGCATGGACCATTCTCTAGACAACCTATAAAGGAATCAAGGCTGTCAAGGATTCAAAGTTTTAAAGGCTTACTACGATTTTTGAAGAGATTAAGATGGAGGAGGATGAGTCATTCGATGAGTTCTATGCCAAGCTCAAGGTCATTGTGAACCCAGCTTTTTATCTTGATGAAACCACTCCTGAACCTAAGATTGTTAGAAAGGTGCTTAGATCTCTACCTGAGATTTCATGCCAAGATCATCGCAATTGAGGAATCGAAGAATATTGACAAAATTCCTTTGACAGAGCTAGTTGGCAATCTGCAAACTTACAAGCTGGGTTTGACAAGGATAGGGAAATCAAGCAAGAACAAAAGAATGGCATTGAAGGCCAAGAGCAGTGACACTAATGAGTCTTCAGATGATGAAGATTCTAAGATGAAATCCTATATCGCCCGGCAATTCAAAAAGTTTATGAAGAATGCCAATGCAAAAGGATTTGACAAAGACTGCAAGCAGTCCAACTTGTTTTAGTTCAAGAACCAGGACAATGGAAAGAAGGATGCTAGAGATGGCGGTCAGTACACTATTCCCTCAAGACCAAAATTCTTTGGATGTCAAGGTTTCAGACATATGAAACAAGAGTGCCCTACATATCTCAAGACCATTGGGAAAAGCAAGGCATTTGCTGCTACCTTGATCGACACCAAGCCTGAAGATGACTCTAACAATGAGGATAATGGAATCCTAAATGCTTTCACTACCATTGTAAATCCTACTGAAGGGATTTTTGAAGATGTGGATGAAGAAGAGGAATTGGTGAAGACTAAGTTTGAAAAGATGGATAAGTAAGATGACATCCACATAGCCTATGCAAAGTTATACAAGGTCTCGAAAAAGCATGAGAAATTGTATAGGTTGGCCACCAAGAAGCTTAGTGAAGTGGAGCTTGAACAAGAAGAAATTTTCATAAAGTTTGATGAAGCCAATCAGACCATTGGAACACTAAGGTTTGAGAATAATTTTTTAGCTGAGAAGACCAAGAAACTTGAGGCAAAACTATTCCAAGTCAAAACCCAGTTGGAAAGGACTTCAAGTGCAAAGCTCGATGAGATGCTTAGTCTTTAGAAATCTGCTTCCGATCGAATCGATTTAGGGTATGATTTCTCTTCTCCTAGTATTGCTACTTCTAGTACTACTGTTTTTGTTCCTCCTACTAATAATGTTGAAATTGAGAACAATAATGTTAAAAATGAATTAGCTAGTGAGAACATAGACAAGGGTAAATCTATCTTAGGAGCACCCCCTAAGCTTGATAAGAAACAGATTAAGAACCCTCGGGCTAAGAAAGGAAATACTCAAAAGCAAAAACCGAAAAAGTAGCATTTCTGTCATTACTGTGGAGCAGCTAGACATACTTAACCTAATTGCTATAAGTGATTAGCCACTTAATAGAGCAACAACATGATCTTGTCGGGAAAATAGAATCAGTTTCCATCCTCCTTTACTCCTCTTGGAGATCTTCTCAAACCCCTCATGTTCCTTTTGAACTTGAATAGTTTCAATTCTTCCCCCTCACTGCTGGATCATGGGTTTGCTAAAAGAAAAGGTTCTTCCAAGGTGTGGAAGGAAAAAAGCTTCAAGTGATTTAGTCACTTTTTCCCTCTCTCCCCTTCTTGTTTTTGTTTTTGCATTACTTGTGTGTTTTGCTTTTATGTTTTAAGTCAGTCTAGTTTTATGCATTGCTTTGTTTAACATGTTTTGTTTGTTTATTTTTTAGTTTTGCTTTATTTTGTTATTGATAAAATTAAAAAAAAAAAATTGAAAAATCAGAAAAACACAAAAATAGTTTGTGTTTGTGTACATTGGTACTTGTGTACCTTGGATGGCCATTGAAACTAAGTTTTCTAAACTTTGTATCATTTGTAGTTTAGATGAGCTTCTCTATGTACAACTAAGCAAGTGAGTTTTATGGCTCATGTTTGTAATGAGTAAGATTAAGTAAACTCTTTTACTTGACACTCGTATCATTCTTTTTGACGGTAAGGACTAGAAAATCTTAAGAGAAAGGCATAAATAACCATCTCACCACTATTGCCCGCCAATCATGAAATGACATTTGTATGCTTCAGAATAGTAAAAATGGAATGTCAAATGCTTAACATCATTGGGTATTTCTTTTCTATCTCTTATATACCCATGCATGGTTTGCTTAAAAGAAAAAATTATGCAAAGAAAAATAAAAAGCAAAAAGAATCAAAATACTTTATATATGATTGCAAGCGTGTATTCTAAGAGATGTGGGAGTTATAGGATGTACCTCGAAGGTGATAGTCCCCATCAAACAGTTATGATTATGTGTGAGTTAAAGTGATTTTCTCGTATCTAAAATTGTCATAACATGTAGACACGTATGCAATCTTGCGATGTTTTTCACACACAACACACAATATTCTTTGCTAGTCTTGATACATGCGCAGGTACAATATGATTTAGCCATTGCAAGGAATACATGTGTTAATGTATGCTCACTAAACTATCTTAACTTATTTTTGAAATATAAAATTAGTTAGACTTGTTTAGTGTATGTGTGTTTTGGATCTATGAGCATGACATTTTTCTTGTTGAAAGATGATTTTGAGAGCTTAAAATGTTATTTGGATTCTTGGTTGTATAGCATGCTTGATTGCATTCATATCTGTGTTTTTCTCTTCTTGAAAAACTATTTTTAAGCAATCTCGGCAACTGCTGGACACCTCTTGACAGCTAGGCTATCTATCGAGCCCCTTCAGCTACTTTTTATCGCATTCTCGATAGCTCCTCGATAGTTGCTTGATCCATTGAGATCATCTAGTTATGGACACCTCTCGATAGATCTTGTACAACTTTTCAATAGCTTTTCCATGCGTTTTAAATCTTGACACCTCTCGATCTGTTGAGCTTTATGACTTTTCTATATAAAGGATCTGCGCAATTTTTCTTCATTTCTCCTCGATCTCTCTCGATTTTTTTCAGTCTTTTCACCTCCCAAACACACTCTTCTCTCTCAAAACCTTTAACCCACATGATTTTCAGCCTTTTCTTGTCTCAAATCACTTGGTATGATCTCTTTATCTCTCATTCTTCATGCATTTCATGCATTTAGATTTAGGTTTTGGGTTTTTGAAAACTTTTTGGGGTATTTCAAAATTGATGAAGTTTTTGTGAAATTTTTGGGATGGGTTTTATGTAAATGATCCAAAATGTTCATGCATTGCATCACATTTGTATTATAATAATGTTTCATGCATTTTAGATGTGTGTTTACTTTGTTGCAATGTTGTGTGCTGGTAGGTTGGGATTGGGCTGAGCCCATGATGTATTTAAGTTATCATGTCACATGTTCATGCATTTTCATGCATACATACCTTCAAGTTTTTATATTCTTATATATTGTCTTGTTGGTGCTTTTTTTATTGTCTCTTTCTCTCCCTCTCTCTCTTTCTTGCGTTAGTCTGCTCTATGGCACCCAAATGCAAATGCACTCCATCCGAGAACCTCTTTGTTCTAGGGCATCCACTTCTTCCTTTGACCCTACACCTTCTCATGTACAGTTCTGTGATGATAAAACCCAAAAGGACTTTTCGGAGAACTTTTCTCAATGAGGCATTCATTCGGAATGCCAAGTCATCTTATCAGATTTTACCGATACTAACCTACCCACTATTTTCTACAGTAGGGGTTAGGGGTCACTGTGTGACATTCCGGTCACTTGCCCCTCTGCGATCATACAGGAGTTTTACTCCAATATGCACAGATTCGATACTTCTGTACCTCATTTCTTCTCTCGCGTTCGAGGTATGCACATAGTAATTACTTCGAATATTGTATCTGAGGTACTATATGTTCCTAGGGTAGCACATCTTGACTCCCCTAACTGCGATCATTTGAGGACTGTGTCCAAAGACGAACTTTCATTTCTCTTTGGTGAGACACCCTCATCTTAGGGTGACCGTCAAAACACCCCTTGCTTGGGCTTTGCAAAAGGTCCGAGGTTCCTAAACATGGTGATGACATTTATTCTTCATCCTTTGTCTCACTATAACTCTATTATTGAGCCTTGTGCTTGATTTTTGTTATCCCTCTTAAAGGATATCTCTATCGACTTTCCTTCTCACTTCATTCTATCCCTTATAGATGTCTATAGGTATATGACGACCCGTGATAAGCTCATTTTTCCCTCGGCTATCACGTGGATCCTTCACCATTTTTCTGTCTCCTTTCCCGAGTCTTCTCACTTCACGGTTATGAGTGCCATAGATGCAGCTACCGTTCGTCAGAGCGAGGCACAGCTTAGGCCAAGGTAGCCTCGAACAAAGACGACAACTCCTCCAACTTCTACCACTCCATCCACCTCCATTCCTTCGTCTTCTGCAGGTGGAGTGACACTTAAGGTCATCATGGCACAGCTTGTGCGCATGGGTGCTTGTCTTGACACACTCAGTGATGAGTTGTGTCTGGTGAACACCCGTGTTGGTTGTATTACACGATGACAGGTTGTCATGGGTGGTTTCACTGTTACTTCTTCTCCATCTCCACCGGCTTCCAAGGATGAGAGTGACGATGGCTCCGGCAGTGATGATGCTGATGAGGACAATGGTGCTAGCACACCCAATGATGATGAGATGTCTACTTGATGTACTTACCCTTTGTCACTCGTGACAAAAAGGGGAAGTAGTTTTGATATAAGAGTAGTCATATACATAGGGGGAGGGTTAGCATAGGAGATTTTTGTGATAGGGGGAGTGTTTATAAGGGATGTAATGAGGATTTTTCTGTATCTTTTCTTTTCTTTCTCTTTTAGATACATTATTTTTGTACATCGGTCTTGTGACCACTTGGCGATAGCAAACCTTGTACTTATGTTGATATATATATATTAAGGTTGTTATTACTTTCTTTTACCTATCTTTACATGTGTTGTTTCTTTTCTTTCTTTATGCACATGATTCTTATATATTGTATGCAATCTTTCATTTTTGTTTCACACTAAGATGTCGTAATGAGTTTTGTTTAAAGTGTTTCAGAAATACAGGTTGTCAAAGTCTTCTTGCCATAAACTCCCTTCTTACAAAGTTTTTCAAGAATTTGTGTTGGGATAGATTTTATTGTAATTTAACATGTGTGTATGAGTTGAGTGATTTATAACTTCTTTTATATGTTCATTTGTTTATTGTGGTTTTGTCATGGATTGCCAAAGGGGGAGATTGTTAGGACATATGTGATTTAATGTTAGAAACATATGTCAAATTAGAATTAGCTAATCCTTTAACAAAACGCACTTTACTTGTAATTGGGTAGATCTAGGATGTGTTTAATGCTTCAAGAAACAAGATTTCAAGTTCAAAAGTTAAAGTCATGCAAATCTGTCCAAGAAACAAGTGAAGAAGTGTTGGATTTTAAAGCTTGACAGTTAGTATCTATAGAGGTTTAAAAGTTGTTGAAGCCCGATGCTCAACAGCTAGCTCAAAAGATAAGCTATCTATCGAGGTTTATGAAAAACAAATTTTCAGCTCTGATTTTCATTCAATCCATGTGTATATGTTTGGGCTTTATTTTCTCACAACTCTAAACATATATAAGGATTATTTTAAGGGTTGTTAAAGGTTGCGTGAGTGTGAAGCAAAGTTGTGTTCATGCAAAATGTGACTGGAGACAAAATTTGCCCTAGTTCATTTTTCTCTTGAAGAAGCTGATATGTTTGTACACCGTAGGGTTTTGTGACCAAGAAGTTTCGTGATCTTCATCGTGTGATGAACTGAAGAACTTTGCAGCCAATATCTTTCTCAAGTTGGTGAGTAAGCCGCGTACTGGGATCCGCACATTGAATTGGTTAGTCACGTATTGTGAGTCGTGCATTGAAAAAGAGAGATTATCACTACAGAACAAGTCCAATTGAGTATTGGGGTAAGGGTTCAACTTTAGGTTGGTATAAGATACTGTGATTCCTTTACTTATAACCTCTTGTTGTGATAATAGTGAATTCTCGAGAGTGGTGACTTTAAAATCATCTGGTGGGGTTTTTGCAGTGTAGGTTTTCCCCATTTGTAAACAAATCACCATGTCAATTTAATTTCCACTGCATTTAGTTAATTAGTGATTTGTTTATGCTACCACGCATATTGCATGCTAATTGAATTAATTAATTAACTTAGCTAATTAATTTGTTAATTCATCACAAGGGGTCAATACATTTTTGGCCTATCAGATTTGAGAGAAATTGAAATCGTTATCAACAAGATTTAGCCTTTGAAGTTGAACAAGGCGTAAAAGGCTGCTGTTGGAGACCATGGAACCATAGAGATAGCTTCTATTGAGATCAAGGCCAATTACATGACCTGTGTCAACATCGCACTCAACGCCATCCCAGGAGCGGTAATCTTTGTTCACCCCTTCTACTTTCCAAGATGCAGTCTTAGGATAAGCAAAAGGACCAATGCAAGCATTCACGTTGCTATGAAAGCCAGTGCTCTCATAATCATGGCAAAGTAGCTGCCTAGAAGCAAGACCGTCAATGGCAATAGCATGCAACAGTGGAAATAAAAGATGCCCGCGTATGGAGATCAAGTTAAACGGGAATGATGCCATAATAATGTATCTTTTACAACAAAGACTTAGAACTCTTAAATGTGCAAGGAAACGAAACTATAAGATTACTTATATAGATATGAACTAAGGCATACGTACGGGCATGCGTAATGTCGACAATGGGATCCTCATTAAATGTCAAGTTGTCTCCATAATTTCGATGAGTTTGAATTAGCTGTTCAAACCAAATTAGGGATAGCGAGATGGTTAGGTCTTTGATGTCTGAGAGAGAGAGAGAGAGAGAGAGAGAGAGAGACAACAACAACAACGTTGATGACTTGATGTACATTACCATTTTTGCTTCTATAAGCTATGTGTTTTTTATTTAACAAACCTAATGGAATTATATATTGAAGTATTTTTTGTCATTTGTATGTAAATTATGAATGTATTAGTCTGCCTATACAATATTTATTTCAATTATTAATTGTTTTTTATTTCATATTTTATCTTATTTAAATAATAAAAATTAGTTGGTAACTTGTGCAATATACAAAAAAGTTTCATAATAAAAAAGTTTCACGCTTTTTTTTTTAAGCTTAAATAGGGAATTTTAAAATTCTAATTTTAAAATTAGATGGTTTAAATATATAATTATATTTAAATTTACTCTAAAAATATTTTTTAAAATAATAACAAATTTTAAGACCTAATAAAATTTATGTAGCATAGTATTATAAGGTCGGTCAAAAGTCAAATAGTTTCGATTTTATATATATATATATATATATATTATAGATTACGTGCGGTTTTTTTTATTATTATTTTTTTTTTTAAAGGATTTTTATTGTGAACATGTTTAATAAAAAGATGCTTTTGAAAAGATATGTTTCTGAAAAGATACTACGTAGGACTTTAGCGAGGCATTGCAAAGCAACCAATTTACAGCCAAATCCCCAAATTAGTATCTTGGAAGAAACATGAATTTCTAATAATACTGAATATTATTATTAAATCAACCATTTCATAGCATTGAATTGCAAAAGTTAACTTCCCAAAATTACAAAAATTCACAAGAAATAGAAGCCCTATGATTTGTGCTACTATGAAAATTTATGCCAGATATGTGATCAATGAGTTCAAACGATTTGATTTTTGATTTTTTTGTAATTTTTATTTAGTGATAATCAATTTTTAGCAAGCGTTGACAAATTCTGTGTCAGATATTTCAAATGTATTTGTAAAATTTATATGTATTCAATTTATTTCAATTATCATTGTATCAAGTCATTCAGGTTGAAGAGCTGGAAAAAGGTTCAAATGTTAGTCTAAGAATCTTGGTTGAGAGAGGTTCTTGTATAAGGCAAATTTTTAAGCAAGCCTGTCAAGATTCAAATTTCAATTACACAAAGAAGTTCCCTAAAATTCACCCAGAACTCAATCTAGCAAATTTTTGCAAAATTTTATATATTTGATTTTTTTTTTTAATTATCCTCTTGTATAGCCAGCAACAAACCTTCATTTATGATTGATATATGAACAAAAATAAACCCTAATTCAATGTGAACAAATGGAGAGACCATAATCAAATTCTCAAGTATTTAATCACACACTTCTAACACTTCTCCGCATATGTGGGCTCTACCTTCCTTTTAATAGGTGGATCCTAACACATGAGATCATAAATAAGAGGTAGAGTAGATGAGACATGAATCAAATTTATGACCTCCTGCTTTAGTATCATGTTAAATTTTCGATTATTCAAAAAACTTAAACTATTAGGAAATATAAATTCAATCATTTAATCACATACTTCTAACATGTGTGGCTAAGTCTAACATATTAAATTAAACACATCAAAATTCTTATTGAAGTGACCAAGTTAAACATGAACTTCCGAGAGAGAGAGAGAGAGAGCTTCTTGAACAAGTCTATGTTGAAATCAGGTTTTAAAGATATAACTGTATTTAAAATTTGGGAAAAATTGTGCCGTTAGGACAATTGTTAATAAACTAGTTTAGGAAAGTTTTGACAACATTTTTATGACAAACTAGTGAAGGTCCGGTGAAATGCAAGGTTTTAAGTAATCAACAATTTTCTTTATATATCTTTTTGAAAAAAAATAACTAAATGAATTATTATGACATAATTTTAGAACTCAAATGTAACTAATAACTGATTATTATTGTAATAACTTATAATGAATTGCTAATAAAATGCATAATTTTGTGTATTTGTCTTTGTAGGGATGAAGGGCCCAAGGGTGTATATTGGGCCATAGGTCTTATTCGAGGACATTTAGTAGTTCGAGGATAGGTAGGCTTTAATGGAAAAGTGTCAATCAGTGAGTTATGGAAGTACTCTGGTCATGAGGTTTTGGGAAAGTAGTCTGAGGAAAAATGCCTCCTCTGCTTAATAGGGTAGACGTCAAAAGGAGTGGCCTGTCATCAAGAGCAACACTTAATCTTACTCATAACAAACATGAACCATAAAGCTCACTTGCTTAGTTATGCACAGAGGTGCTCATTTAAGCTACAAAAGATACAAAGTTTAGAAAAATTTGTTTCAATAGCCATCCAAGATACACAAGTAACAATGTACACAAAACACACACTGTTTTTGTATTTTTCTGATTTTTCATATTTTTTTATATTTTATGAAAAACAAAATAAATAAAAACTGAAAAATAACCAAATAAAAACATGTTAAACAAAGTAAAGCATAAAACTAAACTGACTCAAAACAATAAAGCAAAACATACAAGTAATGCAAACAAAAACAAGAAGGGGAAAGAGAGAGAAGAAGTGACAGAATCACTTGGAGCCCTTTTCCTTCAACACCTTGGAAGAACTTTTCCTTTGAGTGAACCCTTGAACTAGCGGTGAGGGGGAAGAATTGAAATCGTTCAAATTGGAAAGGAGCATGAGGGCTTTAAGAAGATCTCCAAGAGGAGCAAAAAAGGATGGAAACTGATTCTAATTTCCCAATGTGATCATGTCGTTGCTCTGTTAAGTGGCTAACCACTTATAGCAATTAGGTTAAGTATGACTGGCTACTCCATGGTGATGACAGAGATGTTGCTTCTTTTGTTTAGGCTTTTGAGAGTTAGCCTTCTTAGCCCTAGACTTTTTAGCTTCTTTCTTATCTTGCTTAGGGGGTGCTCTTAAGATAGACTTACCCTTATCTATGTTCTCACTAGCTAATTCATTTTTAACTTCATTATTCTTAGTTTCAACATTATTAGTAAGAGAAACAAAAATAGTAGTACTAGTAGAAGCAATACTAAGAGAAAAGAAATCATACCCTAAACTGGTTTGATCAGAAGTAGATTTCTAGAGACTGAGCATTTCATTGAGTTTAGTGCTTGAAGTCCTTTCCAGCTGATCTCTAACTTGAAATAACTCCGCTTCAAGCTTCTTGGTCTTCTCAGCCAAGAAATTATTTTCAAACCTTAGCGCTCCAATAGTCTGATTGGCTTCATCAAACTTTGTGGAAAGCTCTTCTCATTCCAGCTCTACATCACTAAGCTTCTTGGTGGTCAACCTATACATCTTCTCATGCTTTTCTAAGACCTTGTATAACTTTGCATAGGTTGTGTGGATGTCATCTTGTTCATCCATCTTCTCAAACTTGGACTCCATCAATTCCTCTTCTTCATCCACATCTTCAACAATCCCCTCAATAGGATTGATAGTGGTAGTGAAGGCATTCAAGATTTCATCATCCTCATTGCTGGAATCATCTTCAAGCTCAGTGCTGCTTAATGTTGCAAGTGCCTTACTCTTCCCAATGGTCTTGAGATATGTAGGGCACTCTTGTTTCATATGACCTAAGCCTTGACACACAAAGCACTTTGGTCCTAAAGGAATAATGTACTGACCACAATCCCTAGCATCCTTCTTCCTTTTATCTTGGCTTTTGAACTATGAGGAGCTAGATTACCTATTGTCCTTGTCAAAGCCCTTCCCATTGGCATTCTTCATGAACTTCTTGAATTGCCTTGTTATATAAGACTTCATCTTAGAATCTTCATTGTCTGAAGACTCGTCCTTGTCACTGCTCTTGACCTTCAGTGTCATGCTCTTGCCCTTACCCGATTTACCAATTCTTGTTAATCCTAACTCATAGGTTTGCAGATTACCAACCAGCTCTGTTAAAGGAATCTTGTCAATGTCCTTTAATTCTTCTATTGCAGTAATGTTGGCATGAAATCTCTCGGGTAAAGATCTAAACACCTTTCTCACAATCTTGGGTTTAGGAATGGTTTTCCCAAGAATGAAGGTTGAGTTCACTATGTCCTTGAGCTTGGCATAGAACTCATCAAACAACTCATCTCCTCTATCTTGATCTCTTCAAAGCTTGTAGTGAGCCTCTAAAGCTTTGAATTCTTGACAACCTTGGTTCCCTCATAGGTTGTCTGGAGTGTTAGGTTCTAAGGAATTAGGAACTAATGTATTAGAACTCTATTTTGTAATGTTGGCAAACCATGATCAAAACGTTTTAGTCTTGTTTAGACTTGCTCAAAGTATATGCTTTTTTATGTAAAGTTGGAATCGAGTTGCTGCAGGATTTACTTTGTAAATCTACCGACTTGATCAAACGAGAATTAAACTCGACCAATCGAAACTCGGGCAGAACATTTTTTTACAGAATTTTCCAACTCAGCCCAAGCCCATTTGACATGTAGGGTTTTATACTTTGTCCTAGGTATAAAAGGGAAAACCCTTGCCATGTTTTAGGTTGCTCCTTATGCTGTGTGTGTGAATCTTTTGTGAGATTAAGAGGTGGTTGCCTTCATACACACTTAGGGTTATCAAGAACTAGATTTTGTCAAGAGCTTGATGATCATTTTAGTTGCAGATTTAAGAGCTTAAAGATACACAAGCAGGAGTGCTTGTACTTGTTGGGAATCCAAGAAAGAAGTAGTTTGTGGACTTGGAGCTATCACGTGGTCGTGGTAGTAAGTTTCCGACTCAAGGTAGTAATAGGATGTTAGTGGTCTAAGTCGCTATTGTGTAAACTTCAATTCTTTCATAGTGGATTCAGTTTTACTTTGAGGATAGTTAAGTTAAATCCTCCTCAGGTTTTTTACCAGTTTGGTTTTCCTAGGTTATCATATCGTTGTGTTCTTTATTTTTTGCACCTTACAATGATATAATATATTTGAGTTAACCTAGATTTGATAATTTACCCAAGTTAATCACTTGGCTAAATAACTAGATTAATTTGATTGTGTTTAAAGGGTCTAAAAATGTACAAGTGGTATCAGAGTAGGTAGCTCTCTTATTGAAGATCTTTTGATCTCTGAGCTGGTCCTTGACCCTGGTTGTCATGGAACACATACACTTTCTAGTTATTCCTCCTCACTTTGAAGGAAATAATTATACTTATTGGAAAGTTAGGATGAAAGCAATCCTAAAGTCCATTGACGAGAAAGTCTGGAACTCTATCGAATATAGATGGGAAAAGCCAACTACTCTTGTGAGTGAATGGCAAACTTCTCAGAAAGAAGCAGTCGCTTTTAATAGCAAAGTTATAAATGCTATCTTTAATGTTGTTTCTATGGAGGAATTTAAGAGAATCTCTAATGTTGAGGTTGCTCATACTGTTTGGAATATCCTCCAAACTGTGCATAAAGGCACAAAGGCTATTAAAATTAATAAGTTGCAGCAATTAACTACTAGATTTGAAAGCATTAGGATGTCTGATGATGAATCTTTTGATGAATTCTATGCTAAGCTTAATGATATTGTTAATTCTGCATATAATATGGGTGGAATCTATGATCAACTTAAAATTGTTAGGAAGATTCTTAGATCTTTGATTGAGGATTTTAGACTCAAAGTCACTGCCATCACTGAAAGTAAGGATGTGGACTCCATCCCTGTTGATGAACTTGTAGGATCTCTTCAATCCTATGAGTTGTACCTACCTAAGACTAGCAAATCCAAATCGATGGCTCTTAAGTCTGTTGATGATGTTGATGTGAGTGGATTTGATGATGAGCTCACTAGTACAGAGATTGCTTACCTTGCCAAGAACTTTAGAAATTTTCTTAGAAACAATAACAGAAGGGCAAAAGATAAGAACACTGCTAAACCTAGAAATTTTAGGAGGAATGATCCCACTAAGGTTAATAACACTGAAAAACCTAAAGAAAAAGTAGGTCAACCTTCTAATAATTCTATAGGACAACAATGTTTTGGGTGTCAAGGGTATGGTCATGTGAAATATGAATGTCCTATATTCTTGAGGTCTAAGGGTAAAGTTATGGTTGTAACCCTTAATGATGATGAAGTTTCTAACAATGAGTCTAGTAGTGATGAGGACGTAAACTTCATTATTTTCACTGCTACTGCTGTAGTTAATGAAAATACTGTTGTTGAAGAGAACCCTTCTAATAGGGAACTTTGGGGATGCAAGTTTACAAGAAGCCTACAATAAACTTTGCAAATTTGCTGCAAAGGATGCTATGAGTGTTGATCTAGGCTTAAAGAAAATTACATCTCTTGAACTTGAAAAGAAAATTTTGCTTATAAAACTGTTTGATGCTAATGAATTGTTGAATAATGTGAAGACTGAGAACATGCTTTTGCTTGATAAAGTTAAGAATTTGGAACTTGAATTATCTATTGCTAGAGAACAAACTAATAGGTCTGCAAGCTCCAAACTTGATCATATGTTGAGTGATCAAAAGTCTCCCTCTAACAAAGTTGGTTTAGGTTTTGTAGAAAGCATTTTTGTGCCTGCACCCCATTCCACAAACTTTGTTCCTTCTTCTTCTTCTGAACTCGCTATGAGTGAGGTTGTGAGTGAAGTTGTCAAACCCCCTGTGAGTGAAGTTGTCAAACCCCCTGTGAGTGAGGTTGTCAAACCCATAGAAGTTACACCTCCTAAGAAGATTAGGGTTGATCTGAAAGAGTCTAAACCTAAGAGTTCTACCCTTTCTAAGGACAAGTTGCATGATAAGCCTGCATGGGTATGTCATTTTTGTAGAAAGTCTGGACACATACGTCTAAACTGTTTCAAGCTACAAGCTGCTAAACGAGCAAATAAACCAAAAGTACTAGTGCTTCAAGCACAAAATCCAATGGTACTTATTGGTGAATTGGTAAAGGCTCTAAACCTTTATTCTAATTCTAGAGTTGGAATTCATTATAATGTGAATAAGAACTCTAATGCTCGAGGTACATCTAAAAAGTTTTGGATGTAAAAGGCTCAATCTAATTGAGTTTTTCTGACATGGTCTTTATGCTTTATCGCTCTACTCTTTGTGACCTTTGTTTTTGTTGGTTTTTGTTTTCTTTTTGTTTCTAGGACTTGCATTGCATAACATTCATGCATTTCATTCTAGGATTGTTTTTGTTTCTTCCTTTCAAATTTTTTTTTTTTTTAGAAAAAAAAAAAAAGGAAAAAGGAAGCAAAATGTGCTGTGCATTATTTTCTTGGATTTGAAATCAAGGTTGGCCAATTTATTTTACATAACATGTTTATTTATCTTGTTTAACTTGGATGAGCTTATTTATTGCACTTTACTAGTTGAAGTCTTGTAATGCATGTTGTGTGGGATAGATGTTTATAGTTTTTGATACCCTCTTGGAGGTTGCTATTAAAGGTTTTTGTGATTGTGATCCTTGACCGTCCTCCTCTACTGTGCACAGCAAAGCCCCCCTTTTTATAGTGCTTGCTGTGACCAGATTTTACTATTTTAGCCTTTAACAACCTTTGTTTGGTCTGGGTGTCCTTATCGACCACTTACTGGTTTGCCAGCCACCACCATTTACCTATGCTAGCCGTGACACTAGACAAAGAAAGCAATTTTATTTGTTTACCTGCCGTGCTATAGTGTGGGTGCTTTCTCTCTCTCTTTTTATCCCTTATGACATGCACCTAGTGGTCCCAGCTCATCCTTGCTTACTTTGGATGGTATGTCATCCCAGTAGGACATATCCCCTAAAAGAGCCCGAGTAGGAACCCCAAAATAGGTTTTCCCCTCTCCCCACCGCCAGACCATGCCTTCTTACCTCTGACCCATGACCTCACCACCTCTTGTATTGGCTGGGTACAGGCTGGTGATGTCTAGGCCTTGCGTGTGCTTCACTTCCATGTATATCTGAAATCTGCCTACTGCTTATGCGTCTGCCGTGGTCTAGAGACTTGTCTGCACATCTTGCTGCCCATCCTTGGCTTCTTATGGCATGAACCATTTCCTAGCTTCTCATTCTTTAAAGCCTGCTCCTTTCGGGGTTGGGCTTTTTCTTGGCTGTAGGCTTTTCCTCCTTCAACCCACTCTCTTGTTCTTTTCTGCAGTCTTTGTATGTCCTGCTGTACTACTCTGCCATTCCTGCCATGGTGTTATTTAACCCAAACCCGCTGAGCCTCTTTGGGCTTGTCGCTTATTCTTCCCTCAATGACTCAGTATAGTCATTTGAGCCTTTTTGGTTACGTTCGGCATCCTTGGCCCATTTACTTTCCTTGAGCCCTTTTGGCCCTTTTCCTAGCTCTGCATTCCCATGGGCTTTTACTAACTCTTTTGAGCTTCTCAAGCCCAATTACCTTATCCTTCATCCTTAGGGTTCATGGACCTTCCATCAACCCCTTACTTTCTTTACTTTCATTACTTCGGGCCTGCTATGGCCCATTCTCACTTTTTTACATCACATACTGCCCATGAGTTTGCTTTTTCTTTCTTTCCAAGCTCCTTTAGACTCGTCTACTTCTTCAAGGCCCATTTGTTTATTTCATGGGCCTGCAATTCATTATTCCTGCCATTTGGGCTTAAAGGTTTTTTTTTTTCTATCCAATTACTAACTCTTTTCTACTCATGTTGCTAGACTTCTTCTTTCTATTGGGCTTCCAAAAATGATCATCAACATTTAGCCCCCTGAACAAATGAAGAATTCCTGTGGTTCATATGTGAATAAAAGACTTCCCTGCCCTTTTTGTCTTTCCTTCTTCTTTTCCTTTGCGGGCTTTTTTCGAACAGCAGACCCCAGTTTATACATATATTTTTCTTTTCTTGCCACGAACAGTGTTGTCTCTTCGAATTTCCCAGTTTAGCAGTTATTCTGAGATGCAGCCATCGTTTCATTAATTTCATCCTTTATCTAATGGTTGACCCATCGCATCATTTTGTGCTGGTATTAATGTGTTGGTATTTAAAGGAAAGTCCATTCACATTCTAAACTAAAACATCTTCTCCCTTTCCAACTCAAACACTTCCTCCATTTCTCTCTCTTCACCATGTTTTCCTTCTCCAACACTCTCATCTGTTTACTCCAATCAACCATTGCGCCATGACGCCGGTGAAAAGTTAAAACTCTTCCCGCCGTAAAGGAAAAGAGATTGTCTTCAATTCTCCCACCGCATGCGATGTAGGCGAAGAAATCGTTTATTTCGAATCGGACCATTCTAACAAGGAAGAATCGCCACATGCCTCGGATAGTGAATGCGCTTCTCTCATTGATACTTGGTATGATATCCATCCCCATTTCCCTAAGGTCTCCATGATTACACACCACTGCCACCGGGCCGTGTGTGACTTGCTCTTTGCCGGCGAAACACAAATGTTTCTTGGGCTCTGTTAGCCTCCTCGATCCCTGATCTTGTCATTCACCAAGGCACTTCACTTCCCATGCCTATTCACTTTGAGTTTGGATTAAGCACTGCCTTGGGATAAAGGGAATGGGTGGATAAGGAGTTATCCGACACGGGTTTCATTGGGTTGCTTCAGCGGGCCGGTGTATTAAAGGCCATTGTTTTATCCTGCTATTTATCTAACTACAGGGACCTCTTCAACCTTCTCCATTTGGTCCGCTGGTGGTGTACCATCACTCACACTTTCTTTTTCTCCTATAGTGAGGTTACCGTGACTTTGGAAAACGTAGCAAATCAGTTGCTTTTGCCCATCCTTGGCAATGTTGATCCTAGTGCTTTAGAGCTTTCCCCGAAGGAAGAGGCCGTGGAGGCCGAGTTGAAGAAAAGGATGAGTGGGAATGCCAAGTTTTCATATTGGGTTAGTTCTCCTGCTAAGATCTCCGACGCTGCTCATCGCGTGGCCTTTATCACCTTCTGGCTTTGTAAGTTTATCTTTGGCTCCCATCCCCACTATGCTGTGAAACCTTTATATTTTCGTTTAGCTATTAAGATATCTACCGTGGAGAGTCTACCATTGGCTCCTATGTTCTTGGGGCACTTGTATGTTCAGTTGGACGTTATGCGGAGCGATGAAAGTCAAGCAGGCTCTTGCCACTTAGTCACTATTTTCGTTCACAGTACTATCCTATAGCAGTTGTTGTTTGAGTGTTGTGCCCAGCACTTGGCGAAGTGTAGGCCCGTTTGTTTTGCTAAAGAGAAATATCAGTCGTGCCCTAGAGTAATTACTGATTTTTGCGGTAGATTTGAGTCTAACTTTCCGTTGGCTTGCCGTTGGTTTGGTTTGAAGCCAATTGATTATTCTACTGTTGAGTCTTTTGATAAAGGAATTGGGTTTTCTTAGAGAGCTTATAGGAACTTGGGTGCGGGTTACACATGTGTAGACTTTGTTATGGGTTTATTTGTTGACACTGCCGGGACTACCACCCCTTTGACTGGTTTTGAGGAGAATGGGATCACTTACTTGGCAGCCACCAACGCTGGGTGGTTGCCTTATCTGGCTGACGAAAGCCTCAGGTTCGTGCATTATCCTGCCAACCGGGTGAGAAGACAGTATGGGCTAGATCAGGACATTCCTGAAGATCTTTCTTTTCTCATGGAGTCTCCTACTTTCGTCCGGCCATTCCTGTGGCATACTGCTTTTGAATTCTGGAGCCAGCATTTTACTGCGGTTACCATTCTAGGCTCATTAAAAGAGGGTACTTGCACTCCCGCTATGCACGGCTACTGGCAGGCTGTGATAACTTTGTTTGAGCAGGAACTGATAGGTAGTCGTGGTCTCTCCCTTATTCCTCCTGATGGGCTCAGTATGGTTATTTTGACTAATCCTCAATTGCTCTTACCTTCTAAGTCTGTATTAGCATATGCTAGGAAGCAAAATCGGTCTGCCATCTTCGAGCAGATTGAGGAGGATAAAGGGTGGCATTAGCATGCCGGTGATTATCCTCCAGGTTGGGAGAAGAAAGTGAAAGTGACAAACATTTCTGTGCTGGACAAGAAGGGTCTTGCCAAGCTTAAGTCTGTAAGCAATTCCAAGCTTGCTGCTCCACGGCCATCTACAGATTCTCCCCCTTCTAATAGGACACGAGGAAGTAAAAGAAAGACATCCCCTTACCCTGCGTTTGCCACTGAGTGGAGAGTATGTTATCTCTAATTCTGCTTTGTCTTATACATATATATATATATATATATATATTGACTTTCCTATGGCTAACCCTGACATGCTTGCTGACTTCTCTCTTCAACCTTATCTTTTGTTCTCTTTTCCTTCACAGTTTAAGCATAAGGAGGATACATCTGTCACCCATCCCATATTGCTTGACGAGCCTGAGTTCGAGGTACATCTCTTTCCTTCCCTTCTTTTCTTTTCTTTGCATGTGCTTCCTCTACGACATGCCTTTGGTTGTCTCATCCGATTACAGGCTCCTTTGTTCTTCATTTTTTTGAGGATGAGCTCGAGCCCATCTTTGTATATCACCCCACAGCTGAGGAGCTTTCTGCCTCCCTGGGCGTACCCATGGAAGGCTTCTTTGACGGGACTGATGTTGTGTTTAGGACTACAGCTTCTGCCACTCCAGCCACTGCACAGGGAGTTCCTGCTAAGGCTTTTATCCCTTCCACTAGGCCGGTACCTATAGGCGAGGGTACTTATACTGATAGGGTTAGTAAGGCCACTCCCATTCCAACCGAAACACTTACTCCCCAAGAGGGAGTCATTCCTCCTGCTACTGCTCAGACCGAAGTAGCTTCTTCTACCACACCCCTTGTTATCTCCACCAGTGACCCCTTCGCAGCTCTATCTCAAGCTGTGAAGGATGGTTCTTCTTTGGTAGTTACCCCTTCTTCCATTCCTAGCTCTACTACACATGGGCCTGATGCAGACTTATCCTCCGAAGGGTCTGAGGACGTTCTTGAGAATCCTGACGATGAGCCTATTAAAAAAAAAAGGATTTCCAACTCTGATGAAGAGGAGAGTGTTGACTCCGAGACTGAATTCATGGGTGTGCCTCTTTCCCCCCCTTTTTTTTTTGCTAAGTTTCTTCCTCCCTTTTTTTTTTTTTTTTGTTATCTTCACTTTATATATCTATTTGTGTAATCCCTTTGTTACAGTCTCCCTTTATTTTTTATGCCTGTTTCCTTGGTTACAAAGACTTCGGGAGTGCCAGGAGTTGCAGTAGACGTAGGGATGCCCACAGCCACTCCTCCTGCCTCTCCCATAGTACCCATTTCTGCCGTACCTTTAGTACCTATTTCTGCCCTTCCTACAGCCCTCATTCCTACAGGTCTTGGTGAGTTTCTTTTTCCTTTATCTCCTTCTTCATTTCTTCCTTGTGAGTTTATCCTTCTCAGATCATGGCTTCTCATATCGCGCTTTATGCTTTCTTGATAGGTCCACTTCCCACTACCCTTCCTTAGTTTGAGGTGGGCAGAAGTTCTGCCACCATTCCAAACCCTGTGAGTGAGGCTGCAGCCTTCTTTGCACGCTTTGATCAACCTGAGGTTAATGACCTTGATCCTACAAATTTCTAGGGTTCTGGGCCTCCTTATGTAGACTTCCATGGTTTTAGAGTCCTTGAGGATTGTGCTTCTCATTTAGTGGTAGTCTACAATAACCGTGGTGATTTCATGTAGGGATTTCGCCTTGCCCGTTCTGCCAAAGAGCACTTCTTGAAGATGCTGGGGAGTGTGATGAATGATATTGAGCATAACTTCGTCGATACCGTCTCCATCGAGAGGATCCTGCGGTGGAGAGCTATGATTCAAGAGCTTGTTAGTGTGGGCTTTATTGTGGAGTTCATTCTGGACCACCTCCGTGAGATTGCCCGAGCCCTTTTCATGAGGAGAGCTCAGCCTACTATTGACGCCATTGATACACGAATTGAGGCTCTGAGGAAGGAGGTGGCAAACTTAAAGGGTCGTCGTGAGCGCTTTCTTTCCAGCATTGGCGGGTCCAACCGTTTTGGAGATCAGCCTTTCATTTCTAGGTTTCGTTGATGATGCAGTTTTCCTTTTTACTTTCTTTGTTCATTTCCCTATCTAGCACACTTTATGTTCCCTACAGTACTTCTTTGGTAAATTTGATATGACTGCCATTGTTTTGGTTTGTAATTATGATGCTACATTTTGCTATTACTTTTGGATATTGCTATGACATGGTATACTTTTGTAATGCTTCATTCTTCTTTTCATTACACATTATTAAAATCATGTTACAATCATGTCTTATGACACAGTCACTTGAAAAAAAAAAAAAAACATTAAAAGGGATAACTTTTTTTTCTTAAGCGTAATAGCGTTTCAACCACTTCCCATTGATGGGATCCATCAGGCTTTTTCCATCCATCTGAGTCAAATAATAATACCCACTTGGATGTGTCTCTCTTATCACAAGGAGTCCTTCCCATTTTGGTGCAAACTTAGATGGTCCTACCATGCCTCGCCTGACATAGTTTGCTACTTTTAACATGAGTTATCCCTCCACGAACACTCTCTCTTTAGTCATCCTGCCATAGGCTTCGGTCATCCTTTGTCTGTATCTGTAGATGCACTATTGGGCCTCTTCCTTCCTTTTATCAAACCCTTCTAAGTCTTCACATCTTTCTACCGCAAAGACTTCCTTTTCTTTTTCTTTATCCCACATCTATATAACTCTTAAGCATGGAGTCATTACTTCTACCGGGCTCATCACCTCTATTTCGTAGACCAAGAAAAAGGTGAAAATCCTGTGGCTGACTTTGGTGAATTTCTATAAGCCCAAAGAGCATCTGGCAGGTGCATTGTCCATCCTTCCGTATACTCTTGGCTCATTTTACTGATGATCTTTATGAGGATCTTGTTTGTTACCTCTACTTGCCTATTTCTTTGAGGGTAATAAGGAGATGACCGATGGTGCTTGACTTCATAGAACTCCAGCATCTTCCTTACATCACTGTTGACAAAGGGTGTGCCATTGTCACTGATAATCCTGTGGGGTATCCCAAACCTCACAATTATGTTCTCCTTGATGAGATTTGCTACTGCTCCTCCTGTGGCTTTATGGAGTGGTACTGCCTCCGCCCACTTAGTGAAGTATTCCATAGCCACTAGGATCCATATGTATCCGCGTGATGGTGGATTGACTGGCCCTACCAAATCAAGCCCCCAAGTGTGGAAGGGCCATGGAATGACCATGCTATGCAAGCTCTGCGGGTGAGTGTGAATCAAGTTGGCTTGTACTTGGTAACTGTGGCATTTTTTCACAAATTCTGTTGTATCTTTCTTCATGGTAGGCCAGTAGTAACTCATTTGTAGTAGGCATCTGTATAGCTTTTTCTTCCCTTGGTGTTCCCCATACTCTCCTGAGTGTACTTCTTTTATCATTTCTTTTACTTCTTCAGGGCCCAGACATCTTAAGGGGTCCCAATCGTACCCTTTTTTGAAAAGGACCGTATTATGCACAAAGTAACGCATTGCCAATCTCTTAAGCTTATATCTTTCACTATGCTTTTGTGGCAAGATACCTTCTGTCAAGCACTACATGAATGGGCTTCTCTAGTCTTCGTTGGCGAACACAGCATAACTTTCCTCTCTGTCTGCTACAAGCTGGCAGGTCTCGCACTTGGTTTGGACTCGATCTGCGTCTTTGCCCATGCTTGGCCAATAGAAGCCTGCCCTTTGAAGTCTGCGGTAAAATCTGACCTCCCCGCAGGATCCACAAGTCTTGTCATGTATTTCTTTCAACTTTCTCTGGGCCTCTTCCTGTCCCACGCATCTGGATAAGACCCCACCTGACATCTTGTGGTACAATTCCCCTCTTACCATGGCATAGTCCTTGAGGATCTTCATTTTTGCAGTGTCTTCTTCCTTCGTCAGGGCCTCCCTTATAGGAATCCGCCAATCTCCTTCACACCGTTTCTTCTAAAACATTTCCTTTAACGTCTCAATAATAGACTCTTTCCTCTTGCCAACTTTTATCTTGGTGCAATCCCCTTCAAAAATTATTTGTGAGCCTAGCGCAGCTAGCGCATTCGCAAACCGGTTCTCATTCCTTGGAGCATGTTCTATCTCGAAAGTTGAAAACTCTTCCTCCATCTTCTGGGCCATTGCTCTATACAGGGCTAGGCTGGGTTCTTTTGGGGAGAAGCTTTTCTTAGCATGGTAGACCACCAGGTTCGAATCACCCATTACCCTTAAATGCTTAACTCCCATTTCAAGAGCCGTGGCCAGCCCAGTTAGATAGGCTTCGTATTCTACCGTGTTATTCGAATAAGGGAATTCCAGTTTAAATGATAGCGCCACTGCCTCATCTTCTTCATGGTACAAAACTACTCCCACCCCTCCTGATTAGGCGATAGAAGACCCATCAAACTTCATCACCCATTGTTCTTTGACTTCTTCAACTATGGCTACTTCCCCTGGAACTTCATAATCCAGCGGGAATTCTTCCTCTCTTGGAAACTCCACCAACATGTCTGCTATAGCTTGACTTTTTACCGCTTTGGGCGTTCTTGCTTTCAAGTCGTATTGTGATAATTGTAAAAACCACTGAGATATTCTACCAAAGAGGATTGGTTGCCGCAACAAAGCTTTGACGGCATGAGACTTTGTCATCAGCCATACTTCGTAAGCCAAGAAATAATGGCGTAACCTCAGCGGAGCATACACAATAGCTAGGCATGCCCTTTCTACCCTTAGGTAAAGAGTTTCTACATCTTTTAAGGCACGGCTGATATAGTACACTGGTTGCTCAATGCCACCTCCATCCTTTTGGGCGATCAATGCACCAATGGCATACGAGTTGGTGGCCAAGTAGAGTAGCAATGGTTTTTTGTGGATTGGGGCTTATACAGTAGGA
Organism: Quercus agrifolia; assembly: GCA_029955455.1. NCBI lineage: Eukaryota > Viridiplantae > Streptophyta > Magnoliopsida > Fagales > Fagaceae > Quercus > Quercus agrifolia. Next base: position 31,882,161 of record JARQAD010000009.1, on the reverse strand, counting down.
AGGTTCATCATGATCTGCTGCAACCTTTTAAAGGCTGTCTGCTGCGCTTCTCCCTATTCAAAGCTTTGTCCCTTCTTAAGTAATTTGGTGAAAGCAGAAGTAATTGATGCCAACCTAGGGATGAATCTCCAGATATATGAGACCTTTCCTAAGAAGCTCTTTAACTCCTATACCATGGCTGGAGGTCTCATAATTGTTATGGCCGTGGCTTTGGCCGAGTCCACATCTATTCCCCTGCTGTAAACCAGGAAGCCCAAGAACTTCCCAGAGGACACTCCAAATGCGCACTTGAGAGGGTTCATTCTTAATTTGAAAGCTCTACACCTTTCGAATACCTTTCTTAACACATGGAAGTGTTCCTCTCTCTTCCTTGATTTCACCACTATGTCATCCATATATTCCTCTAACTCCTGATGCATTATATCGTGAAATATGGCCGTCATTGCTCATTGATAATTTGCACCTGCATTTTTTAACTAGAATGGTATCATAGTGTAATAGAAGTTGCCTATGGGTGTTTTGAAAGCAGTTTTCTCTACATCCCTTGGTGCCATTATGATCTGATTGTACCCACTGAATCCATCCATGAATGAAAACATGGCGCTTCCTAAAATCTACACATCTTATCTATATGTTCTTCTTCTTCACTAGTACTATGTTAGATAGCCAGCGTGGGTGTTGAATAGGCTTGGTGAATCCTACGACCCAGCAACTTCTGTACCTCCTTGACTATTTTCCCCTCTATTTCAGTGTGGAATATCCTAGCAGGCTAGGCCATTAGTTTGGCCTCTAGGTTCACATTCAACGTATGCGCCACTAGCCCAGGATCTAGCCCTGCCATTTCACTATAATCTCATGCAAAGACGTCTTTGAACTTTTTCAATAGTAGTATCAGTTCTGATTTTTCCTTTTCTGTCAAACTTGCACTAATCGAGATAGGCCTTGGTTCTTGTGAGCCAGACCCCAGGTCAACTTCTTCCAACTCTTCTTCTACCACGACTTGTACCTCCTTTTCTGCCATAACTTCTTCATCTTTCTCTTTGTTACCCTCTTCCTCTGAACTTCTTTGGGCCACGCAACACACCAAACTCTTGTGTTGCCACTCTTGGGTAGGGCCCGCTTGTATCCCACAAGTGGGCCCCGCGTACCTTCATAATTTGTACACAACCCTGCCATCAGGGCCTCGAACCCTGACATATTGTAGTGTGTCATCTGATTCTGTGGTGGGTGCTTCCTTCCTTTTCTTTTTTCGTGCTAGCAACTCCCTTAGATCAGGTTTTAGATCACTTTGGATGTCTTCCCACTTTAGTACGAAGGTGCCTCGTGGCTTTGATACTGAGCTTTCCCTAGATGGAGCCCATTGGTCGAAAAACATGGTTTCTACTAAATAAGCCTCTGCCTGCTCGAATGGCAAGGGATTTGCTACCATGCATATCATTCTACCGTTCATCCTTCCCTTCACACACTGGTGATAGGTGGACAAGACCAATTGGTGTTTGTGCAACCATGGTCTCCCCAAAAGCATATGATATGAGACCTTCGTCTTCACCACGTGGAACCAAGCTAAGAAAGCTATGGGGCCCACCTTTAACCACAGCTAGATGTGGCCTACGGTGTATTCGCCCTTTCCGCCAAACCCTGTCACTTCCATTGGGCATCCCTAAATCTTTCTTTCTGAAATTCCTGCTACTTGTAAAGTACTCAATGGAATGAGATTTACAGAAGCGCCTGTATCTACTAAGGCTCTCTTAATGGGAATTTGATTTATGGACGCTGCTAAGTAGAGGGGCCTCTTGTGGTTCGGGTACCCTACCTCCATATCCCATTACTAAAAGTGATTTCAATGTAAGAGAGCTCTATCATCTATGACTTCTGCTGATAAACATTCTACTCCTACCCCAGAGGCAATGCTTACCAATGCCTTTGTGGCTATCTTTCTCTCTTTGGTCGTAAGTCTCAATTGGTCAAATAAATTTTTGAATTTGGAGTTTTGCTGTAAGGTGGTAATTGCTACGGCAGGCAGGGTTGGATTCTCCTCTTCGTCCTCCCTTGGATCTGCACAAATTACTAGAGCTACTACACCCTTCCCTTTGTGGTTTGGGAGCGAGTTTCTTTGAACTTCTTACTAAGATAGTTCTAGAGTCCCTTCTTTGATCCTGCGGCGCACCAGTCAACGGAGCGTCCAACATTCTACGGTAGGATGTTGCATGTAGTTTTGCAAACGGTAGAAGCATGGGTACCTTCGCTCCTCTTCTGTGGGCTCTCTAGAAACTTAATTAGGCTTGAAAACTCTGTCTGCTATCCATTTGTCTAGTAGCACATCCAACTCTTTTGGGGTGCATGGTATTGGTGGGGGAGTATCATATTGCCTTCCATCAATCTTCCTTCTCCGCTCACTAGTGGATACTGCCATGGCCTGCGGAGCGTTCCTCTTATCGAAACTTGGTTTCACCTACTGGGCAATTTTTCTGGCTTTTTGCAACAACTGTGCAAATTGAGAGATTTCTAAGTTTTCCAAGACTACCCTGTATTCCCTAATCATGTTTGTCATACACATTTCCACCAATGTTCTTTCCTCACAATGATCATAGCAGTCGAGTGCTATGTCCCTGAACCTTTTGATATATTCCATTAAATCCTCATCACTTCTTTGCTTGGTTACTTGCAGGGTTGCAAGCGTTACTGTTTCTTCCTCGTGGAAGTATTTAGTACAAAATATGTCCACCATGTCATCCTAAGTTGGGATTAATCCTGACTTTAGGCCAATGTACCAGGTGTACGCTCGGTCACATAATGATTTGGAAAACTCCCGAAGACATAAGTCTTCGTCTGTGGCGTAAGGGCCAAGAGTATCAATAAACTTGCTCACGTGCTCCACGACACTTCCTTTCCTACCATTGTACTGCGTAAAGGCCCGTGGCTCATACCACTCAGGTTATGGTTTGCTGAGTACCCTTAGTGGATATGAAGGTCTTCACACGTAAAACCTCTCCTTAGGTGCTTTGGCCCCCTCCTATTCCAGGAAGGCCGCTACTTTGGCTATAGTGATAAAAAGTTGGTCCGTATTTTGTGGGACACCTCCTGCTGGTGTTTCCTCTTTGTCTGCCGCATGCTCTGGGACATGCTGGCTCCCTTTCTTTATTGTCTTATTTGTTTTTAGCTGACAGATTTCTTCCATCATTTGCTGCTGCGACTACTGCAACGACTGCAACACTTCTATAAAGACGTTGGCATTATCTGTGGGGATTCTTGGCTATGGTTGGGGTTTAGCCCCTGATCTGTTGGCACCTTCCATCTGGTTAGGTTGCTGTTAGTGGGGCATTGTTGGCCTGGATTCTGCTTGTAAGGGCACGGCGCTCATGTTTCACATCGTCCTAGATTTTGGGGGCATTGCTTACAAGGGCTTCTGTGTTCTGTCCCTATCTGTTTCCCAACTCCTTAGTAGAGCCGCCAATTTAATGTAATGGACCTTTTTTACAATGTTAAGCTGGGTTGCCTCCTACGATATTAGGCCCAAATGTTCTGAGTAAGGGAGTCAAGACTGGTCCTACTGCAACTCACTTTGGTCCGGCTTGTGCACAAACTATACCCCGTTTGCCAAGCTTTAATCACAAGCCCATGGCAAGAAAAGTTGCTACGGGTAAGTTATGGCAGGCAAATATGATAAAGACAATACAAGAAAATGGTAAACAAAATGAACAAAAAGGAGTGACATGAGGCAACCCGTAGGCCAAGAGTAGAGAAATAAATGAGAAATAATAATAATAATGGGGTTATTGAATTAAAGAGGGGAAAATCAGTTTGCCATGCCAAGTGATGCTACGGAGCAGAAACCAAGAAGGTAAACCACTTCCTCAATGTGACTAATCTCTCAAGGGAAAGAAATTAATTGCTTTGAGGGAATGGGCCTGAATGGTTTATGTTTAATGGGGGATCCTCTGTCTTTTTTGATAGAGAGCAGGGTTTTAGAGGGAGAGAGGAAATCAACCTATTGGTGCATGCTTGCCATTCTATATTCTTTGTCCTCTATCCTTCCAAGTTTTTCCTTTCTTTTTTTTTTCTTCCTTTTCTTTCTCCATGTTTTCTTATTTTTGTTGTGATACACTTTTAGAGGTTGCTATTACAGTGTTTTTGTGATTGTGATCCTTGACCATCCTCCTTTACTGTGCATGGCAAAGCCCCCTTTTTATAGTGCCTGCTATGACCGGATTTTACTATTTTAGCCTTTAACAATCTTTTTCTGGTCTGGGTGTCCTTGCCGACCACTTACTAGTTTACCAGCCACTACCACTTACCTGTGCTGGCCGTGACACCAGACAAAGAAGGCTATTTTGTTTGTTTACCTACCGTGCTACAGTATGGGTGCACTCTCTCTCTTCCTATCCTTCATGGCATGCACCTAGTGGTCCCAGCTCATCCTTATTTCCTTTCGATGGTATGTCATCCCAGTAGGACATATTCCCCAAAAGAGCCCGAGCAGGAACCCTAGAATAGGTTTTCCTTTCTCCTTACTGCCAGACCATACCCTCTTACCTCTAACCCATGACCTTACCACCTCCTGTATTGGCTAGGTACAAGCTAGGTTTGTATGGGCCTTGTGCGTGCTTCACTTCCATGTATATTCGAAATCTGCCTGCTGCTCAAGCATCCATTGTGATCTAAATACTTTTCTGCACATCCTGCCGCCCATCCTTGGCTTCTTATGGCGTGAACCATTTTCTGACTTCTCATTCTTTAAAGCCTACTCCTTTTGGGGCTGGGCTTTTGCTTGGCCGTGGGCTTTTCCTCCTTCGACCCACTCTCTTGTTCTTTTCTGCAGTCTTTGTATGTCCTGCCATACTACTCTGCCATTCCTGTCGTGGCGTTATTTGACCCAAACCCGCTGGGCCTCTTTGGGCTTGTCGCTTATTCTTCGCTTAATAACTCAGTATAGTCATTTGAGCCTTTTTGGTTGCGTTGGGCATCCTTGGCCCATTTGCTTTCCTTGAGCCCTTTTGGCCCTTTTCCTAGCTCTGCATTCCCATGGGCTTTTACTAACTCCTTTAGGCTTCCGCAGCCCAATTACCTTTTCCTTCAACCTTGGGATTCATAGACTTTCCATCAGCCCCTTACTTTCTTTACTTTCATTACTTCGGGCTTGCTGTGACCCATTCTCACTTTTCTACATCACATACTGCCCAAGAGTTTGCTTCTTCTTTCTATCTGATCTCCTTTAGGCCCGTCTACTTCTTCAAGGCCCATTTGTTTATTTCGTGGGCCTACAATCCATTATTCTTACCATTTGGGCTTAATGGTTTTTTTTTTTTTATCCACTTACTAACTTTTTTGTGCCCATGTTCTTGGGCTTTTTCTTTCTATTGGGCTTCCAAAAATGATCATAAAAAAGAATATCAAGTTCTATACAAAACTCGATATCCTCAAAATGGAGTTATATGTAAATTTTTAAGTGAAACTCGACATTGCTAATGTCGAGTTTCACTTTCAATAAAAGTTAAGTGGCAAAATTTTCATAGAACTCGACTTTGTTAAAGTCAAGTTCCACCTATAACATGATTTTGTTAAAATCAAGTTTCAAATTAGGGATGCAGTGCCACAAAGTTGAGTTCCACCTATGACACGATTTTGTTAAAATCGAGTTTCAAAACAAGGATGCAGTGCTTAATAGTTTCAAAACAGGGACATTGTCCAAGATATTTTAAAAATAAGGGTAAAAGCTCATTTTCCCCCTATTATAACTACCCTTTCCCTTTTATCATTATGCAATTCATGAATTTAAAGCATTTTATAGCCCCACGTTTATCCCTTCACACACTTCAATCCAATTGGGTGTATTGTGTTTAATATAAGAGATATAAGTAAATTATTATTGCAAAAATTACGGCTCTTATCATTAATAATTCTCACAGTCCCACCAATTATTAGAATATGTAGTGCATTCGATCTTACGATTCAATCTAAATGAGAATAATTAATCAATTATGCCTTTTTTTCCCTCCTAGAAATAGTTTTTTTTTTTTTTTTGGAGGAACATCCTAGAAACAACTAGAAATCTTTGGTTTTGACTTTTGAGTATGTGATGTGAATGCATTCAAGTTCATCCCTTATTTATTTACTTATTATTACAACATTTTGATGTAGTCACTCTCTACCCTTAGGGTGGCCCACCAACCCCTCTGTACTCTAAGGACTGACAGCCAAGCATCCTCTACAAGCCAAATAGCCAGCTACTCTTTCTAACCTCTTAGGGCAGGTGGGCAGCCATTTATTTTAACTTCTTAGATAAAACATATATCCTCCTTAATTTCATCTTTGACTTATGTGTTGACAGCCAGCCTAACTATAAATTTTAGCCAATTTATTTCATAGTATTTAAAGATTATAGTTTCAGACCTGGGCAAAAATTCTATTTCTCCAGTTTCTCTGTAATTCCAGCTTTGATTCTTAATTCTAATGTTGATTGTTGAATACAATTATAGGAGTAGTAGATAAAAAATAAAAAAAAAATAAAAAAAAATCTCATTACCATTTTTTTAATGTGAAAATCCCATTACCAATTAGGTGTACTATGTTTAATATAAGAGATATAAGTAAATTATTATTACAAAAATTACGGCTCTTATCATCAATAATTCTCACAATCCCACCAATTATTAGAATATGTAGTGCATTTGATCCTACAATTCAATCTGAATGAGAATAATTAATTAATTATGCCTTTTTTTTTCCTCCTTGAAACAGTTTTTTTTTTTTTTTTTTTTAGGAACATCCTAGAAACAACTAGAAATCTTTGGTTTTGACTTTTAAGTATGTGATGTGAATGCGTTCAAGTTCATCCCTTATTTATTTACTTGTATTATTGCAACATTTTGATGTAGTCACTCTCTACCCTTAGGGTGGCCAACCAACCCCCCGTAATCTAAGGATTGATAGCCAGCCATCCTCTACAAGCCAAATAGCCAGCTACTCTTTCTAACCCCTTAGGGCAAGCAGGCAGCCATTTATTTTGACTTCTTAGATCAATTGTATATCCTCTTTAATTTCAGCTTTGACTTATGTGTTGACAGTTAACCTAACTATAACTATTAGCTAGTTTATTTCTTAGTAGATGAAGATTATAAATAGGCTTGTATGTAAGAGAAGAATCAGTTTTATTTTAATGTAACTTTAACCTTGTTTCAAACTAGGACAAAAATTCTATTTCTCCAGTCTCTCTCTAGTTCTAGCTTTGATTCTTAATTCTAAGGCAATTCTAGTTCAAGTTCTCAGTTATTTGTTTTTGATTTCCATCATAGTTATTGGTCATTTATCGAAGGTTGATTAGTGTATATACTACGTTCAGTAAAAATAAAATATTTTCTTTTATTTTTCTCAAAAGAATGTGTTCCTCATAAATAAAATGGGTTAAATTTGTTGCACTCAAATCATGCTTTTAATTGTTTTTGAGTATGTGTAAAAAAGTTTGTGAATAATAAACACTACTCTAGAATAAATTACAATATTCAAATGGAGATATTCAAAATTTCAAAGTCTAAACTATTGTTGAAACCATAGTTTTAAAAATTGGACCAGATCGGTCGGTTCAATCGAGAACCAGACACCAATTTGGTCCAGTAAAAACACCTAGAATCAATCAAAAATCGAGAACTAGGACCAAAACTGGTTCTTTGACCGTAACGGTTTTTAAAACCATGGTAGAATCAACGGATAAACATTGGAAATTTTCAAGGATTTGAAGTTTGACGCCAAAAGGAAATGAAAACATTTATAGTGACCAATGAGTCAGAAATTTACAATTGCCAGTAAAATGATATCGTCATTAACCAAGAGACGATGTCAGGCATTTATTACGCTCATTGATGACAACACGTAACGGACTGAGCAATGGTCAAAGAATGAGCTGTGAACTTCAGACAAAGATTTTGTAAAACACTAGTCGTTGAACATAAATACAGCAATTCATTGCCCATTGATTAGGCATTCAACTATAAAGGAGAAGGTAACAGAAGTTAAAGACACACACACACACACACACAAAAAAAAAAAAAAAAACTCTATGAAATCACTCTCCAATCTGTTTCTCTCTAAAATCTTTCTCCCTTACTAACTTAAGCATCGGAGGCAGTTTGGCTAACGCCACACCGACATGTTACTCTTCCACCTAGTTCATTTTGTAGGTTTTTCCTTCCAACAGAAGACGATCCTAATCACAACTTCGTTTATCTGCTATGACGAGGAGCTCAACTACTGATTTTTTGCATCATCGGTGACCAACAAGTGAAATGTTATGTCCACAATACTTTCATAATAAATCCTAAATGGCAGGTTATTGTAAAAATATTTTAGACGTAACATTTCTCAACAAACAATGCTAAAAAGAAGTCTAATATGATTTTTTTTTTTTTAGGGTTATGTTAACAGGTGCCTTAGGGCAATTGTTAATAGATTATATTAGGAAAGTTTTGACACAGTTTTTATGGAAATATAAAAAGCTATCAACAAAATTAATTGCTTTATCATTTTCCTATTAAATATTTCTAAAAATAGCTCATAAATTAATGCCCTTAGGGCATTTGTTAACATTTCCTCTCTCTTTTTGTCAGAAATAAAGTCAATAATTAATGCTAAGACAAAATGCAATATTAGATAAATTTACAATTGCCAGTAAAATGATATCGTCATTAACCAAGAGACGATGTCAGGCATTTATTACGCTCATTGATGACAACACGTAACGGACTGAGCAATGGTCACAGAATGAGCTGTGAACTTCAGACAAAGATTTTGTAAAACACTAGTCGTTGAACATAAATACAGCAATTCATTGCCCATTGATTAGGCATTCAACTATAAAGGAGAAGGTAACAGAAGTTAAAGACACACACACACACACACACACACACAAAAAAAACTCTATGAAATCACTCTCCAATCTGTTTCTCTCTAAAATCTTTCTCCCTTACTAACTTAAGCATCAGAGGCGGTTTGGCTAACGCCACACCGGCATGTTACTCTTCCACCTAGTTCATTTTGTAGGTTTTACCTTCCAACAGAAGACGATCCTAATCACAGCTTCGTTTATCTGCTATGACAAGGAGCTCAACTACTGATTTTTTGCATCATCGGTGACCAACAAGTGAAATGTTATGTCCACAACACTTTCATAATAAATCCTAAATGGCAGGTTATTGTAAAAATATTTTAGACGTAACATTTCTCAACAAACAATGCTAAAAAGAAGTCTAATATGATTTTTTTTTTTTTTTTTGAGGGTTATGTTAACAAGTGCCTTAGGGCAATTGTTAATAGACCATATCAGGAAAGTTTTGACACAGTTTTTATGGAAATATAAAAAGCTATCAACAAAATTAATTGCTTTATCATTTTCCTATTAAATATTTCTAAAAATAGCTCATAAATCAATGCCCTTAGGGCATTTGTTAACATTTCCTCTCTCTTTTTGTCAGAAATAAAGTCAATAATTAATGCTAAGACAAAATGCAATATAAGATAATTTTGAGGTAATCAAGAAAGCATCATTGAGTTTTCATCAAATATATTTTGCAGGGGGCTCAATGGTGGGGAAGGAGTACGATCAGAAGAAGCACTCCTAGAAGAGCCTAAGGAGTGCTACGAGGAGTTTGAGTCATCAAAGGAAGAGGTTGACATTTTTCGTGAATGTTATGGTTTTGAAGAAAGAACAGAAAGATACAAAAGGAATGAAGATTAAAGAAAAATCATTCTCTATTTAAATTTTTAACTGCAATCAAGTGAAGAGACATGGCATTTATGAGGAGTAATGTCTGTCTATTGAAACGCATGAAACGAAGAGACGCCAAAACTGCTAGAAGCACCCTTTCAAGCCACGTGTCTGTTTTATACGTCACAAGGCATGAGTAATGAAGTGTTAATGCTTGAACCAATATGACTACCAAAGGCCTTTGCCATTAAATGCCATTGACAATTAAAGGGCTAATGTACATAACGCCACCAATGCATAGGAGAAGGGAAGGGAGAATAGGTGTTGGCTAAGAGATCTTTTCTTGGTCAGTGATAAAGCCGTGACTACCTTAGGAAGGAAGTAAGATTTACACCTAACATGGTACTCAACTACTCACCAAGAGGGAGATAGTGAACTTTGAAGGTCAGAGACAATAAGGATACTCCTAATGTCCCTCTCATTGTCTAAGACTTGTCTCCCACATAGTAGAAATGCTACCCACCCATGAGTCCTAGTGCCATGTTGGCGCAGCTCTTATCCCTTAGTCAGCAAATAATATCACAGCTGTAAAAAAATTCTTAAAAGATAGAATATGATGACTTGACACCTATCCTTGTACTCAGCCATATTCTTTAGAGTATTAAAGGAACATGTAGCTAAACTTCTAGGGCAAGAACCCAACCAGATATTTTGAGATAAAAGTGGAGAGTTGGTATGAAAGAAATGCAACTTTATTGTAAATTGTTCTCTTTTTGATACAAAATACAAGCTAGAATGACCAAGAATGATACATTCTTGCTCAAACTGCGGTTTTTTGATAATCATCTTCTTTTTCTTGTCTAATTGTGCGTCTTTTTCATGTCCTACCATCACTTTCTCTATTTTCTTATTTTAAGTGATGAGCATTGATGATGCAAAAATCAATAGTTGAGCTCCTTGTCATAGTGGATGGACGAAGCTGTGATTGGGGTCATCTTTGTTGGAAGAAAACCTACAAAATGAACTTAGTGGAAAAGTGACATGCTAGTGTGGCGTTAGCCAAGCCGCCTCTAATGCTTAAGTCAATAAGGAGGAAGATTTTAGAAAGAAAAATAATGGAGAGTAATTTCGTAGAGTATTTTATGTGTACCTTTAACTTTTGTTACCTTCTCTTTTATAGTTGTGTGCCTAATCAATACGCAATGAATTGTTGTATTTATGTTCAACGGCTAGTGCGTTACAGAATCTTTGTCTGAAGTTCACAGCTCATTTTGTGATTGTTGCTCCGTTTATTATGTTTCGTCATTAATGAATGAAATAAATGCATAACGTCTTCCCTGAGTCAATGACGAGCTCTGCTTAGTGACGATGATAAATTTCGGACTCATCAGTTGCCCCCTTGATCACATTATCATTTGTTAGATGAGATAAGAACAAATTCATCTAATGCTTTGTATTCCATGTACTACGCATTTATGACGATTTGATGTTTGGGTAGTTGGGTGCCATATGTACGGTCAGGATGCCTTCGTCATGCAAATGTTTCTCAGTTTGCCTGCGCATGTTTTGGCCACTTATTTTGCATTTTTCCCTCATGTTTCCTTTCTTCTACATTCTTTCCTTGTTCAGTTTACATCCTAGGTTTTGTCTCTCCTTTAAGCTTCCTTTCTCTGTCCTGCATTCCTTGGTAAGTTCTTCGCACTCTTGCTTCTTTTCCTATTCTTCCATTGTAGATTACTCTGCTATTAGTGTTGATTGTTCTTTGATAGCTTTTCTTTTTGCTCGCCTAGGTTGTTTACTCGAGTCTGTAGAGGAAAAGTGCCTCAAGTGGGTCAATCTTTTCGTGGGGGAGGACTGTCCATACAAATTTTTCCTTTCTTCATTATTCCCTCTAGTTTCCCATTCTGCTAAGGTAGCTTGGTCATTGAAGATGTCTGAGGTTAGGTCTAGTGACCTAGAGATGGGGTTATCCACGTCTGAGGATCGTGTGATTTCGGAGCTACTTCTCCTTTCTCTCCCTATAAAGCCTGGACAATTTCGTGTTCCCTCATAGGAAAGGACGAAAAACAGATCAAGGATAGGTTTTAGTTTCCTGATTCCGTAAAGATTAGGATCCCAAGTGATGAAGAGAGGGCCTATCACTCTTATGTTGACGAGGTTTATTTTTACAAGGCTAATTTTACTAGTGGCCTTCGTTTTCCTGTTCATCCCTTTATTAGGGAACCTTTTTTCTTATTTGCATCTTGCTCCAACACAATTAGTGCCCCACTCTTGGCAAATCATTGTCTCTTGCATGGTAGTGTGGATGTCTGCCAATGATGGTGATGTCATCCAGAAGGATGAATTCCTTCACTTTTATCATCTGAGAAAGTCAAAGGACCCTGGCTATTATGAGTTTAAGCCGTGGGATAGGGCTTCTAGGTTGATACATGATTACTCGTCATCTCTCTTAAATTGGAAGCAAACTTCTTTTTTGTTTCTGGAAGTGGTTGGGAGTTCGTCCCTAGTGAGGACTTGGATGAAGCCCCCAAGTTTTTTCATAGTTGGGGAGTTCCCGTGTCTGGTGTGTCTTTCTTGTCTTTCTATTGTTTTTCTTTTCTTTTATGAGTGATGATGGTATGTGACATACTTGTGTTTTTGTTTGCAGTTTCCTAACATCCTTGTCTAAAGAAGAGGTATCAATGTCGTGCTGAGAAAGTAAAGGAATATTTGGAGTCCATCAAGGATTTTGACGAGCTCGTCTCTCCTCAATCTTTATTTCTTCATTTTTTAGGTCCAAAACCGTCTACTAAGGTTTGGAAGAATTTGGAAGTTGTGAAAAAGAGTAAGTGCTTCTTTCCCTTTCTCTCTTGAAATCTTGAGCTTTTGTCTTCCTTTATATAAATATATATATATATATATATATATATATATATATATATATATATATTTTTTTTTTTTTTTTTTTTTTTTCTTCTTCTTCTTCCTTTCAGGAATGACTACCAGGTTTAGCAAGCAGAAGTTAGTTAAGGCTCAAGAGAAGAAGGCTAAGGGTGGCCTCATCAGTGGTCTCTTGTCTAAGAAATGTTCAAAGATGGGTGATGTTTCTAAGGAAGATCCTGTGATAACCCCTTCTCCTACCCATTCGCCTGCCAAGCACCCTGCCTCTCCCATTTCATCTCTGGAGGTAATTGCCTCTGCTGGAAAGGAGGCTAGGAAAAAGAAGAAGGTTGGTGGTAAATCTTTTCTTCCTACCTTCTGGGATGATATTAATGTGGCTTCTCTAAAGGCTCATGAGGCGCTCTCTGTGGATGATCTAAGTCCTCTGATGGCAAAGTTGTCTAGCAAGGTGATGTTGTCTCACATTCAAAAGCTTGTGTAGGTATGTGTTGTAGGTTGTATTTACTTCTTCTTTTCCCTTGCTTTACTTCTGCTAAAGGAGATTTTTTGTAGGCTTTAGGGGAGTCTTTGTTCGTTTCTAGAAAACTCCTAGACTTGGAGAAAAGGGTGGCTATGTCTGAGCCTATGATCAAGTCCCTCTCTGCTAAAAATGAGACATTTAAGAACAAGGTTGCCATTCTTATTGTTGAAGCTGAGAACGACAAAGAACCTGTGGCAGCCTTGGAAAAGAGCCTACAAGTGGAAAAGGATTTTTGCAAGCTAAAGGACAAGCAAATAGACAACCTAAAGCTAAAATTGCTGACAGCTGGAGCCATGGCGGTGAAGGACTTCAAAGACTCTGACGAGTACTCCAATGAGTTATGCGAGTACTACATGGAAGGCTTTGACCTTCTTGGGAAGTGGATGGCAAAGCATCACCCCGACTTGGACCTTTTTGGTCTAGTTATGGATGATGTTGAGAAGAACTCTTGATTGATCGTCCTTCCAAGGCAACGGCAATGAATGTGATGAAGGAGACTACAACCATTGCTGATGTAATGGAAAAGGCCGTGACTACGACCCCTGCAGATTCTGTCCCTAATAAGCAGTAACTTATATGTTTTTCTTTTTTCTAGTTCTTCTTTCTTTTCTCCTTCTTTTTTTTGTAAGGCAAGAAAAATATTTCTTTTTGGGCCCGTTGTTTTGGGCGATTGAACAATCTCTTTGACAATGACGGATAGGTTTAGGGACCTTGTGCTTTTAGTTGTAGCAAGCAACTCCTTTTACGATAGGTTATGTTCAGACAACCTTTTATGACAGTGCTAGTTGTGCTGAAACAAATCTTTATACTTAGCTATTATTAAAACAGCTCTTCTTCTTTAGTTGTGTTGGAATAGTCATATTTGAATGGCAATTCTAGTTGCATTTGGAACAATCTAGTATTTTAGCTATGTTTGAACAGCTTTTTGTTGAGTCATGTTTGAATGACGATGTTGGTTGTGCTTGAACAACTTTTTATTGAGTCATGTTTGAATGACGATGTTGGTTGTGTTTGAACAACTTAAAGTTTTTTAGCTGTGTTTTAACAGCTTTTTATTGAGTCATGTTTGAATGACGATGTCGGTTGTGTTTGAACAACTTAACGTTTTTTAGCTGTGTTTGAACAACTTTTTATTGAGTTATGTTTGAATGACAAGGTTGGTTGTGTTTGAACAGCTTAACATTTTTTAGCTGTGTTTGAACAGCTTTTTATTGAGTCATGTTCGAATGACGATCTTAGTTATATTTGAACAACTTAGCATTTTTTAGCTGTGTTTGAACAGTTTTTTATTGAGTCATGTTCAAATGACGACGTTGCGCTGTACTCGTGACTTAAAGTCGTGGTATTGAAGCGTCTTTTAGGTTAACCAATTTTTTTTTCTATTTGTGCTTGAATGACAATCATATTGGTTGTGTTTAAACAACTTTGATTTAGTCGACTTTGGTGGCTGTGTGGGAACAGCTTTTGATTTGGAATTTTAATGACGGAGATCCTTGAGACCCCAAGGATGCCTCCTAAGTGTTGCACATATTTTTGTTGACAAATAACTCATGAATTATCATTGATAAATACGCATGGATAATGCTTTCATGTATTATTGATGTATGAATGATGAAAGCAATAACTGTCGTGCATACTGATATGAAGGTTAGACAACTCGAAATGTAAAGCATTCTCACCTATGTTGAACCTTCTTACCTTTACCTTTCTATTGTAGTATCTAGCCATTGCTTCTTTGTGTTTGGCCATCTGCGTCATAACTTCTACTCTGACTTCATCAATTAAGTCCAGGTTGCTGTTAAGCTCCTGCTGATTCTTTTGGTCTTCATAAGTTTTGACTTGGAAGCTCATCAGTCCCACTTCTACTGGTATGACGGCCTCAATGCCAAATGTTAGTTTGAATGGTGTTTCTCCTGTTGAAACTCTTGTGGTCGTCCTATATGTTGAAAGGAAATTTTGTAGTTCTTCAGGCCATGACCCCTTTGCCCCTTCAAGCCGAGTTTTGATAATTTTGAACAAGCTTCTATTCGTCACTTCTATCTAGCCATTGGCCTGAAGGTGTCTTGGAGAAGAGTAGTGATTCTTGACTCCTAAGTCTTGACAAAATTTTTGAAACTTGGGATTGTCAAACTATTTTCCATTGTCTGATATTATGACATGTGCGACTCCAAACCTACAAATGATGTTTTTCCATACAAAGCTTGTGACTTTAGCCTCCATTATCGTCGTCACTGGTTCTGCTTCTACCCATTTTGTGAAGTAATTGATTGCGACAATGAGAAATCTAAGTTGCTTCTTCCCTAGAAGGAATGGGCTCATAATGTCAATTCCCCATTGGGCAAAGGGCCATGGTGAGGATATGGGTGTCATTGTCTCTCCTGGTCTCGTCTGGACATTTGCGAAGCATTGAAACTTATCGCATGCTCTGATGATGTCGTATGCCTCTTTCTATAGGGTTGGCTAGTAATATCTTGCACTGAGTGCCTTTCCTGCCAAGGATCACACCCCAGCGTGATTTCCAAAGATTCCCTCGTGTATCTCGCAAAGCACATAATCTGCTTCTTTTGAACTGGAGCATCTTAGATATGGGAGTGAATATCCTCATATGTATAACACGTTGTCAATAATGATGAAGCGAGCTGCTCTAATCTATATATTCCTTGCTTCCGTCTTATCTTTACGGAGCCATCCTTCTTCCAAGTAACAAACGATGGGAGACAACCACTCGTCTTGTTCTTTTATCATCAGAACTTGCTCACCTTCTGTGCTTGGCTGCCCCTTTATCTCTATACATAGTTCGGAGGTTGCATTATAGTTGTCTGACGAGGCCAATCTTGCTAGGAAGTCAACTTCTACGTTTTTGGTTCTTGGGATTTGCATAAAGTCTACGCTGTTAAAGTGTTGTGAGAGTCGTTGGACAATCTTCATATACTTCTACATCATTTTTTCTTGACTTTGTAATCTCCCTTCACTTGTCCAATTATTAGCTGAGAATCAGCTTGGACGATAAGATTCATTGCTCCTAGGACTTCTACCTCGCTATTCATATTTTGCCTCGTTATTCGCTGCTGGGAATTGCAATCTAACTGCATACTTCAATGTTTCTTTTTCTGGAGATATAAGCACTATTCTTGCTCCTTCTACTTTCTTCGTGGTAGACCCATCCATTTGGACCATTCATGTTTCCATAGGAGGTTCTTTTTCCTTATAGGGGTAAGTGAATTTTACAATGAAGTCTACTAGCACTTGGGCCTTGATTGCTACTCAGGGCTGATATTCGCTGTCAAATTGGCCTAATTCAACTGCCCATTAAATGAGTCGTCCTACTGCATCTATCTTGTTCATCATCTTTCTTATGGGTTGGTTTGTCATGACGACAATGGGGTGTGCTTGGAAATAAGGACGGAGTTTTCTAGAGGCAACCAATAATGCGAAACTTATCTATTCCATCCTTGTGTAACTTGCCTCTGCTCCTTGGAATGCCTGGCTGGTATAATAAACTGGCTTCTGGACAATCCCTTCTTCTCTGATCAGTGCCAAACCTACTGTAGTGTTGAATACTGCTAAGTAGAGGTAAAACTTCTCTCCCACCACTGAGGGGCTTAACAGAGGTGGCTTCATCAAGTAGTCCTTTAAGAATGGCATGCACTTGTCCGTTGCCGTAAAGACAAATCTATTTAGGGCTGCAACCTTTCCTGTCAAGATCTACACGTCCTTCACTATTTTTGGTGATTTAACCTCGATTTTAGCTTTTACTTTGTCTAGATTTACCTCTATACCTTGTTGGAACACCATGAGTCCTAAGAACTTTCCTGAAGCAACAGCAAAAACACACTTTGCAGGGTTTAATTTCATATTGTACTTACGTAGTGTGCTGAAGGTTTCTTTTAGATCGTCCAAGTGATTGGCTTCGTCCTTGTTGTTCACCAACATATCGTCTACGTACACTTCCACATTCCTTCCAATTTGGTGAAAGAACATGCGATTCACCAATCTTTGGTAGGTGGCTCTTGCGTTTTTCAGTCCAAAGGATATAACTTTATAGTAGTATAACCCTTGGCTGGTAATGAATGAGGTCTTCTCTTGATCGTCTTCGTTCATAAGAATCTGGTTGTATCCAGAGAATGCATCCATGAAACTTAGAGCTTGTGTCCAGCAGTTGAGTCTACCAACTGATCAATCCTCGGCAAAAGGAAGCTATCTTTTGGGCAGGCCTTGTTCAGGTCTGTAAAGTCGTCACACATTCTCCATTTGCCATTGCTCTTCTTTACCATTACCACATTTGTGAGCCAATCTGGATAAAAGACCTTCCTAATGAAATCAGCTTCTAGTAGCTTCTCTACTTCTTCAGTTACAACTTTGTTATGTTTTGGTGCAAATATTCTTCGCTTCTGCTATAAAGGTTTGCATTCTAGGTTGACATTGAAATGATGCTGTATGATCTCCCTGTCAATCCCTAGCATATCCTAATGTTTCCAGGCAAAAACATCTTGGTTTGCCCGTAAGAAAGAAATCATCTTCTCTTCCTTTGAAGTTGGGAGTGCTGTTCCGATTTTCAATACCTTCATTGAATCTTCTAAGATGATCTCAACTTCTTGTGGTATTTCTAATGGTTTGGAAATGGGCTCTGGTTCATTGATCACCCATGTTTGGTTCTCTCCAGATGCTAAGGCAGCTTGGTAGCATTCTCTTGCCAGTACTTGGTCTCCTTTGATTTCTCCTACCCCATAGGTTGTTGGAAACTTCACCTTCAAGTAATACGTTGACGATGCAGCTCTTAGTCTGTTAGGTGTAGGTCTTCCCAAGATAATGTTATATGTTGAAGGGTGAGGTGAAAGGCCTGATCCTTTAGGTAAGTTTTAACACAGTTTTTATGGAAAATTAAAAACTATCAATAAAATTAATTGCTTTATCATTTTCCCATTAAATATTTCTAAAAATATCTCATAAATCAATGCCCTTAGGGGATTCATTAACATTTCCTCTCTTTTTTTTGTCTTAAATAAAGTCAATAATTAATGCTAAGACAAAATGCAATATAAGATAATTTTGAGGTAATCAAGAAAGCATCATTGAGCTGTCATCAAATATATGTTGCAAAGGGCTTAGTGGTGGGGGAGAAGTAAGATCAAAAGAAGCACTCCCATAAGAGCCTAAGGAGTGTTGTAGGGAGTTTGAGCCGCCGGAGGAAGAGGTTGACATTTTTTGTGAATGTTAAGGTTTTGAAGAAAGAATGGAAAGATACAAAAGGAATGAAGATTGAAGAAAAATCATTCTCTATTTAAATTTTTAACTGTAATCAAGTGAAGAGACATGGCATTTATGAGGAGTAATGTATGTCTGCTAAAACTCAAGAAACGAAGAGGCGCCAAAACGGCTAGGAGCACCCTTTTAAGCCACATGTCCATTTTAAACGTCATAAGACATGAGTACTGAAGTGTTAATGCCTAAACCAATGTGACTGCCAAAGGCCTTTGCCATTAAACGCCATTGACAGTTAAGGGGCTAATGTACATAATGCCACTAAGGCATGGGAGAATGCATGAGTGGTTGAATCCGAAACTTACACATGGAGCAACTGTGAGGGAAGGGAGAGTAGGTGTTGGCTAAGAGATTTTTTCTTGGTCAGTGATAAAGGTGTGACTGCCTTAGGAAGGAAGTAAGATTTACATCTGACATAATACTTAACTACTCACCAAAAGGGAGATCACCTTTTAAGGTCAGATACTATGAGGACACCCCTTATTGGTTAAGTGCATCATGAGTCACCTTGGGGAACACGTATACCAATCACAGTACTCCTAATGTCCCTCTCAATGTCCAAGACTTGTCTCCCATGTAGTACCAATGCTCACCACCCACTAGTCCTAGTGCCACGTTGGCAGCTCTTATCCCTTAATCAGCAAATAATATCACAGCTGTAAAAAGATCTTAAAAGATAGAATATGATAACTTAACACCTGTCCTTATACTCAGCCATATTCCTTGGAGTATAATTGGAACATGCAGCTAAACTTCAAGGGCAAGAACCCAAACAGATATTTTGAGATAAAAGTGGAGAGTTGGTAGGAAAGAAAGGCAACTTTATTGTAAATTGTTCTCTTTTTGATACATAATACAAGCTAGGCCGAGCAAGAATGTTATATTCTTGCTCAAACCATGGTTTTTTATCCCCTCTCTAGGGTTTTTCAAGTACATCTTGTGTTATTTTGATAATCATCTTCTTTTTCTTGTCTAAATGTGCGTCTTTTTCATATCCTACCATCACTTTCTCAAATTTCTTATTTTGAGTGTTGAGCATCATGTCAAAGCTTGCATATATTCGGGTTTTCTCATGCAAATGTACTGTTAGACAACTTGTTTCACTTCCATAAACAAGCTCAAATTCAACTTGCACGTACATGATGTAAAGAGGAATTTATTTGAAAGAAAACATATTACAAGATTGCATTTCATGATTTTGTTTGGGTGAGAAAAGCACTTCATGATTTTAAAGCATGGTACTCCATACCCATTTTATAACTAGCCTTGGCACTATTGTAATGTGGAAAATGGGCCTTTGCCCTTATTTTTAATAAAATCTAGCACAATGTCCCTATTTTGAAACTATTTAGCAGAATATCCCAGTTTTTTTAACTCGATTTTAAGAATATCAAGCTTTATACAAAACTTGATATTCTCAAAATCGAGTTATGTGTAAATTTTTAAGTGAAACTTGACATTAGCAATGTCGAGTTTCACTTAAATTTTCAAAAAAAAATTAAATGGCAAAATTTGCATAGAACTCAATTTTGTTAAAGTCGAGTTCCACCTATAACTCGATTTTATTAAAATCGAGTTTCAAAATAGAGATACAGCACTTAATAGTTTCAAAACAAAAACATTGTGCTAGATTTTTTTTTTAAATAACTACAAAAGCTCATTTTCCCCCTAATTATCCCATAAAAGATTTAGATAATCATATGAAATTATGAGGTATTGTACTAGCGAAGAGATGCCATCGGATAATACTCTGCCATTCCATGACTATTGCATTGAAGTGTGTGAAGGGGTCTACGTGAGGCTATAAACATATAGATATATATTTATAGCCTCATGTTGACTCCTTCACACATTTTTTTTTTAAGAAGAAAGTTCGCAAATCTTTATTGAAAAAAAAAAATTAACTATTACCGGTTGAAAGTACAAAAAATATATGGGAAGCAACATCCTCTAACTATGTCATCAAGCTTTTAATATGTTTAGCATGTTTAGCTAGATTGTGAGCTGTAAAATTGTCTAACTGAAGAGTATGAGAAAATGAAATACAGTTTCATTAGCTCTAGTAAATGACCAAAAGAAGCCAGAGATTCATTCGTAGTCTTCAAAGCACTTATTACCACCTAGGAATTGTTAATACCCCATTTTGTAACCCGTATTTAACCTCACATGGAGGGTAAAAAGATAATTTCATATTAAAAATAGACATCTTAATTGTGGCCACTAAATCCTTAATTTCATTTCATCAAAATTATATTGATGTTGTAACAATCAAATTGACTAGTTATAAGCCTTAATTAGACCATCAGAATGAAAGTTATTATCAAATCAAGTTTTAATAGCCGAAATGCACTATCACAAATTGAGTCCAACTATATGTGATTATGAACAATTGATTCCAATTGGTTATGATTATAATCAATTTGAAATTAATGACATGTCATAATTTGATTAGCTAGGACTACATCTTATGGCAAAGTTTCATACACTTGATTAATTAGATAATCAAATATTAATTATTCAATGAGTAATTGTCTCGTTCTTGTGCTAAAATCATTTTCCAACAAATGAACTTTGCTTACCATTTCATTGATATCTCTTAGAATATTTTGAATCTAGGAGTGAGGTTAATGTTTCTAAAAATTAGACATCTGGGGCTTTAATTTAAGCATAAGAACGAGATAATTCCAATTAGAATTGAGTAAGATATGATTTTTTTTTAATTTAACTCTACAGGCTGTTACAAGAGCTATGGGAAAAACCGAATTCTAGGTCATTTTGTTTCCTCATCACTCCCACCAACCTCCACATTTAGTATGCGTTTGGCACAAATTAAAAAGCCAGCTTATTTTTGCTACTATATATGAGTCTCATTGCACTTTTTGGTAATAATCATTGGTTCCACTGTACTATTTCAGTTACCTTTTAACTTTATATACAGTACTTTCAGCAAAAACTTTTTAATTTCAACTAAAAAAGATGTTCCCAAACAGACACTTAATGCACCAACTTTCTCTATATACTGACATAGGGTCTAACTTCATTATCCTCATTGATCCTTTGTCAACCATCATTAAATGAAATTTCATTCATATTTTCTCCGCCACTACTATATAGAACATCCCCTCCTCCATTCCAAGACACGTTGAAACACCCTCTCTTCTCCCCTCTTAAGTTCTAATGAAATAGAATAATCTTCTCATATCTTGGTCTTTCTGAGACTCAAGGTATTGAGTAATACTCATTCTCCCTGTCCTAGTTCTTCTTTTCTACTCCACTCTTAGAACCTCCACCAAAAGCCTCCTCCTCTACCGTGTGCATCTTGCATGTAGGTATAATACATTTCCCTAACTTGTTTTGTATGTTGCTATGATGAGAATTTAAGATTAAAGCATGCTAGTGATTATTTAAATTTCTTGAATGTGTTTAAATGTTCTTAAATGTTCATATGCGTTCTTCACATGTTCTTAGTTGTTCATCACATGTTCATGCATAACACTAGCTTTAGTCTTAAATCCACATCAAAAATATGAAAAACATATTTGTTTCATAATTCTCTAAAATCCTTGAATCTAGGATATCACCATCCATATACATTTACTAGAATTTATTTTTTCAATTCAAATGCAATGATTAATAAATTGAATTAGGGTTTATCACATGCACACACGTTAAATTCAACATGCAAATTAATTGATTACATATTAGATGATATGAAATGTTGGCCACCATAGTCTAGAAAACTAGTTTCACCAGGCAAGGTGAGTGTCTAACACCTTCCTATCTTATAATATAGCCTTCGAGCTTAAATTAAGGGTCAGTAGATCAATTGTTTATCCATGTAATTTTCAATTTCTAGATTATAACTAGGAAACAAAGTCATTTACTTTATCCTAGATTATATCTAGGACCAAAGTTATGTAATTTCCTATGATCAATATAAATTTAGTTTCAAATTAATAAAATGAGGAATTTTTTAATTACAGTTTTCTTTTTTCTTTTTTTTTCAAATAATTAAATAAGTGGTGACTCCATTGTAAAACCTTTAAGTTAAAAGGAAAAATATAATCAATCAAACCTCCATTTTGAGAAGCAATAACACGACTCTACCCATTCACATGGGTTTAGCCCAACACCAAAAATGGGCCGACGATGCAATCTCTCACAGGAATCACCCTCCAAGACGACATTAGTTAGGCCGAAATCCAGAGCAAAATGAATTGCTTGCATCGCTGCCAATGCTTCCACATCATCTAAGGAGGGGGGAAGGGTAATGTTTTCAGAAATAGACATCATGACTCTACCTCAACTATCCTGGATAACAACTCCAAGGCCAGTTGTATTTAATTCACTAAAAATTGCACCATCAAAATTAATCTTAAGGAACGGGGTTGGAGAAGGATGCCAACGAACTCGAGCTGGAGGTTGAGTCCAAGGTGGAGCCTTGGTGCTTGGATTGCATCAAATAAAATCATCCAAAGCTTGAGAAGCCGACGAGATAATCTGGGAAATTGGATACTCACTAGAGTTTGTTCGTAGCTGGTTTCTACAATACCAGATCGCCCAAACTAACATAAAGAAGGTCTCTATATCCTTACCTTCTTCTTTGATGTACTGAAATAAATCCTGAAAACTTACAAAAAGTCTAGACTGGCGAAATAACCAACTTAGAGAGGAGTCCCACAAGGGTGAAAAAGTTGGACAACCCTAGAGAGCATGCAACACATCCTCAAAATGTAGATTTCAATGTTCGCAAACATCCTTTACTAGAATTCTATGTCGACACAGATTCTTTTTTGTCGGAATAGCCTCCTTACATGCCTGCTAGATAAAATTCCTTACTTTGTTTGGAACCCAGAGTTCCTAGATGTGCTTCCAAAGCTGTTGTTGCTACTTATCTTGAAACCATCTTGCTGAAGAGTTTTCGCCCATGAGGAATTTATGTCCTAACTTCACAGAATAACATCCAAAAGAGACGCAGGGCCAAATCAATTTATCCTCCACTTTCAGGTTGCTCAAAGGAATGCTGGCTATTAACTGAGCTTCCTAGGGTGCGAATAAATCATTAATCAAATCCAAATCCTAGCTATTGGTGGATTGATTAATTAGGGAACTGACCTTGGCATCTTCAAACCCATCAACTATTGGAGACAAAACTCTAGGTTGATCATTCGAAGGCAACCACTGATCCAGCCAGACGCTAATAGAGTCCCCACAACCAACTCTCCATTTAGCCCCCTCTAAAGGACATCCTTGCCTCTCAGAATACTATGCCAAGCATAGGAACCAATGCTTGAACCAGGGGCTTCCATTATAGAACAGCTTGGAAAAAATTTGGATTTAAACACCCGATAGAACAAAGAGTTTCTATTGTGTAATAATCGCCAAGCCTACTTTGCTAGAAGTGCATCACTGAAACAAGCTAAATCCTTGAAACTCATCCCTCCTTCAAACTTAGGTTGACAAAGAGATTCCCAATTAACCCACTGAATTTTCCTTCGGTCACCCTTCTAACCCCACCAAAATTTGCGAATGACGCTTTCAATCTTAGAGCACAAACCCAACGGAAGTTTGAAGTAACTTATGGTATAAGTCGGTATGGCCTACACAATAGCTTTAATTAAAATTTCTCTTTCAGCTTGAGATAAGAGATTCTCTTCCCAACCTTAAGTCATTTGACCCCTTCACACACTACAATGTAATAGTCATGGAATATGGCAGAGTATTAATTCTACGCGAATATGTTTTCAAATGGCATCTCTTTGCTAGTACAATACCTCATAATTTCATATAATAATCTAATTTTTTATCGAATAATTATCTCATTTGGGAGATATATATATATATATATATATATATATATATATATATATATAGTGTTTATTTATTATCATTTGCAATGTCTCCCCTAAACTATAAAATTGATTAATATCCCCCTCAACTATTGGAAATATGCAAATAGTGCCCTCCTTCCTCTTTGTTTTTAAAACATAATGAAATCTTTTGATTCCCTTTATATGCCATATCAAAATGAATAAAATACACTCCCTCCAATATTAATTCAAACTCAAATCGAATCAAAAAGATATAGAGAAAGAACCTATGACCGGGAATTAAAACACCTAAACACCTAAGCCAACAAATATTTGCTAAAATGAAAATCCAACAAAGGAGAAACAATAACAAAATGAACCATTAGGTTTTTTTTTTTTGGGGGGGGGGGGGGGGGGAGGGGTGAACAATTTTAAAAATCCAACAAAAGAGAAATATAATCGAAGAGATAGAGTGTATTGACCAGGGACGGAACTAGGATTCGAACCTGAGGGGGACCAAAGCTTAAAACAAATTTTTTTTATGAAAATAAAAACTAACATTTATTTCATATTCAACAAAATACTACATATAAAATAAGTGTTTTTTAAACATTTCAACACATTTATCAAAATGGAACTTGATGCTATTTCAGAGGAGATCCAAAAATGTATATACTTAAGGGCAAATCTTAATTTTTCAAATTACATATGTATACCATTTTTTGGGGGGGGGGGGGGGGGGGGTGGGGGGGCCGCCCTGTTGTAGGTCCGCCCCTGGTATTGACCTTTTTTTGTGTGTGAGTAGAACTTAGAAAAGAATAGGTGAAAGAGGTGAAAAGGAAGTTATATGAAATTTTTATGAATAATAAGATAGAAGAGGAAGGATTGAAGGAGATGAAAGGTTGAATAAAGTAAAACAATTAAATTTAAAAAGATTCAAAGAAAAAAATAATTAAGAATGCATAAATGGGATGAAATGGACTATTTAAGATGAAAATGGTTGGAGGAGATGAAATATTGAACTAAAAAGGGTTGAAGAAAATGAAAAGTTGAATAAAGTAAAAATTGCAAAAAATAAAAATAATAAAAGATGTTGATGACATTGCGTAACAAGAACTTTACAAAAAGAAATATTTTCACCCTTTTTTTTTAAACAAGCAATATTTTCACCTAAGTTTTGAATCTAATAGCAGAAAATCCATATTTTAGGGCTTGGATTAAATATTTGAAATATGTATTGTAAGGACCCGTTTCTCAGCCCAAGCCCAAGGTGTATGATCTTGGCCCAGTGAGCCTAGTACAATGAATTTGTAAAGAGTGGGTCAAAGAACTAGGCCTTAGTGAGTTGGACAATGGCTAGTACTAAATTAAATGACAATCAAACACAAATTAGAGATTCTGATATCAATGGACTTATAGTCCGAGAAGGTCTCGCTTTTATAAATTGATCACAATTGGATACAAGTACAATTTAGATTGCTACAATGTTCTCTCTTGATTTTTCCGATCCCTTTCTCATGGAAGGTCCCTTACATTATATAGTTCCCTTTAGATCATCTTGATCTTCCACTTGTTGGTCATCTGAGCCCTTACTTGAATACCTATCTCATCAGACACCTTCTTTGGCTTTCTGTGAGTTGTGGTGGCTAAGGCAGCACTGTTCAAAGATCTTCTCCACATAAATGCGGCCAGAAAAATAGCTACAATGTATTCAATGTGGTGGTAGCAGCTTTCCCTAAGATATTTTTCGGTTCCCCTCCTTTTCGTATGTTCATGATGCACGTCCCTATCAATGGAGCTTCTTGGAAGGTCACCCTGACTGTTGGAATACATATTTGAGTTGTACTTATCATATTTGATGAGTTATTCCTCCTCAAACCGACTTCCCATTTGTATCTTGCTCATTGAATCCTGAACCTGATTGATTCATTACCATTTGTTCCTCCTCGGATTGCTCATGCTCTCGGCCAAGGCCTAAGGCCCAATATATAATTTAGGCCCTCAACTCTACAATAGCCCCTCAAAACTCCGGTTTTTTTCCTCCCATCCGAGGAGAAAAGTGGGGTTTTGATTTTTCGTGCGCTAATATTATTTTGCCCTTTGATTTACACACGTGGGAGTACCATTTTGCACACCCCATCATTGCCACTGACGCTTTGGAGCCCATGAGGCGTCATTAATTGCTCCAGGCGGCGTTATGTTCCCTAAATCCAACGATGAGGTGCTAATCCAATGGTTGATATTTCTCCTTGGGTTTTGAATAGGATAACTCCCATTTGTTTTCACCTTCTATATAAAGCCTTAAGGGAAATCATTTTCCCCTTATTTTATGAATCTTCAAGTTCTCCAGACATCCTAAGCATTCTAACTCACCAAACTCTCTAAGCTTCCAAACTTCACCACCCTCTTTTCTTCAAGAGATCCTTTAAAATCTTTCTAAAGGTTTCAGGGACTAATACACATCTTAGTTCTCGTAAGTTTTTATCTCTTTAAAACTTTTCTTTTTCTCCTCGGCCTTCCAGTTCTTATTTCTTCATTTACCAGTTTCAGTTGTTTCCCTTTAGCCTGTCCAGATGGGTAGATTTAAGCATTTAGTAGAATCCCCTGCCAAAATAGAGGCCTTTAAGGTTAGATATCACATACCACAGGGAGTCGCCCTGCGATACTGTTCCCTAGAACAAATAATGACACATAGAGAAGAGGGGGAAGTCATCATCCCTATGATAGCGTTCATAGAATAGGGGATGACTCTTCCTATGGGTAGGATAACACGAGACTACCTCTTCAACCATAGGATATGCCCCCACCAGTGCGCACCTAACCTCTTTAGGGTCTTAGGTAGCGTTGATGCTCTCAACAAGTATCTGGGCTTGGGGCTCACCTAGCATGATATGGTCCACATGTATGAGTGTCATTCCCTTAAAAATGTGGGATTTTACCTCAAGTCCCGATCTGATGTTGTTAGGCTCATCTCGTGCCTCTCCAAATCTAATAAGGAGATGAAAGACGACTACCTGATTGCTTCGAGGCGTGGCATGATGGTCTTTATTGCCCAGTCCGAGAGGGAGAGTCAAGTGGGATACCTTAGAGTTAGGTTCCTTAACAAGAAATTTAGATTCTTTAACCCTAACCATGTCATTATTTCCCTTTTATTTTGCTTTCTTTTGATGATGGGTCCTAACTTTCTAACCATGTTTTGCTTTTCGGCTACTTTTGCAGACAAAAATCATGTAACTCCCCGGCTCAGTTTTACCGACGTCGCAGCTTTCAACTATTTGCTGAGGTCTGAGATTTTCGTAAGTAAGGATAGACAGCTACAAGTCGTCCATCTGATTTTGGACTTTGAGCCAATCTTAAAGATATACCAAGACATCGACAACGCCATAAGAGCGGGTGACCCACAACTGGCCCGTTTTGACGTGTCATTGCCAAGTTTCCCCGCCCAAGACGACCTTCCGCTGGTCGTATTGCCACTCCAACAGAACCCACCTTTGATTGTACAACCAATCCATCGGGTTTGGCTCGAAGTAGTAGCAGCGAGGGAAGAGATCGCCTCCTCAAACTCCTCGCTTGAAGAAGAAATTGACAACTTTCATTTTGAAGAGAAGGAGACTCGAGAAGTATAAGTAATCCCCATCTCAGACACCGAGGGCGAGCCTAATAGGCATTCAGGTGTCCAAGCTCCAGTTCTAGTAGTTGCTTGTCCAGACAGCTCTTTAGAGAAAGAAGAAGTCAAAATGACCTTGAACTGGGGGAACAAAAGCTTAAGAGAACTTATGGCTTCCAGGAGCAAAGTGTCAACTTCGAAAGAAGCCACCAAGTCTCAAGTGCCTACTACTCTTCCTCCTCCTCCTCCTCTGATCCCCACTGACCTCAAATTGAAGCCAATTCCTAATTTAACGAAGAAAAGGCCAATTGAGGTGCTTGAGGAAGGTGAGGTGGGTCCTCAGAAGGGGACAAAACAACATAAGGTGGCCTAAGATGCCCGAGACAAGAGGTCCCACTATGTGGACAGTCGAGATGAGCAAAACAGGGCTGATGTCCGCATGACACAACGCACCTGGTCTCCTCGGCTAGAGGTGGATGGAACTCCTATCCCTTGGAACGCATCAGTCTGAGAATTCCAAAAGGTCATGCGGGATATATTGCTGAAGCCCTGGAGCAACCTTTACTCCTTCCGAAGGATATGAAAGCTTACAGGCACTTCAAGCAGAATGAGCTCTTCCTATCCCTGAAGAGGGACCTCGCTATGGTAAGCAATCTATCATATCTGTGAATTTGAATGCTAAGCTGTATTTTCGCTCTTTCTTTACTTTTTAACTCATGATTATTCCATTGTCTTTGGGCACATTGCTCAGCAAGTTTTCATGGCCAAGGAGTGGGTTCGTGACGCCCGTAATGAGGCCGAGGCTAAGGCCCTCTCCCATACTGACGTCGAAAAATCATTAGGGGCCCTCAAACAGGAGTAGGCTGAGATGTCTGAAAAGCTGAAAGCGGTAGACCAGGCTCGCCTAAGTGCTGAGGCGAGTCTAAAGACTGTAGAAAGGCAGGCTAAGGATCAACGCCAAAAATTGCACTTAACCAAGATAGATCTGGCCACACAAAGGCAATTGGTCGTAGATCTTAAGGTTGAGCTGCAGAAGGCTAAAGAGGCAACTCAACTGGCCAAGGAAGTAGCCGAGGCTGAGAAGCAAGCATCTTATCTGCTTGGCGTGGAGGAGATGCAGATTAGGCTCGTTGAGGAGCTTTCAGAGGTATGCACAGATTACTACAATGCGACATGGGATAGGGCCCTTAGCATTGCAGGAGTCCCTGCAGACTCTATTTGGAGGCAACCCGAGAGCGTGTACTATCATCCGGATATCTATAAAGTCCCAGGTGCCATCTCCTCTCCCTTTGCCCTTACTCCAGATGCTTCTGAGTAGCCCCCAACTATCCAAGCTATTTTCCCTCTCCCTGAGGCTTTGAAGGGATCCAGCCAAACTGGTGATCAAAGCTAGGGGGTTAAGGGGGAAAAAGACAAGGGTAAGGGCAAGGAGAAAAAGCCCTCCACAAAAGCCAAGGACGCTGCCCAAGGACAGGGAAGTTGCAGCCAAGGCGAAGGAAGCAGAGGCCAAGACCCAAGAAGTTGATCCTAAGGCCAAGGATGCTCCTACCTCCCAGCCGAGCCAAAAAGAAAACCCTCCTGCTCCCAAAGCCAAAGCCTAGCGCTTAGGATTTTCTTTGCAATTTCTTTTGTAGTAGTTTTTCTTTTTTTTTTAAATGATATTCTATCAATGTATGTAATGTACTTTCTTTTTCATTTAATGAGAATGTTTTTCTCTTCATCTCTTGCACTTTTGTTCTATGTGCTCTGAGTACTACTATTATAAATGGCATTGAACTTTTGTTACTTTACCTTTAGTAAAAACTGATAACAATACACTGTTAACAATTTAATCAATTTAACCAAGTACCAACAATAGAGAAGTTTAACACATACCTGTA
Organism: Quercus agrifolia; assembly: GCA_029955455.1. Lineage (NCBI taxonomy): Eukaryota > Viridiplantae > Streptophyta > Magnoliopsida > Fagales > Fagaceae > Quercus > Quercus agrifolia. The sequence goes on along the minus strand of JARQAD010000009.1, from coordinate 31,852,505 downwards.
CTGTGAATTGACCTTTCTGCAATGAAAGCTAGATCTAATGAAGATAGGTAACATACTTTGTAAAGAATAAGAAGGAGGGATATTCTTCACTCTACTCAATACTTAGATAAAATAATTAAGAACATTAACCTACTTAAAGCTACCAATCTAAGGAATTGGTTATAATATTAGGTCTGTCTTGACAGTTAGTGAGAAACAAAAAGATATCACAGTGTGTTAATTTTACCAAAGTATGTGGTCCAAGGAGTTTGACACAACTTTGGTTTTGTTTTTCACTTATATAAAGATGTTATAGAGTGTTAATTTCACCAAAGTATATGGTTCGAAAAGCCTAACATAACATAGGTTCTGTTTAACACTTAGAAAAAATGAATAGATGTCAAAGAGAGTTAATTTTGCTAAAGTATGTGGTCTGAGGGACCAGGCATAGCTAAGATTCTGTTTAATACTTATAAAAAATGAACAAATTTCAAAGAGTATTAATTTTGCCAAAGTATGTGGTCTAAGGGACCAGGCATAGCTAAGGTTTTGTTTAACACTTATAAAGATGCCATTGAATGTTAATTTTGCCAAAGCATGTGATCTGAGGGACCAGACATAGCTAAGGTTTTGTTTAACACTTATAAAGATGTCATTGAGTGTTAATTTTGCCAAAGTATGTGGTTCGAGGGACCAGGCATAGCAAAGGTTCTATTTAACACTTATAAAGAATGGATAAAGGGAAGTACAATGCCTTTATGCAACAAATGAACATATTAACAAGAGAAAATTTTTATTAATAATAATACTTTTTCAAGTTGTTTACATTCTAAGGACGCGATATTACATGCTCATCTAAGTCTTCTAGAAAATATGCTCTTATACCAGCCACCGAGGTGATGTGATATAGTCCTTCCCAATTGGGTTTTAGCTTTCCCTACGCTGGGTTCTTCGCAGTACCTAGGACTTTTCTCAACACCAAGTCACCAGATACTAATGGTCTCAACTTTACGTTGGCATTATAATCTTGCTTGAGTTTGTGTTGGTAGTATGCCAATTGAACATTTGCACTTTCTCTTCTTTCTTTAATAATGTCTAGGCTCTTCTCCAATAACTCATTGTTACTACTTGGATTGAATGAGGTGGTCCTTAATGTTGGGAAGCCAGTTTCTAAAGGAATGACAGTCTCGGCTCCATAAATCCTTGAAAAGGGGGTCCCTCCTGATGACCTGCGAGATATAGTTTTATACGTCCAGAGGACATGTGACAACTCTTCTACCCATCTTCCCTTCGCGTCATCCAGCCTTTTCTTGAGTTTGTTCACTATGACTTTATTAACAGCCTCTGCCTATCCATTTCCTTGAGGATAAATTAGAGTGGAATACCTATTTGTAATTCCAAGATCACAACAGTATCTCCTGAAAGATTTGCTATCAAATTGAAGGCCATTGTCTGAGATGAGGGTACGAGGAACCCCGAACCGTGTGACAATGTTTTTCCAAACAAATTTCTTGGCATCCACGACTCTGATATTTGCCAAAGGCTCAGTTTCAACCCACTTAGTGAAGTAATCCATGTCAACCAACAAATATCTCTTGTTTCCTACTGCTTTAGGGAAAGGGCCAACAATATCTAAATCCCATTTAGCAAATGGCCAAGGGCTGGATAGGGGGTTAAGGACTCCTCCTAGCTGATGTATATTTGGTGCAAATCTTTGGCACTGATCACATTTCTTCACATATTATTGCACTTCTTTCTGCATATTTGGCAACCAATAGCCTTGAGTGATGGCTTTATGAGACAAATATCTTCCTCCTGTATGGTTTCCACAAACCCTTTCATGTAACTCCTCAAGGAGTAGCTCCGACGTTTCAACGTGAATGCAGAGTAGGTATGGCCCAGAAAAAGAGTGTTTGTACAATTTTTGGTCCTCGAATAACCAGAAACAAGGCGTCTTTTTCTGTACTTTGTCAGCCTCTGATTTATCTTCCAACAAGATGTCCTCTCTTAGGAATAGTACTATGGGATCCATCCAGCTAGGCCCTACTTTGACTTGGTAAACATGGACCATCTTTCCCTTTACCTCTGTGGGTTTGCACAAGTCTTCTATGAGGATAACTTAAGGTAAGCTCTGTGTCGAGGAGGTTGCAAGCGTGGCTAGGGAATCAGCATGTGTGTTTCCACTTCTAGGGATGTGCAGTAGGTTAAATGATTCAAATCTTGATTGCAAATGCCTAACTTGACGTACCCTTGCATTCTCTCATCTCTTACTTCTAGTTCGCCCTTCACTTGGCCGACAACCAGTCTTGAGTCTGAGAACATCTTTACTGCCTTTCCTCCCATTCTTTGAACCATGGACATTCCTTCCAGCAAAGTTTTATATTCAGCCTCATTATTTGTAGCTGAGAAGCCTAGTCTTAGTGACTTTTTAATAGTGATTTGTTTAGGAGAAACCAGAACTAGCCCCACTCCGAAGCCCCTTTGATTTGCTGCACCATCAACATATACCTTCCAAAATGAAGGTTCTTACAGGGAGATTGTGCTAACTGATTTTCCATCCACGTTCTATGTCGTTGTCACTTCTTCTAATGGGGGTTCAGCGAACTTAGCCACCAAGTCCGCCAGGACCTGGCCCTTGACAAAAGTACGAGGCATGTACTTGATGTCAAAAGCCCCTAGAGCTGTGCCCCATTTAGCAATCCTTCCCGTGTAGTCAGCACTTCGAAGTACAGCCCTGAGTGGAAGCTGAGTCAGAACGACAACCGTATGTGCTTGGAAGTAATGGGGAAGCTTTCGTGTACCATGCACAACCGTCAAGATGGCTTTCTCCAGTGGTAGATAGCAAATCTCGACCTTATGTAGTAACTTGCTCATATAGTAGACTGGTCGTTGTATGCCACTGTCAACTCATATCAACACCAAACTCACAGCATGAGGGGCCACAGCAATATAAGCAAATAAAACTTCATCCATCTCAAAACTGAACATGATAGGTGGATGAGAGAGATATTCCTTAAGCTGTTGGAAGACCAAAGCACACTCCTCGATCCGCTCAAATCCCTTCCATTTATTCATCAACAAGAAGAAAGGTCTACATTTATCCGCTGACCGAGAGATAAATCGGTTCAAGGTAGCAGTCATTCCGGTTAGCTTTTGAATTTCTTTGGGATTCCAAGATGGTTGTAGACTGTTTATCGCCTTAATCTGGTCGGGATTAAGCTCGATTCCCTAGTGAGTCACCATATAGCCCAGAAACTTGCTTGATCCCACACCAAAAGAGCACTTGGAAGCGTTAAGGTGTAGATTATGTTTCCTCAGAATTTCAAAAATATTTTCAAGGTCTCCCACATGCTCAGACACCACCTTGCTCTTCACCACCATGTCGTCTATATAGACCTCAATACTCTTGCCCAACTATGGTTCAAACATCTTAGTCATCATCCTTTGATAGGTTGATCTCGCATTTTTCAAGCTAAATGGTATTACTTTGTAATAGTAATTTCCAATGGGAGTGACAAAAGCTGTCTTCTCCTGATCATCTAGGGCTAATGGTATTTTATTGTATCCTTGAAAGGCATCTAAGAAACTCATCTGAGGATAACCTACAGTGGCATCTACCAGCTGGTCTATTCGAGGCATAGGGAATGAATCTTTTGGGCAAGCCTTGTTTAAATTTGTGAAATCCACACATACTCGCCATTTCCCATTCTTTTTTTTCACTACCACAATATTGGCCAACCACTCAAGGTAGAAAACTTCCTTGATAGCCCCTGCCTGCTTAAGCTTCGTCATCTCATCTTTGACAGCATCAGAATAGTCTCTAGATGAGCGCCGAAGAGGTTGTTTTTGGGGGGGGGGGGGGGTAACAAATGGATTGACATTCAAATTGTGGCAAATGAAGTTTGGGTCCACCTTCGGAGCTTCATAAGCTCTCCACGTAAATACATCAACATTTTTTCTAAGGAACTCAATTAGCTCTTCCCTCTCTTAGGGAGGCAGCTGGGAACCAACTTGAAAGAACTTCTCCGAATCATCGCCAACAACAACCTTTTCTAGATCTTCGTATTTCACTTCCTCAGTTGATCCATTATTGGGCAACACCAGAGTTTTTGATTGCTATAAGCCCCTCTTAACAAAGGCCGAAGACTCAGCTTCAAGCCGATGTAAAATGACAGCCACCATGCACTGCTTAGCCATGGACTGACTCCCCACAATCTCTTTAACCTCGCCCTCCGACGGATATTTCACCTTCTAATGCAGGGTAGAAGAGACGGCTCCTAAGGCATGAAGCCAAGATCTGGCCACAATAGCTGTGTAGAGTGAATAAGCGTCTATCATAATGAAATCCACCTCTACTACTTCTGAACCAGTCTATATGGGTAGTCTAATATAACCTCTTGGAATAACAGTCTTCCTCTCGAAACTTACCAGAGGGGAATCATAGGCCGTTCGGTCCTTGGGTTTCAACTTTAGCCCCTTGTACAGGTCGGGGTACATAATCTCAACAGCACTGCCCTGATCTACCAACACTCTTTTCACATCATACCCCCCTATCCTGAGTGTGATCACCAAAGCATCGTCATGGGGTTGGATGGTTCCGATCTTATCCTCGTCCTAGAAGCCTAGAACCAATCGGATTTCTATTCTAGCTCTTTTTGGCTCTGTATTGTTGTCCTCGGTCACAGACATCACTCTGGAGGGACAAGAACCGGTCCTACCGGGAACGGCAAAGATGACATTGATCGTTCCCAGAAGAGGTCTTAAAGAAGCATCTCTTCGGGGATCCAAACCTATCTACTTCGCCTAGCCACTAGAAAGGTGCAACAACTGCTTCAACTTTCCTTCTCGAGCCAGCTAGTCCAAATGGTCCCACAAATTCCTGCAATCCTCCGTAATGTGTCCCTAGTCCTGATGGTATTGGCAATAAAGGCTTTATTTGTGCCTCATGGGGTTTTCAACCATCTTGTTCGGCCATTTAAAGAATAGCTCGTTCTTAATCTTCTCTAGAACCTGATGCATCGGTTCTCGGAACATTGCATTAACCACCTGGGTGTTGGCAGACCCTAACTGTCCAGCGAAATCTCTCCGAGGTCAGTTATTATTGAATTGGTCTGACCTGAAATCCCTCATCTCTTAAGGGATAACCTTCGCTTTAACTTTCCCTTGTTGTTGGTCTTCCTCAACCCTCTTGTACTTATCAATCCAGGCTATGAGTTGGATCACATTGGTAACAAGTTTGCTAGTCAAAGACTTCCTTAAACTATGCTCGACAGGGAGGCCGACCTTAAAAATACTAATGGCCACGTCATTAAAGTCACCATCTATCTCATTGTACATCTCCCAGTATCTGTCCGAGTACGTTTTTAGGGTCTCCCCCTCTCACATGGATAAGGATAGTAGTGAGTCCAAGGGCCGCGGTACCCTACTACACGTGATAAAACGAGAGTCAAAGGCCTAGGTGAGCTCCTTAAAAGAATCTATGGAATTGGCCCTCAAACCATCGAACCATCTCATCACCACAGGTCCCAAACTAAAGGGAAATACTTTGCACATCAAAGCTTCGTCCTTCGAGTGGACAGCCATCCTCTAGTTGAACTGGCTCACATGTTCTACAGGGTCTGTTTGACCATTGTAAATGGTGAATGTAGGCTGATAGAATCATTGAGGAAGTTTTTCCTTCTCTATCTTGCGCATGAAAGGTGATTTGGAGATTTGATTCAACGCCTTAGTCATAGCGTCATTTCCCAAACCTTTACGAGACAGGCTTTTGTATCTTCGCTTATGGTGGTGCTCTTCATCGTAAGAGAAAGACTCGCTTGGTGGAGTTCTTGACCTTTGCCTATAACTAGCATCCTCTTTATCATTAGAGGAGGCGTTAGAACTGGAAGGGGTTCGTTTCCGTTGTGCATGGTGCAACTTCTTCTTTAAATTGTCAATCTCCCTTTGCATGGCTCTTTTGTTCTGCTCTTGAGAGACGTTACTCCCAACTCGAGAATGACTTTTACCAGTATGTGTGGTGTGTGTGCTACCTTCTCGATCTCGCTTACATTCAAGGTTAAGGAAGTCATCCTATTGCTTGGAACCAATGGATTCTTCTTGATAGGGACCTGATCCTACCATAGTTAAACGTTGTGCTCACTATCACACAAGTTCTTCCCACAGACGACGCCAATTGTAAGGACCCATTTCTCAGCCTAAACCCAAGGTGTATGATCTTGGCCTAGTGAGCCTAGTACATTGAATTTGTAGAGAGTGGCACGCCTTAGTGAGTTGGACAACGGTTAGTACTGAATTTAATAACAATCAAACACAAATAAGAGATTCTGATATCAATGGACTTACAGTCCGAGGAGGTCTCACTTTTATAAATTGATCACAATTTGGTACAAGTACAATTTAGATTGCTACAATGTTCTCTCTCAATTTTTCTGATCCCTTTCTCATGGAAGGTCCCCTTACATTATATAGTTCCCTTTGGATCATCTTGATCCTCCACTTGTTGGTCATCTGAGCCTTTACTTGAGTATCTGTCCCATCAAATACCTTCTTTAGCTTTCTGTGAGTTGTGGTGGCCAAAGCAGCATTGTTCAAAGATCTTCTCCACATAAATGTGGCTAGAAAAGTAGTTGCAATGCATTCAATGCAATGATAGTAGCTTCCCCTTAGATATTTTTGGGTTCCCCTCCTTTTCGTATGTTTATGATGCACGTCCCTATCGATAGAGTTTCTTAGAAGGTTACCCTGACTATTGGAATACATATTTGAGTTGTACTTATCGTATTCGAAGAGTTATTCCTCCTCAGACTGACTTCCCATTCGTATCTTACTCATTAAATCCTGAACCTGAATTATTCATTACTATTTGTTCCTCCTCGGATTGCTCATGCTCACGGCCAAGACCTAAGGCTCAATATATAATTTGGGCCCTCAACCCTGTATGTATATTTAGTATCATACTATTCATAATTTCAAATAATGTCAAACTTTGTAAATGTGGACTTATGAAAGTCCACTTTTTTCAATGCCATTATTCTAATTTTATTTAATTGGATATAAATTTTGTAAGGAGTTCATATAAAACCTCTTATTTTATATATTCATTAAAATCTTTCATCATCATATTTTATTTTAATGGTGAAATAGGTCGATAAAAACCATATTAAGATCTTTACGGGAGTGAATGTTTTTCCATTCAACAACTAAGTAAGAAACAACTTCTATGGCAGATCGTGGTAACATAAAACCAAATTAGATATGCAATATTGCTGTTTAAATTAATTATGCGATATTGTTGTTTTGTGTTTTAAACTATATTCATCACTCTCCCAAATTTCCTATGTATATATGTTCACCTTAATCCCATTCATGGTTATTTGTAACCTGACAAATGCACTTTGTTTTGCATTAGCCATTGGATCTTGAGTAATTAAGAGTCCGTTTGAGAAAAATTTATTTAGTTGAAATTGAAAATTTTTTATTGAAAGTATTAGAGGTAAAAGTAAAAGTTGACTGAAATAGTAATTTATCACTTATCTCTTATCCACTGTTCTCATTTAGTTTGCACTTTATGCTCTCAAACCATCCCAAAAGTCCAAAATTAAAAAGTCTCATTTACTAGATAAAAATAAACAAACTATAAACCATATAGTAGTTTAGTACAAATATAATTTTTCACTAGCACGAGTAATATTTCTCCATAATTTGGAAAGGCTTCCACCATTTATGTCATTTCTACTAGTAAGTATAAGGAAAAACAAATACCATGCAAATAATTGGAAAACTCATGAACATCGTGACCCAAAAAAAAAAAAAAAAAAGGCAAAACAAAACAAGCAAACAAATACATAAAAGTTAAGTATCAGTTTCACTATATATATAATCAAAGCTAATATGTGTTTTTGAAATACAGCTCCCTCAATCTAAAATAAAAATGAACTACTTAAAAAGGAAAAAAATTCTCCAAAAAATTGATAATATTCTTGATATAATTACAAAACACTTCACTTCCACAATAGAGGCATAATTTAGAAAAAAAATCTTCTATCCCATTTTGGGTTTTCCTCTCTCTCTCTCTCTCTCTCTCTCTCTCACACACACACACACATATATATTCTTTATAAATTAGCCAAAATTTAAAATAGAAAAAAAAAAATTCAAATACATGACATACTGCAATGGGTGAATAAAGTGGAACACCCAAAGTGGGACAGAGAATTTCTATTCCATAATCTATGTCATTAGTTGTGAATCATAAACCTTGCAGCCTTACCAACAGCCTGAGGAAAAAAAAAATTAAAAAGGGTGAATAAAAAAAGAAATACCATATGGAGTAAACACGGTGTGATAGAAAGGCCGAACAGAGAGAGAGAGAGAGAGAGGTAAGTCTATGGCACACATTGTGAATAAAGATGCAAAGGATTCTACCATGGATGGGTGTTTAAGTATGGAAACATTACAGATGCTGCCTCCAGGTTCACGGGAAAGCAGAAGCCGAACATGTGGGATGCTTTTCCAACTCTCTCCAAGAGCCGGTTTAGAGATACCTCCATCTCCACCCACTGTGTGATTAGTCACCTTCAAAAATCCAATTGCAGTCTTATTCCAAGGTATGCTATACCCAGCAAAATCAATAATTGAAAGCATTGGAAACTAAATTTTCTTTTTCCAGAAGTATAACCTTAACTCTCCATTTTTTATGCAACCAGTCAATGCCATGACAATTGGACTTCAATAAACTGAAAGGATGTAAGGCGATACCAGGGCGGAAATAGGCTATCCTTTCAAGTTATAGTTTGAGCAATTTATTATTATTTTTACAGGTCAAAATTAAGTTTAGGAAGGTGCCAGTCAATGAAAAGATTATATTGACAAGCTGGATAAAATACATTATTCTTTTTGCATTAGCAACTGATACATTGGATCAAGGTCTTCTAGGAACAACTGTGAACAAATGAACAGTGAGAAATATATAACATGCAAATAAAAATTACTTAAACTATCTTTCATCTTTTTTTCTGGTTCTTCCCTTCCTTGTTTCTAAACCCATTCTTAAGATCACTGGCTTTTAGCTTTATCCATAGAGTTGGATCCTATTCAAGATAATTTTTTAGCAAGGAGAAAATTGGGTTTAAATTACTGCATTGATGAATACAATTAAAGAAGCTGGGATTCTCAATTATCAAGAAAATAAAATAATAAATATAATTTTAAAAATTACCAGTACTGCAATATTATGCTCATGTGCTAATTTCTTCAACAGGTATCCGGCAGAAATCATTAACGCATGCCCTGTATTAATTGACCGATCCAGTCAATTACTAAACTGAAGTTAGTTGAACATGACAGATCTCCGACAAAGCAACATCCTAAAATGACAAGAAACAAATAATATACTTAACTTATGGAAACCTTCTTTCTATTTAGTGCATAGAAAGACAAATAATAGAGTTGAAAAAATAGAATTCCTCCTAAAGAATCAGAGAAAGAAATTTAAAAAAAAAAAAAAAAATCAAAACAAAAATAAGAAAAAGAAATGTCTTCTCATGTCCCAATTTGGTTTTTTTTTTTTTTTTTGTGTTGTGGGTGGGGGCGGGGGGGGGGGGGGGGGGGGGGGGGTGGTGGGGAGGGGTTGCTGTTGGGGTGATATGTTATGGTTGAAAATCATAAACTCAGAGTCTATGGCAAAACAGAATGCCACTTTCTCATGAGTGTGATACAATAGGCTAGGGCTTTCAAACTGCTATGCTGGAACACAATGGTACATTCAAGATAGTTGTAGTCTCTTTACATTCCCCCTTACCTAGAGACAAATAGTACTTTCAAAAATACTTATTTGGTTCATACAAACGAAAGTTTATATCCTCTCCAAGAAATATTTATACAAAAAAAAAAAAAAAGGTACAATAAATAAGCCTTGCTCAATGGTTATCAACAAACTTGCATGATTTTATTTCAAAAGTTGACTGTAATTCTAAAACGGGCAGTGTCAGAATATTTGGAATGATTCACAAGAGTTTAAAAGGAATAAAATAAAAACTGTCAACAACTCCCCTGATAACTCAAGAAATAATGTAGGTAAAATCTGAATTAAGATTTATAATTAAGTGATTAAATGTATGATAGCTGCATCAATGTTTAAACTTGACTGAATTCTTAAAGTATGAAAAACTTGCCACAAAATGTTTATATTTAAAATGTAGATGAGAAAAATCATAAAATAATTATCAAACAATCACTAGAGAGAAAGAGAGACCAGACAGAGAGAGAGAGAAGAATATTAAAATGATACTGCCTGAACCCAAAAACATTATATTGAATAGCTTTGCCAACACAAAGATATATTACGTACTGAACACATAAGAGAACTTGTTAGGAACCAAAGAGTATCAATCAATTAAATCAAGCTGATGAAGTTTTGCAGTCATAAAAGTAATGTTACTATTACATTTTGAGAGAAAGAGCGATTATAAAACTTTGGTGAAGGACAATAATTTATTTCTTAATTTTTTTTTTTTTTTTTTTAAAGGTGACACTGATTTCCATACAAGAATGTATACCCTGGGAACCACTGCCTCCAAGGATTGGCGTAACCATTGATGACACTGAATCAACAATAAGCAACTGCACCTTACAATCTCCTCCCTGCATCTGAAACATTTCTCATATGTTTAATAATCCAAAAATGAAATTCTACCAAAATAGACCAGCCAAAGCACTTCATGTCCGATGCAAACCTGAGATCTCAGATTGAACTCTAGCTGATGTAGCACATCAAACATTGTAAATATGTCAAATACTGATTTGCAAGATATGTTGTTCATTACCTTCTGGAGAGTTCTGTGTTTAGCCTAAAACATAATTTCAAAAGGAGAAAACTAGTTAAGACAAAAAGCTTACACTGCATGGCAGATTAAAGATAACACCCCCCCCCCTCCCCAAAAAAAAGTGGTAATATGTTTAACCTGATCAATGGCAGGATCAGAATGCTGACAAATAAAGTGTGTAACACGTTGGGGCGAAAAAGAGTTGCCTGTATCTAAGTATACAACACTGCCGATATGTTTCTTTGCAACATTTGAGGCAGCTAGTAGGCAAACCTAGACATTAACGGGAGTGTATAAGTTGTACACTAAATACAAACTGTACATTTAAAATTATGATTTAAGTGTATATGCTATAACTAAAAGAATACCAACCAAAGTGTTTAAAGCCAAGAAATATCCATGCCATGGGAGAAGAGTTACCATTGCATATTGAAGTCCGGATAATATAGAAGGTTTAAGCATACCACAACAAAACAATGACTGATAAAAAATAAAAATAAAAAACCCAAATAGATTCATGAAGACATGAGCCAGAGGAATTTGCATTCATCAGGAAAACTAATTGTTATCATGAATGAAGTGTTTCTTACTTGTGTTTTACCAGATGAAGATGGCCCAACAAGTTCCGTTAACTGCCCCACACGCAATCCACCATGAAGTAACAAATCGATCCTAAAAGCCACACAGCCCGAAACCTTTTTTTTTATTTTTCAATCGGGGCCAGACCCAAAACATTTGATCAAGTATTCAAATAGAATCAAACTATCATTGAAGCAAAAGAAATAAAACAATGTCTATGCTCAAATTACCCTTCACATCCACTGGACAACACATGTTTATTCCTTTGAGCATCTTCCAAGAGCTCCATACCATTCAACCATGGCTGATGCTTACCATCAATGATAGAGAGAACTTGGGTAATCCCCTAATTGCTCAAAATGATCAAACAGGTTAAAAATTACCTACTTTATAATGCTAGATAAAATTCTAAACCCCCCCAAACAAAAAAACAAAAAAATATTGGAAATGTAATCCTTAACAAAAATTTTCTGTAGAAGCTAACCTGCTTTAATCTCTCAGAGCTAGATTCTTGTTCCGCAAAAGCAGCTAATACGTAGAGGTCATGCAAGAGTAAATCCTCAACTGTAAAAAAAAAAAACCAGAAGTGGCAAAAATGTAAAAGATTGAGCCAGAAGCAAAATTATAATTCATATAAGAAGGGAAAGAGTTCAAAATTTTTATATTGCTGGCATTGATTCATGATGATTAATCTGAAACAATTGCCCTAAGCTACGTCACAAAAGTTCAATTTACATATGGTCTATAAAGAATTGAACCCCCAAAAAAAGAAGAAGAGATGACCTGAGAAAATGTCGTGAGAAGCACAGAAGGACTGGAAGTTTGAGTCTAAAATGGGATAGTCTTGCTCCAGAGATTTCAACGGTGCCATCTCTCACTCTCACCCTCACTCCTCTCTTCGCCACTCCTACGCGCCTCTCAATTGCTTTAATGGTGTTTAGTTTGGATCTTCTTTGGTTTATTTTATTTAAATTTTTTAATGTGCAAAAGTATATTTGTGATTAAAAAAATATGTGAGATTTTAAAAAGTATCTAACCAAATAAATAATGCCAAAATAAAAAGCACAAAATTAGATGTAACTTAACACTACAATTTTATTTAATAAAATAAATATTATTACATATTTTAAAAATTTAATCATTGAATTACATGTTCTTTACACTCTTAATAGTTAATACACATGTTAAATTTTGTGTTAATCGAATTTTATTTACTATATGACTTATAAACTTATATTTTATATATAACTTTAAATACAAAAACTTGTAATTAAAATAATTTATTGATGACATAGTTATTAATCATTAATTTTCTAAAAACTTTACAAGCATGAAAGATGTAAGAAGAAGATGTAATCTAATGGTAGATTTGTCAAAATTCATCTCCAATTAAAAGATATTAAGTAAGGTTGTAGCCAATTTGTAGCTAAACTTTGTCCAATTAAAAATATGTTACTCTCTCTTTTAAATAAAAAATTTAGCATTCTTAATAATAGATTAAAAAATTTGATTCTTCAATTCTTACCCTATTCTTTATTTTTTTATTAAAAAAAATCATCAATTAAAAATGAGGTGACTTGATCCCTAAAGGTATGTTTGGTTGGAGATAGAATAGAGAAGATGCAAAATAAATGAGAGAAAACAGGAGTAAAAACTCCTAGTCCAACACAATAACTAAATTGCCCCCAATTTTTTTTTTTTTTTTTTTTGAAAGAGTTCCAACCTATTATTATTATTATTATTATTATTGGCACCTATTCTTAAAGTTAATGAAGTGTTAATTGATGATAATTAAATTTAATTATGTCAAAAGCTTTCCAGTTGAGTATTTTTTATTTTAATTTTTGGCAACTGAATATTATTTATCATATATATTATAAACCTACAATTCAAAAAAAAAAAAAAGGGAGAAGAAAAAGCTGAAAGAATTACATTTCTCACATTTCCAATACAAACTTAAAACACTTTTTTTTTTTCAATTGTGCTTTTATTTTCTGTCAAACTTTATTAAGAAATTTATTTTTTCTATTTTTCGAATGCCTTTTGGAATTCAAAACATATAAAATGAAAAAGAAAAAGAAAAAGAAAAAAATGGAAAAATAATTTTTTTATTTAAATTTTAATAAAAGAGATAAACTTGGGCCTCTTAACTCTTTTGGGCTTAATAAGCTTGCAACTAAACTGGTTGGTCTTCCCTCTATATTTTGATATTCCGCCGCCTCGGAAGACCATGTTTTTCTTTTGCCCAGCACAGACTCTCATGTAAGGAGTTCTCTTCTCTTATGCCTTTTGCTTTTACATTCTAACAAGATTTCCCGTGCTATGTTTCTCACAAACCTTCCCATTTGATTTTGAGACAAAATGAAGTTGTGTTTAAATTTTGTTGAGTTTTGCATGCCAATAATTTTGATATATACTTGCCCATTTACTTTTGTAATTGGAACTTGGAAGAATTTTTTTCCTTGGAGTTTTGTTAATTATAGACCATATAGAATGATCATTGTGATTAGGTAGAATTGGACCTGTCACTTCTCTAAATTGATGTTTTTCTTAGAATAATTTTTTTTTATAATAATTTGTACAGTTACCAATGGAGCAAGAGCAATGTCACATTTGTAGAGTTACCAGAAACATGGGAGACATAAGCTGAGAGAGTTTGGAAAAAAGATCATGGATCTTTGTTTGAACTCTAATCCACCAACTGAATGGAAAAAGGTGGTGGATTCGGATTTGAACAAATGGAAATGGAGTAGTCTACAAGCTGTTATTAGTAAGCTGACATGGGGAGCTACTATACAGTCTGCCATATTTGGATTCAAAGAAACACAACTGTCCAAGGTGAACAAGTCAAGTCTGAAGAAAATTTTATCTAGTGACTCTAGTCTGTAGTCCTTCATATGAGAGATAAAATAAAAGCGCATGTAGGTACTAAAGAAAGGTCATGTTACTGGGGATTCCATTTCTGTTCTGTATACTAGAGCTTATTGAATTATAGTTGCAGTGTTCTTAGTCAGTTTGTTGTAGCTGTGCTTTGTTTCATTGTGTCCATAACTGAGATTGTGTTCGGATAGGCCAAAAATAAATAAATAAAGAGAATTTTTTTTTTTTAATCAATCTCTCTCGTTTTTAATTTTTTATTTTATTTTATTGCAATGATTACCTTTAATGCTTTTAACAAATTCAATGATTTGCAAAATTTGGAACTTTCTAAATTTTCTTTTAGAGTCTCTACACGTGCACTTGTGTGAAGAGGTTAGCATATATTATATATAGATTATACTTTGTACACATACATTCAGCTAGTAGAGATGCAGAGAGTGTAAACTGCATTATGTCAAATTCATCATTTTATTTTTTTGGATGATTTTAATGTTCTTTAGCTTACATTATCATTAATGATGATTTTTAATTTTTTTAAATAAAAATTAGTCTTGCCTCTCACACCAACCCTTGGTGCTTTTCTTTCCAGGTACGATCAATTAATTGAGTCAGGTGGATTCTAACTTAAAAGTTGGACCTGTGAGACTCTTCTGCTTTACCAACTGCAATTTCTAAGGGCTTTCAAAGCTGAATTGAGAGAAACATCCAAACCAAGCAACTGGTCTCACTGGTACCAAGTCTCAGTAAGCTTTTAGTCATGGACAGGACGATCCTCACCTCTGATAAATCGTCCAACTAATCCCCATTGAACCCTCCTTCCCAGATAATTTGCCATGTGTATGTTCCTCCCCAAACTGTCTCTTCTTTTCTTTTTCTATATAAAAAATGTTATAGCTTAATTTTTTATTCAAATGCAATTAGCATATCGGTATTAGTTTTTGTGCATAGTGAAGTATATGCTAAAGTTAAACAAATACTATATTTATATTCATATGCTCTATAAACTATCTGTTACCACTGCTTATCTTATCAAAAAAAAAAAAATCTGTTACCACTGCTTATGCATGACATAAGTTTGTATGGCTTACTTATATTGAATTATATTATGCTCTTATTGTATTTGTAAAGTTTCAAGTTTTTATATTAATTTGAGGTTATTTGAGTAGTTCATTATATCTATTCATCATTCTCTCTCCCGGTAGGTGCCAGAAGCAATTTTCACAATATACATGCCCTCGTTGCAATTCACGATACTGCTTCCTCCAGTGCTACAGGGTAAGTGGAATTTGCTTCTCCCTATTTTTGTAATTATTTTTTTTCTATATTCTGTGTTGAAGGCATGTGGTTTGATTTTGGTTGATGTTCTTTGAAAATTACTTCCTGTTCTTTTGAAAGCAAAAGTTACATGTATTTTAATTTGTAAGAGCAAGTAGTGTTTTCTATATGCTTACTTTGATTTATGAATTTTTTGTAGTTGCCTGAGAAAAAAAAAATAAAAAAAAAAGAAAAGAAAAGAAGGGGTTGATGAGATCTTGATTCTATTGCTTACTTTGAATGTAGCTTAACAAATATCAAGTGTGTTCTAGTGCATTCTGGTTTCTACGCCAAGCTTGTATCATTTGAAGATTCTTCATAAGTTTTTCTTTTCTTTGTTTGGAGGACATTGTTGGTGTTTTGTTTTATTGTTTAATTATAGTATATATATTTTTGACACTCACATAGTTTTCAATGTGATGAGTCTTTCATGCCAGAGAATGTAGCTGAGGAACTTCAGCAGATGCGACCTAATGATGAAACTAAATGGATAATGCTAGATATACTGAAACGATTCCATTCAGAAAACGAAGCATGGATGAGGATGGTATGTTCCCTCTATGGTATGTTCCCTCTATTTTTTTTTTTTTTTTTTTCCTTTGAGACTGTTGGGTTGTCACTAATTGTCAGATAGAATATTTTAGACATGAAATCTATTTCAAAAATCATTTTATAAAGCACATTTTGACGTGTTAGGGTAAAAAAATCAAAGTAAAAAACAAATGAAGCTAAATTGCCTACATTCTGCCATACCAGCCATGTTGCGGGTGAAGGAAATTGGCTAATTGGGGTGGCAGAGATTTGTGTATAGTAAAGGGAGGTGGAGTCTGTGACCAAGCACCGAGAGTTAGAAGCAGTGTTGGTCTACAATCAAAGTTCTTTAAAAAATATATAAATAAAAACAAAAACCTTGATTGAGAACACAGCTGGAAGTTAAAGTTGATAATCATTAGATTTTTTTTCTCCCTTCACTTTTGTGGACCAGGTTAGTGCTGCCAAAAAACCTGAACCATGCCCAAAATTGCACTGCATGTCCTAGGAATGTTGTAGAATCAAAAGCTTAGGAATAATTTATAGCACTTTTATTGAACTATTGAGAATAATCCTTTAAAATTGATAAAATTTTATGCAATGTCTGAGATGATGATTTATAGCGGTGCTACTTTTTGTAGTGTTTTTTAATTAAACTTTCACAAAAATGTGTTCTATATCTGACAATGCCCCTGATCAACATTTGAATTAGCAGTTTCAGTAGGATTCTAAAAGGTGCTTATTTCAACTCGGTAGTGCTTTTGACAAACTGTTTAACGTAGTGGTTTTATCATTGATATAAGGAGTTGGGTCTGCAAAAGCTTTTCTGGTCATATGGGTTGATTATGCTAGGATTTTTTAAACTTTATTCACAGCTCAACGACATATATACAAATTATTTGGTGACTAGAGATAAATGGAAAGATAAACCATATTAACAAGTCTACAACCATAAACCAAACATTAAGGACAACGAAAGCCCTACAGGTAACACTGTAAGTTTATTGAGATGACTGAGAAACTAGAAAAATTAAGCTAGGTTTTTTATCAATTCGGTGGAGGGAAGAAAATGGCATCAGAAGTCCTTCTTGAGCGGAAAAGTTTTTCTGTATTGGCATCCACATCAAATGCAGCCTGGAGCACCTGAGGAGATAGAGCCTTCCACACTGAAGTCCTTCCAGCTAAGTGGGTGAATATTGGACTGCCACAGAAAAACAAAATCATTCATGAGTCATGGAACTTCTACAGCTAAGGTTCTTGATAAAGAATCAATTATTGCACTAAGATAATGATAATACACAATAGGCTTGATAAAGAATTAAGTGTGTCTAATACTAGCAGATCAATTAACCAGGAGAACTAAAAGCTAAAAACAAGCCCACAAAAAATTTGATTAGATATATAACAATAGCCTAAAACAAATGCGAGCTAAGAATGTGAAAGAAGTCTTACTTGGGGGTGGTGATGATAGAGAACCATTCCATTCCATCAGGAGCTGCAATCTTCGAAACAACAAAAAACCTTGGCACAATGAGCAAATTACCTGCCTTAGCAGTTGTTTCCAAGACCCTGTGGCCATCAACACCAACAACCTGAAGACAGCCACTACCCCTAATAATATAAGTCACCTGCAATGCTGAGTCACAAGAAAATCCAGGAGAGCACATAGCACTCCCATCCAATCTAACAAGGTCAGCTCCAAGCCCAACTTCACCAACCAAAGGAAGGTTATTAGTGTTCAACACCACAACCATTCCACCTTTCTTAATGTCAACATCTAATGGAGCCTCCTCACAATATAATGCCATACCCTCTCGATGTTCTTTCTTTGGTTCAGGCATTTTAAAGTTCCCATGAAGCTGGACAATTCCATTGCCTGATTGCTTTCCCACAAGGGCCTTAACAACATTCTCATCCAAGTCCCATGCTCGATTCACAAACTCAGTAGTGAACCCTTTGAAGATTCCATTGGAACCTGTTAGGAAAAAATCAGTGAATTCTCCAGATTTGTGAGCTTTTGAAGTATCTCCCATGAACAGAACATCTAACTCAGTGTCCTCCTTGTTGTACCACCATGTAACAACACCAAAAGGAAGGGCAATGGCATCACCCTTCTTAATTGCAAGGACCTTCTCTTCTGATTCAGGAAGGACAATTCCAGCTACACCAGTTCCTATACAAAGAAAAATCAATGAGCACTAAGTTAACATAGAGGTAAACCACAATTGCAATACAAAGATATTACATGATACTACACAATGATTGGTGACAGAATTTGGTTCATACTCTTACCATTACTCTGTAGAAAAATTTATGTAGACAATATGTTCAGCAAAATTACAAATTAATTACATCAGAAAAGAAAACTACTAAATGTTTAATCATCTGATACATGCATAATAGCACAATACTACCTTTTCAAATACAAGCTGGTATAAAAGCATTATTCCTTCCAACATTTGTAGGCCTTTATAAAGGCCTACAAATTTATTCTTGCATAATAAGTTGAACAATATGATTTCTTTTCTCTTTTTTCTTTTTTATATTCTTTAAATTCAATTAAGAAACCAAGCTCAAGTGAAAACACTAAAAAAAAAAAAAGTTTGTCTAAAGTTTAAAAATAAAAAATAAAAAGAATATGACAACAGTAAAACAAGCCATCGATGACTTGAGTACACCTAGTCCATGATGGACACCACTAAACTAGAGCAACTATGGGTTTTCTGCTAAAACATAGAATGCCCCAAATTTTAAATTTCACTGATTTATCCAACAGAATCCAAAATTTCTCATGATACACCAAAAGAACCTTGAAAAGAATATGACAACAGTAAAACAAGCCATCGATGACTTGAGTACACCTAGTCCATGATGGACACCACTAAACTAGAGCAACTATGGGTTTTCTGCTAAAACATAGAATGCCCCAAATTTTAAATTTCACTGATTTATCCAACAGAATCCAAAATTTCTCATGATACACCAAAAGAACCTTGAAAATCAACAAATCAAATTACAAAGAAGCTCAACTTAAATTTTATATATATATCATAGCCAATGCCCGCTTCTGTGAGGTGTGGAACAAGCTTACCCCATTTCCCAATTTTTAGGAGACAAACAAGCTCAATGAAGAATACTTTAAAAAATAAGAAGTAAATTTTATTTTACAAATTGTATAGCTAACAAAAAACCCATCCATTAAATAAATTAATCATAACATAGAAACAAAGCTAATCATTAAAAGATTGAAGTAGTATCCCAGTACATCAATAAATCTAAGTATCCAACAACAACAATATATTGTTGATCAGAAAAATTAAACTTAACACCCACAAACGTAGACATGCTAAAAAAACAAAACAAAAAAAATCTATAAAAATCAGAAAATAATTATGTATATAATATATATCCCTTGGAGGACATAAGCAACCTTGGCAGAAACAGAGTAACGAGGAAGAACAAAACCGTTCTTCTCAAGGGCCAACTTGGCTGCACCAATATTTCCTTCACGCAGCATGGGAAGCTCAGATGGAGACCATGCATAGTATGACCCACCATTGCCTCCGTACACCTTCCTTGCCAACTTTGGAGAAAGATCAAGCTCCATAATTTTCACTCTTAAAAAATATGTATGCCAAACTATCTTTGTTTCTTTCTTTCCGTGCGTTAAAAGACACTAAGAATTTCCTCAGAGAGATTTTTGTTCATATAAGTATCGTTTCAAAAGAGTCAACTAGATAAGACTGAAGTAATCGTAGTTAACTGCAACTGATTTTCCTACTTCTCTTTCTGTTCATGGAAGCACGAAAAGACCGTGGTTGAGGTGTTTTGATAAAAAAATCCTAATAGTTATACTAATCTATATAAATATATATATATATATATATATATTTTTTTTT